>CM042150.1:53420897-53750897 GCA_023376005.1 Doryteuthis pealeii
CGGAATAAAATAACATCAAAGGTAAATCGAAGTCTTGTTGTTATTACTAAAAGCTAACAATGACACAGGCTTCTGATAAGAAATGGTCCCCAGCAGAACCAGACACGGAATCCCCATACAAGAAGACCAGACGAGACCTGTAGAAGATATACCAGACATTAGAAGACCAAGGACAGACTATAGAAGATAGAAGACTAGACAGAGAAGAAAAGAAAGGCGCTACGTAACATAATAAGATATTTGGTGCCTTGAGACCAGTCACGCCATCAAGACGTGATCAGATTCGAACCTGGACAACGTGCCACTAGACAGAGAAGAAAGAAAGGCAGAAAAATGAAGCAAAGGAAAAAGAAAGAGAAGAAAAAAAAAACGTGATAGAACTTAAAAAGAAAACGTAAGTAAACGAACGCACACAACACACACACACATTGTTTTAGAAACAGACTATAGAAAAAGACAATAGAAAAAAAAGAGTGAACTAATATTCAAAGATCTATCTAGATTTTCACAAAAAAAAAAATTGAAGTTAAGATAGAATGTTGAAAGAAAGAAAAAAGAAGACAAAAGGGACATTGTGTTAAGTACTTTCAGAAAGAAAAAAAAAAAAGAAATCCGACTTAAAGTCTTGACTGAGGAAAGAAGAGAGACATTGTTTAAGAAAAAAAGAAGAAAGAACAATTAATTTGGTTGTATAATTTTGAACTTTGCAGAAGTTTTTAGAATTGTTTAAAGAAAAAAAAAATGCCATTGAAAATTGTTAGTAGATTGTTTAAATTGTTTAAATATAGAGAGAAAAGAGAGACAGTTTGTATGCTATGAAAAAAAAGGGAGAGACAGAGTGTATATGCCAAAGAAAGAGAAAAAGAGAAAGGGATATTTTGTTTTGATATGTATAAGTTGAAATTTTGTGAGGAAAGACAGAGAGAAAGGAAAAAAATTTTTTTTGCTGTATGATTGAATTTGCATTTAGGTCATTTGCCATAGTTTTGAATTGTTTTGAAGATAAAAAAAAAAAGAGAGTGTATGCTATCGAGAAAAAGAGAGAGGACACTAGGAGGATACATCCCCTCCAAGCAGTGAGAGTGGGAGATACTGAATGTATGTGCCAGAGGTAGAGAGAGAGACAACGGATGTGTCCCCCCCCCCGAGGGTAATTGTTGCATTCAACCAGCAGTAATTGTTAAGAAATGCACGCGCAGTCCTGACCATGGTGGAGATTTTTTTTGACCGGTGGAACACGTGGTGAATTTTAGAAAAAAATTTCAGCGCCATTTGGAATTTTTTTCTTTTTGATTTTTTTCGTTTTTTCGATTGAAGCTGTATTTTTTTTTGTGAGATTACCCATGCATTTATGTCATTTGTACTCATAATGTTATGATGGATTTAAATAATTTTGTAATTCTAGTGAGTTTTTATCCGTGCAAGGAAAAAGTTAATTTTTAAAGAAGTAATTTTGAAACTTTTAGTTGAGAATGTAATTTTTTTTTTATCTTGGATCACAATGCTGTTTTTCATTCGGATTGAAGGTCTGATTTTGGTCAATTGGGAGATTTGGCTAAGTTGTATGTTTTTGGATCTTTTTGGACTCACGGTAATAAAGTAGTTTTTACAGAAAACTCACCAATTCCAGAGATCCTGTTTTTGGAAAATGTCCTAATTAGGCAATTCGATGGTTTTTTCGAAAGGCGTGGAAGCCTACATTTTCCTGTGTTTTTGAGTTTTGAATATGTCAGAATAAGAGATAAATGGTGGTGCCCTGCTCCAGAGGTTTTTCGTTGTATCTCTCTCCGCACAATGTATATATGTATATATTTTATTTTCTTTCTGGGAATACGATTTTGTGGCGGAGCAGAGTAAACACGAAAAAACCTCTTGGAGCAGGGCACCACCATTTATCTCTTATTCTGACATATTCAAAACTCCAAAAACACAGGAAAATGTAGGCTTCCACGCCTTTCGAAAAACCATCGAATTGCCTAATTAGGACATTTTCCAAAAACAGGATCTCTGGAATTGGCGAGTTTTCTGTAAAAACTACTTTCATTACCGTGAGTCCAAAAAGATCCAAAACATACAACTTAGCCGAATCTCCAACAATTGACTCAAAATCAGACCCTCAATCCGAATGAAAAACAGCATTGTGATCAAATAAAAAAAAAATTACATTCTCAACTAAAAGTTTCAAAATTACTTCTTTAAAAATTAACTTTTTCCTTGCACGGATAAAAACTCACTAGAATTACAAAATTATTTAAATCCATCATAACATTATGAGTACAAATGACATAAATGCATGGTAATCTCAACAAAAAAAATACAGCTTCAATCGAAAAACGAAAAAAAATCAAAAGAAAAAAATTCCAAAATGGCGGCTGAAATTTTTTTCTAAAATTCACCACGTGTTCTACCGGTCAAAAAAAAATCTTCCACCATGGTCAGGAACTGGCGCACGTGCATTTCTTAACAATTACTGCTGGCTTGAATGCAACAATTACCCTCGGGGGGGGGACACATCCGTTGTCTCTCTCTCTACCTCTGGCACATACATTCAGTATCTCCCACTCTCTCACTGCTTGGAGGGGAATGTATCCTCCTAGTGTCCTCTCTCTTTTTTCTCGATAGCATACACTCTTTTTTTTTTTTTATCTTCAAAACAATTAAAACTATGGCAAATGACCTAAATGGCAAATTCAATCATACAGCAAAAAAAATTTTTTTCCTTTCTCTCTGTCTTTCCTCACAAAATTTCAACTTATACATATCAAAACAAAATATCCCTTTCTCTTTTCTCTTTCTTTGGCATATACACTCTGTCTCTCCCTTTTTTTTCATAGCATACAAACTGTCTCTCTTTTTCTCTCTATATTTTAAACAATTTAAACAATCTACTAACAATTTTCAATGGCATTTTTTTTTCTTTAAACAATTCTAAAAACTTCTGCAAAGTTCAAAATTATACAACACAAATTAATTGTCTCTTTCTTCTTTTTTCTTAAAACAATGTCTCTCATTCTTTCCTTCAGTCAAGACTTTAAGTCGGATTTCTTTTTTTTTCTTTCTGAAAGTACTTAACACAATGTCCCTTTGTCTTCTTTTTTTCTTCTTTTCAACATTCTATTCTAACTTCAATTTTTTTTTTTTGTGACAAATCTAGATAGATCTTTGAATATTAGTTCACTCTTTTTTTTCTATTGTCTTTTTCTATAGTCTGTTTCTAAAAACAATGTGTGTGTGTGTGTGTGCGTTCGTTACTTACGTTTTCTTTTTAAGTTCTATCACGTTTTTTTTTTTTCTTCTTCTTTCTTTTTCCTTTGCTTCATTTTTCTGCCTTTCTTTTCTTCTCTGTCTAGTGGCACGTTGTCCAGGTTCGAATCTGATCACGTCTTGATGGCGTGACTGGTCTCAAGGCACCAAATATCTATTATGTTACGTAGCGCCTTTTCTTTTCTTCTCTGTCTAGTCTTCTATCTTCTAATAGTCTGTCTTGGTCTTCTAATGGTCTGGTATATCTTCTACAGGTCTCGTCTGGTCTTCTTGTATGGGGATTCCGTGTCTGGTTCTGCTGGGGACCATTTCTTATCAGAAGCCTTGTGTCATTGTTAGCTTTTAGTAATAACAACAAGACTTCGATTTACCTTTGATGTTATTTTATTCCGGATCCCCAGAACCAGACAAAATGCGCGCAGAGAGTCACATCTTGCTAGCTTCAGTCCTAACTCTCAACTGACTAACTGCAACTCTAACTGAGTTCCTTACACCTTAAACCGGGAGGGCTTCTATTGCCTTCCGATTCCCACGGTCCCTTTCCGCAAGGCAAGGTCAGAGTGAGGTCAAGCATTGTCACTCACTCTCAAGGCCATCAGCTGCACTGATCGCCATAAGGATTTCTATACTACCTTAAAAAGTAATAGGGATCCAATTAATATGTAACATTGATTCCTGATTGGCTGCTTGGTTTCTATGATGTTATGAGGCTTCATAAATAACCTGGCATTTTGCAGTAGTATTTGCAGCAAGACAGATTTGTATTAAGTTACAACTACTTGCGGCCTTGTCTTACCAATTCGACAGTAATTGGAACTAGTATGATTATTTTACACTGATGATATCGAAAATATCTATTGAATATTTCTAAGGTTTTTGTTTTTTTATATGGCTTTATTAGACTGTATTGTATTGACGATAATTGGGATTGTCTAAGCTAATTATGTTAATTTTTTAAACACGTGAACATTATGTCAGATAATAAAATTTAATTTTTTTTCAGAGATTGAAATCGTTTTTTTATTCCTGCAAATGGAAAAGCAACATGTGACTTAAATATAGGTCAAAATATTATAAACATAAACAAGTTGCAGTGCAACTTATCTTCTTGTCACGTGTTCTATTTCATTTGTATACTAGAAGCGACGACCCAGTGTCAACTGAGTAGAGGGGGGAAAGTCTGGTGTATTGATTTGTTTACTTTTGAGATTTACAAATGCAATTTTAAGTAGAATTTCAATGTTATTTCTATGTACATTTTAATTTTTAGATATGTTCGAATATAAATCAAATCTTCATATTTTTTGCACAAAAAGCAAAAACTGGTGATATTTAATGCATAATATATATATATATATATATATATATTTACTTTGTTGTTTTATTTTCATAGTTTCATCCAGACATACATACATATACACCAACTGCCTTTTATATATGTATAGATAACCTTAGAATATTATGTCTATTCTGTGTGAATAGCAGTTGCAAGGTGGTCAAAGTGTCTGAGTTCACACACAACAGCCGCTATAGCCACTTCCTTGCAGAGTCTGTTTAACACTTGTCAACTACCACTGCTGCTGCTATGCCTTCTTTCCTTCCTCTTTCTTTCTTTCCTTCTTTAAACAGAACGCCGTGTCACAAACCACGCAAAAATCGCTACACCCTCTCTGCCCAAAATGGGCCACTTTTATAGTGAAAACAGGAGTTGCAATGCACCATGGGCCATTACCCATAGTGCCTCTCAATACCAATAAAAGTGTCTTCTCTGCCCCCCTTCCAACTTTTCGACATTTCTCACTCCGACCGGACTCCACGACACACCGCCCCGACCACATTCCTTTTCTCTTCGCTACATTTCTCTTTGCAAGCCATGCACCGGAACCGTTTTGAGTCAGGTAAGTTTGCCTCGTCATTACAAAATATGCAGTGTTCAAGGACGGTGTGAACATGAGATTGTTAGTAATATAAACCACACTTCATAATTTGTTAATCAAGTATTAATGAAAAGGTATGTGTATATATATATATATATATATATATATATATATGGGAGAAATAAGAGGAATTAATCCGACAGTATGTGAAGAAAGGTAGACAAACACGGGATGTTGTAGAAAATGGATGTTTATTGTAGGTAGTGATGCCGACGTTGTAAGCCTTAACATAAGCAACACACCAAATGTTAATTGTAAATCCAGCTTCCCCAATATATTTCCCCATACAAAAAAAAAAAGTTGCTTTTCACAAACAATAATAGACAATAAAGACAGCAACATGAGACTTAGCAAAAATATATATATATATATATATATATATATATATATATATATACACACGCACACTCATAACCAATCCTTATGCCATTCACCATATATACATGAATCACTACATCTTCAAACCCAGTATATAAGACCCACCCACTCCTAAACACCTAACAACTGCGGCATCATTATCAGAACCCCATTGCTACACACCCTATCTGAGAGAAAAGGAAAATCCACTACCAACCTCTTCTAACACCAACAATTGACCACCCCTCCCCTTATTCACGACCTCCTAATTCACCAGTATGGAAATGTTCACCATTGAAGCAAGAGCTCTATCCAAAGTCCTGAAGAAGGTCTAACATTGCAACGTCGATATCACTACCTACAATAAACATCCATTTTCTACAACATCTTGTGTTTGTATACCTTTCTCCATATATATATATATATATATATATAAAGACCAGATGAGTTGGAGGTGGGAATGATTTTGTTGAGGATTTTTTTTTCTATCACCATCATGATAATGATAGGAAGAACAAAGAAATATATAATATATATATATATATATAAAAATTCTTTCATACAGATATATTAGAAAGATTCTTTCATAGTTCATTGGAGGACTCAATGCTATAAAATTACAAAAGAATATATATATGTATTCAGCGGCATTGCAGTCTCAGAAGACTATATATTTCTTGGGCCCCTGAAATTACAGCGCCTTCTGTGACTGTGAAGGCTAATGTTCAAAAAGCAGCCTCGACCACAGATATCATATGTAAAGGTTGGCCTTGGAAGATGTTGGTGTGCTGGTGCTCTATTGCCATTGCTTTCTCCTGGGCCTCATGATGTTGCACCAGGGTAACTTCAGACATGTGAATAGCCAGTTATGGAAAGCCTGCCACCATCAAGGGGGTCCTGAGTCAAAATTTCCCAGTTGGAAGGGTGATGTTAAATTAAAAATTTCCCATTTAAAATTTATCTTGATTCCGTTCTCACTTTTGATAAATTCCTTCTTTTTTTTTTTTCTTTTTTTTTTGTTTGTTTCACTTTTGAGAAATTCCATTTTTTTCCATTTTCAAAGTATGTATGTATGAAGATTGCACTAAGGATCTACTGGGAAGCCAAAAAGTTGTGACTCATACATATAAGCTATATATAACATATATAGCCATGTATAGGGTATATGCAATATATATTAATAATACTAGCAAATATATGCACCCTCCGGGTGCAAGTATTTAAGTTTTAATGTAATAAAATATTGTATTAAATTAGAAAAGCCAATGAAACTAAATAAGAATGCAGATAAAAAGATTTGAAACAGAAGGGAGTATAATCGAAAAATAGAATAACTGAAACTTACTCTTCCATCACTCTCGTCTTTCATTGTTATTTTTTCTAAGTATTTAGTTAAAAGAGGAAGTAAAGAATAAAATGACAGTTATTTTTTCTTGTTAATGGATTTCATTAAGATTCATTAAATAGATTTTTGCTTATATTCATTAAAATAAAACCAAACAATTAGAAATCAATAATACTAAGCATATATTTTATTAATCACATTTTTAATATCAATATGCAAATTAGCCTTCCCGTTCACACTATGAACTGCTATTTGTTGTATATATAAATATAATTGTATGTTGTTAGTATGTAGATATGGTCTACAGTGGCTTCGGCCTCTGGACCATTGATATAATTAACGGTGTCGATCCCAGGAGGCCATCCCCCCAGGCAACACCTGCCCCCTCGATTTAAAGGGCAGGGCTGGTTTATTGCCCAGTGCCTGAGGCGCCCCCCTTGAGGGGAATGCCGACGGGATCGACGCAATTTTTCACCTGCCATCCATGAGCTTCGGCTTGTGGGTGGTCCCACGTTAATAGGACTTTGTGCCTGACCCGTACAAGTGGGTACGCGGTAAATACTATGTAGATATGGTTAACAGTATTAATAATGTAAAACAATTTTATCAATAATTGAGGTTTAAATAAAATAAATTCATGGTCAATGACGTCAATAACAAAGGAATTGTGAGTTGAGTAGTGATTTAGTTTCGGTTACAGACAGAAAAGCACACAATCTCCATTATAATAAGAGATATTAAATATATATATATATATTAATAATATACGTATATTAAATATGTATAAGGTATATATACATATAACGCTATGTATATATAAGCGAAGAAGTTGACTTGTACATATAAGTTAGCCTAGAAAATGTTTGAGAACCACTGCTCTAGTTGAAGAGGCAGACAAAATGAGATTAGGCTAAAGCTCTCAGAAATAAATTGGCAGTGGCTTAAAGGGTAAAAATGTTGGTTAAGAGATTCAAGTTGTATTCTACCTGGAAGTTGTGAGTTCAATCTCTGGTCCCAGGTTTCAGTGTCAAGAAAAGTGATAATACAAGTGAAAAATAACTCAGAAGGTGAATTAGCTAATATGAGATATCTCAAGGCAAGGACAACAGAATGAGAACTGTCTATCCATGTAGATTGAATAAAGGAGACAATTTTCTGAGAAGTGAATTTATTATGTGAATATCATCATATATTCCGAGATATGAGTTTATATTGAATATAAGAATATTTATATTGTGAATATAATAACCAAAATGAGTACAATTTACGAGAAGTGAAATAAGATTTTTTGTTTGTTTTTTTTTAAATTGTTCTTTTTTTTTTTTTTTTTTCTATTTATATTTCCCATTTCTTTGTTTAATGGCATATCAACCTTTGTGAGTTATTTGACTCTTAACATCCTATACTGCCTCATTCTGCCTGGCCAGAAGTCACATTCGTTTCCTAATCTGCCCTAACGACAGCCTTGTTTAAATGTAATATTAAACATATTTAGAAGTCTTAGATTAAAGGGAAATAACAAGTAACTTGAAATGAAAAGGTCATTTTTAGCCATTTTTTGATAAATCCTTATAGGAATGGGGCTCTGGACTTAGAAAATCTCAACAGGATGTTAAAAGTTAATGCCAAAGCCATCCTTGCAAAAGAACAGTTGTGGTACCCATAGCTGGGGTGGGGGATTCATACCTTTCCCAATAGTATTAGTCCGAAAGTGAACATAATGACGTGACTGGAATTCAAACTCACTTACTACAAAGTTGCAATCCAACACATTAGCTACTATGCCACAAAGACTCCCATTTTCTTTTAGGGACTGCTGCCAAATATTTGTAAAAAGGTGTATTTGTTTCACACATAATATGATGTGTTTATAACACAGTTACACACACAAGCTTTTTGTGTGTGTCTCCTACATACTTCTTTTTTCTTTTTTTTTAAAAACCTATTGTAATGACAAATGATAACACTGATAGACTTTGGAAAGCTTTATTCTACAGAATAATTGGTACACTTACTGAGAGCTTCTATACTCTATTAATTTCTAGAGAGTTCTCCAAAGAGGAGGTAACTCTCAATTACTTATTACACCTATTTTTAATTTTCTATGATCTAGAAATGTAGTTCTCACATTCACAATGCAGTTAAGAATGAGATTCAATCATTGTCTTCTTTTTATTCATGAAGTTTATGCAAAAAATAATAATGTATAATCTGAAAAGGCTGCATATTGATTTTCCTCACCACGATCAGATATAAGCATGAAAGCGATGTTTATTTATTTTCATTTTTTTAGACATACATTTGGTAATTTATCTTAACCAAAACTCCAATTAATACACCATTATAAACATCTTTAAAAAATCACCATTTTCCGGCTAAGAGATGGGGGATTGTCTTATCTCTTGAAAAACCAATATGCCCGATTTTAAGATTGGACTTTTGGAGGGGTTGTAAAAGTCCATAGATAAAAAGTACTACATTTCTCTCTCTCTCTCATATATATATATATATATATATATATATGTATATATATATGTATAATATATATATATTGTTGTTGGCACCTTTCCGTCCACTAAGGACGATGATGTAGTGTCCCCCTCCCCCCAAAAAAACAAGAAAAGTTATCTGCACAAGTGACAGTCTTGAATATAATATATATATATAATATATATATATATATATATAGCATCTATTTTATGGATAAATACCAGAATGTTTAAATTTTTTAAACTATTAAAAAAAAAAAATGTATTTCGCTTCGAAAATATAAGTAGCTAAAATATAATAAATTAAATGTTTGGTGGTTGGTTTTAAAGGCTATCACAATGCAAGTGTAAAGAAAAAATGAGGTAACTATGATGTTGTTAATTTGATTTATTCTTAATATATCAAGATAAAGATCTCTTCGTCAGAAGTTTTCAGCTCACTGCTAGGTTCTGTCCATTTTGTTGAATTCTTCCTTGAAATTCTCTCTCTCTCCCTCTGTATGTGTAAGTCTGTCCAACAGTATCTTAGTATCATTCCAGGTTTGACCCAGCCTTTTTACTTCTCTTCTATTCCTTTTCCTCCCTTTTTTATTTTTATTATTATTAGGTAGCCTTGGTAATTTGTTTATTTATGTGTGTATGTGTTCTCCAGTAGCATCTGGGGTTTTTATTTTGTTTTAATCTCTTTTCATTTTTTATTACCTTCATGTGTGTGTGTTCTTCAGACACACCTGATCTTCCTCTCCTCCCCCCTTCCTCTCTTTTATTACTGCTTATATTGTTTTGCTGTGTGTGTGTGCAGTGCCCATAACTGTTTGTGTATGTGTTGGATTTTTAAAAAATTATATATTATTAAAAATGATATATAAATATGAAATATAAAAATTATATAAATATATCATAAAACTATGAACTATATAATAATAAAAATATATAAAATAATAATATAAAAAATAATGAAATATAATATAAAAATAATGAAATATATAAAAATTATAAAATAATATAAAAATATAAAATTATAAAATTTAAAATGAAGTCAAAAGAGCCTTAAAGTCATGGTTGTCTGAGTAACTATGACTACGTTACGTATATCGCTGGGAGATGAAATAAATCATCATGGAGAAAAGAAGAGGCTTATTTGAACATTTATTTAATTCGTATAATTTTTTTAATAATAAAATTGCTGCAAAATTTGATTGAGTGTAAAATAGAACTTTTCTTTTTTCAGCAGCTTTGTTGTAAAAAAAAAACAACATCCTGCAACGTCACATCAAAAGATGGCCGACTGTGGAAGGTTGATCCTAGTACGTCAATTACCACAAGCTACATATTTACTTATTTAAGGATTTACTCTGGCAATTATGATAATACTAGGATGTAATAAACAGGTATGAGAATTTTTAAATTCATTCTTTTTTAAATTCATGCTTATTATATTAATTAAATTAGTCGTAAAAGTAAAAAAATATTTAGTCGTACTGGAGGAGAGAGAGAAGCTGATTGTTGCGTGTCGAATGGAGAAGTAAAAAGTATTTCTTGTTTTTAAGACAATTATGACTTTTTATTTTGATAAAGTGGCTAGGATATTATTTCTCGTCCGTATAAATAAATGGTTTTTATTACTAAATATTCGATACTCGCATTTTTAACTAGCGTAATTCCAGAATTAACGTTGTTTATTTTCTACGGATGACCAATTAAGCAACAACTATTTACCTTTTAAGAAAAGTGTGGGCACGCTTTTCTCCATTAAGGAATTTGAATTTAAAGACAAAATTTAGATTTGTCTAATGAAAAATTATTTCATAATAGTTCTCCTCGTGACTTTATTTGTAAATAAATAAATAAAATCACATATTACATTTGTCACTTGTGAAATGATTTCAAATATTTTTACTTGTTTATTGCTTTTCTGCTAATCCTTATTTTTGTTTATTTTTAGTAACCAAAATAGTAACATTTCTGATTAAATTTTTCAAAACTATTCCTCTCAAATTACTTATCATTTCAAAAACATTAGTTGATTTTGAAGATAAGAAAAATATTTATAGTTCGACCTCAGTCAAGTAACTAGTTATATTTTTTTTTTTTTTTCGAGATAGTGAAAACAAAAAATGTATAAAACCAACGAAAGAAAATGAAAATAAAGTACTGCGTGGTCCGAAAGTCTTGTCACCCCTACATATTGTTTTAACTTTCATTATTTTTTGTTTAAATAATGTACTATATAAGTTATGTAATTATCTTACCTCTAAAAAAATTATTAAATATTAAATCATTTTATCAAATTTCAGGTTTTTTATGTAATTATTTTACCCCTTAAAAAATGTGTGCGGGTGACAAGACTTTCGGACCGCCCTGTATTCGGTCTCTAATTGGCATATTTATTAAATTATAAAGTCCAGGGTTTGAACTTATGATTGATCATCCATATATTGTATTTGTTATTCAAAACAGACTATAAATCTAATCCAGTAAACATTCAAGTCTCCATTCATAATGTAGTGTTAATAATACTTAGTGAAAAATCACAAGAGACAAAAACATCTATGAAATGTCAAATGTTATTCTTACTCGTTCAGCTAAACTAACACTATTGAATTAGTTATAGCTAGCCTGCCATTTACTTTTTATTCATCTTTATTTTTTCTCAACTTTTTTACAATTTTAACGTACATTTTTAAGATTTAAGATACACAAGCAATTTGGTTTTATGTACGTACCAACTTATTGCTATGAATAAGAAGAAGGTTATTAACATTTTATAGTGCTCATTTCTTACCCACCCTTATATTTTTCTTTGCTTTTTTAAAAATTATTACATACCTCTTAGATTAATAGGGAGTGTAACTAAGTTATTTACTACACTTAGATGTGGCTCAAGGTACAAAGTGTGGGGCACCCAGTGAGACTCGAACTCACTAGGAATGGTTTGATTGTCTAGCTTGCTAACTAAGTAACCGCGTGATGGGAGTGTAATTAAGTATTGTTTTTATTTCTTGAAAAGAATCGGTCACTACAAAATTTAATATGTTTTTGTTTGGTTTTAATTTTAAAGATTAATAAATTTTCTTTTTATTTATTTTCTTTTTTTTTTCTTTTACATTTTTACTTTTCTATAAAAAAAACAAAAAAAAAAACAAGACCCTTTCTTCATTTTAAAAAAAAATAAAATTTTTGTTTGTTTAAATTCCTTCATCTGTTTTTTTCTTTCATACCTTCCTCCCTCAAAAAAAAAAGAAAAAAAAGCCCACGTGTCCAACAATCTCAACTTCTTTATTTTTGTTTATTTATTTGGGTGACCAAACAGTTTGTAAGATTCATTTAGTAAAATAATACATTTTGACATTAACTTTCTTGCACAAAATATTTACCTTTCTGTACTTGTCTGAAGAGATGGTCCAAAATAGAAGGTGGTATCATATGTGTCGACATTTTTGCCCCCAGTCACTTTGGCCTCAACAGTTCACATGTCTGATTTGAAAGCTGAGAATATGATGTGGACCAAATATATCTGTCTTGTCAGATTGATTTCTGTTCAAACCATTTGCCTTTGTGATAACAACCATCTATAGTGATGAGGTTGTTTTCATCCCTGATTATCAGCACCTTTTATTCCCTTGATTCATAAGTTTATTCTATCTGGAAAGACCAACCTGACTAGATGGCTTCTTAAAACATTCCTGTTGTAGTACATTTGATATGTACATGAAACAGTGTTATATAGCCTTATCTTGTTCAAAACTCACGTATATAATAGAGACAGAGATAGATGATGATAGTTGGTTG
This sequence comes from Doryteuthis pealeii, assembly GCA_023376005.1. Taxonomy (NCBI): domain Eukaryota; kingdom Metazoa; phylum Mollusca; class Cephalopoda; order Myopsida; family Loliginidae; genus Doryteuthis; species Doryteuthis pealeii. The sequence continues at coordinate 53,434,082 of CM042150.1, forward strand.
TCTTACTCTGCTTTACTTACGTTGATCTTACTTCTCTTCAGGGCTTCTGCTGGGGTTCATTCTTTGTTCTGGGCTGGACATTGTTCTTAACATTGTTCTTAACATTTAATTAACACAACAAGACTTAATTGTTTCTTGATCAAGCTTTATTCGCAACCCTCCCCATTTGATTCTGCCATGGTGTGAAGCAACATCAGAGCGGCGACCTACAGTCCACCCGCTCCAAAATCTGCATCATATCTGATCTAAAACTAATTCCCATGTCTAAACTGTATACTGGATGGTCAGTTGGAATGTCACCATTGTCACTCATCAACCCCAGTAACTTTCCATGGACACTGTCATTTTTAAGTTAACAGACCCTAATTCAAAATTCTAACTACAGGTACGTTCATAATTTATAACAGTTCATAAATTATGTAACAACAGTAAATATTATTAACTTAGTTACTCCTGCATATAATAACCCAATTGAATTCATATAGGTGGAAGAATTGCAAATAATAAAATTCATGTTATTTTGAGAATGTATTCTTCTATGTTAATATCATGTTTAGAAGAATTCATGTGGCCATAACAATATAATAATCACACACAGTTCTGCATTTGAGAATATATTCTTGTATATTTCTCTCTGATATGTTATATCTTAACTACTGTTTGAGATTCCTACTATTTCTAATATTGTTCTAAATTCTAGTAAAATAGATTATCTATTAATTTTTTAATAAAATAACTTCACATGCTGGAGAAGCAAGGTCAAACTCATAAACTCCTGTGGACACCTACACATGGACATACCAGTGTAGTCCAACCAACAAAAACTTACACCAATCAGCTCTGTGCGGATTCTGGATGCTGTGTAGAAGACCTGACAGGTCTATGACCATTATGGAAAAGTGGCAAGAAAGTAGTGTGTCATGGGAATCCATGCCATCAGTGCAGCCTTATGAGGATAATATTAAAAAAATAATTTCAGGTTCTAGCTGTTTGAAAACAAAACTACATACTTATTTTAAACTTAAATTTAAAGACTAAAAAAATATTTAGGTAACCAATAACTGTTTTTGTTCTAAAGAGTGTCATACAGCAACAGCCAGAAAAATGTTCCCTGCTATCATGTTCCCTTGTAAAATGTCAAAGGCTAGTCTCTGTCTCAAAAAAAACAAAAGTGGAAAAAATCTCATGGGTTATGAGGCATTTGCCTATCTCCTTCTACCTCATCTTTATAGATGCATGTTATCACAATGGCAAGGGATTTGGAGCAGTAATTATTCTGACAGACAGGTGTATTTGGTACATATCATATTCTCATCTTTCAAATCAGCCATGTTGAACTGTTGTTACTAAAGAGATCAGAAATGTTGATGTAGTGACCTTGATTAAACAGAAAAACAGTAAATCTGGATATTTCCCATCTCTATGATCAAGTCCCAGTGACTTGATGATAGCTTGAGTTCATTCTCACTCCACTTTCAAAGTCCTATTCAAGCTTTAATACTAATGGTAATGATAATGGCCAGAACTCACAAGAGGATGAAGGCCTTTGCAGTCAATAGTTGCTTCTTATCTGTATGAATGCTGAACATAGATATCTACACCAGTAGAGAGACCAATGGTGTTGATGAAGGTGATGTTATCCAAGACACATACAATACTGATGACAGGAATTGTTTTCAACTAGTCTCCAGAGCAGTGGTTCTCAAACAGTGTGGCCCCAGAGCTTTTTCAGGTGCGCTCCGTAGTATTCCTGAAAAATCTATCCAGATATGAAAAGCAAATGTATACTAAGTTACTATATTATACCATTCTTTATGAACACTCTGCTTGTTTTGTTGTGACATTATTATGATAGTATAAGTTACTTTTCTTGCAACTGAATAAAAACACAGGTTTTAAACAATTTTATTGAGAAAAATAATTTTATTGCAATTTTCCACCTCATATTTATGTGAACTGGGATTTTCAACCCTCACAAACAATTAAGTATAAAAAGAGAGGAACTCTTCAATGCATTGATGAGGAAATGAGAGTTTGTCTCTCAAACATAAAGACCAAACATTGAAGCAATCGCAAGGTCTCATCAAGCTCATGTTCTCATTAACACAGGAATTAATAAACTTCATAGAGGTATGTTAAGTTTGTTTTTGTTAAATGTTATTTTTTTAATATTTTAACAGTTAACTTAATAACATAGTCCTATTTTGTATACAGTGCGCTATCAAGTATCTGTAGTACTGTAAGTGTGCCAGACTGTATAAAGTTTGAGAACCACTGCTCCAGAGTATGGTTGAGAAGCAGTCAGTAGTCTAGCTCCCTTGGCACTGAACTTTGTCTCTGGGTCATTGGTTAAATTGGTCCTCACATGTTGATTTGGTACAAGTTCTTTACAATTTATTTGTAATGACAAGCACATCATTCATTGATGATTTAGGAAGATTTATATGAATTAATGTTAACTGACTGGAGTTTACAATGAGGTATGAAAGGTAAGCCAGTAAAGTAACATCATTTTATAGTCAGAGCCCAAAACAAATTTGACATCTGGAGAATGTTGCCTGAATCCATTTGTTTGGTGACCATGAAGTATTGCAGATGTTCTCAGCTCCTCTACATATAGTATGTATTTAACAACCTCTCTGCACGGCAGGATGTGACACAATGTCAGTTTTTAAGCAGAGGTTAACAGGTTTTAATTTTTTATTTTTTTATTTATTTTTAGAGTTTTCCTTTTCCAAGACTGGTTGTCTAACCAATGTTAAAGAACCCAGTCTGCCCTACTATTTACTTATAGCTGGAGGGAGAATAGTTGGATGTATACCTTTCCAAGGGTATTAGCTCTATGGGAAATGCAAACAGACTTGTCCAGGATTTGAACTTTGTTTGCCGTGTCCATTACCTACAATAACTACTACACCACAAACCTCTCCTCTACATATAGTAAGTGCTACAAAATAGGGTGATAATTGAGGAATATATGTCATTCCTAAGATGCTCGGGTAATATCCAAAAACATACAACTGCTAGGAAAAAGGCACCCCATCATGGTGTAATGGTTAGCAAGCTAGTTTCACAGATCCATTACTACTAAAAAGTGATTCTGATCCTCGTTGGATGTTCCATACTTGTGACTTTGTGTCACATCCTACCTGTGCTGAATGGGTTGGGTAAATACCCTACAACTTCTAGTAGAAATGATTATAGGTTCGCATCCTGCATCACTGACGCAGAAAAATCTTTAAAAAAAACGCAGAAAAATTGTATCCTTGCGTCCCTGTTTTTTTTTTGTTTTTTTTTTCCCCCACCATTTTCAGCTAACAGTAAATACATTTCAATATTTTCTTGGAAATGAATTACACTGTATGGGGTACAAGGTAGGGGTTAGAATGCTGTAGTTGTTCATAGATGAAAACTCCACAATTTATTAAGGAACTTTAGTTGGGACCCATCAAATTTCCAGGGACTCATTCAAATCAAATCCGTGAGTCCTAGGATGCACTAAATTAAAAAGCTATCAGCATCACAGTTCTAGGAAAAATAGATTCCTATATGACAAAAAATATTACACTCCACTTGTGACCATCTCTTCAGCCAATTACCTATATTCAGCCATCTTTCCAGTAATCATAATTCCATTTTCTCTGAATGTTTTATCTTTCTTAGTAAAGAACTGCTCTTGCCACTTTTTGCAGTTTTTCTTTTTTTTTTTTTCTCTATTAAGGCAGTTCTGTAATATCTGTGGAATAGCGATTGAGCAAAAACTTACCAGCCATATTGTAGCCATTTTTGCCAGGTCAACAAAGAAATATGAGGTCTAACTTTATTTTATAGAATATTGTACCTTTTTAGTTAACTAATTCTGGCCAAATGCTTTTCCTCAATTGTTGCCTTCGGTTAGTATGTTAGTCACACAGATCCATTATAATTGCCTGCAGTACTTTATCAAATGAATTCTTAGGTTCTACAGAATGAGCTCATAGTAGATGGTGTTTCTAATCCTATTATTATAACATAGTCTTTTGATGAAAATCAAATTTGGTATAATTAGTAGTGGTTCATTAGTTTGTCCCACAATCTCTTGTGTTCTATGTTGTAGTTAAAATATTCACTTTTTATCTCCCACCCATTAATAATTTGTTTAAAAATAGAACATGTGGAAGAATCCACACATCAAATCAGTTAATATAAGTATTATGATTTTCAATATTTTGATTTGGATATTTGATTATATTGGTTATCTGTATTATACATTTTATTATTCTTATTTATTGTCTTTATTTGATCATTATCAACCTCAACTAGTCTGAGAAATCTTCAACATAAAATCTTGCAAAACAAGTTTAGTCACTCACAGTCCCTTCTCCATAAATTGCACAAGTTTTTTCTTCTTTTTTGTATGAGTTGCAGTTTCAACTTTCTTAAAATGAACAAATAATATTATGAAGATGTTACTCATTTTCTTACATTTTCAGTCAATAAAAAAACAATATGCTAATTTTGGCAATTTGAAAATTAAGAAAAAAATGAAACTAGTTAAAATGCCATCTTCGGACAAAAACAATACATTTTTTTTTTTTTTTTTTTTTTAGATTACTAATTCTTATAGATTATGTCATCCATCTCTCTTTCCCCTCCTTATCCTTATCTCTCTTGGGCTTACAGTCAAGTAACATTAAAAGCATCGGTTACCACTAGATCACCAAAGTTAAGCAGCACTGCTGAGCCTGTTCAATACCTAGTTGGGTGACGATTTAAATAACAGCAGGTACTGTAAGAAAATGAATATCAAAATGATTTGATTAAAAAAAAAAAAACAACAACAAGCCCATCTATGGGTTAAATAGAAAAACATGAGTTGATAAACAAAAATTGTATTATCCATTAAGAATTGATTTATTTCATAACTTTATTGGCATTAAATAACCCACTGAGGTTGTTGATATGCCGTAAAACAAACTAAACCAAACCAAAACAACAACAACCAATCATCTATCTTGGTTTCTGACTATCAGTTATTTTCATTGTTCTTTGCCAAATCAGATTTTTATCACCATTGTTGATAGACCATGTGGTCATATTAAAACCATTACTCTTTTCTTTCTGTGTATTGATTACTTTTAATCTAAAGATCAGTTATGTTACCAATGCACCAATTGTCCATTTCCACCTTTTCGTTTTCCTTTATTCAACTTCCTGTCTTTTTGCTTTGACATGCAATATTTACTGTCAGTAGTTACTTTCTTATTCTTACCTTGGCAGATTATTATAAAGTTATTTGCCTTATGCCCATAGTCCATAAACTATAACATTTACATTTAATTCTCATAAATTGTACAAGTTTAACTTCTCTTTGTAGTTTAATAAAGCCCTTATAAAGGTTATACTGTCTCATTTCAATTCATTCATTTAAAAAAAAAGCCTGGAAACGAGTTGAAGTGTCTGAATATTGATCCATGTTCAACTACTTGATTTTACAACATATTTTATTTAAATTAGAGATCCTATACAATTTCTATTACATATAGCTTATGTTGAGATGTGATAATAAACTGATATTTTGGGGCCTGTATGACTCTCTAACAAATTTAGAGGATCTAAGAATAACCTGTTGATCAACTCCTGTCATGTGTGGACCATTGATAAAATTGAACTTCCTTTGTGTTTTCTAATCTGGCCTGCCCATCAATACTAAATCTAGACATTTTCTGATGCTGATAAAAGTTTTATTGCCTCAAGATTGAATGTATATTGGCTGTGGAGTGATTGAACCTAGTAATTCCCCTTGATGGGCTCAAATGTTTGGTAACTTCCAATCAGTGTTGCAAGAAAAGGTTGGTAATTGACTACAATCAATCTCTTAACAAATTCACTTTCCTTGATTGTTGGGTAAATACACTATTTTTAGCAATTCTTACCATCAAATCCCTATAAGAGACTCGGATAAGCCATTCACTGCTTTTCAGGCCAACAGAAAACTAGCAATTTCAAGTTTGTACTGTTGGTGTAACAAATAGAGTAGCAATCTTTCAATGTTCTATAAACATTGTAAACTCGATAGAGAAAAATACTCCTGTTGTTTAGACATCATAACTTTATCTGGCAGGAACCAAAAAGAACATTATAAACATCTTTTTAATCTGGACTACAAGTTCACACGAGGATTTTTAAAACTCGATTACAATTGATTGGTGAATATACTGATTCACCCATTCTCATTACATACATAAAGCAGCCCAGTTGATGTGCTGATGTATGTTATGTTATAGGGAAACTCATGAAATTAAACACAATTAACAACAAAGCTAAATCATATCACACATTCCATTATCAACCAGATTCTTGCTTTTTTGAGAAAAATGAAGAAGATTCTTATTTATATTCGTTGAAAATATTAAAAGATGAATAAATAGTCAACGCATTGGATCTTTTTTATTTTTTTTTATTGCATGTAACTATGAATAGGGGATATTGAATTTAATTTTTCAGAGCTGTCTGTGCACTTCTCTTTTCTAGATCAGATCAACACAGGGTCTTTTACATAGGGATTTAATGGGGGCATCCTTGATGATCAACTCGGATCCCGATTCAGTATTAATAGATCATGCAAGACTAACTTTTTTTCTCGTCCTCTCCCAGGCTATGCATGGGTTGCCACTTCTAGTGATGATTAAAAACCCCCAATACTGCAAGATTGCATTCTCCTTGAATAGAATTCCCATACCTTGAAATGCTCTAGGGTAATTGGGGAGGTTTGCTTATTCATTTCTTATTGGATTTCCAAACTTCTTTAAGTCCACTTGTGCCTTGTCTAAGAAGTTTTTGCCGCGCTTGATGAAGAGGTGATTGCTTTCTTCCATTAAACCTGCAAAAAGATATTTGAAAATGTGTTCATGAGTGCTATATGATGACTCTGCCCATTTACTATGAAAACTGATGCTTCCACTCTTGGCGTGTCGGCTCAACACCAAAACTGAAAGACTTGTAGCTTCTTTTCAGATCTTTCGCTTCTTGCTAGCAACTGACCAACATCGAGCTGTTCGGTAAAATGAAGGCCCTAAGCCTATAAACACGCAGGGCTGTTACGTATTTGGTACTACTTGCGATCTAGAAACACTTCATTTTCGCTTGTGACAACCAGAAAATCAAGTTGTCATGTCTCGACTCGTTTTGGAGCCAAAATCAAAAATACAACTGCAGTCGGTTAGTAGAATTTATCTCCATGATACTGCGGCTTGTATCAACCTGGGAGAACAACTCGCCAGCGTGTTCCCTTTTTACAAGCCTTTTGCTTCGCTTACTCTCAATCTTCCCGACACTCAAAAATGATACAACAATTATTATGTCACCCCTGGGTATCAACACTTTTCATTTTTTGCTTCAAATTAGAATATTCTACTTTCTTTTTTTCTTTTTTTTTTTTTATGTTTATCAAATAGCAGTGAAGATTTTTCCTGGACCCAACTGCAAGCACAAATAGAATAAACAAAGAAATCAAACTTATTTAAATGTCAATTTTGAACAGTCCTGTTTTAAAAATGCCCTTTTTATTTTTCTGTCATGTATGTAGATATTATCTCTGTTTTTTTATTCAAAGAGAAAGTATGTTTTTTTTTTTCCAGGTTTTGTCCAAAGAAAGACAAATTTCAGCTTAATCAAATAATGAATAGAAGAAATGATTTTTCTCTAAATGTACATGTAAAGTTTAACCTGAACAAAAAAAAAATTTAAATTTAAAAAATCTTACAAATGAGAATATATTAAATTTGATGTGATTCAGCCCATAAAATTTCACAGGTTAACATCATTAACTCTTAACATCCTGTTGAGAATTTTCTAAGTCCAGAGCCCCATTCCTATAAGGGTTTATCAAAAAATGGCCTAAAATGGTCTTTTCATTTAAAATTACCTGTTATTTTCCCTTAAATCAAAGACTTCTAAACATGTTTATATCACATTTAAAAACAAAGGCTATCATTGGGGTAGATTTAGAAAAATGAATGTGACTACTGTCCAGGTGGAATTAGGCAGTATAGGACGTTTAAAGAGTTTAAAAAGACAAAACTCTGATTTTGATTTTTTTCCTACTGGGGGATTTTTTAAACTTGTTTATTGGAATTGTACTAAAAATGAATCCTTAAATGATTGATTAGACACAATATTTTTAACTGATCATTTATTTGATTTTTAAAATTCTTAATGGAAGCATGTGGTGGTCATTGCGATAGAAATGGACTTAGTGACCAGAGTTAAAATCTGAAGAAAAGTTGTGGAGTTTATACTTTATTCTTTAGTGTTATCAGAATTAATTATAAGTAGATTTTGTTATTTCTTTGTTTTTGTCATTTTGTCAAAAATTTTTATTTTTTTATATTTTTTTTTGTTTCTTTCCTATAATTTTTGAGTGATGTGGATAAAAATCATTGTCTTTTTTTTTTGTGTGTGTGTGTGTGTAAACTAATGTGCTGAAGTTATTTGTTTTAAAAATAATTGTTACATTTTTTTTTTTTTTTTTTTTTTTTTTTTTCAGATAAAATTAAAGTATAATGCAAAATGAGTTGGTGGGATACTCAAAATTTCACAAGTTTGCATCATCTGCATTGAAAAATGCCCAGAAAAAAATAGACCAAGTTCTAGATATCAGGGAAGATGGGCATTCACGTACCGCAAAAGGTAGGGCTTTTTTCCCATTTTTTTTCTTTTAGAGGATAACTTTTGAAACAATTTTTATTTCTATATTTGTTTGATTTTAATTATTAATTACTGGCAAACTTGAAAACTTAATTATTAATTTTTGACTAGTATTCTTTCATCTTAATTTAGTTGCTTTTTATCACAATTATTCACCCTTTTAACTGCCAACTTGTATATAATTGACCCAACTTTAATCCCTCTAACCCTTTGATTTTTTTTCTCCTTAAACCCTGTCTAAGGTTGTCTGTGATTGGTTGGTTAGAACATAATGCTTTCCATTTAGCCAATCAAATAATGCTGAGTAGATTACTTCTTGGAAGATGTGAGTCCGAGTGGGTGTGCTGGAGTGGAACATTGTAGTAAACGAGCTGAAATCCAGCTGTGCTATAATGTTTACTTTTGGGCTAATACCCTTGGGAAAGGTATGACCCCCCCCCTTATCCTGCAGATATGGGTTGAATAACACCACTACTGTTCTTCTACAAGGATGGTTTTGGCATTGAATAATCCACAAAGGTTGATATGCCATTAAATCAAGAAACAAAACTAAACTTTGGAAGATGTTCAATTTTTCATAATTCAATATCTTTCTAAATTTTCCTCCTCTCATAATTTAAATGATGGCAATGTATTTATGCATCTAAAGATTGTTTATTATTTATTATTCTTTAACCAAAACCAAGCTCTCAACTCAACCAGGTGGACTTTTATCAGCTCCTACCAGGAGTCTGACCTTTTAAATTTTATGAATTATCATTTTATTAGACTTGGTGTTCAAATTAAGTAAAATCATATACACCATTATAATCTTATATACTTATAAAATCCACACTACCCATTTTAATGTCATTCATTTTGCAATTAACAAAATCTGAATTAAAGATTGCCTGTCAATCTCTGATACTCCTTTGAGCTGCAGTATCATAACACTAGATAAAACAACTGCTTTCCCACCCTGTCGGTGGGGTGTTAGAATGCACGACTGCACCTCTCCAGAGTGGTAAGACTTCTCCAAATGGGGCCACCTGTTGGCCATGGGTGGCGACCCGTGATGCTTAAGGACGGAGTCTTGGTGGATGAGCAGTCCATGACCTGCAACACTCCTTACTTAGGCTAGATGGGCAGTCAGAGAGGCCCCCTCCGATCAATCAGCTGGTCATGTCAAGCCCTAGCAACTATATGATTGCCTAACCCTATTGCCCTTTTATGGCAAGCCCCAACCTTTTTTATCATATGAGGGTCTACATGTCCTGGGAATGACATTAAACTCTATCAGATGGTGAGGTTCCAGTTCTGGAGGTTTGGAGAATGTGGAGCACCCCTTCATCACCATTGCTCCCTGGTCCACTCTGACCTGGAGTGGTAGTACCTGTTAGGGTCCCATCTATGGGTTAAATAGAAAAATGTATTTATAAAAAAATTGAGTAGTATCCATTAAGAATGACTTTATTTCAAAACTTTATCAGCATTAAATGACCCACTGGGGTTGATATGTCGTAAAACTAAACAAACCAAACAACTGCTTTCAATGAACAATTTGTTGTGATAAATGGCTGTACCTCATATTATTTCCACCAACTTCCTATGAATATGACAGGATGACTTTTTAGAGAATAAACAATAAAAAAGTCCTACGTTTGAAATGGTTGTAGATTTTAATGTTTTCTTTTCTCTCCAACCACTAAATGATCACAAAAGGTATGTATCATTTCTCCCTCAGAGAATCAGCTATTATCATCATCATCATCAGCAATCCCCTAAAAACTGTTAGCTTACCCCTGGTCATTATAGTAGCCACCTGCCTTATGCAGCTAGCAGTTACTGCAGCCGATGATAGAGCAAGTCATCCTACTTATATAAAATATTTACTTCTGTACTTGATTTCCTATTATTGATGTTACACATTTATGTGTTTTCATTCATCATCATTTTGTTCTATACAATAGGTTTTATCATCAAAGGTCTAGACTGAAAATTGATACTTAGTATTATTACTAGTAAAGATATTAGGTTCAGGCTCAATTTCAATATCTACTTTTCAACAAGGTCGTTTTTATGTATCTAATTATATTATATATTATTATATATTAATTTATTATCTAATTATAATAGATTGAGTCTGATGGCAGAAAATGTTTTGATCTGTTCTTTTGTAAGATAAGTTTTGGAGATTCCATTTTGAAGGTTTATGCTATGGACAGCTGGAATGCCTATATCTGTTTTTGATCTTCAGAACTTAAAGCAAGTCCCTCTTTATCAAACTATCACAGTTGGTTTGAATGAGTGTAGTTTATCACTTCTTTTGGGGTTACCACAAACTTGATACTAATATTTTTGTCTCAATGGAGGAGTCTCTTTTGCATTTTCATCTTCTACTTTCTTTCTATTTTTTTCCTTTCTTTCTATTTAGATTTTATCCCCCATTTAATTTTACCTTCACCACTGGATAATCAACTTTATATGCTCCTGTCAATTTTATTAACATGGAATAGGAAGTTGGCTTTTCATACATTCTGAGAAATGTTTTATTTAAACTCAATTATAATTATATTGTATAAAGCTTTGATAAAATTATTCTTATTGGTCACTTCTAAGCCAAAAAGGCAGAGAAGTGTAATAAATTCATACAATGATTGCTGTTTGTACAGCAGTATTGCTTCCAACAAAGCCTTTATCAAATGATGACTCTTGGTTCAGGCATGGTTTTAGGGCCCAAAGCATCATTACCACTAGCTCATAGTGCTCCAGCAGTATCTCGCAATACCATAAGACTTTGTTGGATTGTTGTCACTCAGTGGGATTGTCATATCACATATTTTTGTTTAAAGTCCAGTTCCAGAGGTCATACTTAATAAATCCACATTTACAAACAGATTATCTCATTTTAAAGTAAAATTCAGTTTTAAGTAAATAAAAAAATAAGGCACTATTACTGAATTTTTAAAAACTTGTAAATCAGTAGCACTTTAAAAAAATTGAAAAAAAGCATGTGATAGGCAAAATGTTTTTGAGTAAGAAATTCTAGTTTAAATGCTTCATTATAATTATTAGAATTTATTTCAGTTGTTTTTTTAATCTATTATTATTATTGTTATTAGTGGTGGTAGTGGAGGAGTAGGAGGTGTTACTTCATACAATGGCCATTAAAATGTTTTGCATTAATCAGTCTACTTTAAAACTCATTCTTTTAAGCAGGAGGCATTTCTACAAATCTTCTAAACAAATAACTTAGACCTCAAAAAGATGAAATTTTCAGATTTTAATGGACATTCTGTTAACTTTTGAAAAGTAGATGTTTAAATTGTTGGGACATTTCCCATTTAAAAAAAAAGAAGAAAAGTGATACATAGCCTTTCCTTTGGAAATTGAAATAGAAAAATTATACTAACCAACAGGGTGTTCTGAAAGTCTTGTCACCCACATATTGTTTTAAATTTCATTTTTTTTTTTTTTTTTTTAATACTATAATCTATAGGTTATGTAATTATTTTTCCTCTTAAAAACAATTTTAAAATTTAAAGTATTTTTCTAAATTTTCAGGTTGTATTATGTAATTATTTTACCTCTAAAAAAATATTCAGGGGGTGACAAGACTTTCAGACGTTCACACGTTGACTCATTAATAAGATGTTTTTTTTGTTTTTTTTGTTTTTTTTTAAATCTTGTTTGAACCTAAAAATGAATCTTACCCATTTTGCACATTATTCAAAAATTTTTGTTGATCAATTTGACTTTTTTTCTATGTAAAAATTAAAGTTCTTATTTTTTATTTTATACTCTTGTAATTTTTAAAAATGCTGACACTAATATCTTATGGACTTTTGTGTGTATGTATATACAGTGGTACCTTGACTTACGAGTTTAATTTGTTCCACTTATAACTCCATTTCCACGTATATCAAATCAATTTTCCCCCCATTGAAATAAACTGAAATGCCATTAATCCGTTTTAGCCCCACACCCAACATACTAAACACCCTATTTGTTTTTTTGTTAATAAGAAAAATAGCACTATTGTATAAAAACACTAAAATAGAATGTATTGAATTATGTGCTGTAATATGTTTTAATGTTTATTTATTATATTTTCCTTTGGCATAATAAATTTGAAAACTTAGATATTTTTAGTGAACTTTTTAACAGAAGCATATCTGAAGCTCGCTTGTATCTCAAATTTTAGCTCTTAACACAAAGCAAACAATTGACCGAGTGACAGCACATAACTCAGAAAACTTGGAAGCTGGGGCACAAGATACCACTGTATTCTGATTTTATTGAAATTATTATTTTTTTTTTTTTTTTTTTTGATTCTCATTTTATTCTTTATATAATTTGTTGTCTATTGTTTTTCAGATGCTAAGGATTCAAAGAAAGAAACCCCTAATGAATCCACTTGGTCAACGTGGTTATCTTTTGATGGTTCCACTGAAGAAAAACCTGTTACTGAACGAAGCTCCTGGGCGTTACCTTTTGACTTCAACAATGAACCAGAACCAGGAAGTTTCTTTACTGAGAAACAAACCTCTCCTATTACGGAACAGATGACCCCTAAGGGTCATTCCCATTCTCCAATTACTACCATAATTGGTAGAGATAAGGGCAAAGTAAAAACTATACCTTCCGATAAAGAACCTAGCCCTGAGACAAAGCCTGCCCTAATTAAACCTGATGATCAGGCAATAGAAACCAATAAGTCTCAAGAAGAAGAAGAAGAAGAAGAAGAAGAAGAATTAGAAGATAATTCTAAAGTTGTTCTTGAAGACCTAAAGACTTTAAGCGAGAAAAGCTTAGATTTGTCTGTAGACATAACTAATGATAGTCCATCTGTTATTGCTTCTCAAGATATTAAATTAGAAGAATCTGAAGACAGAGCTGATCTAACTTTAGAGGAGCCTGTGATATCCTCATTTATTAACCAGCAAGCCAATGTTTCAGAGGATCCAGCTCAGCTCTTTGAAAACTACTCTTTGGACGAATCAAAAGAGACTACTGAGAGCCTTACTCTTGATATACCTTCAGATTGTACAGAAAGCTACCAAGAACAAAAGGATTTTCCTGTAGCAGAGCTGTCTATAAATGCACAGGTGCCTGGTGTTTTGGCAGAGCCGCCATGTTGTACTCAGCCGAGCAGTTCTCTTCTAGCCATTTACGTGCCTGAAGAATCTGATCCTGTCCAAACTTCAGTTCCATGTCTCGAAGATGAAACTTCCAGTGTAGAAGCAACAGAGACTGAAAAGTCATCAGTCGAACCTTTAGAAGAATCAGAGCAGGGTGAAGGCAACCACAGTACAGAAGTGGCCTTGTCTTGTATAGAAAAGAGTCCAAGCTGTGAAAATATTAGTACAAAGGAGTTTCCAGATTCATCTCTGAACGAAAGCACAGTTGTGATTGAAACTCCTTCTACTAATGATGACGTACTCCTTCCCTGTGATAACTCTTTGTCTTCTTTGGATGTAACATGTGAATCTTTAGATAGTTTCAACACTGTGATTCAATCTCATCCACAAGCAAGTGATGAAGAAAACTCCACCGTGGCCGATGCTTCTGAAAAAAATCTTGACTTCTGTGATAAAAAAGAAGAAACTCCCTCTACCCAGTTACAGAGTGAAGTAACTGAGTCTTGTTTCTCTAAAGAGACAACTCCCATCAATGATACTAAAATTGAGTGTGAAAATGATAATGTTGAAGATAGCAATGTCTTCCCTGCCTCTGTATGTGATAAGTCTCCACCAGCAACTAGTGCAAATAGCCAAACTCAGAACGATTCTAATTCATTAAGCACGATTGTTGAAGTGTATGAAGAAGGTTCTGGAAAGCCAGAGACGCTGACTGACAAGTTGGACAGTAGTGCTGAAACGAGTGGTTCTGGGGAGACAATTGTAGAGAAAGATGTCTCGCCAACAGATTCTGAGAGTAAAACTGAATTGGAGACTGGTGTTGCTGAAAGTGTTATGTCTTCATCGTCAAACAGCTCTTACGTTAAATGCCTGATTGAAGAAGCCATGGAAGAGACTCGATCAGACCATAGTGACAGCCACTCCAATTCAGCCGACCGTTCAGAAAGCTCGAAAACAGAATCAGAACACAATAGTGAGAAAAGCATCAGTGGTCACGATTCTGGGGATGAGATTGACACGACAACATCATCAGATATCGAGATCATATCCACGCCAACCCCAAATGGGGAGCGTGGAGAACATTTATTTGATCTGTCTCCTCTGCGACTGACTTTGCACAAATCTTTGCGGAGACACAGTCCAGTTCACAGCCACCATCGATCAGATAGTCAGTCTAGTTCAAGCACATACAGCAAATGTGGGGAGTCTGATCAGCTAAGTCCAAGAAGAGATAGTTTAGAAAGGCAAGATTTAGAATCTGGTGATGAAAGCAAAGAAGGAACATCTATAAATAAAGAAGATTCTGAAAATTGTAAGTATCATGGTTTTTGTTTGAATAAAAATACCTATCTAGAGTCATCAATTTGTATTATTTAAATTTTTCAGACTGTTGTCCTCATCTTTATTGTTATATACACAACATTTCAGCTGCTGTGCCATCCAACCTTCTTCAGGTGTTTCTTGTCAAACTCAGAAGCAACAGATATAAGGGTTGAGTTAATACAGTTCTCAGTGACAATCTGTAGGTTGCAGGTTCAATCTTGACTACAGGCAAAAATAACATAGAATACTTAACATAGCTTATCACTTGTACCTGATCATGGTTAACGAAATGAGAACAATCTATCCCAATGGATTAGATAAAAGGTTCGGTTTGAAGTTCCATGAAGGGTCCTGAGTTCGACAAGAAGGTTCCCAAGTTTGATGAGAAAGTTCCCAAGTTCAACAAGAAACACCTGAAGAAGGTCGGAGGGCACATTGGCCAAAATGTGGGTCTATAACAATAAAGATGAGGACAACAGTCTGAAAAATTTAAATAATACAAATATAAAGCCTCAATTCAAAAATTCAGACAAATTCATTCATTCATCATTGTCAATTCAGTCTCGAAAGACTATGATAAAAGTTTTTGTGTGCCCCTGAAGTTGCAGCGCCTCCTGTGACTATGAAGTCCTATGTTTGAGAAACATTCTCGACCACAGATTTTGCATTTGTAGGTTGTCCCTGTAGATGATGATGTTCCGATGCTTTGTTGCCGTTGCTTTCTTATGGACCTCTTAGCTTCATGATGCTGTATCAGGGTGACTTCTGACATGTACAGTCCTCTATGGAGACTCTGCCGCCACCGAGGGCGGTCTTGAGCCAAATTTTCCCAGCTGGAAGGGACAATGCCAAAGCACCTGAGATCATTTTTGCAAACATCCTTGAATCGCAGTAGGGGGCGACCAATCTGTCTTTTACCAGGTGTTAGCTCTCCATACAGGATGTCTTTCGGGATTCGTCCATCATCCATCCGACATACATGACCCAACCATCAGAGACGACGTTGTCTCAGTAGAAAGTACAGGCTGGGGAGTTGAGCTCTCTCTAGGACTGCTGTGTTAGTGATCCTGTCCCTCTAGGTGATGCCTAGTACACGTCTAAGGCAGCGAAGGTAGAAGATATTTAGCCGCCATTCTTGGTGGGAGTATAAGGTCCATGTTTCACTTCCATACTTGAGGGTGCTGATAACACATGCCCTATACACTTGTAACTTTGTACGGATAGTGAGCTTGCTGTTGTCCCACACTCTTGTGAGCTTCCCAAAAGTTGAGGCAGCTTTTCCAATCCGGCAACTGAGTTCAGCAAAAAAAATTCAGACAAATAATCATCAATTTTATAACAATCACTTTTCTCCCATTATTCACTTTTCATTCTAAGAAAATTCCCCGTTTACGGACCTCGTCCTTTCCTTGAATTTTTCTTCATTAAGATATTAATGCATATCAAAATCTGTAGAGTTATCATGCATATTAGAAGAGTCCATCCTATAAACAAAATGGTTTCACAATTAAATATTATTAGTAGATTGTTAATAGTCATAAAATTTTTAAAAAGGGAGATAGACTCCCTCACTGTCCAGATGATACCAACAATAAGCCAGTTTGCTGATTTTACTTATTGGCAAGTTCTGGTGTAGTTGATGAGGTGCTCTAACTTGACTCTCTGAAAGAATATTTTTTTATTTTTCTTATCCATCTTGCAGTAGTAAGAGAGTGAATAGACTCAACCAAAAGTATATCACTGAACTTGCTGTTTTCTTGTTTGTTTTTTTAAGATCTTCCAGATGCACTATTATAGTTCTTATCAAAAGTCCTTTGTGTAGGGAAATTTAAAAAATCATGTTTTTAAATCATGTTTAAAAGTATCATGTTTTTCCTTTGATTTTTTTATTATTCTTATTTACCTTAATCTATCCTCACTAGTTTATTTAAAAACAATAACTTCTAGTAATGTAAACAAGGAGTGGGCAGTTTTGTAAGAAGCAAAAGTGACACCTGTTACCTATGTACTTTTTAGTGCAAAATGTTACATGACCTATATAGATCTTGTTGGGTTTTAAAAATTACATATAATTAAATCTTAGTGTCTACACTGGTTTTGTAGTCAATATCAAGTCAGTATTGGGAGGTGTGTGGTGTAATGGTTCAGTAACCCAGTTGTAGGAAGTGGACATGGTATGACTAGTTCTGATCATGAAAGCGGCTGTTTGCATTTCACATAGCACTAATACCCGTGGGAAAAGTACAAATCCCACTATTCTCCCTCCAGCTATGGATAAATAGTAGGCCAAACTGGGCTCTTTAACTAGTCTAGGAGAAGAGAAACTCTAAATTTAAACCAAAGGGGGCTCTCTTCTCGTTAGTCAAAACTACTTTGAGAGCCCTTCCTCCTTCTCCTCCTCTTAGTATTTTCTTGAATTAAAAAATGAAACCAAAAATTTTTAAATTTTAAATTGATATCTATGCTGTCTCTTCTATCAAATCTAAAAGGGTGTTTACCTTACCTTATTTGATATGGGGGGAGTCCCCCATTGTGTAGTCGCTAATGTGATATCCTAGTAAGCAAGTTTAAACACCGGTTGTGCTATTATGTTCACTTTCAGACTAATGCCCCTTCGATCAATTGGTTAGTCACGTCCAGCCCTAGTACCTATATGATTGCCCCAACACTATTGCCCTTATGACAAACTCCAGCCCTTTTTATCATATTGGTGCTAGAAGGCGGTGGCTGAGGGTCTTCATGTCCTGGGAATGACGTTAAACTCTATTTGATGGTGAGGTTCCAGTTCTGGAGAATGTGGAGCACCCCTTCATCACCATTGCTCCCTGGTCCACTCTGATCCGAAGTGGTAGTACCTGTTAGGGGTCCCATCTATGGGTTAAATAGAAAAACATGAGTTTTTATAAACAAAATTGTATTATGCATTAAGAATGAATTTATTTCACAACTTTGTCGGCATTAAATGACCCACTGAGGTTGATATGCCATAAACAAAACAAACCAAACCATGAACTCAACACATTGAGGACACCATGTCCTCTAAATAAATGGAAAATATTATCACTACATTAACATTGCTTATTGATGCATGTAACACAATTTTTATTCTAAAAACTTATCAGGTTTTGTTTTTTTTCCTCTGTTTGATAAACAAATAAAATTAATTTTTACTATTTAGTAAAGTAGGTGGAGTGGCCTATTGTCGGTATCAGCAAGGGAATCTGTCCTCTTCTTACTAGCACTAGTCTTGGGAGATTGTTTATGCATCTGAGGTGGAGCACCACACCTACCATCAGCTCCTCACTTTACCGCACAGATCCAAGCTGTGCTACTCATGCGCTGAGTTGGTGAAGGCAGGTATCAAACTCAGAACCTTGTGACTCCTAGACCGATGCTCTACCAACTGAGCTAAACCAGCCCTTATAAGTTTTACTTTACTATTTAACCAAAGAAGAAAAAAATGAATTTTGAGTACCTGTGTATAATGAACTTATGCTTTTTTTATCATGGAAATTTTCGAAAATATTTTACTGTTGATTTACTCTTCAGAGAAAATAAATACAAAAAATATGTAGAAAGTAATTATTTAATTGTTAAATGAATTTTTTATATTTTTACAAGTTTTATGCTGATAAGTTATTTATAATTTTGCATCATTTTCTTTTTTCTTTATGATATTCAAGTTTAGCTCAGTTGGTAGAGCATCCACCTAGGAATTGCAAGATTCAGGGTTCAATACTGGCCCCCATCACCTCAGTGCATGAGTAGCACAGCTTGGTAATCTGATCTGTGCAGTAAAGTATCTGGGAGCTGACAGTAGTTGTAGTGCTCCATCTCAGCAAAACAATCTCCCTGGTCTCCCACTAGTAAAAGGGGATAGACTCCTTTGCTATCCAGTCAATACTGACAATAGGCCTCACCTTTTTTTTTTCTTTTTTTTTTTTTTGCCTATAATATTCGAGTATGATTCTTATGTTTTTCTTCTCATTCCTTTTCCAAAAAAGTTTTGTTATTTTCTAAGAATATTTTCAGTGTAATTACCAATGAATATCAGCTTAATTTTGACAGTGAATTATTTGTAATTTGATAAATGTTATTTTGTTTGACAGATGAACAAACAAAATCTGATGAAAATACAATCAGTGAAAAGGACGACCCTTGTCATCCAGAAAAATTATTAAAGGTAAAAAAATGTGTTCTCTATTTTTGCTTGGCTTGAAATAACTTGTCATAGTTACAGTAGTTAGGTTATTACTAATGTTTGCTTATTCTGTTAAGATCACGCCTTCTAACTCACTTGATTATTGAAGAACCAACATTATTGGTTCATCATATGTGTCATTAAGCAATACCATCATTAGTTTATAAAAAGTTTTTTTTTTTTTTTCTCTCCCCCCCCCTTAGTATTAGTGTTATTTTTGAGTAGTGGTTTAACATTGACTATTGCTATAAACTAGCTGAATACCCCCTCATCTGCCTTTGGTTTGAAACTAGATTTCCTTACATTTGCCTTATCTAACCCCTATTCTTCATTACACAATCCTGTACTTAAACCATAGGTCACTATCTGACTCTATCTCTTCACTTTCTTAATACATCTTAGCTGCTTAGAATATGCCATATTCAAGTTTACTTCTATTAAAACAAGAACAAATAACTAATAAATAATGTATTAAAAATATTATTCCACTTTAAGAGATACAATTAAAACATTATTGGATTTGGACTTGTAATGTCCACTGTTCTGTTGTGGTTGTTATCTGTCCACACCACAAAAAAAGATAGGAAAATATTTTTTTTTAAATTAAATTTATTTAATAACTGGTAAGCTAAGATTGTTATATATATATATATATATATATATATATATATATATATATATATATATATAATGTATAATCTTTTCTACAAAATTTATGTATTTAAGATATGAGGATCCTATATTAAGGCAAGTAAAACTACTAAAATCAACAATGATTATTTCAATTATTGGTAGATTTTTTTTTTATATCTATAAATAAAATAATTTTCAAGAATTCAGCACTAAAAAGTAAAGGTTTGTTAATGAATCATTGTTAATAGTTTGGTCCCATCAATTTCCAGACTCAGATTTTTAGGATTAAATATTTTATAAACCAGCCATTAAAAAAGATTCTTTTAAAAAGGTTATACACAAAATTAAGTGCATATTTTTCTTAACTGAAGTCTTTCAGGATTTAGTTATTTGTTCTCTTATTAACTTATGATTTTCAAAAATGCCTAGAAAGTATCTTTTTATACTAATTTTATATAAAATATTAGTCTATCAGACAAATTTTAAATAGTACATTGGAAGAACACACAATATTATAGTTAATTCATATTTGATTTTTTATATAAATATAATATGAATAAGTTGCTCCTAGATCAATTAGCTTGTCATTTACTAGTATCAATAAAATGGAAAATGCTTTACCCACCGTGACAAGTGTAAATTCTTTGGTTGTTAGACCAACATTTTGTACCAACCAGGGCAGGCTTCAACCTGAAAACTATGAAGACAAGTTCTGATGATGAGTTTTATAAATCAGCCACTTCTCAATGTAATTGTCAAGTTACAATAAATAAACATCTCAATATAGTATTCTATAAATTAATTTATATCTTTACATATATAGATAATGATAATGAAATTTATAGTGTACAGTGCTCAGGTGCATCACAACTCATCAAAGTCTCATATCTAGTACATAGAATAATGTATTAGTGTCAGGAACAGGAGTATCATACAGTAATAATATACATGTATGTGTGCGTGTGCATATGTGTGTGGAGGGGGTATCAGGTATAGTGTTGGCAGATTACAGGAAACATGAAGGCTTTGTTTGTACAACTGAGTACACATCCTTTTATAAAGAAAAATAAGAAAAGCTAAAGAAAAATATAATGATATAAATCAATGATATATTAAAAAAATGATTAAAAATTAAAACAAATTAATGAAGGATAAAATATAATTAAAAAAATCAAATTAGATAATATAAACAAGAAGAAGAATGAAAGTAACCAACTTAAAAACAAGAATATATAAAGAATAAAATAATAAAACAAATATATAGAAAAATAATTTTTATTAATCTATATTTAAATACAGATAGATAAGAGATTTATTTTCAACCTTTTAAATCCCAAGCAATGCCAGGTAGTTCTACTTGTATACGAATTATATAAAATATGTATATATAGTTATAATAAACAAGTCAAATTTTATTGAAAGAAACTTAACAGTTAGCTATTAATGAACAGACATTGAACATGCAAAATGTGACTTTTACAAAAGTAAAATTACAAATATGGGTATGTATGGGATGGGGGGGGGGGGTTACAATGATTAAATTTTGCAAGCCAGGGTAAGGCTGTAGGGAGTCTGACCTTGCACCACCAATAATTCTAGTTCAAATCCGTTCACTGTATTATTAATCTTTCTCAGTTTATTTATTATATTTACTTATTTGTATTTTACTTAATTGTATTTTTAAAATAAGCAAATTCTTGTCATTATATTTTGAGGATGGTGAATAAACATATAAACAAAATTATTGGAATTTTCGTGTTAAGATATTGAATTACAACACGTGTTCTTTAGAGTTACTTTTGTCATTATTCTAGTTTGATATCTGTATGTAGTTTTTATATAGATTCTTCTAAGTTTAGCTTTTCAATGTATGCATATTTATATTATTATTATTATTATTATTAATGTCACTTGATCAAAGTATTACAATTAAAATAGCATTGTTTGGATTTTCTTTACTAAAAGAAGAAAAAGAATACAATATCTTACACTATTGATATAAATTAAAAAAACAGAAGTCATTAAAATGAGTGTATCTTTTATTATATTTTCACTTTTCCTTTTCATCTGCTGCTAACTATTTCTATGCCTTCCTGTTTCCAATTGAATTTCCTATTCAGCATGACCCAAGTTTGTGTAAACTGCTACTAAGTCATTTGAAAAAAAAGTCACCTTTCTTTGATGTCAATGTCTACTTCAATCTAGAATATTGATAAATAAAATCATTTGCATTTCTTTCCATGGAGTCTGGTGGCTTTCGACCACTGGACCAGAAGTGTTAAATTAACAGCATTGATCCACCCCCACCCCCAGGCAATACCTGCCCCCTTGATTTAAAGGGTTTATTGCCCAGTGCCTGAGGTGCCCCCCTTGAGAAGGAATGCCGATGGGATTAATGCATTTTTTGCACCTACCACCCATGAGTCTTAGCTCTTGGGTTGGCCCACATTATAATGTCCTTGTGTCACACCTTCATACGTGGGATGAACGGTAAATACCCCTCTACTTAGAATATTCAAAATAATGTTGATATTGATTCTGTAGATAAAGACTATCCCCATCTATTTGTATCCATATTTTTAATTCATGAAATTTAAATAGTCAAAGTTAAAAGCGCAGTAAAGGGTAAGCCAAACCATTTTTTCTGGTACAGGTTTGGATCCATTTACCCAAACTTTTCTCTTTACCCAATGATACCTGCATTGTAAGAAATAAACTCATGAGAAGTTTAGAAATTCATAACAATTTATTGATATGCCAAATAAAATATAAATTAAAGATTTTAGCCTGTAATGGGTCTAGTTTAACTCAGTTGGTAGAGCATCCACCTAGGAATCACAAGGTTCCAGGATTGATAATGGTCTTCACCAACTCAGCACATGAATAGCACAGCTTGGGTAATCTGATCTGTGTGGTAAAGCATCTGGAAACTGATGGTAGGTGTGGCACCCCACCTCAACAAAACAATCACCCTGGTTTAGTACAAGCGAAAAAGAGATAGACCTTTTCGCTGTTCAGCTGATACTGACAATAGGTCACTGCAGACTTTACTTACTACTTAGTGATTGTCATTAGAAAAGATTTGATCATTTTTAAAGTACTTATTTGTTGTAAATAAGAATAATAAATGGATTACCATAAAATCAGATATTTATAAGCTTCCTTTCTGACTGATAAAGACAAACGGCCAATTTGCAGAGGTATAATTTATGCAAATTACCTACAAAATTGCCCTTGGGGGAGGTGATGACTCAATTTATAATGGTGGGCACCAAGCATAAACAGCAAAACGTAAACTTTAAAAATCTATTTTCAATAAACAAACAAAAATGATTGAGTCTTTTATCACCATTTTCAATTGATGAAGCAATTTCATTTTTAATGATTTTTATAATTGGAGATTAAAAGAATTTTGTAAATAAGTACTAAAATCATTTTCTATTCTTTAGTAAGAAAATAGCATCCACATAAATGATTAAAAAATCATCTAAGGACACCCTTTCTCAAATAATTATCATATTTACTAATATTAACTACTAAATACTGTTCAAAATGTTGTTTTTTGGTTTTTTTTCTCCATAGCCACCTACATTATTATACTCAAAGGGCATAATCTAGAATATAGATATATTTTCAAGAGACTTATTCTACAAGTAAAACTATTAAATCGTTTATTCTCTTTCTATTTGAAGCTGAAAGATGTAATTTAATTCAAAAGTTCTAAGGACTTGGTTATTATTTCCCTCTCGCCCAGAACAACAACAACAACAATTTGTTGCTGTGTCCTTAAGTTGAAAATTAATTCACATATTTTTAACATTTTTGATCAAGTGATATTGAAAAATATGTTCATGTTATTTTTATTTACTCTAACTTTATTTGTACACATACAAATATATACAGTTACATTTGTTTACAACTGAAATAGGCTCATCAGGAGAGAAGTGTGCAAAACCATTTCGGGGCCATATTCATACTGTCGGATTAATTTCCATTTTTATTTTCAGTTACATTTATATATTTATTAATTTCATTTGATCAAAATTTGATAAAAATGAAAACATTTAACTATAATGTCAAATAAAGATAATGTACAAGAACTTTCGCTTAACTATAAGAACATAAATTCTTTACTGTGTGACTTACAAGGATCAATTGAAAAGTTCATAGGCTGACCATGAGGTTTATTTTTCAACATAGTCCACCTTCTGGTCCACATACTTCTTCGAATCAGAGTTGTTGTGCTTGGATCCTATCAGTAAAAAAAAAAAAAATAGCAGCAGCAGATATGAAATAACCATATAAAATTTTCAGACCACCCTTGTATGTATGTATGTATATATATATATATATATATATATATATATATATATATATATATATATATGCTTGCATGTTACCTATGGACACCAACTAAGATAATGGGTGAATCTCGATGAAACTTTACCATATGAACTCCTTTCACTTCAAAAGTCATCAATAGCAGTTATGAACTTTTCACCCCCCTACCCACAAATGTTTGATCAAGTGATGTTTACAATAATGGAAATGGAATTAACTAGTCATATTAGTGCAAAAATAAATTTCTTATATGACCAGTATTGCGTTTATATAAATAGACACTAGTATATTATTGAGTTTCTTAGGACAGACCGTCAATATTTCCATAGAAACTTCGGTTTTATTAAAGATAGCATAAAGGATAAGCTGCATGTGGTGACTAAAAAATCTTTTACTCTCCTAATTGACACTTTGTAGCTGGAAGTACAACCTAGACAGACTGTGGAGTTTTGTAAGGTAAGTATCAACCCATATTGTTGACCCTGGGTTGGACAACTATGGAAATACTTACCTTTACTATCATACCACTGTTACTACTACTACTTTACTACTACTACCACCACCACTACTACTACTACTACTCTTACTACAACACCCAAAATTATGCATAACCTGGCTTTCTTATATTATGGAATAATGTTTTTTAAATTTTATTTTTGCTATTGGCCTTTTTGTTTTTCTTAATGAATTGCTATATATATATATATATATATATATATATATATATATAATGGGGGAAAATGTTTGCTTTTCATGTCTGATTACTTTTTAAGTTTTAATCACGCTATATTTTCCAGGGATTATCACAATTTACTCGTGTGTTTTATGTTGTTTTTTGTTTTTTTTTCTATTTTTATTCCAATTTTATTTTTGTGGGTTTTATTTCTATCCTAGAAATGTACAATCAAATTCAGTTTGTCTACATCCGCTTAATCATATGCTCTATTATTTAGGTGCTATCATAGTGTATAAAACTATTTTGTTGGATATAACTAAAAACCTTTTTAACAGTATTAATATTATTTTTAACTTTGTTAGGATCTAATGTTTTATACTACTTGAAGATGAAGACAAGAATACACATCTGTAATCTATTTGCAAACACAGAAATGAACACAGTCTTATTTACTATATGTTCATTGTTATTATTCTTTTTATAAATTTTAATATCAATAGTCTAATTAGTTTAGTGCTGCATGTTCCATGTAAATAATAATTTTAGAAAAACTTATAGCCATAAAAAAAATACCTAAACTTAATACAAAATAATTGAAAAATGTAGAAAAATCTCTTAGACTTGATATAACTGTTTTCAGAATTTGGATGTTGTCACAGCTTGTTGATGCTTTTTTCTGGTGATGAAAATTAAAACACAAGTCTCGATTGATGTTTGAATGAACATTGGTTTTGTTGAACTGGGTAATTCCATGTCAAATCATCCAGAAAAAAGTAAAATTGTTACCCACCCCCTTCAATTTTTCTGAAATTTTGTACAGGTGTGGACTAGGTTAAAGTTTAATATTTTTGGAATTGGAAGCTCAAATTTGAGGGATTATCTAACTTTAACATAGTCCACACCTGTACAAAATTTCAGAAAAATTGAAGTGGGTGGGTGACATGGCCTGGATGATTTGACATGGAATTACCCAACTTCAAGACACTGTGAAATACTGAAATAAAAAAAGATTTAAACAACTATTAATACCTTTACAATAAGGAGTCTTATAAAGTCCAGAAATTTCACCAGAAAATTGGGAAAATAAATTTACCCGTGTGCAGTAACTAGTATCAAAGGACTACTTTATAGAACAAAATTCTCTCCAGATTTTTCAACTGGGTGGAAGTCACATTGCTTTGCGAGATTTCTGATAGAACCCATGGGGCTAGAAGGGAGTTGTTGTATTTTGGGATTTCTAACAAATATGCGTCCTTACATAGTTGTTTCCCTTACTGTCCATGTTAAATGGTTATAAGTCTGTATGAAAAGGGATACAGGTCTAACTATTGGCACATCCTAAGGCAACAGCTACAGATGCTATCTAAAATATTTATGCAGAAATACCAGCCTTTTGTTCACAACAGACAGTTTGTCTGATGAATGCATAAAAAGCATGAAACCTGGGGTCACAAAAATTCCCATATAGCAGCTCTATCTTTGATATTGAGCACTCCACTAATAATACTGCCCCAAAACTTGGTCCACCATTAGCCCAACAAGTGAGCTTGTGATAATCACATACCATTACTATATATATATATATATATATATATATATATATATATATATATAGGAAAGTTTTTCTCTCTACCATGGTTTCAGTGTTCAAAGTACACCTTCCTCAGGAGAACTCCTGAGGAAGGTGTACCTTGAACACCGAAACTGTGGTAGAGAGAAAAACTTTTCCACAATTATAAATGCTCTATATTTTACAAAATATATTGAGCCCTTTTGGATTAACTACTTATGCTACTGCAATGAAAACTTGGTAGTAACTTTTATATATATATATATATATGTGTGTGTGTGTGTGAAAAATGATTAATTTTAAATTCTCAATTCTTAATCATGCTTCCAAGATGAATAGTCTTACTGATTTAGTGATTCAATCTTCTGTCTAACAAACAAGTATGATCAATAATCACTCAATGAGAACAAGCAATTAAATTGTTCATTCCCTGTTGTGTTTCTTACACTATGGTTCAAATGTTGCTCTTTTTCTTGGTGTCCTTCCTGTGCTTGTTGGATCGTGTTACATCCTAAAAATATGTCTGCTTCTATAGTTGGGGAAATAGAAGTAGTTTTATACCCCAACATCACTTGACTAAAGAGCTAAACCTGTAATCTGGTTCTGTAACTGTTACATGTTAACTCAATCTGGTTCAGCAGGAATTACACTTTTTGATTCCAATGATTTCAAGTTGCATACTAGCATGTGATTATAAATCATGCTTATAGTGAGATTTTAAATGTTGATAAATGGCATCTTTTCTCAAACAAATTTGAATATTTGGCTTTTTATTTACTTTTCAAATTCTTAGGGAATCTGGTCTTGGTTTCATAGCTTGGCTAACAAGCTATTCTAGGTCATTATTTCTTTCTTTTTATAAGACTTCTAATAATTATCTCTCCAAACCTCTCTACCAGATTTATATTTTGACTTAGCACTTTTGGCCACTGAAGGAAGTGTCATATCTTCTTTTAGTCCTTATCCTGATTCATCATGTCTCTACTTATGGCTCAGAGTTTCTGTCTCTGTCTGTCTGTCTTTCTCTCTCTCTCTTTATGTAGGGTGGATTTCTATCTGGGACTCCTTTAAAACTCTGCATTTAAGCTGTTCACTGATAGTATATTTACATACATCAGTACAGGCTATTCATCAATCTTCCTAACATTGCAGTTGGGAGGTTCCAAGCTGGTAGCACACTTAATCCCATGTTAACTACTCAGTTAGGGGTTATTTAATCTGGCTTGTAAAATTTGAGGGGGGGATATTTTACCACACTGAATTCTCTCTCACTCTCACACACACACACTGGTCAGTCTTGCACCAGTTTTAAATTTCAGTTACTAAGCATATATATAAATAACTAGTTTAAAAGCAGCCCTATAGTATATCAATTAAGCTAGCTCCTGAGGGGGGCTCTTGATTAGGCCCTCAGCCCAATAAAGACACTTCATACATTTAAATACATATTAAATTTTATCAAACTTGAACAATATTTTTTGAAAGAATTTAGTTTTCATCAAAACAGTGATATAATTTGTCTATTTGGAATTTATTGCAAAGCTGCATGATAAACATTTTTGGTTTTTCCATTCGGGATCAGTACAAATATCTTGTACAAACAATTATTTCTATTTCATGGGTGACTTTTGCTGGGTTCTGTAATTAATTTTGATTATTACCAAATTTATTTCTAAGTTATAAAAATTATCATCCAAAAAAAATTGTTGCAAAAAATCGCTGTAAATAATCACAGTAATTAAAACTTAGTAATCAAAATTTTAGGCTTGTGGGTCTGGATTCAGTCTGGAATATCTTTAATTTGTATATGGATTGTATATGTTGGGTTACGGTCTCTTGGAGTAAAATTGAAAAAATGTGACCCTCTGACATTTGCATTTATTATTAGAGATGAAATAATTCATTAACTATTATATCAAACTTCTAGTTATAAACTTTTATCACTATTGCATTGTTCAATATTGCGCTTCAATATTCATATCGGTATTTATAAATCTTTCAAACTAATTCTAATACTTTGTAGATACATTGCATAACTGATTCACTTATATTGCTTAAATTATGATTGATATTCTGATTGTATTCATCCAAGAACAAAATGTTTAGATTTAAAAATGATTCTGCTATGAATGATGCTTGACTTTAGCAAGTATATATCTACCCAATGCCTCCACCACAGGCAGTATGTGACTCAAGGTCATTTTTAAGCCAAGTAAAGCTGGTTTGAATTCAGAGTTTTCCTTCTATAAAGGATCCATTCTACCTTACTATTTACCCATAGCTTGAGGTACGGTGAGGAAATAGATTCATACCTTTCCCAAGAGCATTAGTGCAAAGTGGGATGCAAACAGCCTTGTCTAGGATTTGAAATCAAGTCACTGATTCCATTTCCTATGTAATTAACCATTACACAAAATACACTTCCAATTTACTAAAGTATGTTATAGTCATCATCATGGCTTGGCTTTGTGAATGAAGATCTATGTAATTAGTAATTCTCACAAAAGAATTTTTAATGGAATTTTGCAATAACAAATTGGATATTTATGAAATATAAATTGATATAAGATTTTGGGTTTTTAAATTATCAAAATCTATCCATAACTTTTTGAAATGTTATATTTTGCTTAAGTTGGAAAGGTCCCTATTTTCCTGAACATTTTTGGGCAATGTATTGTTTTTCATTGATAAATCCCTTTTTTCCTTTTGTTAAATGAGCTGTTAGTTGGTTAATAATGTGGTTTATTGTGCAATATTATTTCTGCTCCAATTTTTTTAAAAAATGTTTGTTCTATAACCTGAAATGTTTTTGGTAATTTATTTCATTTTATAGACAAATATATTTTTTGTGGGTAGGGGGTAAGTAAACTTTATTTATACAAGTAATTATTTTTTAATTTATTTTATTTTAATTTATTTTTTGACAAAGTTTTTATCTTTTTGTTTTCTTGCTAAAACAAGAAGAAAAAACTTTTTCATTTTTCTTAAATTTTAATTATAATTTTTTGGGGGTTACTTGTGTATGGTTGCTATCATCTTCAGATTTTACAACCCAGAAAGCTGCATTTTATAATGTTTTAATTTTTTAAAAAGCATCATTATTGTATATCTACATGCAAATGCTAAACTGCTGAAACAAAGAAGTAGAGTTAAGAAGAATTGACTATTCCATTAAAAAATGAGAAATAGTCAATGAGCAATTTGACTTGTGTAACGTTTATTTAATGTTTTGATTAAATAGCATTTGAATTTTTTTTTTTTTTTTTTCAATCATTACTTACTGAAACAAACTTTTTGCCAATTTTATATTTAATCTCTAATAAGTCAAGTTATGTTATCATTAACTAATATTTATCTTTTATCTCTTCAGAAACTAGCTGAAATGTCTGAAATTCTTCAACATCGTGAGAACAAACTTGTTCAGCTGAGCCGGGAAAACAATGATCTTCTAGAAAGCAACAGTATCCTCCGAAAGTGAGTAAATCATTATATTCATTTCTTTGAGGCAATTTTCTCATCTGATCTCATTTTATTTTACCTTTGCATTTATGCATTTTTTAAAGATTTTTTTTTTATTAATTTCTATATCTCTTCTCTGCTTAACACTTTCATTTAGGAACATTACAATAGGTTTTGGAGGGGCTGGTTTAGCAGTTAGTATTCATCCGCCTAGGAATTACAGTTTCAGGTTTGATACTGGTCCCTGCAAACTCAGTACATGAGCAGCACAGCTTGAGTTATCTGATTTGTGTGGTAAAGCATCTGGGAGCTGATTCAACAAAAACAATCTCCTTGGTCTAGTGTTGGTGAAAAGCAAATAGACTCCCTCATTGTTTCGCTGATACCAACAATAAGCCACTCTGCAGGCTTTACTTACTGTGATAGATTTATGCAAAGAAACTTAAAAGAAGCCATCTCTCCTTTTTGGGTTGGATGTGTTCTCTTAACTTTTTTATCACCATGATGACAAAATAACTCTTGAAAGTGCTGGTTCCCACTAGATCAATAAAGTTAAGCAGTCTGTTCAATACTTAATTGGGTAACTACTTAAGCAACAGCAGGTACTGTAAGCAACCTGAGTTTGTTTGTCAAAATAACTTCATTTGGCATTAAATAACCCGGAATGGGTTGATATACCATAAAAACAAAACAACCAATCCACCAGATAACTCTTTTTGTTGATAATCTTTTTATTATTCATCAGCTGAATTAAATTCCATTATTAAAAAGTATGTTTTTAAAGATATCTTATTTGCTATTGTCCAGATTTGTCAAAATTGGCTTATTTTGGTTCAATTCCAAAGATAGAAGAAAATAGGCAATAATTTAATCTATCTTTCTTTTTTTTTTTTTTTTTTTTAAGAAGGATAAAAGTGCAACTCAATGCAGAAAAAAAGATTTGTACAGTTTATGGATAAGGTAATGATTAAAAAAAAAAAAAAAAAAAAAATAAGCGGTTTGTGAAGTTTTTCTATTAAAGATGCTCCATAGTCAAATAGATCAATTGAAATTGATTGCAATAAAACAAAGATATTAATTAAAATTATTATGCAGTATTGTTATGTTTTTACATACAAATTAAATAAGGAGCTCTGAATGAAAATGCAAGACCCAGTTGTTGGAAATTAACGTTTTATATAACACGGTAGAGAAATGCTTCTACAGTGACTTAAGAGTTCAACTTGTGCGCAACCATTTATCTCATGTACTATTCACGTGTCTCATGGCTGAAGTCCATTTCCAATCCTAGCTCCCACAATGCATTTGACATGGGAGGTAACTGTCCCCTACTCCATTAGGACTGATCTAACAATATGCATGTATAACATAAGTTATTCTGATCCAACAATGAGTGGATCATTAATATTCCTCTCATGACTGCATTGTCTGAATCACTGCACATGCTTTATACATACTCTGATGTAAATTTAAAATAATTTACATTGGAATAAGTCATTAATAAAATATAGTATGTCTGTCTATTGTACAATGACTGAGCACACATCCTTTTATAAATGAAAATTGGTGGATACCTGCAAAGATCAAAGTTCAATAAAATCTACACACTATTTTTGTCAGAAAGCAGATTTTAAAAAATTTCTTTCATTTTCCATAAGAAAAGTTAGATAGGAATATAATAAGGGTATAAATCAAAGATATATTTTTTAAAAATAATTAAAAAATGATAATAAAAATGAACAACTTAAAAACAAAAATATATAAAGAATAAAAGATAATAAAACAAATATATAGAAAAATAATTTTTATTAATCCATATATAAATATAGATAAGTGATTTATTTTTAACTTGTTTAAATCCCTGGCAATGGCAGTAGATGGATAAGAAACAAAAATTTGTACTTTTTAAAAAAACATTTTGTGTGATGGTTGTGATATCACTTTTGAAATAGAGAATCAGACATAAGTAAATGTATGTTGGTTTGATTTTTATAAAAATTATTTGTGATTTAGATCATACTTAATGGTTTTAATAATTCAGTTCTTTATTACTAATGTTGACTTGTAAATGTCTCTCTGATACTACTAAAAAAAATCAGCCTTAATATTTTTTAAAGCCAGAGTTTGTGCAATTATGCAAGCAATCAGTAAATGTTTGTAAAATTCTGTTTGATGTTATCTTTATAAACAAAATAATTTTATTTTATACTTTGGGTAATTTTACTTAGGCAATTATCATCATTATTTTATCCTAGCTATGGGTTAAATAGTACCTCTACTGTTCTTCAACAAAGATGGCTTTGGCATTACATATCCCACAAAGGTTAATATGTCATTAAACAAAAGAAAACATACTTAATCATTATTTTCTGCAATGTTCACTATAAAATTATTTTTCTTTTTGTTTCAATTGCAAAAATAAACATTCAAGCTGGCTTGATGACTTTGAAAAAATGTCAGTTACTAAAATGTACTGGAAGTGTTTATGATAAAATAGTGGTTACCAAACATTTAGGACTGGCCACAAGTAATTCAACACCAAATTTGTCATCATATATACCAAGAGGCTTGGTCCTTGCAGATATGAAAATCCAATGATTACTATTCCCAGTTTGATCTGG
This sequence comes from Doryteuthis pealeii, assembly GCA_023376005.1. Lineage (NCBI taxonomy): Eukaryota > Metazoa > Mollusca > Cephalopoda > Myopsida > Loliginidae > Doryteuthis > Doryteuthis pealeii. The sequence continues at coordinate 53,466,714 of CM042150.1, forward strand.
CTGATGTGTCATGTCTCCTATCTACACCCCACAACTGCCCACTTTAGGAACCAAAGTTAAAAAACAATTTAAAAATGAATTGAGCAAAATAAATCGTTTTTTTTTTTTTTTGGGGGTCACCTTTTTTTTTTTTTTTTTTTGTATTTGTCTTTCTTGCTAAATTTACTTTTTTTCCCATTGTTATTTTTCATTTCTTAGTCAACTTCTCCAGTGTGAGGAAACACGGGAATCAGAAATGGCTGATGTCAATGCACTAACACAGGAGTTTACTATACGTATTGGAGAATCAGAGAAGAAACTACAATCAGTTCTTAAGGTAGAGATTATACTTCAGCTTTGAATACTGCAATCTATCTTAGAAGATTTAAAAATGGAATGCTGGGAGGAAATTTTAGGATGAATGTTTGACATTGTTTGATTTTTTTTTTAAATGAAGTCTGATAATTTGTATTTAAGAACCTTGTACATAAAAATAAAGATGAGGATAACTCAAAAAAATCTAAATAATACAAAGTTTTGCCAGTAATTTATATCACCAATTCAAACTTTAGTGAAGTTAAAAAAAAAAAAATGATTCTTATTTTAAAATAGAAGGAATGCAAAATATTATGAGAATTGTCAGATCAGAATATGAATTTATTGAATTTAAATGTAGCTTATTGTTCCCAATTTAATAATAAGTTTTGTAGATGGGTTAAATTTAGATTAATTTGTATTAAAAATAAAATCAATAATTTGCTATGATGAAAATAACTACAATTTTATACACTGATGTATTGAAACTAGTGTTTGAGTACATCATCTATTCTTTCTACTTTAAGCCATAAATCATTCAGTTGAAATGATGGATTTTAGACTTTACATCTGGATGAACTAAAATATGAATAAATTTGTTAAAGAAAGATGTTCATTTAAAAAAAAATGTTTTTACTTTCAGGAGAAAGAAAGTATGAGACTCCAGTTGCAACAGACATTGGATGAAAATTCTCAAAAGTAAGCAATTCACTTTTTTATTTTTATTTTTTTTCTTAAATCAGGTGATTACAGACAGTGCCAGCATGTATTACCCCCAAACTTTCCAACCGGAAGGGGCCCAAGCCTGCTTAGACAGGTTTCAAATATATGAATACTATTTTACGCAAATTGAGGTAGTAGAGTGAGGGCCCTGTATCATAGATTTAGAGGGGGCCAATGAGACCCTAGTACTGCTTCTGATTTCAGATATGGCACTTACCAGATCTTGATCAAAGTTGTGCTAAATTAATCTTTCTTACAACAAAATGAATAACAATTTTACAAGGTCAAATCTTATCAATAAAATTTATTTTCAAAAAGATTTGAATTTAAATGCAACAAACAGTATAACTATTTTGCTATTGAAGTTTGGAGGTCAATTTGTGTATTTTTTCATTAAAATAAATAAAATCATTTTAATTTGCTCCTAAATGAAAGGAACTTCAGGATAATTCTGACAGGTCAGAATTATCCTAGCAATTCTTTCAGTGAAACCTGGGTAATTAATTTTTGTCACTGAGTTGATTCTCTAAACTGGTTCTACAAGCTCTTTTCAATATTTATTATCTACTCATTCAGATTTTTTTCTTTTTCCAACAGTCAAAATTCAGACTTGTTTGCTTCTTTTTTTTCTTTTTTTTTTTTAGTTCCCCTAAAACTACTAAAAATATATGTAAATTTGAAACAAGAAAAACTTAAAATCCAGTCATGTTAGCTTTTAAAAATATTTATTTCAACTAAACTTCTCTTTTTGGTTGAAATAAATATTCATAATAGCCAACATGACTGGATTTTAGTTTTTCTTATTTCAAATTTACAAATATTGCTCTGTATATAGTTGTCAAATTCTCATGCATTGAGCTCTCCATGAGAACTATGTAGAAATCTTTCTAATATATCTATATGAAAGAAAAAGTTTCATATATAGAATATTATATATGTAGAAAGAGAGGGTCCTGAATAGAATCATTCCCACCACCAACACATTTGTTTCTTTTGTGTGTATGAATGTATGTGTGTGTGTGTGTGTGTATATATATATATATATATATATATATATATATATATATATATATATATGAGAGAGAGAGAGTGTGTGTGTGCGTATATGTATACATACTATTAACATGAGATTGAAATTTATTATTAGCCACTTTTTTTTCTTTTCTTTTTTTTTTATTCTCTACTAGGAATGATTATCTATTTTTGATCAAGAGTTTCTTGCAACATGTGGTTATTTGAATTTCCTTTTGAATATAGATCAGCAAAATCCAGAGAAAACTTGTGGTTTGATGGTGTATATTCAAATCTTGTTAATGGTTAATTTGCTGAGTATTTACTTTTACTTTAAATGTGTTAAAGGTTAATTCAATTAATTCCCTAATACTGAAACAATCTATCATAAAAATGAACAGTTATTGAATTGTTACTTTTTACATTTCCTTTTGTTTTTTTTTTCAGCCAAAACCTTGATGCATCTTACAAAATGATGATCAAAGAAAAAGATGAACAAATTAGTGAACTCTTACAAGAAGGTTAACCTTTTTTTTTTTTTTTCACTTTATACATTTCTGTTTAATATTTTTTTTTAATTAATTTTTATCCTGGTTATTCATCATGAGATTTGTTGTCTCAGTATAACTTTACTTATAAAGTATCCCAAAAAGTTCAGATATCTTTTTTCATTCATTTTTCTCAAATTGGTTTATTAAACCCTAATCAGTCTTAATAATTAGAATATTGACATCTTGCTTTTAATTAGCTTTCTTCACTAAACTGTTTCATGGATATTAATTTTTAAAATATCTTTTAAAATAATAATCATTTATATATATATATATATATATATATATATATATATATATAAAGACAATATGAAAAATTAAATTGACGTTTCTCTATAAGGTTAGCTTCATCAGAAAATAGCAAAGCATGTTGATTTAATTTTCCATATTGTTAACCCTTTCTCATATCATATTTTATTCCAAAGCTTACCATATATATATATAATATATATATATATATAACCATAAAATACACTTGTGCAGTTAACTGCAATTAATTAATATCTTGATTAATTCAGTGGATTTAATCCTGAAGATCCTTATGGTGAAACTCGAGTAGGTTATTCCTGTATATACCATTGTAATATATATAATTATGGGTCTACCATGGTTTCGATCCTTCACAAGCTCATCAGGCCCCTATGTTTCATTGTTCTAAGTCACATTGCTACTATTTATACTTATTTGTCAGTTGGTAGGTGGGGAAGTTTAGGCTACTGCTGTTAAGATGACACTTGGACACAATTATACAACTGTTTTTATTTTACTTGCCTCTGTGTTCATTGTATGTGTATACATGTACACACATATACACACACATGAACATGGAGACAAGTAAAATAAAAACGGTTGTATAATTTAAGCTTTTCACTGTTTTTGAAAAATCGTTTAGATTTTCAACAACAAAATTTTACATTTTATATAATTAATCTAATTCTATGCATAGAACAATGTTTTCTTTAGTTTATGAAGTGTGTTAATTTAGACAGAAATTTGCCTTTAAATAATTCTGTTTAATTTTATTGTTTTTGTTTCTGCAGGGGAAAAATTATCCAAACAGCAGTTGCAAAGTAATAACATCATCAAAAAATTAAGAATTAAAGAAAAAGAAAGTGATTCTCTCATCTCCAGTCAAAAGTAAGACTTTTGATCTTTTTTAGGTTTTTTTAATACTAGGTACAGTTAAGCTTTTAAAATATAAGGGAAGTATTTCTTGACTTAATAGAAAACAGTTAAATTTATTTTTAAATTTAACAATATTTGTTTTTATTTCTCACCAATCATGATACAGGAGGATTTATATGGTTAAGACATTTACTGTCACCTTGCTTACTTTTTTCAAAGATGTTTCCTGCATAAAAATACTCTTTTCACTACTTTACTTTCCTATTATGGATTGCTTTTAGTTAATTTTTTTTATTATTAGTTTGTTCCTTTTTGTGAAAATATTGAATTGCCGGTAATTTTCACCTTTAGTTGTCAAAATTCCTAGCAAATAAGGCAATTAGAGTAACCTTCCTTGACTTTCACTTTCAACTAAGCCGGTAGCTATTTTGAAAGTGTCCGTGCGAAATAAACAAATCTTAGAAACTTTTTCAAAAACAATACAACTGCATGCTTTAACACAAAAACATTATAAAATGTGTTCTTATTAACAATTAAGTTCATTTCAGATAATTTTATGCTAGGAATTTAGCCAACTGACTTTCACTTTAAAACAAAACGGTAGCCATTTTGAATGTGTCCATGCGAAATATACAAATCTTAGAATCGTTTCGAAAACAATACAACTGCATGCTTTAACACAAAAATATCATAAAACATGTTCTTAATAACAATTAAGTTCATTTTAGATAATGCGCATGCACAATTTTATGCTAGGAATTTTAACAACTAAAGGTGAAAATTATTGAATTGCCTACTTGTATCTTCTCTCTGCTGTTTCATTCTAGGCTTGTCTAGAAGCTATTATTGTAAATAAGGATTTTTTGATACCAGTTAACTGATATCAACCTTTGTAATACATCTAGAGTTATTTCTTTTAAGTAAAATTTTGTGAAGTATGCATTATATGGTGAAAATATAGTTATTTGTTAATATATTTCAAGAAAAAAACTAAAACTAAATTATTTTTTTTTTTTTTTTTTACCTTTTTTCAAATTAAGATATCAAGTTTTTAAGTAAATTTAAATTTTATTGGAAGAAATTATGTACTCTATTTTTTCTTATTAATTTTTGTTTTTAATATAAAATACTTATCTTCCTATTTTTGAATATTTTTGCTGCATTTTAGGGATTTTGTCTTTAAGTTTGAAATTCATTTTTAAAGAAGACCTTTTATTAGTTTTTTTTAATACATTCCTTAAGGACTAAACATTGATTTTTATTCTTCAATATATACTTTTATTCTTGTTTTTTTTTTATTTTAGGAAAAAGCTTGAAGAACAAAAGAATGAACTTGAGCGTTTAAAAGTTGTCTTGGATTCAAAAGAAGATGTGGAAAAAAAACAAGCAGGTTAGTTTATTTTGTTACAAATATTCTTAAATATTCTTCTCATTGAAATATTTTTTTTTGTTCTTGTTTTTTCTAACTCCATGAATTAAAATTCAACAAAACTCAGAAAAAATTAATGATACTAATGTTTTTTTGTTTTTTTCCCCAGTTACATAGTTATAATAGTTAAGCTAAAGTATTGAAAAAATTAGGTTGTTCCCTCTTGAAAAAAACTGAATAATATAAGTAATAAGTGAAAAAATATTCATGCATTGATGTAAGCCTGTGCATAGTGTAATTAATTAATCAGTTAATTATTGGTAATGATTTTAATTGTTTCTGATGATTTTAATCTTTTCACAGAAGGCATAACCAAACTGAATGCTGCAGTTGTGAAGCAAGATCGTGATATTATCAAATTGAAGGTTAGACAAAATCTTTTACTACTTTTTTTTCTTTTTAAAAATTCCTGTCTTGCATTGTTTTAGGTTTATTTGGCAATTTCAGTATAGCTGATCTCATTCAGAAATTTTCTTGAATTTTTATTTTTATTTTTTTGCCTTTTCTTCTCAGAAAATTTATATTAACTAAATGAAAAATTAACACACACTTTAATTCAAGTTAAACATGAAAATTGAAATGAAAATATTGACTGAGGTTAAACCAATGGGCTATCTGTACGAGACCTACATAGTCCATCATAGGAATTGATGTTTACATATATTATTTACATTCAAATGGACACATGATACAAATATAGGATATTTCTCTGTAGTAGATCATTCAAAACTTATGTAAATTTAAGGAAGAAAGGGTAAATTAATTTCTGTTGTTCATTTAATCACAGTATTCTGAGTTTGTGCCTCTTTTCTATTTAGAGTGACCTTGAAGATGCTCAAGAAAAAGCTCGAGGTTTGCAAGTTGCTCTGGATAACTCTTACAAGTAAGTCAAATTCACAAATTCACTAAAGTATATGCATTGTTGCTGTGTAGTATTTGTTTGTATCAGTTTTTATATAGTTTGTATATACGTTCTTATGGCCAGCACAAGAAAGTTTGGAAACTGACAAATTTAATTCTTTTTATTCTTTATTTAGACTAGCATTCATTCAGAATTTCAGGGTGGGTCTCAACCATTTATAAACAGTTAAGAATAATGCTCTGAATAATTTTAAAAGTATTAATGAAAATCTCATTTCATAACTCACAAAATTGTAATCTATAAGATGTTCTGAAAGTCTTGTCACCCCTACATATTATTTTAATTTGCATTATTTTTTGTTTTAATAATGTAATATATAAGTTATGATAATATATTATAATAACTTATAATATATAAGTTATATATTTTACCTCTAAAAAATCTTTAAAAATGAGATTATTTTTTTATAGGTTGTATTATGCAATTATTTTACCTGACGTGATTTTTCGACCACTCTATCTTGCTTCTATTTAATACAATTCTTTTTTCATATCTGAGTGTTTGTTAAATTTTTATATCTTCTAAATACTGTTTTGTTTTTTTTCTTTTCTCAGAGAGATTGCTGAATTAAATAAATCAAATGCAGCTCGTGACAGCAAAGTGCATGAAGCTGTTCTCAGTGCAGAAATCCAGGCTCGTGATGAGTATCAACTCAATATAGAGAAAGAACGCCAGAGAGGACGACTAGAGAAAGAATCACTTATAATACAGGTAAAATATAATAAAGGAATTGTTTTCATTTATTTCTTGTAATTTAATGCTTTATTGTCGATTCCAATCTGGGCTAAGTTTTGAAATGCATGGAAAATTGTGAAAAGGGCAAAAGTGTGTGGAGCAGCAGGTTCCAGAAATTGTGGATTGTGTTTGGAGAAGTTAAACATTATTTCTTTACGTAAATAAGACCAGCTTTAATAAGAAATCCAAGCTTATTAGCAATTGTAGGTATGAGAACAAGCGCTTGCTTAGTCAATTAGCTCCGGACTGAGAGAAAAAAATGGTTAATTAAAAAAAAATGTGGGAATATAAACAATTTTGCAAATGCCGACTGTAACTATTACTGTAATTTCCTCAAGGGTGCAGAGGGCGGTCACAGTCTATACTCACAAATTAATGAAAAATAATTACTATCTACACAAGTATCTGAAGATCAATTCATATCATGAAATTGATAGATATGCTGAAGGGCTTGTAATGACTGATCTTAAGTGTTTTTAAGTTCTAAAAAGTAGTTTTAATCATCGCTCAGACTTTATAGTATTGAGCTTTAGAAGAAACAGCAAAGGTTGTATTTATTTTTCATATTGCAAATATATATATATATATATATATATATATATATATATATATAGTATGGGATGGTCACTGTTTCAGCTTTTACTGGAATGGCGTACCAAAGGCAGATATTTCATCTTCACCTGATGATTGCCTCACATGAAACCAATATGGTCGTGAATGTTCCTTTGTCACCTAATAAATAGATATGTAAAACCTTTATATATTTATTTTATTATATTTTATATATATATATATATATATATATATATAAGTTAGGGTAGCATGGACATGAAGTCAATGGTGCTTGGTTACTGGCAGTTCCTCACTTATGCATTTGAGAAGCGCATAGGTGAGAAACTGTCAGTAACCAAGCGCCATTGACTTCATATCCACACTACCCTAACTTAGTTATACATGCTCTATCTAAGATATTGAGCACTATTTACTTATAAATATAGCACACCATATTATCAATGTTAATTATATATATATACTCACTCACACACTCTTTTTGTTTTTTATTCTTTTCAGATTGAAGATTTACGAATGAGTCTAACACGAATGGAAAAAGAATATGGACGACGTGAAGATTTGTTAAAACGAGAGATTGCTGACTTACAGCAGGTCAGTACACTGAGGAAAATTTCCTCCAATTTCACTCTCTACAAAACCTCTGTTTCTCAAATAATCAAATTAAAAATTTTACACCATTGATTGCAGGGTTATATAGATTATATAGATGTTTTTTTCTAATTATCCATTAATGCTGGACACTGATGGAGAAGCAAAGATGAATACATAAGTGATGTTTTCTTGTTTAAGCCTATACATGAACTTACCAGTATAGGCTGACCAGCAAAACCCTACATCAATCAGCTCTGTGCAGATTTTGGATGCCATGCAGAAGACCTGCCAGGGCTGATGACCAATAGGGACAGTTGGCAAGAGAGAATCATGGGTATCTATACTGTCAGTGTAACCTGATGATGATGAGTTGATTAAACTGTTCTTTATGGAAAATGTTCCTATTCACTATTAAAACTGTTATTTTGCATTTGTTTCAAACTGTCAGTTTTTCTTCTTGGTCCAGCTTTAAACCCACATAAAAACATTTCCTCAAAAAGATGATTAGTTCTGTGTTGGACTAAGTTAAGTATAAGCAAATATCTATCATGAATTTGATTTATATAACTATTGTAATTATGATTCTTTTGAATTTTATTTGAAAATAGATACTTTTGTCATATTTCTGCATATTGAAGAAGATAATCATTGGTTAATGTTTTGAGGTTTGGCTGCCTTTAGAACATGAATGTATTAATTGTTTCCCACTATATGATTTAATGAATATGCATACACCTGGATACCCCCCCCCCTCACAGTAATATGTTTGGCTAGTGTCAGCCATAAATACTGTAATGTAGAGATACAATGCTTACTACTACGCCTAATACTACTACTATTACTACAACGACAACGTAGCACCAATATTAGTACTTACCTGCTTGAGTGTACCACGCTGCTACTTCTACTAATATATCCCTTCCTGGGACATATCACTATAGAAAAAAGAAAAATGTTAAAATGCTATTTAAACCAACTGAAAACAACTTTGAAAATTCTCATACCAGTATTAACTTATAAATAGAGCTATTAAAGTGTAAATACATTATTTAATCTACTTACCTTCAGAGTCTAAAGATTTGATGTTGTTTAGTAAATGCCATTAAAGAGATATTTTATTTCATTTTTCCTCATTATACTTCCCTCTGTCCTATATCATTTCAAAAGTCTTTGCACTGTCAAAATTTGCAGAAGTAAGTTTTCAGCAATTGATAAATTATCAGAAAATTGTTATACTCATAATTTAAGTTTTTTTTTTAAATTTTGTTTGCAATGATACAATGATTTGGATTTTATTTTTCTTGACAGAGATCCCAAGAAGATGAAGCCCGTAATCAAGACTTGACAAACAATGTTACATCAGGTAAACCAAAATATCTTAAACAACATTTAAGTTTATATCTGTTAGTGAAATGGAAGATTTAAAATTTAAACTGTTTTTCACTTACCATCCAGACTGCTTAACTCATTAATTTTAGCTTTTTTCAGAAAGTAAATTATTTAAAAACTATCTTTAAGGGATCCATTTTTCTGCTTATATATATAATGACTGAAAAATGATTACCAATTTTAATCTTTTTATGTAAGATTTAAAACCTTGACAAATGGGATTAGTCCTGTTTTGGACTAAGCCAAGTATAATAAATGTTTATAATAAATTGGATTTATATAACCATTGTAATTATGATTCTTTAAATTTTATTTGAAAACTTTAAGCATAAGATATATTTTCAGTAATATATAATTTGTATAATATATTAAAAGTGATAATTCAGTATCTAAATTTAGTTGAGCCTTTACAAATGAAACAGATTTTTGTTTAAATTTTGCAAACAGTTGTCATCAGCAGATATGCTTGCTTGACTGATAAATACTATATTGTTATTAAAGTGAATGATTGTATTGAGTAAGTTTATTAAATATCAGAAGTCACTGTAGTAATTCCTGCAACAAATATTAAGAAATCTGAATGTGTTATGAATATCTGCATTATAAATGTCATACAATAAAATACATCATGTTTAAACATCAATTCTATTGGTCTATTATGGAAAGTATTCCAAACATTAAAGATTGAATAGATTTGATACTATATCCTTTTTATTATTTTTATTTTTTTCATTCCATTGTTTTATTGTGTTTTTACTTTCAGCCACCCGTCCTTTGCTTCGACAGATTGAAAACCTCCAATCAACATTTGCAGCACAATCTGCTCTTTGGGAGAAAAGAGAGAAAAGTCTTATGGACAAAATTAGTAAGTAAAAAAAAAAATAAATAAAAATAATTTAAGGCATTGATCTCAGGATTTTTAATTGAAGTCAACAGCACAAAAAAAAATGAATCTTTTTTTTTTTTTTTTTTTTTTTTCCTGTTTGTCTGTAATATTTTTAACTTACTTTTTAAAAATTAGTTAACATTGAAATTTAAGTTTTTTTTCTGTTTTTTTAATTAACCTGACTATATAACTTATTTGTAATACCATGAGAGAAAAAAGGTTGTGGGTGATAGTCTCAATCTGTTTTTTACTCACATCACTTATTTTGTTTGTTAAAAAATAATCATTTTTGTATTTTTCATATTTTATGTATTTTATCTATGATTTAATATCTGGATTCAATAATTTTATTGAATATCAAGAAAATTAGTTCTATTTAACTTAAATCTATGAGGTGTATGTCATTGATATTTCTATTGGTATCTTCAGAAGTACTTTTTGTAAGCTTGGTTTTATATTATTATGCAATATATGAAGTTGCTTAGATATTTTATAAAGTGAAAATTCATGCTGAAATATATATATGTGTATACATATATTTTTTCTTATTTGCCTAATTTACTCTAGACTGTGTATGGACAAGTCTGATAAGAGTTTCCTGTTGATTCTATATCTCAAAAACATCTGATTCCTAATTTGTTATCCATTCTGTCCTTCCCTTTACCATCCAAACATCACATTGTATTGTACAATGTATTATCATATATAAATCATACACCCTCTTATCCTCACATACACTTTCTAATTTTAATCATGTTCTTCTCCAAGAGGATATTTTTCTCATTTTTGCATTTACTTTTCAGCTGAAATCAACAACCAGTTGGCTGTGGCCACTGAAAAGGATCACATTGCCACAGAAAAGGTGCAGAATCAGTCTGCCAAATTAAAAGCTCTGGAGACTCAAGTTTCCAGTATGCGACAAGAAAAGTCCCAACTTACTGCCATGTTAGAAATGGAAAAATCCAAAACTGAGATGTTGGAGGACAGTTATAACAAGTAAGTGTCAGGAGAATACTAAAAAGAAACTCAAAAAACCCTGCACTCTTAGTTGTGTAAATGTGTTTCCATTTCTAAAGTTTACTAACAAACATTCAAAGACTTGCCGCTTAGAATATCTTTGCTTACAATTTTTAAAGTAAGTCCTATTAAAATAGATTTTTGTTGGTGTATAAGTAAAAGTTAGTAATGTTGGCAGAGTAGCCTATTTTTGGTTTCAGACAGACAGCGAGGAAGTTTATCCCCTTTTCGCTAGCACTAGACCAGGGAGATTCTTTAGCTGGGGGTGGAGCATCACATCTACCATCAACTCCACACTTTACTTCAAAGATCAGATTGCCCAAGCCATGCTTCTCATGCACTGAGTTGGCAGGGACCAGTATCAAACCTGGTAACTTGCAGTTCCTAGCCGAGTGCTCTACCAACTGAGTTAAATCGGACCCTTAAGTAGTAGTATGCTGTAGTATGGCAAAAATTTGTCATTTTACTTACCTATTAATGTATAGGTGTATGAGAACATCAATCATATGGAGATCTAATCTTTCTGATAAGATAAGGCAAGAATTCTTCCAAGCTGTAGTCATATTAGTGCTACTGTATGCTTGCACCACTTGAAGTTTAACGAAACAATTGGGGAAAAAAAGGTAGATGGAAACTACAGAAGGATGCCACATTCTGTCCTGAACAAATCCTGGAAGCAGCACCGTGCAAAAAAGCAGCTGTATGGCTACTTACCTCCCCTCGTAAAAAAACATCCAAGTAAGAAGAATAAGACATGTAAGATAAGTAAGTGATGTTTTCCTGTGGACATTTGCACAAGGACACACTAGAGTGGGTCGACCAGTAAAGACTTACATTGATCAGCTCTGTGCAGATATTGGATGTCATGAAGAGGACTTTCCAGAAGCGATGACCAATAGGGATGGGTGGTGAGAGAGAGTCATCGTAATCCATGCATCATTATGATTAATGTATACCTTTGATATTACAAAAGAGTTGTTTAAAAAAACGTCTTATTTTAATATTGACTCCAGGATATAATTGTTTAGCTTTTTTTCTACCATTTAAAATTCTGTGGAAATTTGATATAATTTCAAAATAAAATCTTTATTTTAAATTTAATTTTTTTTAATGTGATATATAAAGTCGGAGTAGCCTATTGTTGGTATCAGCAGGGCAATGAGGGAGTCTATCTCCCTTTTCACTAGCACTAGACCAGGGAGATTGTTTTTATGTCAGATGTGGTGTGCCACACCTACCATCAGCTCTCCACTTTACCACACAGATCCAAGCTATGCTACTCATGGCTGAGGGCTGGTATCAAACCCAAAACCTTGTGGTTCTGAGACGGATGCTCTACCAACCGGAGTTGTATTGTTCCAATATGTAGGGTTTGAATCTACTTAATATTTTTCATTATTTTCAGATGTTTTTTTTTTGTTTGTTTTTTTAATTTTAAGATATCTGTTTCTTTCTTTTAGTGCTGCAGCTCAACTTGAAACTATAAAGCAACAATCGTCCAATGAGATTCAAGAATTGAAAAAAGAAAAGGTACACTTTTATTGAATTTAATGATTAAAACAAATCCCCCATTCTTATTGATGTTTTCAGCATCAATTATTATTTCCTTTCATGAAATTTGACACATAATGATTGATTAAATAGGGAAATAAATTATTTAGTTTATTTTCATGATATTTTGGGAGAATATGAATGATGTGTGAACGTACAATATACTTAAAATTGACAGATTTGATTGAGTTTACCTACATCAATAGTAAAATAACATTGATGAATAACACTTTAGATGGTACTGAAATATTGATTATTGTTTCTCTTAGTGTTAAGAAGAAGCAAAAGGCTTTATTATAATTATCGTTACTATCATTATTCCATGTCAAATCATTTAGGCCATGTCACCCACCCCCTTCAATTTTTCTGAAATTTTGACCAAGTGTGGATTAGGATAAAGTTAGCCAATTCCCAAAATTTGAGCTTCCAATTCCAAAAATTGGCAGTTATGTCAATTTTTAGCTCTCTAAATTTGAGGCGACTTTTTGTCGTAAAATGAGTTCTAGAGCTTCCCTACTAAAAATTGGTTTATAAAAGCATTTTTGCCCAAGGAATCCAAAAATACTATCAAAAAAGTCTTAAAGTCAACCAATTTAAAGTTATTGATGATTTCTGATTTTTTCATAGCAAGATCAATATCCCGATATGGCAGTGCATCTACAACAACAATTTTTTCTATTATCATTTCACATATATTGAACATTATCTGTACCAAAAAGATAGTCCACACCTGGAAAAATTGAAGAGTGTGGGTGACAATTTTACATTTTTCTGGATGATTCAACATAGAATTACCCTATTATTATATTACCCTTGTGAGTTTTTCACATCAGTGTTAGATGGTGGTCTTTCACTTGAGTCGGCTAGAATGCTCAGAAGATTCCTTGTGACCTGAGGTAACTTACTGTCACTAAAAGTCTTCTAAGTATTCTAGCCAATCTTAACAATGCTGTTGTCTGGATGGACTCAATTCTTCCTTTAATTTCCAATTCCTCCAGTCTTTTTTTCTAAATGATTGAGGACTGTTCTAAGGGCACCAACTACATTTGGTATCACCTTTATTATTATATTCATTGCTCATTTTTAATGTTAAAGCTGGAAAAATAGAAAAACAGAGCCTGTTTTGTTTATATTCCTTACACTTGCACAAGTTAGGAAATAAAACATCTGATTGGTCAGTTATAGCAAATATTTTATTTTGTATATCCACTTATAATAACAGGAAAGTAGTTTTGTAACTGCATTAGCATTCTGCTAACTATATTACTCTATATGAATGAATGTTAACTTTAGAGCTCTGTCTAGAAAATCTATACTATAATATGAATGCTATTTTAGTGGTTGAAGAAATTTTATTGAAACTTGGGCAGTCTCAATGACCATGGTCTAATAATGTTTTTACTTCATGGGTAGAATAAAAATGGGAAGTTAGCCTTTCCTAAAGCAGAATATAAATAAATTTACTCATAGTTTTGTTTCTTTTTTATTACCAACTTTTTATGAGAACTGACACAGTACATATAACACATTCAATCAAGCATACATATTGACTAAATTTTAATATTTTAGATATGATTTTATTTTGTGAATATTGGTTTGTATATTTTAATCTTATGTTATTTTCATTAAATAGACTAAAATGTTGTCTCTTCTTTTGTACATTCTCTTCTTCTACATTAGTTTTGTATATTTTATTTTATAAAGGTTTATCTAGAAACTCAGCTGGAAATTGAGAAGACCAAAGTGGATACAGAAAAGAAGAAACTGATCCAATCATTTGAGCAAATGAAAGAAATGGTATGCATTATACTTTTGTTAAATAAACATTTTAATTTTCTATTCTTTTTAATATTTATCTTTTTAGCAGTTTGCTTTCTTTTCATTTGGCAAACCTATTTTTATTGTTTATTGCATTGAAATTGTTGCCTTTAAAATGTGACCTCACTTAATCTTTACTATAAATTGAGTATAAAGTGGAATTGGATCCTAAAGATGGTTTTTCTACTTTATTTTTCAAGTCTTCAATTCAGACATGTTTTGATCTTACCTTTCATATTGTCCTATAAAAGTAAATTTGGTTATTTTTAATGATTACACACACACATTTTATCTTTAATAATTCACACACACACACACACACACACAGACAAACATTTAAGTTCTTGTTTCTATTTTTCTAAAAAGAAAAAAAGAAAAAATAGATACTAGCTTATTATTAAAGTTTTATATAAAGAATTACTTTTATTTGTCTCATTTTTTAAAAATTTACTTGAACATAGATTTTTCAAATATTTCACTTTTGGTTTACTAAGGTTATAGAAACAGCTATGTATTAGAAATTATTCATTTAACATGAATAAGGTTAAAAGTGTGGTCTGTTTACCAAAACTTTCCAGATTCCCCAATGATACTTGCATTGGAAAAATATGATCTAAAAAGTTTGGCCTCAGGTTACCCTTACCATGCTTTTAATGTGGACTATATCTAACACATTTTTTTATGACTTGAAAGTGCATAACTTTATCCTTTAAAATTAGACCAGAAACCATTTGGTTGATCCTTGGTGTCCCTCAGTGTTGGGTATGATCCTTTGGTTGTTCCTTGGTGTCCCTTAGTGTTAGATATGATCCTTTGATTGCAGGTTTGTTCGTCAATGTCGAATAACATGCAAATGAACAGCTGTCCATATTGACAATTAAATAGTTAACTAACCACTTATTTGAGCTGTTGATTGGCTGAGTATAATCTACGTCACCACGCCGAGTCTATAAGTTTAAGTGGTGGATTCCAGCACTCCTTATATCAACAAAATATTCCAACATAAGTGGAGTTTAACAGATGTGAATTCAGAATTTTCCTTCTCTAGTTGACTGACCAAGATTAAAGAACCTAGTCTGCCCTACTGTTTACCCATAGCTGGAAGGAGAATATATTCATACCTTCCCAAGGGTATTAGCACTATGTGAAATGCAACCAGCCTTGTGTGACCAAGTCCATTTTTTTATGACAATAACCATTAGACCATGCGCCTATAATATAAGGGCATTTTTTTTTGTATTCATAATTAGAAATATTATGATGCCAGCTGGAATTCATACTTCTCTCTTGTCTGCAAAAATTCTAAGAAAAGACACAATCATCTTATATCTTTACAGAGATGCTAATAGGTACATGTCCTGTGTCCCTGATGCACAGAAATCTAAAAGGATGCAGTAAAATCATATCCATACATCCCAGTGTTTTTCTTTTTTCTTCATTCACTATTTCAATCTAACTGTAAATACATTTTAATAGTTTCTTAGAAATGAATTACACAGGATAGGTTACAAGGTAGGAGTTAGCTTTAGTTATTTCCCTAGATCATTAATAAAAACCCAACAATTTATTAAGAAACTTTAGTTGGGACCCATAAATTTTTCTGGGGACTTATTCAAGCAAATATGTGCATCCCAGGACACTAAATCAAAAAGCTGTCTCTATATGAATGATTGATTTTGATATCTTGTTTTCTATCTTATCAAGACAGTGATGTATTCACTTTTTAAAAAGTTGGGTATATATATTTTTATTAATCTATTGAATATTTTGAATGTGCATTGCTTTCAGGAGAAAAGTGTTTATTCACGAGGAAGCCCATCACCAATGTCCTCCCACCGAGGAAGTCCTGGCATCCCAGCTGATAACCTTACTCTAACATCATCTTCCATGTCAATCAGTGGATTATCTCAGGTAAGATCATTTTTTAGAATTGAAAACCAACAGAAAATTATGGATTTGATAATAAAGAATTCCCAAATTATATTCTTTAGTACACAGGTTAAAAGCAAAAAAAATTACAGTCATCACACTGAAAGTACTGGTTCCCGTTAGATCACTAAAGTTAAACAGCAATGAGCCTGTTCAGTGCTTAAATGGGTGACCACTTAAATAACAGCAGGTACTGTAAACAACCAGAGCCCTTTGTTTATCAAAATGACTTGATTCAGTATTAAATAACCCAAAAGGGGTTGATATGCCATAAAATAAAACAACCAATTAAAGTAAAAGGAAATTAGTGCTTATTGAATGCTTGTAATCCATAGTGTGCAATATGGGTTTGAGTCATAGCAGAATTCTTTATTTTAATGTCCAAGACAAATTTCTTAGAATCTATCCTCTAAAAGAACATTGGAATCTACCAACCAACAATATTTAATTTTTCTTCTTTGCTGAAAACAAAAATTCTTTTTTTCTTTGGGGAGGGTTGTGGTGAAAAGTTCTTGCCTCAACCAAGAAGGGAATGATCTTTTATGTTTTTACATACAAATAAATATGAAGCTTTAAATCAAAAGACAAGACCCAGTTGTTGGAAATTAATAAGGTTTAAAACATAGAGTAAAGAAATGCTTCTACCTAAAAACAGTGCTCAACTTGTGTGCAACCAGCTATCTGGTGTATCAATCCATGTGTGTCATGGCTGAAGTCCCCTTTCCAGTCCAAGCTCCTATAATGCACCTACCATGGGAGGCAACTGTCCCTACTTATCAAGGGGAGTAACTGACTGAGCCTAATACCTTTTTATTCATTTATTTCTTTTTTTCTTTTTTTTTTTTTTTCTTTAAGCGTTTCATTAAGGTCTAAGTGTTGCAGCCATACACTAGTACTGATACAGCTACAACTTTTATTTTATCAGAGAGATCAGATTTCTTTATGATTGATAACCTGTCAATAGTCGACCATGCCTTTAACAAATCCTGGAAGCAGCATCCTACAAAACAGCTGCTATACCATAACTTACCTCCTATCGCACAAACCATCCTAGTAGGATGAACAAGACATGCCACATATTGCTGGAGAAGTAAGGATGAACTCAGAAGTGACATTTTCTTGTGCACTCCTACATTTGGACACACCAGTGTTTGGCCGACCAGCAAAAACTTAATTACATTCATCAACTCTGTGTGTAGATAATGAGTTATCTCCCTTGGACTGTTTCATTTGAAGGAATTCTTTAGCAAAAGAGGAAAAAGTTAGTTGGCAACAGACTACATATACGACAATCGTCCACCATTAGAGTGACTGCCATTCAACTGCCTTTCGACAATTGGTAGCAGAGTGTAGTTACGATCTACGGACATCTGGGTTATGGCACTAGATGCCATGTTGAGGACTGCTATGACCAATAGACAGATGGAATGAGAGACTCAAGGGAATCTGTACTGTCAGCATTCCTTGATAATGTCTTCCCTTCTTGGTCAGGCCAAAGACATTTTAGCCCTGTTCATACTTGTCACATCTCAGTGACTACTGCTTATTACAGTCATTATATATTTTAGTACTATGGGAAAGATATTTGTTAGAATATTTTCTGTAATTCTTTTACTGTTTGTTTTTCTTTTTTTTTTCTTCTTTTTTTTCAATTTGGAAATTAACATCTTTTGTTTTAGTATGTTCATTTTATCACCACAACTTATAATTTTTCACCTCTTAGGAACATCAAATTTCATGTGATTTTTTTTTTTTTTTTTTTTTTTTTTTTTGCTTGTGTTATTAGGATGATCTCTTGGAGAAAAGTTTACTGATGGCTGCTGTTGCTTCAACATCCAATGGGAACAAGTCAAGTCTGTATGATAGTCTGCGTCAGGGTGGTGCGGCCAGTCTCCTGGAAAGTCTGCAGTCTCAGTTAAAACAGAAAGAAGGTGAAATCAATCAGTTACAGGTAAATCTTTTTGCTTTTAATTTGCAGTTTTCTTATGAAAAACATTATAAATTCTTTATAGCATTGTTATAGATTTTCTTGTTTACTATTTTCAGTCAGGCTTTGTGGCAAGATCTAAAATCCAGACTGGATGGTGTTTTTTTTTTTTTTTTTTTTTTGGGGGGGGGGGGGTTCTAAGTAGTATTAACTGTTTGTGACTAGGCTGATTTAGTAACTAATTTACAGATTAGAAAAGCCACTTACACACAATAACTATCTCTTTCTGCATTGCTACAGATGTTAGTAAATTCAATCCACATACCCGCCCTGTCGGCTGGGGCGTTAGAATGCACCGACTGCACCTCTGCAGAGGGGTAAGACTCCCCCAATGGAGCCACCTGTTGGCCGTGGGTGGCGACCCGTGATGCTTAAGGATAAAGTCCAGGTGGATGAGCAGTTCATGACATGCAATACTCCACTTTGGCCCTATCTTGGGCTAAACAGGCGGTCGGAGAGGCCCCCTCCGATCAGTCAGCTGGTCACGTCAAGCCCTAGCACCTATATGATTTTCCCAGGATGCTAGAAGGTGGTGGCTGCGGGTCTACATTTCCTGGGAATGACGTTAAACTCTATCTGATGGTGAGGTTCCAGTTTTGGAGGTTTGGGGAATGTGAAGCACCCCTTCATCACCATCGCTCCCTGGTCCACTCGGAGTGGTAGTACCTGTTAGGGTCCCATCTATGGGTTAAATAGAAAAATGTATTTATAAAAAAAATTGTATTATCCATTAAGAATTGATTTATTTCAAAACTTTATAGACAGTGACATGTGTGTATTTACCCCCCCCCACACACACACACATGATCAGGATGTGACACAGGGCCAATTTTTAAGCAGAGTTTAGCAGGTTTGAATTCCGAATTTTCCTTCTAGACTGGTTGCCATACAAGGTTAAAGAGCCCAGTCTGTCCTAATATTTACCTATAGCTAAAGGTATAATAGTTGAATGCATACCTTTCCCAATGGTATTAGCTCTGTGAAATGCAACCAGCGTCGCCCAGGATTTAAACATGCCAACATAATGTCCTCAGAATGCAATAGAGAATTGCAAACAGTGTTGTCTGTCCCCCCTTGATCTGGAGTTATGTGCCCTTGTTAAGTGTAAATGGCCACCAAACTCTCAAATTGTATTTTGACAAAAACACCAGATTATATATACTTACCAACCCCTCCACACGAGCAGAATGTGACACTAAGTCAATTTTTAAACTGAGTTTAACAGGTTTGAATTCAGTGTTTTCCTTACCTTAGACTGGTTGACATACTAATGTTAAAGAGTTCAGTTTACCCTGCTATTTACCCATAGGTGGGGGAAGAATAATTGGTTTCATATATTTCCCAAGGGTATTAGCGCTATGTGAAATGCAAACCGCATTGTCCAGGATTTGAACTTTAGTTTTCATGTCCATTTTCTATGATGATAACGATTACACCAGATTGTAGCACTTGGGAAATGCATATTCTATTTGGTGAATTAAAACATCAGATTGTAACAATTTGACATTAGTTGTTTCTCTTTTATTCTTCCATTTGAATCTGTTCGTCAGAAATTCCAGAATAGATTCAAAGAATTGGAAGTAAGACAATACTTATTACTACTTTTCTGCTTTTGTATAAACCTTTTTGCTGACTTTGTTTGATATCTGATCAAAAAATGACATAATGCAAGAATTGGCAATTGTATAAACCTTTTTGCTGACTGCTGACAATTGTATAAACCTTTTTGCTGACTTTGTTTGTTTATCTGATCAAAAAATGACATAATGCAAGAATTGGCAATTGTATAAAACTGATCAAAAAATGACATAATGCAAGAATTGGCAATTGTATAAACCTTTTTGCTGACTTTGTTTGATATCTGATCAAAAAATGACATAATAATGCAAGAATTGGCAATTGTATAAACCTTTTTGCTGACTTGTTTGATATCTGATCAAAAAATGATATAATACAAGAATTGACAATTGTAGCTGTTTAAAATGGAGCGTGTGGCTTACATCCTTTTTTTTTTTTTTTTTTTTTTTTTTTTTCAGGAAGACATTAGTCAATTAGAAAAAACAAGAGAATCTATGGCTCGAGAACTTGTCAACTTGTCTAATTTAAATGAAGACCTTCAAGAACAGGTGAAGGAACTTCCAGAAATCAAAGAAAAACATTCAGTAAGTATAACAGTTTTCATAAGAATTTCTCCATTTTAACAAACAATGGGCATAGATATTATTAGTTTTATTTCTCTGAATGTTTGAGATGAGGCTTTAAGATTAGTATTATCTGCGTTATTTGGACTATTGTCCCCATCTTCATTGTTATTTGTACAACGTTTCGGCCAATATACCCTCCGGCCTTCTTCAGGTAAGAAGGTTCCCGAGTCCGACAAGAAATACCTGAAGAAGGCCGGAGGGTATATCGGCCGAAATGTTGTACAAATAACAATAAAGATGGGGATAATAGTCCAAATAACGCAGATAATACTAATTATTAGTTTTATTTAACCTTTTCACTCCCACTGAGACACCCGTTGATTTTCCTTTTAACCATTAAAATGTCATATTCAAAGCATAATATTGCATGTCCAAAACTTAATAAAAGAATTAATAGTCTAATTTAAAGTTAATATTGCTAGAACTTAAAGAAAACTTGTGTATAATGATAAAGTTTCAGTTAATGTGATAGTTGATTGTTATCAACACAACTATTTGTTGAGATCACCAAAGTTGAGATCAGTGATGAGCTTGTTCAATACTTTATTGGGTGACCACTTAATTTGCTTGAGTCCTTTGTACATTAAAAATGACTTTATTTGGCATGACCCAAAAGAGGGTTGAGATTCTGTAAAACAAAACAACCATTTGTTGAAAAGCTAAGATTATTGGAATATCAGTTCTAATTAACTTTTAAATGAGAAAAACAGGAGTTAATTAGTATGGCATATCTTGTAAAATATTTCTGTCAAAGGCAAATCATTCAATCTTTAGCATTTTAATTATACATATTGATCATGAAGACAAAATGCTTTTTATAGTCTACTTTTATACTGAAAAGATAATTTTGGGGTGGGTAGAAGAAGGGGAGGGGGAGTACTAAGTGAATCAGATGATAGGTGAAAGGAAACGGGAGGGTTTGGATGTGTGGTATATAGAGAGGAAGTGCTATACCACACATCCAAACTCTCCCCTTTTTCCTTTCCTTTCACCTCTCATCTTATTCACTCAGTACTCCCCTTATACCTCCCCCCCAAATTACCTTTTCAGTATAAAATTAGACTGTAAAAAGCATATTGATATATGTAAGGTATGTGAAAAATTAGGCCCTAGTTTTGTTGTATAACATACTTGCCTGTAGTGTATACCCATAGCTGTATACTATTTATCACATGGCTTGTCTTAACTTTCTGTAGCTTCTTCTTAGCTTGGGCTGATATCTATCTCCTTATTCAGGATGTTGTCTCCCTCTTAACTGTATCTGGGTTGGCTGAAATGTTCATGTTGTCGGTTTGTTTTTAGTGACAACACAAGACATTTCTTTGGTGAATTCACATTATCACATGGTCACTCTAGAGTAGGCCGTCCAGCAAAGACGTACATAGACCAACTCTGTGCGGATACTGGATGCTGCAGAGAGGACCTCCCAGGAGCAATGAATGATAGGGACGGTTGGCGAGAGATTGTCATGGATATCTGTGCTGTTAGCCCGACATGATGATGATGATGATTAAAGTCTTATTTGGATTCAGATCACTCGACCACGCTGTAAGAATCTAGCTTTGAACGAGAGACTCTATTGTAAGCCTCATCCTTTGACGGCTAGCTAGAAACTGATTAGAACTAAACTCTCTCTCCCATGCTTGCCTGGCAAAACAGGAAAAGAGGTCACAAAATTGTTAAGGGTCGTCCATCAAAATCTCTGTAACTGTTATTTTGAATTGAAATAAATTCTCTACACTAACCGTGCATGATTAACAGGGTACGCATCAATTATGCAACAGTTTTATATTTTCATATCTTTTCATAGTAATCTTTCAGTAGCTGTTTTTGTTATCTCCTCAATAGATGCAACAATATACCTGTTCAGTATCTAGATGAGTGACTATTTAAGTAATACCAGGTACTGTAAGAAACCAAAAATATCAAAATGACTTGATTTGGCATTAAAAGACCCCCAAAAAAGTTGATATGCCATAAAACAAAACAACCAACCAACAATTGTTTTGTTTTTATTTTAAATTGCTCAGCACAGTTGCAAAATGTGTGTGTTGTTTCATTGTGATGGTGAGTAAGAGTCATAGAGATCTGTGCTGATGGCATGACTCAATAATGATGATTTGTTGAAAATCAGTCTTAATGTTTGTTTGTTGATTTTAATGGCATAACAACCTGTCTGTGGTTATGTCATGCCTAACGGTTAGGAAGTAATACATATTGTGTATTTATATTTATACTTTTTAGTAATTGGTTTTAACAATGTGTTAGCATTATTGGGGATTATGTTGTATGGTATTGATTAAGTTCATGTCTATATTCTTTGGTATAATTTTATTTTTCTCAAAAAGGACAGAATGTCCTCCATGTTGACATTTTCAAATAGATCTTTCATATGTGGTTAGATTATGGTCAAAGCACTGATTTCTGATAGATCACAAAGTTGAGCAGTGATGTGCCTGTTCGATACTTAATTGGATGACCACTTAAGCAACCTGAGTCCTTCTGACTTGATTCAGCATTAAATGATCCAAAAAAAGTGTTGATATACCATAAAACAAAGCAACCAAACCAACCAAATGTCACTAAGAAGGTATAGGTATAAATTTATATCATATAGATGAGTACTTAATGATCTTTTTTTTTTTCTTCCCAACAACAGGATTTATACCAACGCTACAATGCCTTATTACAAATGTATGGAGAGAAAGTTGAAGAGGCAGAAGAAATGCGAATGGACCTTCAAGATATAAAGAAAATGTATAAAGATCAGGTAAAGTGTGCACAATTTTTATTCACTCCATTAAGGCAGCAAATTATGTTAAATTTTTCATGTATCAGCTAAAGATTTATTTAAACTAGTGGTTCTCAACCTATTTTTTTTTAACCCATGTACCCCTTTTCCTCTTAATTTTTTATGTCGACCCCCAGTAATATTACATGGACTCCGGTTGAGAACCACTGAAAACTTTACATTTGACAATGTTATGAAGTTAAAAAAAAATTTCTATTACTTGATTGACATGAAAATTTCATATCTACATGAATATTTCTACTTGTAGTATTTTAATATAGAGTAGATTACTATGGGTAGAGCATCTGCCTAGGAACCATGAGGTTCTGGGTTCAATACTGGCCCTCGCCAAATCAGTGCTTGAGTAGCACGGCTCGAATCTGTGGAGAGCTGACAGTAGGTGTGGTGCTCCACTTCAGACGCAAAAACAATCTTCCTGGTCTAGCACTAATGAAAAGAGAGAATAGACTCCTTCACTGTCCAGCTGATACTGACAATAGGCCATTCCACCAACACCGAGATAACTGTAGAAATTTAATTCTCAGTAATAACAATTGTTCTGAAGTAGAATTGCTCTATGGACCACTAAAATATCACAGTGGACCCCCAATTAGATAATTTTTTGTGTGTGAGGACTCCCCAGTACTGTTACATGTACCCCGGTTGAGAACCACTGATCTAAACAGTTTGTGCAGTGGACTCTTGTCCAGGTTTAATGTTGAAGCTAAAAATTGATATTTTTTCATTTTTTGATAAACAAATCTCTTTGTTCACATTACGCCAGAGAATCACGAGTCAGTAAGTGAAAATTAGAGTAAGATGAACAAGACATGCTGGATACAGTTGGAGAAGCAGGGACAATCTCAAAAGTGACATTCTCCTATGGGCACACCAGCTTGGGCACACCAGCTTGGGTTGGCCAGCAAAAACCTATATTGACCAGCTCTGCACAGATACTGGTTGCTGTGTAGAGGACCTTCCAGGAGCAATGGCCAATAGGGATGGATGATGAGAAAGAGTCATGGAGATCTGTGCTGATGGCACAACTCGATGATGATGATTAATTTTTAAATAAAATAATTTCATTTACATATTTTTAAAATAATTTCAGGTACTAGCTGTTTGAAACTCAAAACTACATATTTAGTTTAAACTCAAATTTAAAAACTAAAAAAGATATTTAGGTAACTGATAACTGTCAGTTGGCCAGCCAAAATCTACATCAATCAGCTCTGCATGGATACTGGATGTTGTGCAGGCGACCTTCTAGGAGTGATAACTGATGGGAATGGGTGATGAGAAAGAGTCTTGGAGGTCTGTGCTGTGGGCCCGACCTGATAATGTGGACTTTTATTTTCCTTATGATTGACATCTATTACCAGCATAAATAGGTTGTTGCTTTAGGTTCAAGATTTATTGAAAGTTACTTAAGGACTTAAATACTTTATGTGAATTTAACTGTTCCAACTGGTTATATTCAACAGTCCTTCGTGTTTTGTGGACAGTGTCACTTAGTAGTGAGAAACAATTTAATTTCATTGGACTTGTTTCTTTTCCAATTTATTATGAAACTTATCCTGTTTTTTATGTTTAAAATATTTTTATATTAATATTTGTGATCAAATAATTATTGACTTTTAAGAGTTTGTCATGCAAAGCCAATTACAGGAAGATTTTAATGTTTCACAATTAACAATGCAAATTCCTCTGTTTGAGACAGGCAGACTACAATAATAAACAGATACTGTGAAAAACATCTATATACGCAAATTGTAGATTCTACTAATCATATAAAGTCCTGCATAATTACTAGTATAAATGCCAGACTGTATGACAAGTCCAATAAAGTCATTTCTCACTACTAAGCTGCACTGTCCACAAAACACAAAGGACTGTCGAATATAACCAGTTGGAGCAGTTAAATTCAAATAAAGTATTTGAGTCCTTAGCCAGGTATGAATAACTTTCAATAAATTTTGAATCTAAAGCAACAACCTATTTATGCTTGGTAATAGATGTTAGTCATAAGAAAAATAAAAGTCCACATTATATAATCATCATCAGGTCATGCATTTTTTTAATAAGGGAACTCTAGCTCCAGCAATTTTTTAAAACTATTTGTCAAACAGTCTCAATTTTTTTAAAATCTTATTTATCCTATGAGGGTTTTTTTTATATTTATCCTACAAGTTTTGTTTTTGTTATTTTATTCATCCTATGAATCATTTTTAAAATTTTATTTATCCTTTTTTTTTTTTTTTGTTTTGTTTTTATTTATCCTATAGAGTTGGGATTTTTTTTGTTTTGTTTTTTTAAATAAATTATTTTTTTAAATTTTACTTATCCTATAAAGTTTTTTTTTCCCTCAGTTATAATTCATATAGTTAAATATCTGATATAATCTATTGTCTTCTTCTCTTTCAGATTGATCATTTACTGGCTAAATGACGCTAACTTTCATTTATTCTATGTAAATAAATCAAAGGGACCATCTCTAAAAAAAAAAAAAAAGAAAAGAGAAATGGCATCAACTAAAACTTCCTCTTTGTTACTGTGAACTTAAAATAAATGAAGAAGAAGAAAAAAAATCTATTTTATCATTGACTGATGATTTGATTGTCCAAATTCATTGTCAAGAAAAACTTGTGGATGAATGCATATAAGTGAATCTGTGTGACCATCTCAATATGAAAATGAAGTGCTATTCAAAGCAGCTTATGTGAACATCTCCAACATTTTAAAAACATTTTTTTTTTTTTGTAATAGAGACAATTACTAATCACATCCTATGGAAGGTAAAATTTGGTTTCTGTTTTTTTTTTTTTTTTTTAAGTTTTATTGTTCTGTTTTTTTGTATCTGTTTCTCAAAACTGGAAATGGTTTTGCAATACTTGTTTTCACCAATTGTCTTTCTCTCTATAAGAAATGATTCTTGTATCAGGATTTTTTTTTTTTTTTTGTGCATGTGTGTTGGAGGGGTGGAAATATTAATAAGGTAAATATATAAGTTTATCAAAATGAAGTTGTTTCATTGAAGAACATAATGCAAACAGTTATTCAATCACAAAATGTAAATAAATGAATATTTCACTTTTGAAGAAATATTTTAACTGTTTAAATTTGGTTAAAAATGGGACACTTTGTTATTTGAGACTGAGAAATGTCCTTTTTATTTACAAAAAAAAAGAAGGAATTTGATCATTATAAAGAAACTTTATGAAATTTCCGTGTGACTTTGTCCACAAAAAATTCCAAGAGAAACAGCCGATTAAAGATTACCTTATCATCATGACTTAAAATGCTCTTAAATGAGTCTATATTCTCTAAAGACGTTCTTTATACTTGAGAATTTTAAAGTGTGAAAATCTGTTACAATTTGCATTAAGTACAAAATAATGTACTAGTTGTACAGAAAGTTTCAAATGGGAATCATTCTTGTTTGCATTATGTAAAACAATACAAAAATAATAGATAAATTGCCTGTCACATAATTTATCTAATTTAAAATTTATAAAAAAAAAAAAGAAAATATTTTACATTTTGTTGTGATTGGAAGTTAAGGTTTATTATAATCGATCATGAAAATTAAATTATTTATAGAATTTGGATTAAATTGAAAATGTGATTCATTTACATTTTACAGTGGGCACTTTTGATTATTTCAGTGATGAAACCCCAAGGTTTCCTCATTTATCATTAAATTACAAATTACCTATAAGATTTAATTTTAGAGGAGTTGAATATTAAAATTTGTCATAGGAAATCCGTATAAAAAAAAATTTCAGATCTTAGAAATCCATGAAAGATTCTTTATTTTTATTTCCTTTTAGTTTAACACATTGTTGGATTCAATGGAGATTCACATACAAATCTTATCACATTTAATTGTGATTTTTCTTTTTTTTAATAATGTCTTGGCAGGTATTCTGTCTCACTGAGTAAAGATGTTATTTCTTTACCAGATAAAAGCAGAGTCCCTAGACCCTGGGCAAGTCTTTCATACACCCATGCCCACCATGGACAGTCTTGTACTTGAATAGCACCCAAACAGATTATTTATTTTCTTTTATTTTGAACTGAATATTGAACACTACTCAGTTCTGGTTTTATGGAAGTCTTTTCTAAGATAATATGAAAATGATGTACTTTCCTGTGCTAACTCCATTTATAATTGTGAGTTGTCTGTTATAAAGAATATTATGTGTACAGATAATGTATATATACATAAATGAAAATTTTAATAATTCAGCCTATCTGAGGGATAATTTCAGTTCTATTTTGGTTTTTTGAAAGATTTATTTTGACAAATTGAACATTATAAGCCTAGTCTATAAGATGGATAACGTGTATGTGTGTGAGTGTGTATATATTTGTATGGATAACATTTCTTATGAATCGGTTGAAAAGACTATGGCTTTTTCATTGTGTCTAAATTAAACATTGCTAGAAATGGCATCAGTGGGTTTCAGGTAATAAATTAAAGTGAGGAAATGTTTCTTTCATTTTTAAAATTGCACACTAAGGATTTTTCCCCTAAGTTTAGGGAAATCAAAACTAGGTATAGCTGGTGCTAATTGTGTGATGTGGGCCATAAATCTACAGAATTGCATATTGCCTGTTCACTATTGAGTATTAGAAATCCTTATTTCAGTTTATTTATACAATATTAAAAATTAGTTTTTTAAAAAATTACTATAACAAACTAGAATCAATGTTTCTAAATACAACTGTTAACTGAGAATGATTCTTGGAGACATTCTTTAATACTTTCGGTACAGTGCATTTGGCAACAAACCTAATCGCTGGAATGAACTTTTTACCATAAAATAAAAAAGCTTGCAAATGCATTTAAAATGTTGAAGGGAAAGAAAAGTTTGGATCTATCACATGAGTGTCTAGAAGTGAATTTTTTTTATTTGCTTATACTTCTAAAAATGAGTGTTTTGCTAAAGTAATAAGGTATCTATTGGTTTTGTTTTAATTTTTAGGGTCAGGGTATATCAAAAAAGGACTTTAATGGGTTGGGGGGAGTATCACAAAAGATTCAAAATTATAAAGTAATGTGGACTAAAGTTGCATCTTGTCTTCATACATTAAGTACATTTGGGCAACTCGAGATGCTCTCTACAATAAAAAGGTTAGAAAAATCCTGGCAAGTTGAATGATAGAAACAAATTTGGAAACCAAAGTTGGTAACTCTTATTATAACATGTACACAATGTAAATAATAGAACAACTTGAGTATATTGTAATACACGCGCTTCTAAGAAAAAAATTGGAGTCGCTTGAAATACCAGTGTGTACTGGATCAATCTATGATTGTAAGTCCTCAAATCCAAGCAACACGGTACCTCTATTTATATCAGATGGAGGTCGGTTATTTTCATTCTCTGGCAATTAGTGTTCCAACTCGAGTGTTGGCAGCAACACTTTATTCATATATGACTATTTTTTTTTTTTTTTTTTTTTTCAAAATTTGTATATGCTATTTAGTTTTATAAATAATCTATACATATTCCTTTAGGATCTGTTTCAACCAGAAATCTTCACTTTTGGCCAAAAAAGAGGAAAACTTAAAATGTTTCTATATATTTTTGGAACTCTGAACTAAAATGCAATTCTGAGTCTCCTCAGATGTAGGCATATAAAATACTAAGGAATTTGCAATTTTGATGAGCATTCTCTATTTTGTTATTGAATGACATGAATCAAATTTGCCTTTTATCACCAATTTTCTCTTTGTCATTAAAGGTTAGTGAAATTTGAAACATTCAAGTTTATGATCCATTTAATCATGACAAAGTAGCAAGACAAATAAAAATGAATCATTGTCTCATGTTATGGCACTTGGCGCTCTCCCACAGTTTTGTGAGGCATCACCTTCCCCCAATCCCTACCTTACTTACTAGATCTGTTTTTTTGTTTTGTTTTTTATTCTAAAATTATTTAAAATGTCATATCTTTTTACAATTCTTTCTGAACCTTTTAGATTTAATTGATATAAGGGGTATGATGTTGCGAAAAGAAAAAACAGGATCCTCCAATGAACTAAAGATATCACTGATGATGCACCGAACCACATCCTGGAGATATATTTTATAAAATGAAATATAGGTTGGCTGAAAAATTATATTTAAAATAAATTTGTAATTTATTTTTATTTCTTAATTTTTTTAAGGTATATTTTTCTTTTATTAAAGGAAATATTTGTAATAGTTAAAAAAATCATGTAAAGTTGTAAAAGATTATAAAATAGCAGTAATGGTTAATTTTTTAAAATATTTTGTCTCTATTCAGTACTCTTTATGGACTGGTTTAGCTCAGTCAGTAGAACATTTGTCTTGGAATCACAAGGTTCTGGGTTTGATTCTGGTCCTCACTAACTCTACGCATGAGTAGTACAGCTTGGGGAGCTGTAGTGGGTGTGGTGCTTCACCTCAGATACAAAAAATTCTCCCTGGTCTAGCGCTAGTGAGAAGAGGATAGTCTCCCTTACTATCAGGCTTATACCAACAATAGGCCACTTCAACGACATTACTACTTGGTACTCTTAATTTATATTTGTTGAATAATCACTTAAAAAATAAATACATTGGATATTTATAGTGCTATTACAATTGTTTTAGAAATTTCTGTAAATTGAATTTGGGAGTGTTATCCATTAGCAAAGTGTTGACTGAATTTTTAACCTAAATAATCCATTGACAAAGCGCTCATTATTTCCTAAGTAGAAAACTTTTTTTTTTCTTTTTTAATCATTATTATATCCCTAAAAAAAAAATCATGAGTTATTACATTGGCCATGTTTATTAATAGTCACATCGTTTGTTGGTGCATTTGTGTTCTTTTAAATTTAGTAAAAGTGGGAAATAATGGATGGATAAAGTCTTCTGTTATTAATATTTTGTCAGTTTTCTATCAAGTGTTGAAATGTTAATTTTTAAGACTAAGCTTTATTCGTGTTCTTCAAAAAAATTATAAAACTGTTTTTGATAATGAAGTTTCTCTCCACCATTATAATGGTGACTGGGGAATTTCAATCAACACTGTCCTATGGACAAAGGCATATTGTTTGAGAAAGGACACTTAATTTTTCTCATAGGATTTGATATAGCAGGTATATGAATCTTGACTAACTTTGGGAAAAAAAAATTCCATTAAAATCTAGGTGAATTCTAGGAGGTTTCAGGGGATATTTTCATAAATATCTGAAAAATCAAGATGTCTTTTCACAAAACAATGTACTATATTTCAAACAGTATTTAATATTTTTTGAGATATTTTATTTTTTATTGATGAACAAAAAAATCCCATGTTGCAAGTTTTCATTCCAACAAATGAATAAATACATTTCCTCAAATATTCTTGAATGTTTTTTTTTCTTTTTTGTCTTTTTAAAAATATATTCTTTTCAGTGGCCTCTCACCGTAGAATTGTTTGGATATTGAAACTAGTCATTTTGAGTTTTCCCCAACACTTTGACAGTGTTCACTTTAAATTATTTTGATTTTTCAGACTGTTGTCCTCATCTTTATATATTTAGGATTGTATTCATCATTGGGTTCAAACTCAAACAATTTTGGGCATGACTGGTCTAAACATTTTTTTTTTTTTTTTAGAGAGTTCAATACCCCATACTTGTGACCTTGTGTCACATCCTAAGCCTGGTGAATTGGTTAGGTACATACCTACTGTCAGTAGATAGCCCCAACATCATTGTAGAAATATAACTTCTGTGACAAAAAGGCAGTGGAAGACAATGTTAGCTTTTAATTCTCAATAAAAAAAATAAAAATGATTTTAAAAAAATATATATATATATATTTTTTTTTTGATTTGTTGGTTAAATAATTTTATATTGACCCATTCTAAATATATCTGTATAATTTATAAATGCTAAGGTTAATTGAAAAAAAAGTTGTTTTTTTTTTCCCTCAACCATACAAAACTTCATGATTTCATAGCTCATTAGCCACATTGAAATTCATTACACCTTAAATACTGATTTTTAAAGTCTTCTGGATTGTCAGGAATTAAGTAAAAACCCCAAATTCAAATAGAATATATAATTGGAATGCCACACTCTGCAAGTTCTGTTTTTACACACTCATCTATTCTCTCGCTTTGGGCAACAGTCAACCATTCTTTCCATGTGGCCACTTTGCCTGAAATTAAACAAATTAAAAGAATAGATTATGTAAATATTTGGAGTATAGTGTCAAGTTCAAAAGAAACATAACAAACCGTTATTTCACTATGATGAATTTATTTTGACCAGAGACTCAATATGAATCCAGTCTCACCAGAAATCGAATAGAAACAATCAATACATATCTGTAAGACTTCACCTAATAATAATATCGATAATAATAATAATAATATCGATAATAATAATATCATCAATAATAATAATAATATCATTATTAATAATAGTATTATTAGCGTTATTCGGACTATTGTCCCCATCTTCATTGTTATTTGTACAACGTTTCGGCCGATATACCCTCCGGCCTTCTTCAGGTATTTCTTGTAGGACTCGGGAACTTTCTTGTCGTATTCGGGAGCCATTACGGAACTTTGTGCATGAGTTCCCGAGTTTGAAAAGAAGGTTCCTGATTCCGACAAGAAATACCTGAAGAAGACCGGAGGGTATATCAGCCGAAATGTTGTACAAATAACAATGAAGATGGGGACAATAGTCCGAATAACGCTAATAATACTAATCTTCAAGCCTCATCTCAAACATTCAGAGAAATATCATTAATAATAATATCATCAATAATAATAATAATATCATTATCATCATAATAATATCATTAATAATATTATTATTATTATTATTCTGTGATTTTTGTTACAAATGAATAAATATAATTTGCCCATGGTAATGTGGCGTGATGAGATATTATAGAATATTTTGATTTTACGGTAGAATACAAATACTTACATTATTTAACTATAAATAGAAATAGTTGTAGTGTGATATATTAATAATTTTGGTTGATTTTATTTTACATGAGTAAAAGGAGATTAATGTGGATATTCATAGTTAATTCTGCTTGTTTTAATGAAGATCTGACAACAGGAAATGTTAATATGATTACTGTAAAATCTCTACTCAAAATTTTTCTATCTGCTCACAATCACGTCGCTCACCCCACTGCCAAGAAATTCGGCTCATTTATTACTCCACTCCTCTCCCACAAAACACCTCACTTCCGGTCTGTACTCTTATAAAAGAAACTTAACCTTCGGGTGCCATTTCTTTTCCTAGCCCGAGGTAAGAGGAGTTTCATTTGTTTTATCTTTATATCACAGATAGGATGTATGGTCATTTATAATAAATATTGCTCTGTTTATAATTAATTTATTAAGTATTGTACATTGAGTTCTCTTAGGGACCTGAAGCATACCTTGTATAAATCTATAGGTGTGTATCTTCATGGATAGTATATATATTATATGTTGAGGGTTGAGAGGAACATTGATTATTAAAGGACTGGTTTAGCTCTGTCAGTGCATGAGTAGCACTGCGTGGGTAATCTGATTTGTGCAGTAAAGCATCGGAGAACTGACTGTAGATGTGGTGCTTCACTTGTGTAAAACAAATTCCCTAGTCTAGTGCTAGCAAAAAGGAGATAGACTCCTTCACTGTTCAGCTGATACCAACAATAGGCCACTCTGCAGACTTATTAAAAATGACAGGCAAGGACAATAAAAGTTAAACACAATTTCCTTGTCATTTTTACTAAAACATGGCTACAAGAGAATCTGCTGCTTAAATACACACACACGTATATGATGGACTCTCCCGTCGATTTCGACGTATGAGGTTCCGTTAACCTCTTTCATTTAACCTTGTGTGTTAATCGCAGGTGACATTTCAGCCCTGCCAATGATTTGCAAAGAAGTCCACAGATGGAACAAGAGTGTGGATTATTAGAATGTATTGCTTGGACACTAGCCAATGCTCTAGTCCTTTCTCTAGCTTGTTTCAACTTGTCCTTAAACCTGGGCAATGGTCAACCCACATTTCTTTGACCACTGTCAAGCTGATTATACATGAGAATCTTTGGTATTCTGTCATCATGCATTCGCAAAACATGACGAGCCCAGCGCAATTGTGATTTTATGAGGAAGCTCTCCATTCTGTCAATGTTACATATGGTGAAAAGCATTAGACATTCTGTCTTCGAGGGTGAGTCCACAGATTGTTCGTAGGCAACCTTTGTGGAAAACGTCTAATTGCCGAATCTGTTTTTGATAGTGTCCATGACTCCGAGCCGTACAAAAGAGTGGTAAGAACAACAGCTC
The DNA here is from genome assembly GCA_023376005.1 of Doryteuthis pealeii. NCBI lineage: Eukaryota > Metazoa > Mollusca > Cephalopoda > Myopsida > Loliginidae > Doryteuthis > Doryteuthis pealeii. The sequence goes on from CM042150.1 coordinate 53,500,554, forward strand.
TGTATACCTGTATCTTGGTTGCAAGCCTAATGCCCCGTTCATTCCAGAGTCGGTGGCGAAGCTTTGGCAATTCTATTAACAATCTCATCATCCAGGGTTCCACTTGAATTAATTTTGCTGCCAAGAAATTTAAAGCTCTTTACATATTTTAGATCATTTCCGTCACACTTGTATAAGTGTATCCGGGAACGTGTGGACAGATGGCTTCTGCTTGATGTCTCGTACTTGGCTGATGAATAACCTCAGTTTTCTTGATGCTAATGGTCAGACCGAATGCCTTGCAAGCAGCCGAGTATCTGTCCATCAGGCATTGAGCTTCTTCAAAAGAAGTTGCTACAAGTGCAGCATCGTCCGCAAACAGTAAGTCCCGGATTATACTGGTCCGAGTGCGAGTTTTGGCTTTGAACCTATGATGGTTGAAAAGACCGCCACTTGTCCTGAATTGAAGCTTGACTCCATCCTCTATTTCTCCAAATGCATTTTTTCAACATCACAGAAAAGAAGAGAGCAAAAAGGACAGGGGCCATAACACAACCTTGCTTCGTGCCATTAGTGACACAAAAGGAATCTGAGGTTTGGCTATTGGAGAAAACATTGGCCCTCATTCTGTCATGGAAAGATACAATGACTTGCAACATGTTCTCAGGTATTCCGAGCCTTCCTAAAACTTTCCACAAAGCAGCCCAGTTCACAGAACACCACATACAGTTCCTGATTCTTCTCATGGACCTTTTCAGCAACGTGCCGTAAGGAGAAGATTATGTCAATGGTGCCGCGACCTGCACGAAAGCCACACTGTGATTTGGGGTAAATATCATCAACCAATGATGCCTAATGATCCGGTTTAAAATCAATCTGGCCAAGATCTTACCAGCTATAGAAAGAAGAGAAATTCCGCAGTGGTTATCGCATACCTTCCTGCTTCCTTTGTTTTTGTACAAATGTTGGATGGACGCATCTTTAAAGTCCTGTGGGATCTTTCCTTGCCTCCAGATCTCAACAAACAAGCCCAAAAGTTTCTTCACAAGGGTTCTTCCACCATACTTAAAAATTTCCGGGGAATTGTATCTTTACCCAGTGCTTTCCCAGATGTGATTTGCTTGATAGCTTTCTGTTGTAAAGAGAAGTAACCCTCACGTATGCAAATGAGATACGTATATAAAAGCAACAGTGGATTAGCTCAGAGTAATGCGAGTTGATCTCCAACCACACGTGCGACAACTTTTCAAGATAAGTAATCTTACCAAGAGACTTTTTTTACCTTGCCGGCCGAAAGCCGTTTTATTTTGTTATTTGTAATAAATTATTATTACAACCACTCAACCTTCTCGTTTATGTATTTCCAAGACATAACACTTTCAAAACTTCTTGCATAGTTGGTTCAAATGATAGCTCTGGAATTTCTGGGCGTTGGGAAATTGAATCAAGAACATTATGATCAGTGGACAAGGTATTATTGAGGACTGTATCAAAGTGCACCCTCCATCTATTCAAGATATTAGCCTTATCCGTCAAAAGGTCCCCACTTGCCGAAGAAATCGGGGAGACACCATTTGGACCGAACACTTTCTTTATGCCGTCACAGAAGGCTTTAGAGTCCGTATCAAATGCTTCCTGGAGATAGGTACTCTGTGCAGACCACCATGTCTCTTTCATTCTTCGCAGCACTTTTTGAACCTGGCCTTTACATGTTGTGTATGCCTTCTTTTTGTTTGATGAGTTTTTATCCTCAATCCAAGCCTTATGAGAGCTATGCATTTTCTGGATTAGCTTCTGTATTGCTGTGTCGTTGTCGTCAAACCAATCTTGGTGCTTGTGGAGAGGCACATCAAGGGATGCCGAGTGAGTAGCTTCACGCAAAGCCTTCCAGGACAACTCGATGTCATTATTGATCTCCACAGAGTACAGTGCTGTGTCAAGATTATCCGCAAACACAGTTTGCCGATCACCAGATTTTAGAGGAAGAGTGTTTATACGCTTTGGCTAGAGGATTTCTTCACTCTCCTATGAGACAGATGGAGTGTTGCTTTACTGTGGAGGAGAGCATGGTCAGAAAGATAGCAGATGGCATGAAAAGATTGTGTCAATTTGAAGTTGTTTATATCCTGCAGTCAATCAGATACCAGTCTTTTGATCGTGGGTGCATCCATGTGGTCTTACAACAAGTTTTCTGTTGAAAGTAGGTGTTTGTGATGCACATATTGAATTCTTTGCAAAAAGAGAGAAGACGAAGTCCGTTCAAATTCATATGCCCAACACCGTGACAACCTAAAACTCCTTCCCACGTCTGATAATCACTTCCAACCCGAGCATTAAAGTCACCCATAAGGATGACTTTATCCTTGTACTGGATCCCAGATATACATATCCTAAATACACACACACACACACATATATATATATATATATATACGAGGCACACTCGTTAGGGACGACCAGTGCACCTCCACAACATGAAATAACAAAAAAAATGCAAAAGGTCCCAGATGTAAAAATAAATAGTACAAAAGGAATGGGATTCAAGACTTTTCTCTCTGCTCCCGTAAAAAGGGTAGGAGAACAATGAATGGCAATAATGCTGAATGACGAAGAACAAACAGGATTTCTTATGAACACACGAACGTTTATTAACATTTAAATACAAATTATTATTTAAAAAAAGGTAAATACATATATACGAATATACATGTAATCAGAGGGGTAAAGTGAATATATGATTCGTGTTATCAAATGAGTGGGCGAGCAATTGAACATATCAACCATATCAACATTACACAAAATATGACAGACAATAGGGATTTACAGAATACAAAATATTATGTTTTTTTTGTTAACTCACTGTGACTTTGTAACTCGAAAGAATGTCCTTTTATTAAATTGTTCATTTCCTTTTGCTTTTTTTTATCAACGGTGATTTGTTCCTTCCTTCCGAGTGAATTAACTTTAATTCATGGTAAAATGTCTTTGATTCTTCCGTCCTCCTGTCTTTCGATCCAAATATCGAATTTTTGCAGAGTGGTTGTATTCTGGTGTTGTCTATCGAGCAGTCCCTTCAACTGTGTTGCTTGTGTGTTTTTCGCGCGAAAAATCCTTCTCAGTCGTTGTCATAGCAACATCCTGGGGTAAAGTGTACTCTTAGGGTTACGGAGTCACAGCTGAAATCTACATGCATACTTTCCCTGTCACCTGAGGTGTGGAGGAAGAGTACAGCTGTCTTCTAGGTACATAGGTAGTAGTGCCTTCGTTAACATTCTTTCGTAAAAATACAAAACCAACTGAATCTTACTTCCTTTGCTCGCCTACGTATCTTTGGGTTTTCCTTTTTTTTTATTCGTGTCTTTCAAATAGAGTTTTCTTCTAATTCTAACATATGTATACTGGTTGATGTACCAGTGATATGTCACAATATATATATATTATATATATTTACCAACCCCTCCGCACGAGCAGGATGCGACACAAGGTCAAGTTTTCCTTCTCCTAGACCGGTTGCCTAACCAAGGTTAAAGAGCCCAGTCTGCCCTACTATTTACCCATAGCTGGAGGGAGGGTAGGATTCATACATTTCCCAAGGGTATTAGTGCTAAGTGAAATAATATATATATAAGGTAATCCAAATGACTGTTAAGTAAGGGATGATTCTTTTTGAGATCAGCTTTCACTGTACAACCATACTGTCTCTCTTGTAGGTGCAAACATATATACTTATTAGGGATTTATAAAAATCCTTGTATAAGAGCTCAATGTATAATAATCAATAAATTAAATCATATACAGTGCGATATTTAATTTTCAAAGAAAAAAAAATTATTTTGACCAGAGACTAAAAAAATGATTCTTAGCCTCATTAGACAGGTTTTTACTAAAATCAGGATTCCATCCTTAAGCATAACCAATTTTTTGTAAAACCCGTTTGCTGAGGCTAAGACTCATTTTTTGAGTCTCTGGTCAAAATAAGAATATAACAGTTTAAGTTTTTCTTTCTTTGAAAGATATATATATATATATATATATTATATATATATATATATATATATGCATACGCACACACACACACTTGCTGCAGAAAGCTGTGCAGAGATGATGACTCAAGAATTGGAACCTCACTATTAAAAAAACTTCACAGGTTATAAAGCATACCAGATAATTTGTAACACTAACTCAGAGTGTCCCAGCAGTATCTTACAATACCACCAAACTTTGTTAATTTTCAATCATGTTGTGTAATGACAAATCAAAAATCAACATCTTTATATAATCCTTTGTTGTATTCCCAACTTTCTGGCAATGAAGCATAAATTCAATTTGGGATTTGAATTAATCGACTAGATGACACGTCAATACACTGAACAAAAATAGAATTTCTGTGAAATTCATGTGCAATTTCAGTGTACAATATCTCAATAATGAATCATTAATTCATTGATGTTAAATTTCAACATTAAATATGTATTTACCAACACTCAACATGAGCAGGATGTGACAGATGGTCAATTTGAGTGGAGTTTAACATGTTTGAATTCAGATTTTTCCTTCTAGACTGGTTGCCTAATCAAGGTTAAATATAGCTGGAGGGAGAATAATTGATTCATACCTTTCCCAAGTGTATTAGTGCTATGTGAACAGCCTCATCCAGGATTTGAACACTAATCACCATGTCCATTTCCTTTGACAGTAACCATTACACCACCATCTTAATTTCAGGATTAAATAACCCATAAGGAATTGATATGCCAAAAAGTATAGCTGGTTCTACATAAGCCTTTGCCACTAGAAACAAATCACTTGTGAAGTTTTTAAATAGTGGGTTTCCAATTCTTGAGCTCTTGGGAGTTTGGAGTACCCCTTCATCACCATTACTCCCAGGTCCACTCTGACCTGGAGTGGTAGTACTTGTTAGGGTCCCATCTTTGGGTTAAATAGAAAAAATGAGTTTAAAGAAATTGTGTTTAAAAAAGAAATGCCAATGGACTTTCTTTTTTTTTTTTAAATATCTTAACGTAGAATTCTTACCTTTACGATAGAATGAGAAATCTGATTTCCAGAATGTGTTATCTTTCTTGCCGTCTATGGAATCACCTTTTTCTTTTTTCATGTTATTAAAGGTGCACAATTCGGTAATTCCTGCCGCCAATTCCGGGTTGGGTGCCTTTCCCAAAAAGTTTCCTATTCTATTCACAGTCTTCAGCAAATCCTGATTTAAACAAAAAATAAATAAATAAAAAGGTAAATAATTAAATAAAAACCAATTACTGATAGATCTGACAATACAGTGTATTCTGCGGTTGTTTCTTAAAAGTTTCTTGTACACAGTCATATGATCGGCCTGTCTGCTGGGGCAGAAGAATACACCGACTGCACCTCTGCAGAGGGATACCCACCCCCACTCCCCAATGGAATCACCTGTTAGCTATGGGTGGCGACCTGTAATGCTCAAGGATAGAATTCTGATGGCTGAGCAGTCCATGATCTGCAACACTCCACTTTGACCCTTACTTGTACTAAATGACCTTTGACCCTTACTTGTACTAAATAGGCTTTCTGATCAATCAGCTGGTCACATCAAGCCCTTTTTATCATATATGTGCTAGAAGGTCTTAATGTCCTGGGTATGACATTAAACTGCATCTAATGGTGAAGTTTCAATTCTAGAGCTCTGGAGAGTATGGAGTACCTGTTCATCGCAATTACTCCCAGGTCCACTCTGACTCGGTGTAGTAGTACCTGTTAGGGTCTCATCTATAAGTCAAATAGTACAAGGAGTTTAAAAAAAAAAAAATCTAGTTTAAAAATAAATTTTTAATAGCCATCAACAAAATGTCTTCAGCATAAAATAACCCAACAAGGGTTGACATGCCATAAAGTCCAACTAACCAACAACAGTTATATATCAAGTATTTCTGTTTAATACAAATAATTTGCACAGCTTCAATGGTTTCAAGCTTGGTTGGTATTTAATGACATATCAACCCTTATGGGTTATTTAATGATGCATCTTGTGTGTGTATATATATATATATATATATATATATATATATATTTTGGAGGATATGTGCTTAATTGAAGTCATACCTAATTTTGAAAATTAATTAGTTAATAATTAATGAATTTTAGGCAGGCATATATGTTCAAATGTAAGGCTAAACAAATCAAGAAAATGTCAATCCATGAATGTACATTTCGACCTATTAGGTCTCATCAGCAAGGTTATAGACATGGGAGACTGCTCCATGTGTGACTTGAAACCTTGACTGTCAAGCTGACAGGCGAAGTCTCTAACCGTTACACTAGCTTGCCATTCCCACATTCCTCGTATGTTTTGAAACTTATTTATATTCCACTTTTTATTGACTTGCTACACGACAGTATGAGGTTAAGTAAACAAAATTAGGTATGACTTCAATTAAGCACATATCCTCCAAAAATTGTTGGCTCAAAGCCATATAAAAATAAACACATCTGTTTGTTTACTTATATATATATATATATATATATATATATATATATGATTTGTTTAATTTCTTCATGTGTATTATAAATTGGTAGAAATAATTTTCATCAACTTGTGTATTTATAAACTAGTGGTTGTCCCACGTCCACCAGCTTCTAGCACCTCTAAGATCAAAAAGTCTGGTTATTAGTTTGCCATAAGAACAATTTGAAGAATATGGTCGGTTCTTTATCATATAGGTACTAGGGCTTGACAGGACCAACTGATTGATTGGATCAGGCCTCTCTGACTGCCCGTCTAGTCCAAGTAAAGGCCAGAGTGTTGCAGGTCATGGGCTGCTCTGCCACCAGGATCATGTTCTCAATTTAGTAATGCCTGCTGCCAAGTTTGGGTTCACATGGAAACCAATGCTTCTTGCTGCCTTTTCTAGGCTATGTAGTATTATATATACTAGCAAATATATGCACCCTCCGGGTGCAAGTATTTAAGTTTTAATGTAATGAAATATTATATTAAATTAGAAAGGCTAATGAAACTAAATAAGAATGCAGATAAAAATATTTGAAACAGAGTGGGGTATAATCGAAATATAGAACAACTGAAACTTACTCTTCCATCACTCTCGTCTTTCATTGTTATTTTTTCTAATTTAAGTATTTAGTTAAAAGAGGAAGTAAAGAATAAAATGACAATTATTTTTTCTTGTTAATGGATTTCATTTAAGATTCATTGAAGAGATTTTTGCTTATATTCATTAAAATAAAACCAAACAGTTAGAAATCAATAATACTAAGCACATATTTATTAAATTCGATTTTTTTAATATCAATATGCAAATTAGCCTTCCCCTTCACACTGTAAACTGCTATTTTGTTGTATATATAAACATAATTGTATGTTGTCAGTATGTAGATATGGTTAACAGTATTAATAATGTAAAACAATTTTATTAATAATAGAGGTTAAAATAAAAATAAAATCATTGAGAATGTGATGTCAATAACTAAGGGAATTGTAACTTGAGTAGTGATATAGTTTCGGTTACAGACAAAAAAGCACACAATCTCCATTATAATAAAATAAGATATATATATATATATATATATATATATATATATATATATATAGATAAGTAATCCACAGACACCATGTTTCATGTGTCTTCAGTGTGGCTAGACACAGCAACTACCTCCGACCAGGAGCAAAACCCAACTGACTTTTCATCAGCCTGATTCATTAACCTCTCGGCCATTTGACAGCTGCCATTTAAGGGCAGTGTTTAAACTATTAAATACATACATTTTTTTTATATATTTTACAATTACCAGAGAGATCCAGTCTGTAAACAACAGATGATCATTGCTTTATGCTAGCAATGAAAGTTAATTTAAGTCACCCCTAGAAAGCTCTACCAGGTTTGGGGAGCATATAATATTATATATATATATATATATATATATATATATATATATCTTATTATAATGGAGATTGTGTGTTTTTCTGTCTGTAACCGAAACTATATTCCTACTCAAGTCACAATTCTCTTGTTATTGACATCACATTCTCCATGATTTTATTTTTATCTAAACCTCAATTATTAATAAAATTGTCTTACATTATTAATACTGTTAACTATGTCTACATATTGACAACATGCAATTATATTTATATATACTACAAAATAGCGCTTTACAATGTGAACGGGAAGGCTAATTTGCATATTAATATTAAAAAATCGAATTTAATAAATATGTGCTTAGTATTATTGATTTCTAATTGTTTGGTTTTATTTTAATGAATATAAGCAAAAATCTCTTCAATGAATCTTAAATGAAATCCATTAACAAGATAAAATAACTGTCATTTTATTCTTTACTTCCTCTTATAACTAAATACTTAAATTAGAAAAAATAACAATGAAAGACGAGAGTGATGGAAGAGTAGGTTTCAGTTGTTCCATTTTTATTATACTCCCTCTGTTTCAAATCTTTTATTATACTCCCTCTGTTTCAAATCTTTTTATCTGTATTCTTATTTAGTTTCATTACATTAAAACTTAAATACTTGCACCCAGAGGGTGCATATATTTGCTAGTATATATATATATATATGATGATGATGGAGAGCAAATAAGAAAAGTGTTTGCATAGAATGAGGTGCTCCATTGTCTAATAACAGAGCTGATATCAATTAGTATCCATAATTATATAATTTTATATGTTTCTGAGGAGTGAAGGATTGAATAAATCCAACAAAATGTATGTGGTTGAAAATAGAGGAAAAAGTGGATATAACAACACAGCAACTAAATTCAATTGATATTTTGCCTTGTCGTTTAGCTGAGGCTTCTTCAAAATTTATTATTATCAATAAATTTATCAATATCAATAAATTTTGAAGAAGCCTCAACTAAACAACAAGGCGAAATATCAATTAAATTTAGTTGCTGCGTTGTTATATCCACTTTTTCCTCTATTTTCAACCACATACTATATTTCTGTTACTTAAGTTGCAAGCACATGAAACTTAAGTAACGGAAATATGTAGTCCATATATGTGTGTGTAATATTAAGAAAAATTGAAAAAACAAAAGTTCATAAACGAGTAATGTTTATTTCACCTATGTTGCAGTGTGTCAATCTGTTTCAATAGATCTTCATCAGGGCTTTTGTTAGTTTGAGGAAAAATTAATTTCTCACAGAAAATAAGAAATCTGCAAGACTTTTTTGGATTGTTGAATGAAATGCGAGTGTTCTCACAGATTTCTTATTTTCTGTGAGAAATTTATTTTTTCCTCAAACTAACGAAAGCCCTGATGAAGATCTATTGAAAAAGATTGAAACACTGCAACATAGGTGAAATAAACATTAATCGTTTATGAACTTTTGTTTTTTCAATTTTTCTTAATTTTACATTCTGTCGGATTCACTTCCACTTTTTCTTTACACACACACACACACACAGATAGATAGATATAAGTATATACTGTGCGTATGTACTATTTACTTACCTGTGATGCTTCTTCATAGCTGATAATCAAGCAGTTTGGATTGTCTTTGATAATTTTCCACCATTTGTTCATATACTCAAAATAATTTCCAAATGCAACTAAAAATTGATTTAAAAAATTCATTTATAATGTGACACAAGATTGATAGAGCAATCAGAAAAATAAAAAGTACAAAAATAATAAAATTAAAATAAAATAATAAAGTAAAAAAATAATAAATAAATAAAAAATAAAGTAAAAAAAATAAATAATAATAAAGTAAAAATGATAAATAATAATAAAGTAAAAATGATAAATAATAATAAAGTAAAAATAATAAATAATTATAAAGTAAAAAAAAATAATAATAAAGTAAAAAAAATAATAAAGTAAACAAATAAATAAAGTAAAACAAATAAATAAAGTAAAACAAATAAATAAAGTAAAACAAATAAAATAAAGTAAAAACAAATAAAATAAAGTTAAAAAAAAAGATAAAGTAAAAAAAAAAAATAATAAAGTAAAAAAAAAAAATAATAAAGTAAAAAAAAATAAAGTAAAATGTAAAACTTAAATAATAAAATAATCAGTGAAAATGAATCAATGACATGCTATTAAGTTCAAATGAAGCACCGGTTCCTGTAAGATCATCAAAGTTAAGTTAACACTTAATTGGGTGACCACATAAACAACAGGAGATACTGTAAGCAACTGAGTCATTTGTTTATCAAATTCATATGATTCAGCATTAAATGACCCGAAAAAGGTTAATATTGAAGGCCTTATATGGACTGATAACTTTTAGGTGTGCTGTCAACGATGGCCAGGCTGCTTCTAAGACAACACAAGACAAGAAGAAAATAGTTTATTTTCACACATTACACAATATAAACAATGTCACATAAAAGAAAACAGAAAATATAATGCTGGTTGTTATAGTAATGTGTGGAGGATGATCACTAATTAGGACTGAGCCTATTCTAGTAGTGACCACCAGTTGGAATATTGTGGTATATAGTTATTTACCAAGCTTAGCTTAGATGTGGCACAAGGCCTGAAGTATTGGGCACCCAGTGAGAATCGAACTCACAATGGTTTGCTAATAATAGTTTACTAACCATTACACTATGTGAGGTGCCCTGCAATACACCACCTAAATTTATAGACTGGGTGAGGTCACATGGTTTATTCCTGCGCCCATCAACAGCCATAATGTGTGGCTGATTCACTACTTAAACATGATACTTTCCATAGGTTATTTGCAATCATTGAGGAGGAACTTACAATACTAAGGAGAACGAAAGGATACTTTATCAAGGATTTCTGCTGGACAAGCATTTTTGCTTAAAACCTAAAGGATGGCCCATAAGATTGTAACACCACCTCAGTTTTTTTAAGATTTGTTTTTATTATACATAGTTTGAAAGTTGATTATAAGTTTTATCTTATCTAGGGATCTATTACTAACTCCCTTTTCTTGTCTCTCTCTCCCTCTTCTTATCGCCTATTAAAACTATCAGTTCCTTTTTATCTATCTCTCTAATTCTAAGTTGCTAATAACCATTCCTAAGGAGTCAGGTGGTATGTCCATTGTGGGTTTTTGAATCCAGATTTGACGTCAGTCTGATTTAGATCTATTTTTAGAATTTATAAAATGTGCTAGTGTTACATATTATGTGGTAGCATAAATTGTTGATGGACCCTGTGGCGATAATTCAAAGGGGCCATTGGTTTTCAGATCAGGGAATGGGAAAATACCAGGACAGTTATAGCTCTCTGGTCCCTAGAGGCGTGAATCTAAGTGATCATCACGTGATTAGTTAGTTAGAAAATCAGTTTAAACCTAAGATTGAAGTAGAGAGCATGTGCATCTCTCTGCTGAGGTTGTTAACTTCCTGCGCAGAAGAACATGGGCAAGAAAAATAAATAAATCCTGATCAAGGAAAAAAAAAAAAAAAAAAAAAAAAATGTCTTGTGGTTTCATTAATTGCATGACTAAAAAGTTAGCCATTAGAAGATGACCTTAGTAAGAAGACAGCTAGACGACAAGATGACAGCCAAATTCATAGCTGATAATCAAGCAGTTTGGATTGTCTTTGATAATTTTCCACCATTTGTTCATATACTCAAAATAATTTCCAAATGCAACTAAAAATTGATTTAAAAAATTCATTTATAATGTGACACAAGATTGATAGAGCAATCAGAAAAATAAAAAGTACAAAAATAATAAAATTAAAATAAAATAATAAAGTAAAAAAAATAAAATAAAAATAAAAAAAAAAAAAATAATAAAGTAAAAAAAAAAAATAATAATAAGTAAAAAAAAATAAATAATAATAAAGTAAAAAAAATAAATAAATCCTGATCAAGGAAAAAAAAAAAAAAAAAAAAAAAAAAATGTCTTGTGGTTTCATTAATTGCATGACTAAAAAGTTAGCCATTAGAAGATGACCTTAGTAAGAAGACAGCTAGACGACAAGATGACAGCAAAAGAAGTAGAGGAAACAACCAGACAAGAAGTTAGTAGAAGTAGTAAAGAAGAAATGAAGTAACAAGTAAGTCTTTAATAAATCTCGATCTCTGTCTCTGTATATATATCACCAGAGTCTCCTCTCTCAATTATATACCCGATGTTGAATATACAATACTAGAATTTATGAAATGGGAATTTTTAAAATAACATTTTTTGTTTTTAATCTGTTTTTGGTTAAAACTATATTACTTAGGAACAACTACAACTGTTACATAATGAATGAGGTATCCTATTCATTTTGTAATGTAGTGTGAAAATATTTAAATTTAAAAAGGTAATGGTAATTCTTTAGAAGAATCATAGAAATAACGAAAGGTTTTGACAGTTTTTAAACCCTTATTCACCTATAGCATCACATTTTGATTGGTAGAATGTCATGTGATAGCAAAAGTCTGTGGGAAAAGTTTAGTGGTTCAGTGAGTTGGATTTAAGCGCTTCAAGGAGATGCATGCTAAAGATATGGCATCTCCCTGAATTCTTCTCCACACATCAAAATGTTGGGTCTTGGGGAATAAAAAGATCAACATTTCGGTTAAATCCTACTTAACGGACATAAATTCCACTGAAAGAAAAATAATACTAAAAATCAAGGAATTGACCGAATTTGATTAAATTTTCAATGTTGATACATTAATGAATAAAAGATATAATGCACCAGTTATTTTATTTGAAAACTCTTACATTTTTTCAGGTCAGTTAACCACGTATCTTTGAGGTGTAACCCAGATTTACAAACATACATGGTTCAAAGTTAATTGACCTGGAAAAATGTAAAAGTTTTTAAATAAAATAACTGATGCATTATTTCTTTTATTCATTAATGTATCAACATTGAAAACTTTATCAAATTCGGTTAATTCCTTGATTTTTAGTATTTTTTTTCTTTTGGCAGGGTGACATACATTGGTGGAATTTATGTCCATTAAGTAGGATTTAACCAAAATTTCTTTGTGCTGCTAAATTGATTAAAAACTAACAGAAGATTGATGTGGAGATCTTCAGACTAAGGCAATACCTTGATTTAAAGGGGCAAGGGTGGGTTTATTGCCCAGTGCCTGAGATGCCCTCCTTGAGGGGGAATCAACACATTTTTGCACCTACCACCCACGAGCCAAGACTCATGGGTGGGCCCACATAAAAATATCTTTGTGTCACACCCACATGAGTGGGACGAGAGAAAATAATACCATAAATACAGACACGGTTACAGTTTGAAAAACCATAATAGTTTACAAATAATTATTGTTTTTTTTTTTGTTTGCTTTGTTTTGTTTTACGGCATATCAACCTCAGTTGGTCATTTAATGCCAATAAAGTTTTGAAATAAATCAATTCTTAATGGATAATCAATTTTTTTATAAATACATTTTTCTATTTAACCCATAGATGGGATCCTAACAGGTACTACCACTCCAGGTCAGAGTGGACCAGGGAGCAATGGTGATGAAGGGGTGCTCCACACTCCCCAAACCTCCAAAACCGGAACCTCACCATCAGATAGAGTTTAACGTCATTCCCAGGACATGTAGACCCGCAGCCACCGCCTTCTAGCACCCATGTGATAAAAAGGGGTTGGGGCTTGCCATAAGGGCAATAGGGTTGGGAAAATCATATAGGTGCTAGGGCTTGACGTGACCAGCCGACTGATTGGAGGGGGCCTCTCTGACCGCCCGTCTAGCCCAAGATAGGGCCAAAGTGGAGTATTGCAGGTCATGAATTGCTCATCCACCTGGGCTCTATCCTTAAGCATCACGGGTTGCCACCCACGGCCAACAGGTGACCCCATTGGGGGAGTCTTACCCCTCTGCAGAGGTGCAGTCGGTGCATTCTAACGCCCCAGCCGACAGGGCGGAATTTTTACGAAGAGTTCAATAGGTTTAAATTCAGTTTTCCTGTTGCCATATTAAGGTTTAAGAGCCTAGTCTGCCCTACTATTTACCCATAGCTGGAAGGAGAATGGTTGGATTCATACCTTTCACAAGAAATGCAACCAGCCTTGTCCAGGAGTTGAACTAGTGTCCATTTCCTTTGACAACAACCATTCCCCCATGGACCCTTCTTAAATGTAACTGTTTGTATACATTTATATGGTTTCAAGTAACTAATGATAATTGTTTGTCTTGGGCTAGACAGAGTGGTGGTGGGGTCCCATCTATGGGTTAAATAGAAAAATGGATTTATAAAAAAATTGTATTATCCATTAAGAATTGATTTATTTCAAAACTTTATCGGCATTAAGTGACCCACTGAGGTTGATATGCCGTAAAACAAAACAAAACAAAACCAAAAACCAAAATCATAAAAATTGACCTTGTGTTGCATCCTGCTCACGTGAAGGAGTTGGTAAATACATACAAATAGTTACATATAATTGTGCATAAATTATCAATATTGAATATAGTTACTTGAAACTATAAATAAACCATCAAAGGTTGACATGCCGTAAACCAACCAACTCTTCATTTGTGTTGTGTAAGCAATATCATTTTCTTAAGACAAACATATTTCGGTTATTTCCTATAACTCCAACATAAACCAAGGGGAACCACTCTTGACTGGTAAATTATTTATTTATTTTTCCATTAACCTAAGCCTGTCTTCCTTTTTCCTAGTAGATCAATAAATAAATAAAAAATTTATCAGTCAAGGGTGGTTCCCCTTTGTTTATGTTGGAGTTATAGGAAATAACCCATATTTCATATATAAATCCTATAAATGTGGGAGAGAAGAATTTAATGGGGGATCTTCCCCAGTGTAGAATTTCCAGAAAATCGACAATATGACAGTGTTCGGTTTAGCTCAGTTGTTGAGCATATGGCTCATAAACCACAAGGTTCTGGGTTCCTTGCCAATTCAGCGTATGAGTAACCCGGCTTGGATCTGTGCAGAGCTGATGGTAGGTGTGGCGCTCCACTTCAGATGCAAAACTATCTCCCTGGTCTAGCGCTAATGAAAAGCGGATAGACTCCCTCGCTTTAAACCGCCTACTTTACTTTTACTATATCAACGATAGCTAAATAGAAAAGGCAAAAAAACATGAATTACTTTCCTTGAAACAAACTAAAGACAATACGAGTTACTTCCCTTGAAATACAACTAATACGTAGGCTAATCTAGAAAATTGAATTCACTTATATTTTTGACAAATTGTGGTATAAAAACGATTTTCAAAAGGTTGTCCTATATCTTACGTGGTTATTTTCAGAATTTCAGTTTTAATGCATACATCATTGCAATATATATATATATATAAGTTGAAAATTGAAATGAATAAAATAATAATAGAAAATTATAAAATTGTTAGGCATACAAAGAATAACGGCCTTTATTTAACTTCAAATACCAAACGTTTTACTCTAATGAAGGCCGTTATTCTTTGTATGCTTAAAGATTTTATAATTTTCTATTATTATTATTATTTTATATTTAAAATGATAATAAATAGAATACATGTGTACATGAACAAACTCCAGGCTGAAACACATGTTAGTAAATCAATTTTATCCATTCAACATTTTCTTTCCTTTCAACATATCAGATTCATTTCCATTTTCAACTTACATAGAATAATGTACTAATGTCAGGAACATGAATAGCGTACAGTAATAATAATACGTGCATATGTGTGTGGAGAGGGTATCAGGTATAGTTCTTTTGAATTACAAGAAACATGGAGGTTTTAAAAGATGCAGTGTTTCAGTAGCCTACAATGGATACAGGCAGTTTATTCTGTGCTCAGGTGCACTACAACTCATCTAAGTCTCATATATAGTACATAAAGCTTTTGAAAGATGCAGTGTTTCAGCAGCCTACATGAATAGTGTACAGTAATAATATACATCTATGTGTACATGTGCATGTATATGTGTATGGAGGGGGGTATCAGTTATAGTTTGTTGAATTACAGGAAGCATGGAGGTTTTAAAAGATGCAGTGTTTTGGCAGCCTACAACAGATGCAGGCAGTTTATTCCATGCCTCAGCAACTCTGAGCGGGAAAAAATTTCCAAAAGTCATGTGAGCTATGCTGTTTTCTGACTTTGTGACATGAGATCAAAAAGGTGCTCAAGGTTGCTGTTGTTAAGATGATTAATGACCTGATAAGCATTTACCAGGTCAGTTGTCAGACACCGGAGTTTCAATGAACCCATTCTCAAAGTTACCAAAATCATCCACTCTGTCGACTGGGGCTTTAGAATATACTGACTGTTCCTCTGCAGAGGGGTAAGACTTTCCCAATGCGGCTACCTGTTTGCTGTGCATGGCAACCCATGATGCTTAAGGATGGAACCTAGGTGGCTGAGCAGTCCATGACATGCAACACTCTACTTTGGTCCTTACTTAGGCCAGACGGGTGGTCGGAGAGGCCCCCTCCAATCAATCGGCTGGTCACGTCAAGCCCTAGTACCTATGTGATTGCCCCAACCCTATTGCCTTTATGGCAAGCCCCAACCCTTTTTATCATATGGGTGCTAGAAAGCTGAGGGTCTTCATGCCCTGAGAATGGCATTAAACTATCTGATGATGAGGTTCTAGTTTTGGAGGTTTGGGAATGTGTAGTACCCTTTCATCACCATTGCTCCCAGGTCCACTCTGACCCAGAGTGGTAGTACCTGTTAGGGTCCCATCTATGGGTCAAATAGAAAAACATGAGTTTATAAACAAAATTGAGTATACTTTAAGAATGAATTTATTTCAAAACTTTGTCTGCATTAAATGACCCACTGAGGTTGATATGCTGTAAAACAAAACAAACCATAATTTGACACTTACCTGATCTTTCAACAAACATGTCAAAGAAACCGGAAAATGTTCCATTATATTCCTTGCTTACCATTCCAAACGTATGCTTATAATAGGAAACAACGGCATCTTTTGGGTTTCGTACTACAAATATGATTTTGTTCTTGGAGAGCACAGTTTCAGGCAGGAACTGAGGTTGAACGTGTGTATTAAACAAACGTGGTGGGGGTATTTTTTCAAACTTTTCTGGTGGTTGGAATTCTAACATAAATGCTTCTTTGACTCCTTGGATCCTCTCTGCTTTCTCTTTTAGAAGCATGCTCGTCACCTCCCACATCCAGTGTGTACCTAAAACAGAACAGCAATCATTTTATTTCTCCTGCAAAATTCAACATTTCACAAATTAGTCTTATGTGTGTTTAATTTATTTTTATTATTTAGACGAGGTAATCTGATCATTAGCTACATAAATGAAAGTAACCTCCCCTTGTTTTTTTCACTTTGAGGAAGACGTGTGTTTTGTTTTGTAAAAACACAGATTTTTCGACAAATTGGGTATACCCATACTTTTCTAATATACAGGTACTCTCATAGAAATATTAACATCTTTTTTTTTTTTAAATCAATTTAAAAATGTTAACACCCTTATAGGAATACCAGGTATTAAAGGTATTCAATACCTTTAATATATTTTTAAACAGTCTCCACATATTCACCATCCCTGTCAACATATGCTTAGAATCTCCCACAGGTGATTTTTAAGAAAAAGAAGTTAATATTTCTATGAGTACCTGTATATTAGAAAAGTATAAGTATACACAATTTGTCGAAAAATCCGTGTTTTTACAAAACAAAACACAAGTCTTCCTCAAAGTGAAAAAAAAACAAGGGGAGGTTACTCTCATTTATGTAGTTAATGTTCAGATTACCTTGGACGAAGCATTGTCAATCATTATTATTCATATTTTATTTTTATATATATATTTTTTTATCTTATCTTCTGTATTTTATTTTTTATATTTTATCTTCTATATATATTTTTTTCTTGAATTTTATTTTTATTTTTCATTATTAATATTTTTTTAATATCTTATCTTGTATATATTATTTTTATGTTATGTTTTATATTTCTATATTTTTATTCTTAAGTTTTATCTTTATTCTTATTTTTATGATGCATATTCATTTTATTATTTATCATTAGTAATATTTTCATTATTATTAATTTTTTACTTGTATTTTCTTTCATCACTTAATTTTTAGAGTTGTTTTTTTTTTAATTATTTCAGCTCATTTGGACCATCATTTCTATGACAGCAAGAAACAGCATGGATGGATTAATAATAAATTTAAAAAAGATAGCAACAAATAAATAAGGGCGGGAAAGGTAATTTAAAAAAAAAAAAAAGTACAATCTCATTCAGCTTTAACCAGTTAAAGGGCGATAATTCACGTTATCTTAATCAATGTCGGGATTGATAAATTAAAAAAAAAAAATTTAATTCTTTTATATATTTTTTTTGATTAGAACAGATAGTGATTAACAAAAATAAAAACTAAACAAAGAATAAAATACAAAAATAAAATAAATACCCCATAATTCTACTTCTGCTAAAGTATAACTTCCGGCACTAGTGGGACACATGTGTTTGGCAAACACGTGTGTCATTATTTATAGATCTTTCAAAACGAGCGGTTGATATAGAACTTTTATGATAATATTATTTTATGGGATAAATAAGAAAACATTCCACAAAAGAAGTCCACAAACGGTGACCATTTACAAGGAATTGGACACAGTATTTTCTCACCGAAACAAATTAAATCCTAAAAAAAAAAAAAAAAAAAAACCACTAAAATTATAAACTTATTTCACCCGCTTACGTCAAATACGAAAACCGGAGACTACATAAATAAACCCAACCAAAATAGTGACTACCCGACATAAAAAAAAAAAAAACGGACATTCCTACCATATTTTTCTCCACTTTACTTGCATAACCTCGTAACATGGAAGAACAGGGGAAAGTATACGCATTAGAAGAGCCTATTCCTACGAACCTTCCGGCTTTTACAGAAATGACTGCAGTTGATTGGTTTAACATGATGGAAGCACACTTTGCAGTGAGAAATATAACCAACTCAGAGATGAGGTTTGGCCACGTGTTTTCAAGATTACCTGTCGAATTTGTACAGGAATTACCAGAATCTGTTCGGATGTCAAAGAATTATGATATTTTCAAAGGAGCAATCATTTCAACACAAGAGAGGACAAAATCGGAATTATCTGCCGATTCAATTAGGAATATAAAAACGACCGAGGACCTATCAGAAGAAGAAAAAAGTATGTTAATTGAGTATCTTCAATTTCTAGCGGATTGTACTGACTTGGAGGACACCAAATTCCACTATGAATTATCTAAAATATCAGATTTTAATGAAATCCTTTGGTATTTGAAGTATTAAAAGACGAACTTTTATTGTAAATAAATGTTTACTAAATTGAAAAGACTAATGATTTTTTTTAAAATTTAGTTTTTGTTTCGTGCATTGATCCCCCGTACAAAATAAAATCGATACTAAAACAAACAGGTTTGGTACTAGGACATTTTAAGTCTCGTAAATAAGAAAAAAGTATGTATTTTTTTATTATTGTTAGATTATTTTCTAAGCAATTTTATATTAAAAGTTCCTGTTGTCTACTCTTTCTTTTTTAAAGGGATTTTTTTAAATTTATAAAATGTAAAATAAATATTTTTGTTTGTATAGCAAAATCGTATTTATTCAATTAAAGAAAATATTATATAAAAATTATTTAGCTAAAAATAATGACACCGTACAGTCTTTATAAAAAATATTGAAAATAATGTTTGAATTAAAAATTGTCGTCATTTTTATTAATGGAAGTATGTAGGAGACATAACATTTTGTGGAAAACTGTTGTTGCTGCTGTAAATAAGTTCAAATCCATGACACTTGTAGAGCTCAAACAGTGTTTGTTTGAAGAAATTTTTGAAATCAACAATAAAAAGAATTTAAAAAAAGGCTAATCTTGCAAATCGTCGTCAAAAGTAAAACGGAAAATTTTGACAATGATTTGCAACACCTCAAACTAAATTTTAAAATTAAAATTAATTTTAAAATCCGATTCAAAAATATTAGAATATAAAATAAATAAAAAATCTCAAATTTTTCTTTTTAGATTTGAAAAAAAAAAAAAAAATTAATTTTTTATTTTTATTTTTTTCCTACTTTCCCTTTTTTTGGGTAAGTCAGGTTAGTAATTGTTTTATTTCATTTATTTAACGAATCTTGAAATATTTTCCAAACTGCACATTAGGTACCACCAAACCGTTTAGGCCATCTTGAATAAAACGGAAATAGATATTTCCGAACTTTGTTTATCAAAAATCTCGTAAAAAAAAAAAAAAAGATCGTACAGGGTTGTTACAAAGAAAAATAGTTAATTCAAGATCAAATTATCCGATTGGGAAAAATTACATCGTTATCTTAAAAAATAAACAAACCTATCCATATTACGTACGAAAGGGTAATTTTCAGGCCGCGATTTAGAGAGAAAGAAATACATATTATTACCCTCTTACGGTTATGCATCTAAGTACGGATGGGTGTAACGGACAAACTTTTTTAGCCAAATTTTTTTCTATTAAAATGAATAAAATCTTTAAAAACTTTATTACAATTTACTGTGAATAAAAACTTGAAAAACTTTAATCTTAAAATTTCGCAGTGAAATTGACGTTAAAAAATGTCTTCGGTTTTAGTATTAATTCTTGAAATCGAAAATAAAATGAAAATTTGAATATTTTTTCTAAGAGAAAAACTGATAAAACAATCATTTAATATATTATTTTTATTCTAACTGGTCGTAAAAGTTAAATAAAATATTTTTTTACACTCAGAAAAACAAACTTTAGTTACCGAGAAGCGTCCGTCATATGTCAGTTTTGCTCTTCCGTATATTCTAAGAATCACACATTACTAATCAACAATAAAAATTACAAATTCTTTTAAAAATATTAATCGAGCACGGATCGGACCAACTTTTAGTTCACCTGAATTCTAAAATTTATATTTTTAAATATCCGTGAAAAATTCGATTGTTTTCCACAAAAAAAACAAAAAAATTTATTTATTTCACGCAGAAAATAAAAATATTTAATCACACAAAAGATTGAAAATCTCGTAAAAATAAATTTCTTAAAAAAAATTTTTTTTTTTTTTGACAATTTAATAGAATATAGTACATACCAATTACCTAAGCAAAAAAAAGTTTTCAAATATTAATATTATGACATTTTTTTGCACTTTTTATTTCCGATTTCATTTTTTTTCCTAAAAAACTATAGTTCGGTACGTTATACAATTTCATTGATATAGTTATTCAGCCTCTTATCTTTATAGAAAAAAAAGTACCAAATTTTTTTTCCACGTCATTTTTTTTTATCTCATAAAATAAAATAGGGGGGGGGGTGATAGACCTCGTAAAAAAATATTTCCCCTAATATATTTTAGAAAAAAACTATTTCAGATGTATTTACATCCAATGATAAACATTTATGGACATTTTCGTGAAAATCGGACCATTAATTGATTTTTCATAGAATTTTTTAAAAATCCTCTTATCGTAACTTGTTTTTAGCTACGTTAAATTTCAGTTGATTTAACAGTGCAAAAATGAAAACATTGTTTTTCAATCATAATTTTCATTATTTTCGTAAGCTGATAAAAAAATTTAAAAATCATCAGGAGTTTGTTTAATGTTTTTTCTTTCGAATGGAAAATTTTTTTCAAGAAAATATTAATTTTCTGCAAGTTTCATTGTGTTAAATGTAGGGGGGGGGGTAAATTGCACAGGGTCAAATTGGTGGTACCTACTGCACATGAATATTTTAGTTTAGAAAATATTTCAAGACTCGTAACCTAACTTACCAAAAAAAAGAAAGTCAAGTATTTTGAATCGGAATTTTTTAAATTAATTTTAATTTAAAAAATTTGCAAGTTTTGCCAAAAAAAATTATTACATGTCTAATCCTCCATAGAAAATTACTTGTGTCTAATTGTTCACGTCAAGATGCGATAACTATGTCAACAAAGATTAAGAATTTACAGCGATTTAATTTAAAATGCAAAAATTTAGGTTGTAATAGAAATTTGTTTTTTTTTCTTTTTTTTTGACACATAAACTTGGAATTGTTCTTTATATTAAATGTAAAAGAAAAATCAATTTTCCATTTTTTATTGACATTTTAGAATATTTTTTAACAATTTGTGCACATGTGAAAAGTTTGTAAGCAATTGCTAGCTGGCTTGGTGTCAATTGTGACAAAATACGGCATGTATTTATTGAAGCGGTACCCATATTAGTGCGAGTCATCAACATAGACCCTTAACAGAGCTTGGAAGTCTGGCCGTTGAATTAATATTAAATAGGGATACCCATTTTTGCGCACCTGTTAGTAAGAGGCATCACAGGAAATTCTTCTAAAAATCATCTGAAATAAACTAACTATCCGATTTTTATAAAACTTTCGGTATATGAAGTAATAAAAGAACTTTTATTGTAAATAAATGTTTATTAAATTGAAATGGCTAATTATTTTTTAAATTTGTTTTTGTTTTGCGTATTGATCCCCCGTACAAATTTCTTGGTAATTTTTTTTTGTATGAAAATAAATTTCACATTTTTGGAAAGATAATTCAATGATGGAACATATGAAAAATAAATTGACAGGTTTGATACTAGGATGTCTTAAAATTTGAAACTTAAGTCTCGTAAATAAGAAAAAATATTAATCATTTTCTTTTTTTTTCTAAATTGTTGGCTTATTTTCTAGGGAATTTTATATTAAAAGTTCCTGTTATCTACTTTTTTTTTCTGGATTTTTTAAAATTTATAAAAATGTAAAATAAATACTTTTGTTTATTGTATATTGAAATTATATTTATTTAATTGAAAAAAATATTGTATAAAAATATTTAGCTAAAAAATAATAACATAATATAGTACAGTCTTTATAAAAAAAAAAATATTGAAAATAATGTTTGAATTAAAGATTGTCGTCATGTAGAGGACATAATATTCTATTCTTTATTTTGGAAAACTGTTGTTGCTGCTGCTGCAGCTGTTCTGAATAATTTCAAATAAGTTTTACATTTTTTCAGGTCAGTTAACTTTGAACCACGTATCTTTGAAGCGTAACACAGATTCTCAAAGAATTCTCTTGCCATTTCCTTTTTGGGGCACCTCAGGCACTATTTAATAAAAAAAAAACCCTGCCCATACCCCTTTTAGGTGAGGGGACGGTCCCATGTACATGCAGGATTTCAGCGAAAGATTATAATTAAAGACAATCATCCTAATGCTCCATGACCTCTCATGATGGGGAACATTTGTGTCAAATTTCAAGTAATTCGGTGTCAGTGGATGTAATGCCCAGGTGAATTGACCTCACCTCTTTCACTGAAATCCTGCATGTAATTGGGAAAAACACTCTGAACTTGGCAGGGTCATATTTTCTAAAGTAGACTTGAAACCCCCACAAAATTCTTTGATGAACTTACACAGGTATAGTAGATGTTAGGAAAAGAATATTATGAAAATTGAAGAGGACACATTTTCTACAGACTGACCATAAGCTACATAGGAGAAAAGTTGTTGATTTTGGAGTCATGCACTTGGGTGAGCAAAATAAAATTTTCTATCAGATATAGGGTTAAAATAGTTGGATATTTGGATTCTACAGTCCTTATTTGCCCTACATACCAAATTTCAGAAATTTTGAATGTATGGAAGTATTTTTTTTTTAAATTGAATAAAAAACCCCAGAGATTCTGCAATCCTGCACAGCCTTAATTTATAGGCAAAATAGAAAAATTATAACCCCCCTCTAAAATCTGAACAGAAAAAATTTGGCACACTTTCCTAACTCATGAAAGGAAACATTTGTGCCAAATTTCAAGTAATTCAGTGTCAGTGGGTGCAGATTTCAACGGTTATTTTCTAGTTGAGTATCATGATATTACAGAGTGACCCAGAAAAAACAGAATCCAAATTATTTATTTTCCCATTAATCTAACCCTAACCCTTGTTGGATTTAAACTTTAAAAAAATTAAAATTAACAGTTTTATTACAAAATTGGTGGGTTCTTTTTTTTCTGGGTCATCCTGTAATATTACGTTACTCAACTTTAATGGGAAAATAAATAAATAAATAATTTGGGTTCTGTTTTTTTCTGGGTCACCCGGTAATATCATGTTACTCAACTAGGAAATAACGAATTCAACATTTTGCTGGTGTTTTGGCATGACCCATGCGCAACATTTCAGCCTTTCTGCTCTCCGATCTTCTTTAGGTGTTTCTTTGTTCTCATTCTGTTAACCATGGCCAGGTACAAGTGTTAAGCTTTGTTAAGTATTCTATGTTATCTTCGCCTGTAGTCAGAATCTGCAACCCACAGATGACTGTATATACTCAAACCTTATATCCATTGCATCAGGTGTCCAATTAGACAACATGAAGGCTCCATAGTTCACCAAGAAACACCTGAAGAAAGCCATTGTCTGAAACGTGTATATAACAATTTTTTCTAATCTAACGCATACAAAACATCCTTCATCTTCTCTCCACATAAATCCTTAGTCCTGAAGAAGGTTTCCACTGTAAAACCGAAATACTCGAGTATCGACAATAAATTTTTCATCCATCATAACATTGTGTTTATTTTTTCAAAATTTTCTCCACAAAAATCAAAATAATACAAATTATCAACCCTCATATCAAAAATTTAGGAGCAGATTTACCACGCCGTTATGCATTAAGCCTAAATTACAGTAATGTTAGACTAGACTGATGAAGCAACACAATTCCCTACCAGTATTGGAAATAGGGATTTTATTTGGTTTATGGCATATCAATCTCAGTGGGTCATTAATGCCAACTAAGTTTTCAAATAAATTCAGTCTTAATGGATACTCAATTTTTTTTATAAACATATTTTTGTTAAATCCTACTTAACGGACATAAATTCCACCATCATATGTCACCCGCAGGAATTTTTAAAAAATACTAAAAATCAAGGAATTAACCGAATTTAATGAAATTTTCAGTGTTGATATATTAATGCATATAAGATATAATGAGACTAATACCACAATGGGATGCCCAGCATGGAAATATAGTATGTGTAAGAGATAATATGCAATAAAATAAATATCTACTGCAATTAGTGTAAAAGGCATGAAACAGAATAAACATGTATTTGCTTCATTTGCATTTAGTATTCAAACTTAGTTTCATCAGAAGAATATTATTTTAATAAATATTTATCATATTTATAACAATGGCCTGTTTAATTTTTTATTAAAAAACTTTTTAGTTTTAAAAAAAAAAAAAAAAAAAAGTATTAACCCTTTTAAGATGCATGTCTTATATTTAAAGTATGAAATTGAAACTCATGATTCTAAGAGGGAAAAAATCATCAGAATCATACACCATAGTGTTAACTTATGGAACACTTTAAAATTCCAGACAGAAATATAGGTTAAATCCTACTTAACGGACATAAATTCCACCATCGTATGTCACCCCGCAAAATTTTTTTAAAAAATACTAAAAATCAAGGAATTAACCGAATTTAATGAAATTTTCAGTGTTGATACATTAATGAATAAAAGATATAATGCACCAGTTATTTTATTTGAAAACTCTTACATTTTTTTAGGTCAGTTAACTTTAAACCACGTATCTTTGAGGCGTAACACAGATTCACAAACATACGTGGTTCAAAGTTAATTGACCTGAATAAATGTAAAAGTTTTTAAATAAAATAACTGGTGCATTATATCTTTTATTCATTAATGTATCAACACTGAAAATTTTATCAAATTCGGTTAATTCCTTGATTTTTAGTATTTTTTTTCTTTCAGTGGGGTGACATACAATGGTGGAATTTATGTCCATTAAGTAGGATTTAACCCACAGTTTTCTATTTAACCCATAGATGGGACCCTAACAGGTACTACCAGGGAGCAATGGTGATGAAGGGGTGCTCCACATTCCCCAACCACCAGAACTGGAACCTCACCATCAGATAGTTTAACATCATTCTCAGGACACTAGACCAAGGAGATTATTTTAGCGTCTGAGGTGGAGCGCCACATCAGCTCCTTACTTTACCACACAGATCTCTGTGCTACTTATACGCTGACGAGGGCGGGTATCGAACTAGGAACCTTGTAGTTTCTAGCCGAACCCTCTACCGACTGAGCTAACCCGGCCCTCTTACATATCGTAACAGATAAAGGAAGACAATTTGAACAGGAATTATCCACCATAAAAGGTTTACAACAGCATACCACTCTCAAACTAACAGGATCACGAGACAACATCATTACATATTAAAAACAAACATAATCAGGTTATTTCCTATAACTCCAACATAAACAAAGGGGAACCACTCTTGACTGATAAATTATTTATTGATATTAGGAAAAAAGAAGACAGGGTTAGGTTTAGGGTTAGTTTAATGGGAAAATAAATAAATCATCAGTCAAGAGTGGTTCCCCTTTGTTTATGTTGGAGTTATAGAAAATAACCCATAATCATCAACGAATATCCATTGCATATTAGGTAAAACAAGTATAGTAAAACTTGCAAATTGATTGGCAAATAAAATAGATTTTTTTAGAATTTAAATCCATATTTTAATTTTTTATGACCAAACATATATATATATATATATATATATATATATATATATATATAAAACAACTGATTGGCAAATAAAATATTCAATGTAGAAAATTTCAGAAACAAATTTAACAAAAATATAAAAGCAACTCTGAGAGGAAATTTTTTAAAAAATGATTAGATTAAAACTAACACAATCGGGATCAAATCATCTTACCGAATAAATATATTCTTATATAATCCCCCTTTTAAAAATTTTTGTATTTAAAGTCTTCTTGACTCCTATTTCATATTCCTATGGTGAAGTTACAATTCTGGAGCTATGGGGGAGTGTGGAGTATCCCTTCGTAGCCATTACTCCCAGGACCACCCTGACCCGGAGTGGTAGTACTTGTTAGGGTCCCATCTATGGATTAAATAGAAAAACATTAAGTTTTGAAAAAAAAAAAAAATTTTTTTTGAATACCCATCTTCGGCATGAAATAACCCAACAAGGCTTGACATGCCATAAAATCCAACCACATAACTATGTAGTGATATCTCATCTACAGAAAATGATGTCAACATACGCATAAGAAAGGCCTGGACTGCTATAGAAGTCTAATCTCTCTGATAAGATAAAGCAAAACTTCTTCATAGATACAGTGTAATGACCTTCCAGGAGCAAAGGCTGATAGGGACAGGTGGCAAGGGAGAGTCATGGAGATCCATGCTGTTGGCATGACATCATAATGATAGATACATGTGTTTTAATCAATTTAATTGAAATATTTGAAAGTATCAAGGATTAAAAAAAGAAAAGAAAACTACCTAATTAGAAAAACCTTCTACAATGACATTTTAACTAAAAACATTAGAAACACCATACAATATACAGATTTAAAAAATCTAGTGTTTGTTATTCTGGGTATACCAGTGTATATACACTTATATACCCAGCATAACAAACACCATAATTTTGAATTATGTATAACATAATAGAACCTAAAATGTTACAACATTTAATTCTTCAGAGAGAAAAATCATTTTAGGAGAATTTTAAAAAGAAAATTGGAAACTCTTTTTCAAATATATCAACCCAAAATAAATGCCAAGATATTCTTTGCATATTACTTTAAAAATCTAAAACATTATGGTGTTTAGTATGGGCTGTTTGATGTCAATATTTAATAAAAGTGTTCAAACATTTAAAAGACCATAAAACTATCAAGCACATGGCATAGAAGACAAAACTCTTGATTAAACAAACAAAATTGTATTAACAGAATGTATACAAAAAGGCAGCATTGAATACTGGGTGAGGTTCAGCCAAAAATTCTTTTTTTAAAGTTCAATGTAAAATGTAAGCTGATATTTCACAATTCACAAAGTGAGAAAGAAAGTGTAAAGTTTTTTAGTCACAATAATCATCAGTCAGGCAATAGTTGTACTGATATTTAGTTTGTCTCTTAAAGCGATAATTATTTAAAGAGAGAGAGATAGATAGATAGTTTGTACCTTCTGCATAAAAAGTTCTTAAAACAGGTGACAAGGATTCTCTTAGGCAGGCAAAATCTTTCTGCTTGAAAATGAAAAAGTCTGGGTTTAAATAGAATCCAGGTAGGCTGCGCGAGGCTCCATTCGATAATTTTTCTTATTAGGCGGGAACGCCTCTGATTGGTTGAATTTTACGAATTTTATTTTTTTTATTCTCTTTTTTCTAACATGCACAATCCCCTGCGCAAAACAATCATTTTTGTCATTCGATCTCTTTCTGTCGAAGTATGAACTTCCGGTTCGCCACAACATTATCAAGAAGAATATCTTTGTAAAATCCTTGTAGAATTAGGTGACTTTGGATGGATTTATTAAATCAACATTTGTGACCATTTCATTAAATGGCAAGCATCTGAAATAAGCAGACCGGTTCACATATCTTGGTAGCAACATCTCATCTACTGAAAGCAATGTGAACATATGTATGACCAATGTTTTTCTTGAGCTACCGCTGTCATTGGAACTAGACTATTACTACCAACACAAACCAATTGATAATATAAACCTGTTCAGATGTATGACAAATGTTTTTCTTGAGAACTCAACTATTACTACCAACATCAATAATCAAACATATATATCCAGAGATAACCAATGACTACATACAAAACATTCCCAAGGAAATGCAAAAGTTGGATCTAACCCTCTTGTCCTTAAAGACTATCACATTCAAAAACCCTACATTATATTAATAAAATAAGAATGTTTTTATATTATGTCAGAAGGCTCATATCATACAATTTGTTTGAATTTTATATATATATATATATATATATATATATATATATATATATATATGTATATATGTGTGTGTGTGTTGTTTATGGGTCCAACAGGAGAAAAATTAAATATCTTATAAAAAAGGTCCACAAAATGGATTATGTTTTTTAAAAACCTGATATCTTCTTCAGATGTGGTTAATTAACACCTGAAGAAGATATCAGAACATCTGAAACACGTGTTGCTAATGTAAAATAATAATAACAATTAAAAAAAAAAAAAAAAAAAAAAAAAATCCATTTTGCGGACCTTCTTTTTTTATATATATATATATATATATATATATATATATATATATATATATATATATATAGCGGTAAGCTGTCCAACTGATCTGGTTTCTATCTCAGCTGTAGGTAGCTCACAAATGTCTAGCCACACTGAAGAGACTTGATAAGTCGAAACACGTGTCTGTGGATGACTATATATATAAAATCAAGCTTACTTCCATATGATATTAGTTAGATTATAGTAGGTTAACATAAAAGAGGCGTTGAAATGAACAATGTATATTGTGTTATATATTAAATGCTTCTAATGTAATATACAAACATAAAAGAGCTATTAAAATGAACATATATATTGCATTATATATTAAATGCTTCTAATGTAATATATAAACATAAAAGAGCTATTAAAATGAACAATATATATTGCTATATATTAAATGCTTCTAATGTAATATATACAAACATAAAAAGAGCTATTAAAATGAACAATATATATGCTTATATATTAAATGCTTCTAATGTAATATACAAACATAAAAGAGCTATTAAAATGAACAATATATATTGCGTTATATATTAAATGCTTCTAATAATAATATATACAAACATAAAAGAGCTATTAAAATGAACAATATATATTGCGTTATATATTAAATGCTTCTAATGTAATATACAAACATAAAAGAGCTATTAAAATGAACAATATATATTGCGTTATATATTAAATGCTTCTAATGTAATATATACAAACATAAAAGAGCTATTAAAATGAACAATATATATTGCTATATTAAAAATGGCTATTAAAATGAACAATATATATTGCGTTATATATTAAATGCTTCTAATGTAATATACAAACATAAGAGCTATTAAAATGAACAATATATATTGCGTTATATATTAAATGCTTCTAATGTAATATACAAACATAAAAGAGCTATTAAGATGAACAATATATATTGTGTTATATATTAAATGCTTTTGTATGTGTAAAATGAGCTTATCTTGTCTTTCCTTCCATTTATTATGTATTAGTGTATCATTGGATATACAAATGCTAACATTGGTCCTTCGAGTAAATATCAGGGCTGTGGAGTCAGAAGCACTTAAGGAGTCACCGGAGTGGGAATTGGTAAAACTATACTAACATCCAACTCCAGTTGAATTTACATTTTATATGGCCCTAACTTAGTCTGTAAAGTTATACAGTGCACACTCCTTATAAATAGATTATTAAAAAAAAAGTTTTATATTTAATTGTAGGCCATAATTACATAAATCAAAGGTTTTGTGTTCCAACTCCACAGCTCTGGTAAATATCCTCCTACCAAGAAACCCAAAAAAACTTATTTTGTCCAGTGGAGGGGGGGGGGACTGTAGCAGTTTGAAGTGGGTGTGGTGGTCTGAATAAGTAAATAGTGTTATCACCGAGTTGTTAAACATTGTTTACTTAAACTTTTTTTTTTTTCATCAGTTGTTTGACTTGTAAAATTCAGCGATTGAGATAAGAAAAAAAAAAAAAAAAGTTATAATTGAGGTTCATTGGTAGAACATAAGACTAATAGCTGAAAGGTGTAAAAATTTAAGGCCTTTAATGCAGTAGTTCACAAACTTTTTTGCTGTCGAGACACAATTCAACTCTTTGCCCACCAAAATTCCCCCGGTATTTTTGTTTACCTGTCTGATGAGACATTTCAAAGTTAACTATCTATTCACCTCAGAGCACATTCTATTCAAATAAAGTGATTTTTCAGTGTGCGCGAGAGATGCCGCCAGTGGTTTATGGTAGGATTGCAGTGGTGACAAAGCCACTGTGAGCAGCTTAACTCTTTGCCTTCCCATCCCCCCCCCCCAACTGTACCAAATCTTCTTGGTATTTTTTTACCTGTATGATGG
This sequence comes from Doryteuthis pealeii, assembly GCA_023376005.1. NCBI lineage: Eukaryota > Metazoa > Mollusca > Cephalopoda > Myopsida > Loliginidae > Doryteuthis > Doryteuthis pealeii. Next base: position 53,531,430 of record CM042150.1, read on the forward strand.
GATATTTCAAAGTTCACTATCTATTCATCTCAGAACTCATTCTATTCAAATAGTCTTATTATCATTGTAATCAGAGTCCTTGTGCTGAATTATAATAAAGTTCTGGTAAAAGCCAACATGTCCTTATAAATAAATTTAAAAAGTCATCAGAGTGGCCTAAAGTTGGTATTAGCCAGACAGCGAGGGAATCTATCTCCTTTTCACTAGCGTATGACTAAGGAGATTGTTTTGGCATCCAAATCATTGAAGATGAAATGCAAAAATGTAGATAATGCTAATCTGTTTCAATTGAACATGATGAAAAGAAAGAGAGAGGGGGGTGAGTGTGCGGAAGCGATAATGCTAATCTGTTTCAATCAAACATGATGAAGAGAGAGAGAGAGAGAGAGAGAGAAAGAGAGAGAGAGAGAGAGAGAGAGAGAGAGTCAAATTAAGATTACTATACTTTTTACATACTGAAATATTTTGCGGTATCTCTTAAATGAATATATGAAATGATGTAATAATTAAATTATCATACTGTGGTATATCCATAGGTCCTGCTCGTTATGAATTAATTGCATAAAGTGGAGTCGGAGGTGTCAAGTCTAGAGGAATCAGAGTCGAAGGTTTTGTGTTCCGACTCCATGGCCCTGGTTAAAACTACATTTGCAACATTTTCTTCTTTCAGCTAATAATTTTGATAATATCACACATGATATAGTTATTTACTAAGCTTAGCTTAGATGTGTCACAAGGCCAGAAGTATGGGGCACCCAGTGAGAATCGAACTCATTAACCATGGTCTGCTAAGCTAGCTTGCTAACCATTAGGCTACATGAGGTGATTATAACAGACATGATATAAGAGAATGGCACAATTGGTAGAGCGTTCGGCTAGGAATCACAAGGTTCCTGGTTCGATACCGGCCCTCGCCAACTCAACATATGAGTAGCACAGGGATCTGTGCGTTAAAGTGAGGAGCTGATGGTAGGTGTGGTGCTCCACCCCAGAAAGCTAAAATAATCTCCTTGGTCTAGTCAAAAGGGGATAGACTCCCTCGCTGCATGGCTGATACCGACTTTAGGCCGCCCCGACGACTTTACTTACTTTTTAGTCATGTATAATACGCACCTTAAACTTTTGACTACGAAATTCTTGAAAAAATAAAAAATCTCGTGTATATTACACATTGACTTTTAGAAATTTTTAGCAGCTAAATTTAAACTAAATTTGTTCAACTTTTTATCCGGTTTGTACAAAAAAATAAAACTAAGAATTTATATAGTTTATATTTACAGAGATGCTGACATGTACGCGTCCAGCATCTATGACGCACAAAAATCTAAAAGGACGCAGTAAAATCATATCCATGCGTCCCAGTCTTTTTTTTTTCTTCCCCCACCATTTCAAGCCAACTGTAAATACACTTCAATAGTTTCTTAGAAATTAATTACACAGGATAGGTTACAAGGTAGGAGTTAGACGGCTTTAGTTGTTTCCCCAGATCGTAAATAAAAACCCTACAATTTATTAAGAAACTTTAGTTGGGACCCATCAAATTTCCCGGGGACTCATTCAAGGACGCAGTAAAATAAAAAGCTATCAGCATCACTATATATAATGTTTCGAAACACACAATTTACCGAATATTTAAAGCAAAGGCAAGTTCACACAACAAGAAAGTTTGTTACAAAAGAAACAAAATATAAACAAACACACGTTCCAGTGCCATTTCTTTGTAGCTAAAACAGAAGTCCAATGTTAGTTTAAACTTTAGATATAACTTACTTTCGGTCATGCCATCGAATATGTCAATGCAGGTGGCCGAAAAAAAAAAAGAAAAGAAAAAAAGAAAAAAAAGAAGAAGAAGGTATTCATTTCTTGTGTATATCACGCACCTCTAACTTTTGGTCGGAAAAATATTGCGTCTTATACACAAATAATTACAGTAAAAAATAATCTTTGTTATTTTTTAACAGTCTGCTGGGAAATCTAGGCTAGTGAGTTCGATACTCTCTTCAACACATAGGTAGGTATTTACCCAACCCTTTCGCCACAGGTAGGATGTGACGCAGGGTCGCAAGTATGGGGCATCCAGCTAGGATCGAACTCGCTATTCAACGGATCTGCGAAACTAGCTTGCTAATCATTACACCAAGTTCGGGCACCTTCTTCAACACATAAGTATACCTGGGGTTTTTTTTATTCAGTAAACTAAACACAATTAAAAGTAGGTTAGATTATAGTACTTACCGCAACATGGATAAGCGCATATAAATAAGTCATCTTTATGGGCTGGTAAGAGGTGAAGCTGTGACATAGCTATTGGTAATTCAGGGTAGGATGGAAAATGGACCCCCTTGTATTTAAAAGCTGGAGTTGATTTACCATCTCGATCGTACAACCTTTCGCGACTCTCTTCGATTTCTTTTCTTATTTGTTCATGAGCCATTTTTTCTGTCTAGAAAAGAGGGTGTAATTTCGTAAGACTACAGTCAGGCGTTATACCACCACCAGCACACAGCAACGACTAGTTAAATACTGCCAGAAGCAACGAATCACGAGTTTAGACACACACAGAGAAAGAGAAAGAGAAAGAGAAAGAGGAGAGAGAGAGAGAGAGAGAGAGAGAGAGAGAGAGAGAGAGACGGGGGCGAGAAGGGAAAAAAACTTCTACAAGTCTATTGCATTGTGCGAGTCTCGCTGATAAGAGATCACAAGTTTAATACTATTAAAGTACAGTGCACAATAATTATATAAACACCAATTCACACTGATAGCAACCACATGTAGGACGGTCGGTAGGCGGGGCGGCCTAATATCGATATCAGCCATACAACGAGTGAGTCTATCCACCTTTTCACAAGCGCTGGACCAAGGACATTATTTCAGCATATGAGGTGGAGCACCACACCTACCATGAGCCCATCACTTTAACGCACAGATCCCTGTGCAACTCATATGCTGAGTTGGCGAGGACCGGTATCGAACCAAGAACCTTGAGATTCCTAGGCGGACGCTCTATCGACTGAGATGTAAACCGTCAAAAGCGCGGTAAAGGTAACTTGAAGCTGAACTTTTGTTTTTAGACCCTATCAATTCTCTTTTTTCCATTAAATTTACATAAGTCTTGAATGATCTACTATAATTCAAAATTACTGTGTAAATTTGACTATACTTGCAAATCGGTAGGAAATTTAGGGTGACCCAGAAAAAACAGAACCCACAAATTTTGTAATAAAACTTAATTTTAATTAGGGGCGTTTAGGGTTAGGGTTAGTTTAATGGGAAAATAAATAATTTGGGCCTGGTTTTTCTGGGTCACCCTGTAATATGTTTTAATTTTCCGATCGATTTGCAAGTTTTGCCGTAAATTTAATGGTGAAAGTTCGGTTTTGAGTTATCCTTACCGCGCTTTTAACATGCTTTAATTGAGAAATATATATTTCTATCCTATGTCCTCTAGGTACCACTAATTTTCCTTGTGAAATTTACCCCCCGCCCTATATTTAACACAATGAAACTTGCATAAAGGTTAATATCTTGAAAAAAAAATTTGTCCATTCAAAAAAAAAAAAAAAAAAAAAAAACATTAAAAAACTCCTGATTATTTTTAAAAACATTTTTCAGCTATATTTCTATAAGTGTCGGTACCTAATGTATGCCCTAACAATGGTTTGTTTTTGGCATGACAACTCACGAAGTACCACCAAAATATGTCACGTAAATATTTTTGAACTTTTTTTTTTAAATCTCGCAAAAAAGAAATAACGAACATAAAGAGTTGTTACAAAGAAAAACAGTTAATTCAAAGATCAAATTACCCGACTGGGTGAAAAATTACTCACTGTTATTTATCTTGAAAAATAAGTAAAACAGTCCGTTTTTTACAACAGGGTCAGTTTCTTTATTGATATTTTTTAAACAGAATTCTGTATTCATGGTTCTTTTACTAAAAAGCTGTCGTATCTAAACTTATAAAAATCTTCTGATATAATTATTCAGACTCTTAAAAAAAAAAACTGACTTTGGCCAGTTGCGTAGGGTGCCATTGGTTTGTACGGGTTTTGCTATGGGCGGCACTAATTGGGAGTGTGTGTGTGTGTAGGGGGGGGGTTGAAATATTTGCTTCGAAGAAAGGTCATTTTCAACTTTTAAACGGATCTAGGACAGAATACACAGCATAAGATTTAGACTAAGCAAGTTATTTTGTAATATGTTGAATCAACATATCGCAAAATAACTGGTACCTCCAATTTACCCTGTGAAATACCTCCCCTCCCCCATATTTAAGATTTTTATAAGTTTCTATTCGGGAGGTTTTTAGTAAACGAATCATGAATACAGAATTCTGCTAAAAAATATCAAAGAAATCGTCCCTGTTGTAAAGAAGAAAAAATAAAAACGGACCGTTTTACTTATTTTTTTTTAAGATAACGGTAATTTTTCCCCAATCGGTTAATTTGATCATTGAATTAACTGTTTTTCTTCATAACAACTCTTTATGTTCGTTACTTTTTTTTAAATTTTCATTGTCTAAACTGATCACGTGACATATTTTGGTGGTACCTAATGTTGATAAACTTGACTTGGTTAATATTATTTCCGAGTTTACTTCCATAAAAGCGTGAAGGTCTCAAATCAAGTAAAATGAAATTTGTGTAATCTTCTGTCTCTTCTCAAACTGTTACATAATTATGGATCCCTAATATCTTTTTAAGGTAGTATAGAAATCCTTATGGCGATGTTATAAACAGGATTAGTTTTAAGCGTATGGTGGCAAGGAAAAAACAAACACAGATATAAATTTCAAAATTGTATTGAAAAGTAATATAAAAAAAAAACCAACGAAAAGTTGAAATAAATTCAAGAGAGCAACAGGTTTGAAAATTGATGAATGTTTATAGGTGAATAGCAAGTCCGTAAATGTCAGGATGGGTATCGCACAATTTTTGTGATATTTCTGTTGAATATTAAGTTCGTAAAATGTCCAGCTTGATTGTGTTATTGGGGTGGTGACGTAGGCAGAATATTGTGTATGTGGAGGTAGGCGCGGACTGAAGTTCGCCCCTTAAGTTGATGATCGTAGAGAATTGGGGGTTGGGAGGTAGATAAGTTTGTTCACTTGTGGTAGCCCGAATGGGGTTTGTATCAGTCGGTATGTCTGTTGTTGTTGTTGTTGTCGTAGGCAGAATATTGTGTGTGTAGTGGTAGGCACTGTGTCTTGAATAAACGTCAGTGAGTAGTGATGGGTGTTGGTAGGTGAGTCGAGTCTTGTATTTTAGAGTCGTTAGCTGTTGTAGACAGAATCTTGTAGTTTCGGTTATTTTGAAGTCGATCGCTGGTCGTATCGAGTTATGATAGCTAGTATTTTTTGTATCGTCGTTGTGTTGTAGAAATGTTCGCTTCTTTCTTGTCTTGTTCTAGGCAGAATATTGTGTACTGGTAGTAGCGCTTTTTTTATCAACGAATGATGTAGAAAGTTGACTTGTTGATTTGACTGCCTGGTGAGGTCAGGTTTGGGTAAGTTGGGGGTGTGACCCGCCGCTCTTTGATGTGTCCTTCTGTGAGGTAGCGCTCGTCGTGCCTGCGTTCGTGATGGTGCCTTCAGCTCTGACTGTCGGTGCCCTTCAAAGCTGTTCGTTTTATAGAGATCGGCGGTCCCAAGTTGGATCAATTGGAGTTGTTTTCACTTTACCCGGGAATCGCTTTCATTGGATGATATTCGAATTTTATTTACCAATTTTTTTTTTATTTAATTTTGGGAATTGACTATCAAGCCGGAACTCTGATTTGGAGCCCATGCGCAGATATATGTTAAAATGGTCATTCCGTTTTAGGTAACGACCGAGGGCACTTCCGACTTTATCCGTCCCGTTGACGAGTGTATGTAGTTTGTATTAGTGAATCGGGAGATTTCGACTTTTGCATATACAACAGAGCTCCCTCAGAAATTGATACGATTCACAATGGGTTTGGGTATGTATGTGTAAGTGTGTTTTGAGGAATCATGTGAAAATAAAGTTATTTCAAGCGTGTGTGGAAATGTTGTCTTATCTTTAATTCTATAGTCACAGGCTTTCTGTTTTCAGGCTGTTGGTATGTGTTGTTATTTGTTGATCTGTTTTCCCCATAGACAGGTGGGGGTGATATAAGTTGTTTGTTGCTGTGAGTGTCACGTGATAGGAACGATGTGGATGTTGTTTGTAGGGAAATATTTTGGGTTAGTTTTAGATGTTGTAAGTTGTGAGGATAATTTATGTATTTCTCTGTGGTGGAGAGAAATTTGGCTTGGTCCACCGATAGCTTTGATTGTGTGGTCCCTTTCGCCTGGTATGGCAGAAAAATGTCGTTTGAAGCTGATTAGGATGGTATTTATGGGGAGAGCGGCCCTGATGCTTATGGATGGTTTGTTATCATCCGCTGCTGTGATGTGTGTCCGAGTGAGTAGTGGTTGACGACAGGGACAGTTGCGTCCGTGCGAGCAAGTGGGATCCAAGTTGTAATTTTTCTTTTAGCGGGTTCTTTAACGTGCTTATGTTCGTGTGGTGTGGTGGTGCTGATTGTGGCAATCGTTAGTACGGGATATACCGTTCTCATATTGTCGTCGGTAGTAGTACTAGTAGGGGTCATTACTTTAGTTGTAGTGCTGTCATCGACTAGTGGGAGGTGAGGTGTTGAAGATGATGTTTCCACCAAGGTTTTGGTGGAGGTCGATTCATTTGGAACTGTTTTGTGAGGTTTCACGGCAGTTTCAATCACTGTGCTGGTCGTGGAGTCTGTGGTGTTACTTGTGGCAGTTTTTAGTACGGGGGATACTGCTCTGGTACTGTTGCCAGTAGTAGTAGGAGTCATTACTTTAGTTGTAGTGCTGTCGTCGACTAGTGGGAGGTGAGATGTGGACGATGTTTCTACCAGGGTATTGGTTATAGCTGAATCACTTGAAGCTGTTTTGTGTGGTTTTACCTCCTCCGGGTCGGCTGTTTTGATCACCGTGCTTGTGGTTGATACCATTGTTGTGTTATGTGCATTGTTATTGTTGTGACCATTAGTAGGGGTCGTGGTTTTACTTTTGTTGTTGTCGTGAACTAGTGGGAGCTGAGGTGTGGATGATGTTGTTTTTACCAGGGTGGTGGTCATGGTCGAGTCACTTGAAGTTGTTTTGTGAAGTTTTACATCATTCAAGGCGGCTGTTTTGATCACTGTGCTTGTGGTTGCATCGTTTATTGTTGGCGCTTTGTTGTGCGCAATCTCGTACAGAGTTGGTTCGATAGGTTTTACAACTTTAAGGGCGGCTGACACGTTGTTTAAATCCTCTGCAGTGTTGTGTGCAATTGTGTTTCTAGGTTTGATATCCTCAGAGTCGGCTGTTTTGCTCGCTGAACTGGTTGAAGTTGCACCCTTTGTTGTCGGCACTGTGTTGTGCGCAATCTCGTACAGGGTTGGTTCGGTAGGTTTTACAACTTTCATGGCGGCTAACATGTTGTTTAAATCCTCTTGTAGTTTGGTTATTGTTGCCTTGTCAGGTCGGTTTGGGCTATATTTTAGACGCAGAAACTCTTTTTTCCGTTTCTCGAAGAGATCGAATAGTTTCTTTCGTGGGAGACTTGTATACTGTGTTGTGGCCTCTGCGCTGGTTGTTGATGACTCGTCTGCTGGCCTCGCTGTGCTATGTGCAATGTTGTGCACGGTTGGGCCGTCAGGTTTTACAAATCCAAGTGCGGTTGCCATGATATTTAAATCATCTTGCAATTTGGTAATTGTCGCCTGGTCAGGCGGATTTGGACTATATTTTAGGACAAATAGTTCTACTTTTCGTTCTGCAAAAAAATCGAATAATTCCTTTCGGGGAAGATCTGAATAATCCATTTCCTCGATCGCACGCTTCTGACACCAGATGTTGTTGGTATGTGTCGGATTTGGTGTTGTTGTGGGGGCCATGCTAAGAGCTGCTACCATATCATCGATCTCCATTTGCGTCTCAGCAATCGTCGCCTCGTCGGGGCGTACCGGGTTGCACTTTAACTGTAGTAGAGCTATTTTATGCTTTCCTATGAGTTCGAATAATGCGGCACGTGTGTAACTTGAGTAATCCATTTCCCCTGCCGTACGCTTCTGACACCAGATGTTATAAACAGGATTAGTTTTAAGCGTATGGTGGCAAGGAAAAAACAAACACAGATATAAATTTCAAAATTGTATTGAAAAGTAATATAAAAAAAAAACCAACGAAAAGTTGAAATAAATTCAAGAGAGCAACAGGTTTGAAAATTGATGAATGTTTATAGGTGAATAGCAAGTCCGTAAATGTCAGGATGGGTATCGCACAATTTTTGTGATATTTCTGTTGAATATTAAGTTCGTAAAATGTCCAGCTTGATTGTGTATTGGGGTGGTGACGTAGGCAGAATATTGTGTATGTGGAGGTAGGCGCGGACTGAAGTTCGCCCCTTAAGTTGATGATCGTAGAGAATTGGGGGTTGGGAGGTAGATAAGTTTGTTCACTTGTGGTAGCCCGAATGGGGTTTGTATCAGTCGGTATGTCTGTTGTTGTTGTTGTCGTAGGCAGAATATTGTGTGTGTAGTGGTAGGCACTGTGTCTTGAATAAACGTCAGTGAGTAGTGATGGGTGTAGGTAGGTGAGTCGAGTCTTGTATTTTAGAGTCGTTAGCTGTTGTAGACAGAATCTTGTAGTTTCGGTTATTTTGAAGTCGATCGCTGGTCGTATCGAGTTATGATAGCTAGTATATTTTTGTATCGTCGTTGTGTTGTAGAAATGTTCGCTTCTTTCTTGTCTTGTTCTAGGCAGAATATTGTGTACTGGTAGTAGCGCTTTTTTTTATCAACGAATGATGTAGAAATGTTCGGTAGTTGACTTGTTGATTTGACTGCCTGGTGAGGTCAGGTTTGGGTGAGTTGGGGGTGTGACCCGCCGCTCTTTGATGTGTCCTTCTGTGAGGTAGCGCTCGTCGTGCCTGCGTTCGTGATGGTGCCTTCAGCTCTGACTGTCGGTGCCCTTCAAAGCTGTTCGTTTTATAGAGATCGGCGGTCCCAAGTTGGATCAATTGGAGTTGTTTTCACTTTACCCGGGAATCGCTTTCATTGGATGATATTCGAATTTTATTTACCAATTTTTTTTTTTATTTAATTTTGGGAATTGACTATCAAGCCGGAACTCTGATTTGGAGCCCATGCGCAGATATATGTTAAAAAGGTCATTCCGTTTTAGGTAACGACCGAGGGCACTTCCGACTTTATCCGTCCCGTTGACGAGTGTATGTAGTTTGTATTAGTGAATCGGGAGATTTCGACTTTTGCATATACAACAGCGATCAGTACAGCTGATGGCCTTGAGAGTGAGTGACAATGCTTGACCTCACTCTCACCTTGCGTTCTGGGGATGGAACGTGAGAACGGAAGTCAATAGAAGCCCTTCCGGTTTAAGGTGTAAGCAACACAGTGTCAGTTAGAGAGTTAGAAGTTAGAAGCGAAGCTAGCAAGATGTGAGCTCACTGCGTGATTGTCTGGTCTGGGGGATCTGGAATAAAGTAACATCAAAAGTAAATCGAAGTCTTGTTGTTATTACTAAAAGCTAACAATGACACAAGGCTTCTGATAAGGAATGATCCCTAGCAACAGAACCAGACCTGGAACCCTCAATAGAAGACCAGACGAGACCAAGATAGAAGATCAGAAGACGGCCGGAAGAATAGACAACAAGGATAAGAAGTAAGAGGTATTCTAGTATGAAAAAGAAAAGAAAATAGAGTGGAAAAAATAAATTCGACTTGTTGAAGAGAGGGGGGGTCAACAATGTCGTCGCCGTCACAAAATCTATAGCACAAAATCCGTTGTCGTCGAAAAACCACCAACTCAAACATCTTCAGCAAGCAGCTGAAAAATCGCAACTCCTGCTGTCGTCACCCCACTTCTACTTATACAATTTTTCTTTCAACATCCGGGTGTCTGCACCACACGCACGAGATTCTCGAGCCAAACCCGACCGCTGGAATCATCATAGCCATCATCCGGGCACCTGGCGCTTACATCCGGGACTGCAGCTTCTAGACTTCGGTGACAATGTTTGCATTCTGAAGGAATTCTACAGTCCGACATGTCAGGCAAAGCCTAGCCCGCTTCCTTCGAGAATACGGCAGGCCTTGACGCTCGCCACTCACCTCGTGTTCTCTGTCACAGGTATATAACAAAACGTTTGTATTGATTCAGGAATTAAATTAGTAATATTGTACTGTAATGGGCTAAACTTGCAAATCGGTCGAAAAATTAAGGTGACCCAAAAAAAACAGAACCCAAATTATCTATTTATTTTCCCATTAAACTAACCCTAAACACCAACCCTAAACCACCTTAGTTAAAATGAACAGTTTTATTACAAAATTTGTGTGTTCTGTTTTTTCTGGGTCACCCTAATTTTCCGACCGATTTGCAAGTTTAGCTCTGTAATGTATGTTTTCTCTAATGAAGTTTGGAGTGGGGGGGGCAGATTGGCCATGAAACAGGGTCGGTAGTGACTTTGGCATTAAATAACCAATAAGGGTTTACATGATCTAAAAAGTAAAACCAACCATAAGCTTTGTAAATGACTTTAGATGTGCCAGTTAAATGACTATTCTACATGATATTCCATTTTTCTTTCATGTGATTATTGTTATGAGTTACTTTATAAAATTGCTTAAGACTTTTGAAACCACATAATTGTGTACAAATTATTAGTATTAGATAGGAATACTTGAAACAATATAAATGTGTGATGGTTAAGAATAGAAGCTTTAATGGTTTAAAAAAGAACAAACTGACTTTGGTTTATCTTATGGAATAAGTTGTATAAAAAAAAAACACTGACTTTGGCCATACCAGTTGCGTTGAGTGCCAATGGCAAGTACGGTTTTTGCCAGAGCACTTTCACACGCAAAACTATGACACAGAAATCATAATACTTAAAACACTTATTTCTATAAGCAGCAATTTTACTTAAGAAAACATGTTCATATATATAAGACAGAGAGAGAGAGAGAGAGAGAGAGAGAGAGAGAGAGAGAGAGAGAGAGAGAGAGAGAGAGAATAAAATGAATTTACTAAGTTTGTAATAATATACAAAGTGTTCGAGCAATATAATGTTCTCAAGATGGGTGCATATTGTCTGAGTAATCTTGGGGTCAGTTTAGCTCAGTCGGTAGAGCATCAACCGAGGGGTCGCAAGGTTCTGGGTTCATTACCGGTCCTCGTAAACTCAGCGCATGAGTAGCACTGTCTGGGTAATCTGATATGTGCGGTAAAGCATCTGGAAGGTGACGGTAGGCGTGGCGCTCAACCCCAGCAAAACAATCTCCATGGTTTAGTGCTAGCGAAATGAGATTCTCTCGCCGATACCGACAATAGGCCAGTCTGCCGACTTTATAACTCCATAAAAAGTTAAGTGTAACGTATTGGCTTTCAATTAGCGATACGTAACGTAGTGGCTTTTCGTTTTCACGGTACCGATTAGGAATATTTAACGTAGCGGTACCAATTCGTGTTTAACGTACGTACGGAGTTTCGTTTGTTTACATACACCGATCTAGGTCTAGCAGTCAGTCTTAGCTAGCCCCAAAATCTTCTCCCACTTCTTTTGGTCAAGGGAAAGGTATCACGTTTCACGGCCGCGTGCTCCTTCGTTACGGCCAATTGACGTGTTGACAAGTTTACACTTTAATGACTTTCATTCATGAGTACGATTTCTTTGCGATAGTGACTTTTACTATCTTGTTTGTATCGTGAGTCCATTCATAAAATGATTTCTTTCGTTGTAAATAGAGCAGACTAATAACACTGGATTTAACTTCTCAAAAGTTTATTATGTTCCAAACTTCCTACCTTTTGAGAGAGAGAGAGAGCCCCGAATAATCTGTCTTAGCAAGAGGTGTATTTTAACTGGATTCAACTGCGAGTTTTTAGTCCTTAGTAAACTTCTCGGTGAACAAGCTTTTCTCAGCCTCTCCTTATCGTCCTTAGCGACTACAGTTCCATACGATCACTGGCCCCGATTTCTGCCTGACTCTCCTCCTCCGAACGCGGACGCAAACCAACTGCTCTGCTCGCAGACTCCAACCCAACTGACCTTTTTTGATTCTATTCGTGTGTCTTAAATAGTATTTCTAAATTCTTCTAGACGATTCTTTCTCTAGAACGTTCCAGCCCTTTCGATTGTTTCGATTTGTTCCAATCTCTCTGGTCACACAGAGTTCACGAAGCTAAGATCAAAGGCTTATTGGTGCCCAGAGGACTGGTTTTTCCTTAATCCTAGACTTATCGTCTGCTTTCTCTCGTTAAAGAGATGTTATCTATCCTATCTACTTTTTCGGTGATTCCACAAAGACCACCCAGTAATCTAAGATAATCGGTAGTACATTTTTCTAAGGTTCTTTTCCAAGTCCGGCACAAGGCCACAAATATAGGTGCTGAAGGGGCGATTACATAACATAAGGAAGATCTTAGAGTAGAATTATTTGAAACTGGAGTTACGGACAGTGATGTGCCCCCCCCCCCAAAAAAAAAAAGATCATTAGATTTTTAACTCATCCCACACCAAAACCAGGCTTTTTGTCTCTTAAAATTCCATGTCTCAAAAGTAAAAAAAAAACCAAAACAAACAAAACGGAAAAAAAGAGAGAGACAGACAGACAGAAAGAAAGAGACAAAGAGAGAGAGAGAGAGAGGGAGAGAGAGACAGAGAGGGACAGACAGACAGAGATAGAGATAGACAGACAGATATAAATAGAGAGGGACACAGAAAGAGGGAGAGGGACACAGAAAGAGAGAGAGAGAGAGAGAGAGAGAGAGAGAGAGAGAGAAATCAATTAGGATGTTTATTTTCAGTGTTACATAGTACTGTTAGGAACGTAGGTATTTACCCAATCTTGCTTACAGTCAGGTTACGTTGAAACCACCGGTTCCCGCTTGATCACCAAAGTTAAGCAACATTAATCCTGTCTAGTACTTATATGGATGACCATCTAAGTAATAACAAGTACTGTAAGAAACCGAATATCAAAATGACTTGATTCAGCATTAAATAACCCGAAAGGGTTTGATATGCCGTAAAACGAACAAACTAACAAATTTACCCAATCTGCTGGCTATGAGTGGGGTGTGACACAAGGTCGCAAGTATGGGGCATCCGGCGATTCAGTAGTAATGGATATGCGAGACTAGCTTGCTAACCATTACACCACGATGGGACGCTTTCCGTTAGGAATGTATCTAGCGAACTGTGTTAATAGAAAAATAGATTCATAGTGTTAATACATTTTACAATAACACATTAATTCATTAAAGCCTTAAATTGGTTAATTTTTTAAATGACCTTAAATTTTAAGGTCATTTAAAAATTTCTGGATTCTGTAATATCCCACCAGAAGAGCCACCAACGGCACACTTAAACATAATTTCATCTCCGTCCTGTCTGTATCCCCTGAAGAGGGGTAAGATTCCTCTCTGAAAAAGTGTCCTTGATATAACACTAAACTGCATTTGGTGAGGCTCCAGTTCTGAATATCTGGGAAGTGTGGAGTACCTCTTGATTGTCATTACTCCCAGGTCCACTGCTGATACGGAGTAGCAGTATCTGTTAGGGTCCTATCTATGGGTCAAATAGATCTGTTTACTAGGCACGTCCATTTCCCGGTCACGTGATCATTTTAAGCTATATTTCATAAACGAAAGTAAATATTTTTGAACTTTGTTTTTTTTTTTTTTAAATCTCGCAAAAAAAGTAACGACCCTACAGAGTTGTTACAAAGAAAAACAGTTAAATCAAAGATCAAATTATCCGATTGGGAAAAAATTATCTTAAAAAAAAATAAACCTACCCGTATTACATGTAAAAGGGTAATTTTCAGGTCGAAATCTGAACAGAAAAATTACATATTATTTCCCTTTGACGATTATACATATAAATGTATAGGTGATTGTATTGTACATAATTTTTTTTCTTGTGCATATTCAATAACCGATTATTGGTTTTCAACGATTTTTAAAATATTCTTTTTTTTTTTATCTTGAAATATTATCTTGAAAATTTTTTGTGCATTCGAAAGAAACATTTTAAAAAATACTGATGATTTAAAAAAAAAATTTCAGCTTAGGAAAATAATGAAAATTATGAACGAAAAACAATGTTTTCTTTTTTGCACCGTTAAATCAATTTAAATTTAACGTAGCCAAAAAAAAGTAAAAAAAACATTAAAAAATTCTATGAAAAATCGATTTATGGTCCACTTTTCACGAAAATTTCCATAACTTTACCTTTGGTTTAGGGTTAGTTTAATCGGAAAAGAAATAAATAATTTGGGTTCTGTTTTTTCTGGGTCACCCAGTAATGTTTTTAATTTTCCGACCGATTTGCAAGTATAGCCAAAATTTACCATTAAAATGAATAAAATCTTTAAAAACTTTAATATAAAAATTACTATTAAAATGAATAAAAACTTGAAAATTTTAAAAATTTTACAGTGAAATTGACTTTTTAAAAAATCTAAAATGAAATGAAAATTGAATATATTTTTAAGAGAAAAACTGATAAAATAATCAATATATACTTACTTTTTATTCTATTAGGTAGAAAAGGTTGAAAAAGAATTTTTTACGCTTAAAAAATAAAACAAAAAACAAAACAATAGTTAATATACTGAGAAGCGTCTCGTCTCTTTGTATATGTATAAAAACAAATACGTCAATTTTGCTCTTCCGTATATTCTAAGAATCACACATTACTATTCAACAATAAAAATAAATTCTTTTAAAAATATTAATATATCCTGGATCGGACAAATTTTTAGTTCACCCGAATTCTAAAATTCATATATTTAAATATCCGTGAAAAATTCGATTTGTACACACAAAAAAAAAGATTTTTAAACATTAAAAAAAAACAACAAATTATTTAAGCACACAAAAGATTGAAAATCTCTTAAAAATTAATTACTTAAAAAAATTTTTTTTATTTTAATAAATATAGTACATATCAATTAAAAAAGCAAAAAAATAAAGTTTTTAAATATTATGACATTTTTTTGCACTTTTTATTTCCGATTTCATTAATTTTTCCTAAAAAAACTACTGCGTTGTATGTTATACAACTTTTTTTTATATAGTTATTCAGACTTATCTTTATAGAAAAAAAGTTTTCTGACGGTTCATATTTTTTATCTCGTAAAATAAAATATTTCCCCTAATATATTTGAGGAAAAAAACATTTCAGATATATTTACATCCAAAGGTAAATAGTTATGGAAATCTTCGTAAAAATCAGACTATTAATTGATTTTTCATAGAATTTAAAAATAAAAAAAACCAACTCTTATCGTAACTTGTTTTTAGCTACGTTAAATTTCAGTTGATTTAAAAGTGAAAAAAAAAAAAAAAAAAACAACAACAACATTGTTTTTCAATCTTGATTTTCATTATTTCCGTAAGCTGAACACTTTTTTAATCATCAGGAGTTTGTTTGATGTTTCTTCTTTCGAATGGAAAATTTTTTTTCAAGATAATATTCATTTTTATGCAAGTTTCATTGTGTTAAATATAGGGGGGTTAAATTTCACAGGGTAAATTGGTGGTACCTACTGTTTATGAATTATTCATATTCGATAGGACCATGTACAAAAAAAAAAAAAAAAACTCTTAAGAAACAACTACACAAAATATAAATATGAACGTACAATGAACACAATTCCCTAAATTCTAGGCATAAAATAACTCTAGACGGATTAACATGCCGTTAAAATCAATCACAATCTCAACGGTAATCTGAACATTAGCTACATAAATGAGAATAACCCCCCTTGAGGAAGCCTGCCATTTTCATTTCACCGTAAATCTACACTGAAAATACGAATTTGTTCGAATCAATACAAATGCATGTTTTAACACGAACATATCATAAAATGTGTTCTTAATTATGCTTGTGCATTATTTGAAATGAACTTAATTGTTATAAAAAACACATTTTATGATATTTTCGTGTTAAAACATGCGGTTGTGTTGATTACGGTGAAATGATAATGACCAAAACAGACGGCTTCCTCAAAGTGAAAGAAACATGGGGAAGTTACTCTCATTTATGTAGCTAATGTTCAGATTACCAAAAATTGTTAGTAAATGAAATATTTTCCTTATTGTGTGAATAACCATTCAATTAGATAGCTTTTGATATTTTGGGGCGTTAACCTAATTGAATAAGTGACCTTGACCTTTCTGTTATTAAAATTTTCAGTAGAGTATCTTAATGTTTTTTTGTTTTTTTTAAGGTATAAGAATTTACTGAACACCAAGCCTACAACTGAGAAAGTTCAATAGTTCCGATATTTTAGCTAAATAGAAGGGAAGTGTCGTAACAATCAAAGAAATGTTTTTTAGCTACTTCCACGGCTTTTAAAAAGTTGGCAAAATTCAAGGAGAGTTAATATTAATTTTCCTTGAAATGGACTACGTTGTCTTGAGAGTTTTTCTTAAGACAAACTTAATCCATTTCAAAGAAATTCATTTTTTTCTTGCAGCCATACAATTCTCCACCAAACCTTAGCCCTTTGGTGTGTCCACTAACATCTGGTTTTCTTCCCTTTCATTTCTCATATTTCGCAACGCTTGTTGAGATACCCCGAACACAACCATGGGAGGCGTTTTTGTTGAATACCTTTCTATCCTTTACTTTCGATACCCTTGACCCAAATACGAGAGATAGTTATCTAACTATATCTATCTCAATCTCTCTTGGTGAGGGTCATAGGAAATGGACACGGACAGACGAGTTCTAACCCTGGACGTGGCTGTTTGCATTTCACATAGCGCTAACGCCCATCGGAAAAGTACAAAGCCAATCATTCTCCCTCCAGCTATGGGTAAATAGTACGGAAACCGGTCTAGGAAAAACTCCTCCTCCTCCTCCCTCCTATATAATAGGATGCAAGATATTGTAACGTAGCGGGCTTTTTACCGCGCCTCACAGTGCCTTAAAATGCACGGCACTAAACCGTAACAATTTATATCAAGGGTTGGCAACGCGCGTTTGTTTACAAGCGCACACAGGTCTAGCAGTCAGCCTTCAAGCTCGCAAAGAAATCCTCCTTCCTTCTTTCGTTTATGGTCAAGCAAAAGGTATCACGTTTCACGACCGGGTTTTTTTTAGTTACGGTCAATTTGACTTGTTGACAAGTATATATCTCCTTAGCATCAGTCAAGTATCTGTTCACGTTTGTTTGTTTAATGGCTTTCATTCATGATGTCCCGTACGATTTCTTTGGCGTTGTAAAATAAAGATGAGGACAGTACTTCTTGCTTTTCATCAATTTATTTTCTTAATGCAAGTTATTGAGAGAGAGAGAGTCTTTCAGTCACCCGCTTATGACTAACTCGCCCAAACTGCCAACCCCGACTTCTCGGCAGATTCTGTAGCGCAACTTGCTCTCTCGGTCCCCGGAACTCAACTCCCCTGACAAAATCTAAGGTTCCCTCATTATATAGAAATGTCTGACGATCTTTCTAGAATGTCCTGGAATCTTTCGAAGATTCTAATTGTTCTACCAAATTGCGCGTGTCAATTAAGAGGTCAACGGGTCAACCATCCTTTCTTCTGACAAACCGATTAAACTAAATTTTAATAGCAAAATCCCAGACTCACTGGCTCCGAATAGACTCAAGGTGATAATTAGAATTTCATATTGTTCTTGCTCGCCCACTCCCGTAAGGTCTGAGCATCGTGCTACATCCTGTTAAGGTTTCTCCGTGTCTGGCACAAGGCCACAAATATGGTGTTCCTGGGTCCATTATGCTACAATATTAGTGAAATAGACCACTAATCAGGATTGAGCATATTCTAGTAGTGACCACCCCAAGCGGAGTTTAACAGGTTTGAATTCAGTTTTCCTTCTCCTAGACTGGTTATCTAACCAAGGTTAAGAGCCTAGTCTGTCCTACTATTTACCATAGCTGGAGGGAGAGCAGTTGGATTCATACATTTCCCAAGGGTATTAGCGCTATGTGAACTGTAGCTTCATCTAGGATTTGAACTCGGGTCGAAGAGTCCATTTCCGACTATTCTAACCATTAAACCACAAGCCTCCATTTGTTAGAATTATAGCGCCATTAAAAGTCTATTACCTGCCCTGTGAACTTATTGACCTCTTGAGAGTTCACAGCGCCTCTTTAAGGGTATTAGTGCCCCCGTTGAGAAATACTGGTTTAAACTAAAAAGCCGTTTTTTTTGTTCTACAGAGTAACAAACTTAAGAGACATTAGGTACCACCAATTTTTCCTGTGAAATTTACCCCCCCCATATTTAACACAATGAAATTTGCATAGAGGTTAATATTATCTTTAATTTTTTTATCCACTCGAAAGAAGAAACATTAAAAAAAAACTACTGATGATTTTTTTAAATTTTCAGCTTACGGAAATAATGAAAATTATAAACGAAAAACAATGTTTACATTTTTGCACCGTTAAATCAATTGAAATTTAACGTAGCCCAAAACAAGTTATAACGAGAGGCTTTTTTAAAAAAATTCTATGAAAAATCCATTAATGGTCCGATTTTCACGAAAATTTCCATAATTACTTACCTTTTGATGAAAATATGTCTGAAATAGTTTTTTCCTAAAATATAAAAGGGCAAATATTTTTTTGCGAGGTCTCCCCTCCCCCCTATTTTATCTTATCAAATGTGAAAAAATGAACCGACAAAAACGATTTTTACTTTTTTCTATAAAGATAAGAGTCTGAATAATTATATCAGAAGATTTTTATGAGTTTCAATGCCAGAATTATTTAGTAAAAGAACCATAAATACAGAATTCAGCTAAAAAATATCAATAAAGAAACTGACTGTGTCGTAAAAAAACGGACTGTTTTACTTATTTTTCAAGATAAAAGTGTGTAATTTTCCCCAATCGGATAATTTGATCTTTGAATTAACTGTTTTTTTTTTGTAACAACTCTTTATGTTCGTTATTTCTTTTTTGTGAGATTTTTTTTAAAGTTCAAAAATATTTACGTTTCTTCCTTCAATATGGCCTAAACTGATCACGTGACCTATTTTGGTGGTACCTAAGAGACATGATTTGTTCTTGTGACGTCAGCCAACTCTTCGTTGCACAGTCCAGCGAAGTAACGATCTCCCGATTGGAATGAGTTTGGTTTATTAAAATAAACGATAATCCATAGTGTTAATAATAACAGTGGAAGTAGAATATTTCTCAGTGGAAGAGAGGAATTTAGATTACTCTTCATAGAGCAGCGAAGGTCAGAGTGGACTTAGGAGTAACGGCAATGAAGGAGTACTCCACACTCCCCAGAGTTGGAGCCTTACTACTGGATAAAGTTTAGTTTCTGTCAGAAATTCCATGTGAATTGTCTTCCCCTGCCATTAGGAGGACGAATCGCCAATGGGATATTGGCGCGAGAATCACAACCCTACGTCACTTATCACAGACCACACACTAAGGGTAGTCGCGGTATCACCGTTCCCTAAGCCTTCAACAAACTTTCTAAGGCTTTACTTTAGCATACTGTAACTGGCTGTTTTAATAGCAAACTAACCGAAGAACGAGAAACGACCCGAGAAGCTTCTTAGAGCCATTTTCCTAGCAACGAAAGAACACCTATCACCACGACACCAAGAACTCTTAGAACAGATAAGTCTGGTCGCGAATTCCAACTAATTTGCAAACCCTTTTTTTTGTTAAACCCTTTTGTAAATCCGTGTACCCCTTCTTGTTGTTAAACCCTTTTGTAAATCCTTGTACTTTTGTAAACCTTGTAAATTTTGTAATACAAGTGTCTGCATTCTATTTTTGTGTTTGTTCTACTTTGTCCGACAATTTGCCAACGACTACGGGGAAATAAAAGCCCCTTCGAATCCGTAAATACTTTTATTTCATACCCAGGACATCCCTTTTGAGGGGGTGGTTTTACCCAATCCCAAGAGGTACAACGGGCATATTTGTCCTGCCTACAGTAAACAGAAATTGGATAAAAAAGAAAGTGTTTGGTTAAATGGCATATCAAGCCTTGTGGGTTATTCAATGCTATTTTTTTTATATCCATGATTTATTTAAGAAATAATTTTCATTAACTTCATGTGTATTAATAAATATTGGTAGTTGACCATCAGTCACCGCCTTCTAGCAACTATATGATAAAAAGGATTGGGTGTTTGCCTTAAAAGCAATTTGAAGAATACGGTTAGGGCAATCGTGTAGGTGCTAGGGCTTGACAGGATCAGCCGACTGATCGGATGGGGGGTCTCCGACTACCCGGCTAGCCCAAATAAGGACAGAAATGGAGTATTACAGACCCCTCAGCTAAAAAAAATTATATTCTCATGTATTACGGTTCACCACACACGGGTGGGTGGGGATTACCCTTCTGCAGAGGTGCGGTCGGTGTATTCTACACCCCCAGCCGATAAGACAGAGGAAGTGTAGAGTTTAAGATTTTAAATTAAGGTTGAACAAATTTTTGTTTGTGATTCAGACTCATGAAATAAGGAGATAAAAATGTGCTTATCGTTAAGAAGTTATAACTTAATGATAAGGTCGGCTGGGTCTTTAGAATAAACCGAGGGCATCTCTGCAGAGGGGTTAGACCCCCCTCCCCATTAGGCCACCTGTTGGCCGTGAGTGGCTACCTCTGATGCTTAATGACAGAATCCTGGTGGATAAGCAGTCCATGACATGCAACATTACACTTTGGTCCTTACCTAGGCTAAACAGACGTAAGGACCCCTCCGATCAATCGGCTGGTCACGTCAAGCCCTAGCACCTATATGATTGTTCCGACCCTATTGCCCTTATGCCAAACCCCAACCCTTTTTATATGGGTGCTAGAAGTCGGTGGATGAGGGTCTTAGTGTCCTGGGTATGACATTAGACTCTTAACTGATGGTGAGGTTCCAGTTCTGGAAAATGTAGTGCACCCCTTCATTATCATTGCTCATAGGTCCACTCTGACCCGGAGTAGTAGCACCTGTTAGGGTCCCATCTATTGGTTAAATAGAGATTTTGTTTACAAAAAAACAAAAACAAAAAAAACAAAATTGGGTGCTCTTCCAATATGTAATCTACCGAATGGTTTCTAATCTAATATGTGATCTACCCATTAACTACCCATTATTTTCCCATTAAACTAACCCTAACCCTGTCTTCTTTTTTCCTAGTAGATCACATGCCATGAATAGTAGATCAATAGTAGATCACAATCCTTCGGTAGATCACATATTGGAAGAGCACCAAGAATTGAGTTAAAAGATTTTCCTCCCAAACTATCGGTAAGAAAACTTTGCTGGCATTAAATGACCCACCGTGGTTGATGAGCCGTAAAACAAAAACAAATAAACGTAACGATAAGCACATTAATCTAATTTTTACCTTCTTATCTCCAAGATAGAAGAGAATGGGATAGAAGAAAATGATATCAGTAGTTAATTTAAGAACAATGTCAGATATTTTATTCAATCTATAGTTGATAAAAAGAAGTACTAGAAATCTTAGAAAGATAACACGAGTTAACACGACTTTTCTTCTTCTTGGATGGAATGTGCTATTTCTATTATTTCCTTCAACCTCTGCTTTTGTGTCCTGGATAATTACATATTAAAATTGACCTATTTTTAACGTAAAAATAGTCTAAGCACATTTTCATTTATATAAGGTCTCATTAAAACAACAAAGGAATCAAAATGTACATGTATTTATACAAAGTAAAAAATAAAATGAAAGAAATAAAGTTGGCAGTGTAGTCTATTACACTGGCCGGCGAAGTTTTCAAGGTCGAATATATAACTTATTTTAATGTATTTTTGGAATCCAAAAATCCTACTCATTTTTTGGTTTGGTTTGTTTTGGTTTACGGCATATCAACCTCAGTGGGTCATTTAATGCCGATAAAGTTTTGAAATAAAGTCATTCTTAAGGGATACTCAATTTTTTTTTATAAATACATTTTTATATTTAACTCATAGAGGGAACCCTAACAGGTACTACCACACTGGGTCAGAGTGGTCCTGGGAGTAATGGTGATGAAGGGGTGCTCCACATTCCCCAAACCTCCAAAACTGGAACCTCACCATCTAATAGAGTTTAACGTCATTCCCAGGATATGAATACTGCCTTCTAGCACTCATATGATAAAAAGGATTGGGGCTTCTCATAAGAGCAATAGGGTTGGGGCAATCATATAGGTGCTAGGGCTTGATGTGACCAGCCGATTGATCGGAGAGGCCTCTCCGACCGCCTGTCTAGCCAAGAAATGGCCAAAGTGGAGTATTGCAAGTCATGGACTGCTCATCCATCTGGGTTGTATCCTTAAGCATCACGGGTTGCCACCCACGACCAACAGGTGGCCTCATTGGGGGAATCTTACCCCTCTGCAGAAGTGCAGTCGATGCATTCTAACACCGCAGCCGACAGGGTGGTACTTATTTTTTCTAATCAGATACAATTTTTACTTGAAATGTATAGAACAGTATTATAGCTGTGACATATGCTTTTGAATAAGTGTTATTATGTACAACTTGTTGTGAAGTATTCAAGCACATCTTAAAAACCAGACCTGACTAAACATAATGAATGGTATTTTTGAATTCAGTATAAAATGGCGATTATATATCACTTGTTAAACCTTTAACCTCAGGAAAAATTTTTTAAATGCAGGCTAGAGTTATTGGTATCAGCCGAACACTTGCACTAGACCAGAGAGATTGTTTCTGCGAAGGTGGAGCACCACACCCACAGTCAGTTACCAGATGCTTTACCGTACAGATCAGATTACCCAAGCTGCGCTACTCATACTCTGAGCAGTGACTGGTATTAAACATGGAACCTTGATTCCAAGCTGGATAAAACAAAATTATATCTTATAATAGAGATTATGTACTTCTGTCTGTAACCAAAACTACGTCCCTACTGACGTCACAATTTCCTTAATTATTTATGTTATATTCTCAACGGTTATGAAATAGTCATTATTTAATCTTAATTAGCATCTTATTTATTAATGATGTCTCTATTAAAGTCTAGCTGAGTTAGATTTACTGCAAAACTGCCCATATATTAATGCATTTAAAAATCCTGAAATGTTATATATCTCTAAGAAATAAAGATTTACATAGTATATGGTGAGAATAATATGCATAAGGATTTTAACAAAACTGGGTTTAATAAATAATTATTTGCTGTTACTGATTTCTAATACAATCATGTATTAAAATGAATCCTATGTATAACTTTATATACAAATCAATTAAATTAACATTAAAATAAGTATAATATTTTCATATTCATTCTTATTTAGTTTTGTTAGTCTTTCTAATTTAATATAATATCTTATTAGATTAAAACTTGAATACTTGCGCCCAGGGGGCACATAACAGAGTTAACTTTTGTTAGTAATCATAAGAATAAAACAATATAGGAATCAACATTTACATATAAGTTATATAAAAATGTTTAGTAAGTTCTAGAAAATTCTCTATCAACAACTTCACACCGAATCTACCTGGAATATTCTGGAAAATTTTAACATTTCAGTACTTAGGTGTCAAAAGTAAAATTTAACTCTTTGCCTACCAAATTTCCCCCCACGGTTGTAGCAAATTTTCTTGGTATGATGGGATATTTCAAAGTTCTCTATTCATCCCAGAACTCATTCTATTCAAATAAAGTCCTATTATTATTATTGTAATCTGGGCCCATCTGCTCAATTATAATGAACTAACCATCAGCAGCTTATGGTGGGAGAGCCACTGTAAGTGGTTTAAAGTAGGCAAAGAGTTAAAGAGACATAACGTATTTTCCATTTACTTTAAGTATAATCATTTGGGAAATAACACTTTCTATTAAGGAAAAAAAAAAGTTAAAATTTTGGGTGCTCTTCCAATATGTGATCTACAGAGTTGTTTACATTCCCATTAACTACCCATTATTTTCCCATTAAACCAACCCTTAACCCTAACTTCTTTTTTCCTAGTAGATCACATACCTTTGGTAGATCACATATTGGAAATTGTTACATAGTGTAATTGGTGTTAAAGTAATAAGTTAGTGAAAATAAGATTTGGGCAAACCTTTACATTGACATCATCAGGTCGTGCAGACAGCATGGATTCCCATGACTTTCACACCACTCATCCCTATTGGTCATCGCTCCGAGCAGGTCCTCTGTACAGCATCCACGCAGAGCTGATTGATGTACACTGTTGTCCATGTGTAGGTGTCCACAGGAGAATGTCATTTAGGAGTTTGTCCTTGCTTCTCCAGTAAGACTTGTTAGTTTTACTTGTATAGTTTGGGTGATAGAAGGAAAATGGCTATACAGCTGTATTTCTTTGGGGGGGCGGGTAGGGGTGAAGGAAAGGTTTTAATGTTAAAATGGGTTATTTCCTATAACTCCAACATAAACAAAGGGGAACCACTCTTGACTGATAAATTATTTATTTATTTATTGATCTACTAAGAAAAAAGAAGATGGGGTTAGGCTTAGCATTAGTTTAATGGGAAAATAAATAATTTATCAGTCAAGAGTGGTTCCCCTTTGTTTATGTTGGAGTTATAGGAAATAACCTTAAAATGTTTTCTGACTCAGAAAAAGATAAAATAGAAGAGGAGTTATATCTATCCACAAATAGATTAGTATAGAAATAAAATAAGAAATAAATAAATAAATAAAAAATTTGAAATAAAATTTCAAATTTTGAGAGAATATATATATATATATATATATATAGTCATGAATATGTATATAAGAGTACATTTACTACTGCTAAATTTTAAAATGAAAGAGAGAAGAACAAAACGAGTTAAGGAGGAAATTAGGAGAACAGAAATATATTGAATTCCAATTACTACCCTACGAACTAAGCATCATAACACCACCCCCTAAACTCCTAACACCGGTGTCCTAACCAGCCACGAACTTTGGTGTCCCGAATTTTCCCTACCCCGTTACCCATAGTCAAATTTTAAGTACGCTATGACCCCAAGAGCATAACGGTAGCGTCTTGATAAGAATTTCCCGCCCTTTTGTGAAAAAATACTTTTATAGACACGAGCCTGTAGATTTCAAGACGATCAGACTTCGAAGAAAATTCGCCGCTACTATGAGATTGATGGAAGAAATGCCTCAACTGAAATATGATAGAGAAAATTCCGAACCTTTGAAATACATGTCGAGTGACTTTGAACTGCCCACTATTATCATTAAGGAAATACTACAAATTATTTGTGGAAAAGAAAGAAAGAAAAAAAAAAAAAGCCTATTAATGCGGCATAACGAATTATAAATGAGAGACGGAAAAGGAAGGCATTAAAGGGATCTCTTCTATCAAAGTAAGTCTCAAATTGTTCCAGTATTTTGTATTATTATATCTGACCCTATATCTTCATGGACATTTTCTGATATGAACTTTTAACTGTGAAACATTATGAATATAAAACAAAAAGGAAATCCTTGGAGGAATATATATAAATGTATTAAATGAATGCACGGCTCTAACGTTCAGAATCGTTAGCCGCTATTATTTACTCAATAATAAAAACATTGTTTTTTTGTTATAAATATATATGATATTGCGTCTGTTTCTTTGGCTTGACCAGTACTGATTCTTCTTTCTCGATTTATTCACGGCCTCTCTGGAAGCAGGAAGTAGAAGACTTGATTTTCCCATTTCTCCCTTCTATGAAATTGTAGCATTTCATACCTGGGACCTTGTCGTATTTATTTTTTTACTTCTTGTGCAACACTGTATGATCGTTCTTAATCTGCACAGGCGTTCATAACAATATACACACACACACCAACCACTCCGCACGAGCAGGATGCGACAAGCTCAATTTCTTTGAATTCAGAGTTTTCTTTCTCATAGACAGGTTGCCTAACCAAGGTTGAAGAGCCCAGTCTGCCATACTATTTACCCATAGCTGGAGGGAGTATTGTTGGATTCATACCTTTCCCAAGCACTGTGAAATTCAAACAATCTTGACCAAGATTTGAACTCTGGTTGATGAGTCCATTTCCTATAGCCACACAGGGGAGACATGATATATAGAAACACAATGTCTGTGGGTGACTAAATATATGCTCCCCACCCCTGGTAAGTTGAGCTCTCTGGAGGGGGTTTTGCTGACAGCTGCTGATTACACTTAAAGGCAATGCTCTCCTATAAGATGGACGGAGCTCTCTGACAACCTTTACATATGTATGTATTTATCAGTTAAAATTCTTGATATATATATATATATATATATATATATATATATATATATATTTCCGTAATGAACAACTTGTTAAGTCCCCCCACCCCCGACACAGGAAATCTGAGTCAGGGTGGGGAAAAAAAAAGCAATGGCTGAATTCCATGTGACTGAAAGGGGCTGGATTTATTGCCCGGTGCCTGAGATGCACCTTAAGGTGAATGCCCATAGAATCTTAGAAATGTTCAAACTAACCGTTATCCCTGGAGGATTGCTTATTGCATGGCACCACACATTAAAAATGACCTTGTGCCTATTTTTGGCTTTGGTGGGAAGTTGGGAAAACAAGGATGAGCTTAGACTGATAATTATGGCTATTTTTGCCTTTAACTTAAAAAAAAGAAAAAAGAAAAAAAATTGAAAAAGAAAAAATTGAAAAAGGAAAAAAAAAAAAAAAAATTGAAAAGAAAAAAAAAAATTGAAAAAATTGAAAGAGGAAAAAAAAAATTCTTTATTGAGATAGAAAAGTCAGATATTTTATCCATATAAAAGATGAAAAATATAAGAATTTTTTTTAAAAGTCTTTATTTAAAATTCACAACCTAAATAACATCTTTTTTTTTTTATTAAAAAGTCAGGCTTTTGTTTCTCCCAGATATTTTTTTGGTCCCTAAACAATGTCTATCATATGAAGAAAAGAAATTATTTCCCTCCCTCCCATATCAGAAATATTTTTGGACAATTTCTTTTTCTTTCTGAATGCCAAGATAAAAAAAAAAAAAAAAAAAAAAAATTTGCTGAAAATGAAAAGGGAGCAAAAACAGCAAAGTAACAATTTTCAGTAGCAACAAAATTTTTTATAAGAGCAAATTGCATTAGCCAGCAGCACATTGACATAGCCTCTTTTAAAATAGAATCCCCCATGAGGCTAAATAAAGAGAAAGCATAAGACATGAGTTGACTATGTCAATATAATTCCAATAATTTCTATAAACATTTTTCAATATTAACTTGATCTTCAATGATGATAATAATATTACTTTCATTTTGAAATACAGTGGTACTTTGACTTTAATTCAGTCTATTTCTAACTCAATTTCCTCCTATATCAAATTAATTTTCCCCATTGAAATATGATTAAATCCATTAAGCCCCACCAAACAGTAATTTTTTTAGTTATGTTGTTTTTTTTTTAATAAGAAAAATAGCACTGTATTGTATAAAAACATAAAATAGGATGCAATGATTTAAGTGCTGTAATATGTTCATTTTTAAAAAATATTTTTCTTTGGCCTAATAAATTTGGGAACTTAAATGTTTTTGGTGAACTTATTAACATAAGAATATCTGAAGACTACTTGTACTTCAGATTGTATATTTCTTAAGAGTTTAACAGTGTTTTCATCACCCCTGGTAGGTCTTCCATGCAGCATACAGAATCTGCACATGAGTGACATCTCGTAACTCATAATTTGGGGATGTGTAAGTCAAGTGTTATCTGCATTATTCAGACTATTGTCCTCATCTTCATTGTTATCTGTACAATGTTTCGGATAACAATGAAGATTAGGACAATAGTCCGAATAATGCAGATAACACTAATCAAGCCACATCTAAGAAATTCAGAGAAATAATGTAAGTCAAGGTTCCACCGTACCATTATTTTGTTTTTAGTTCATTTAATTTGATCGGAGAAAAGGATCAGATCTGATTTCAATGT
Organism: Doryteuthis pealeii; assembly: GCA_023376005.1. Lineage (NCBI taxonomy): Eukaryota > Metazoa > Mollusca > Cephalopoda > Myopsida > Loliginidae > Doryteuthis > Doryteuthis pealeii. Next base: position 53,559,375 of record CM042150.1, read on the forward strand.
GAATATTTATTCTTTAAAATATGCTAAATTTTCTCAGGATTTTTCATTCAATTATGTTTTTGATCTTAAAATTTAATCTCAATAATATTTAATTTCTTATTAAATTTATTGTAAAAAGAAATTTAGATTAATGAAAAAAGTTATTTAAAAAATAAAAACAAATATGAAATAAAATATGAAATCATTAAATTTTAGTGTTATTTCTCTAAAATCATGACTTTTTTTCTACTCTAACTTTCTTACATGACCCAAATAAGAAAATGACAATGAAAAATTGTATAAAAATACCCAAATAGACCCCTTTATTTCTCTTAAAAATATAATTTTAAGTTTTTAAAAAATAAGAATAAATGCATGTTTAATTTGAAGAAAATGGTATTTTTTTAGACAAATAACAGAAAGAATTAGAAAAACAAAACTATATGTATTTTACAGCCTTGGTATTAAATGAGATACCTGCTGGTAAAGTTTATATTGATTCACCTGAAAAAAAAAAAAAGTTATGCTGGGTCAGGTGTAGTATTAGCTGTTTAAGATAGACAAACTAATATTTTATTCAACACTCAAATCGGGGTAAAATTAACAATTTTTTTTCTTTTTCTGGAAATATGTATTCAATCACAGAATGCAAATATTTTGATAAATTTTAAGTAATAAATCAGAATGCCTTTATCAGAGGTTAGGTCAATCAGTTAAATCGAACTTAACAGACCTAAATTCCACCATCACATGTCACCCTGCAAAAAAAAAAAAAAAAAAAAAAAAAATATCAGAGAATTAACCAAATGAAATTTTCAGCGTTGATATATTAATGAATTAAAGATATAATGAACAAGTTATTTCATTTAAAAACTTTTACATTTTTTCAGGTCAGTTAACTTTGAACCATGTATCTTTGAGGCATAACACAGATTCTCAAAGATACGTGGTTCAAAGTTAATTGACCTGAAAAAATGTAAAAGTTTTTTAAATAAATAACTGGTGCACTATATCTTTAATTCATTAATATATCAACACGGAAAATTTCATTAAATTCGGTTAATTCCTAGATTTTTGGTATTTTTTTTTTCTTTTGGTGGGGTGACATGTGATGGTGGAATTTAGGTCCGTTAAGTTCAATTTAACCAGAATGTCTTTATCAGAGGTTAAGTCAGTTAATAAAAAGAAATGGCCTGAATTGGTCCTAATACTTACAATATTCATGACATGAAAATGAAATGATTAACTGAATTTTAGTTGCCTTCTTTTTTTTTTAAAGAGTCAACAACAAAAAAAAAAAAAAAAAAAAAACAATGATGCGTTGTTGCTGTATATCCATATTAATTCGGGTATTAAAAAAAAACAAAAAAAAAAAAAAACACTAGATTTTAACAGTCACATTATCAAAGATTACTTTCATGACCACTTTCTTTTTTTTTGAGGGGTCTGGGTCATTAATTTGGTAATTTTAATAAGGAGTTCTTACTAATCTTTAACATTTTTTTTTCTTTTAAAATACAGGGTGTTTCAGAAAAATTTGATATCATTTTATAATCTAATAACTTAATCAATTCTTTTTCAAATGATCTCAAATTTTACCAGCATGTGTAGGAACAACTCAAAATTTCAGGTATATAAATGTCATTCACTTGAAAAAAAAAGGTTTTTTAAACATAAAAATAGCCTTTTGAATTGTTTTTTAGTTGTTGGTAGTTTTGTATTACAACATATCAACCCCTTTTTAGTCATTTAATGACAAATCAAGACATTTTGATATCTGGATGCTTACAGTACCTGGTGTGGCTTAAATGGTCACTCACCTAAGTATTGAACAGGCTCATCGCTGCTTAACTTTGGTGATCTAAAGGGAACCGGTCCTTCCAACATGATTTGACCATAAGCAAATTATTTCAGCTGGGGTGCCTATGGGTTACTTAGTCCGTTTCTAAACATTCTGTTAAAATTTGAGATCATTTGAATAAGAATTGAGGAAGTTATTAGATTAAAAAATGATATCGATTTTTTTTTTTTAAAACACCATTTGCCTCTTGAATGATATAACATTTTCTGAAACACCCTGTATATTAACTTTGATTAGTGATCTGTCTGTAACAAATATTACACCTGATCCAGATTTTTTTAAAAAGGCCTATAACTCTTGTTTGCTTAATGAGACTGTTGCATGTTCCTTTATAAACTTGGCAAAGTTCTTAGTGTCCCGTTCTCCTTCATATTTTATTGGGTTCTCCTTATCATTTGAAGGAGCAAAGTAAATTGTGGGGAAACCATCAACTTTGAAGTCGGTAGGAACATCATTTTTAGTGGCATCCATCTTGGCAATGACAACATTCGGGTAGATCTGCATATTTTTGGCCAGCTTCTTGTATTTAGGTTCCAATTTCTGGCAGTGGCCGCACCATGGGGCATAGAATTCGATGAGGACATCTTTTGTCTTGTCCATGACAATCTGGTCAAAGTTTTTAGCTACCACAACTGTAACGGGACCCTTGTTTTGCTTAGGGATTGGCTGGGATTTTATGTGTGGCTTGAGTTTGTCTGAAGGAAATTAAAAAAAAGGAAATATTAGATATTAAATAAATAAAAAAATAAATAAATAAATAAATAAATAAAATAAAAAAAAAAATTTAAAAAAATAAAAAAATAAAATTAACTTTATACATAAATTGTTTTTTTGTTTTTTTTAGAGATACATGGTGTAATGGCTATCATCATAGGGTATGGACTCAATGATAAGAGTTCAAATTCTGGATGAGGCTGTTTGCATTTCACAGTGGGAAAGTTAATGAATCTGACTATTCTCCTTCCAGCTATATGTAAATAGTAGGGTGGTCTGGTTTCTTTAACCTTGGTTAGGCAAACTCTAGAAGGAAAAGGTTATGCTGACAGCACGGACCTGGGTTACTCTATAAGTCCTATCCAGCGTAGTGTTAAAGGTCCGCCAGTATTAGCACTATGTGAAATGCAAACAGCCTTGTCCAGGATTTGAACTCGTCTCGCCGTGTCCATTTCTTACAATAGTAACCATTACACCTGGCACCTCCATTAATGTCTATTTAGTTATTTACTAAGCTGAGCTTAGATGTAGGCACAAGGCCAGAAGTACGGGGTGCTCAGTGAGAATCGAACCCACTAACAATGGTCTGCTAATCCGGCTGACTAACCATTTATACCATGCAGGTGCGCCCTAATGTCTATTATATAACATTCGGTATCTGTTGTTAGCTGTTTTTATTAACACCTTAATAGACGCCACTCTTAGAGATGAGTAGTAGTAGTTTCCTGACTGAAATGTGCGATCCTGTTTGTTCTTGTGAAGCACACCATTGACCCACTTGGTCCATCTGCCATCCCACAAAAAAGGCTACTGTATGGCCACTTACCGCCTATCCATCAAACCATCCAAGTAAGACAGACGAGACATATTGGACAAGCAAGGATGAACTCATAAATGATGTTCTCCTGTGTACACACCAGTGTAGGCTGATCATTAAAACCTACATCAATCAGCTCTGTGCAGATTCTGGCTGCTGTGTGGAAGACCTGTTGGGAGCAATGACTAATAGGAATTGGTGGCAAGAGGTGCAGTCGGTGCATTCTAACGCCCCATTGACAGGGCGGTAAAGAGTTCAAGTCCTGGATGAGGATGTGTGCATTTCACATGGAGCTAATTCTCTTGGGAAAAGTATGAATCAAACTATTCTCCCTCCAGCTATGGGTAAATAGTAGGGGTGGTCTGGGCTCTTTAACCTTGAGAAGTCAATAACATGCAACACTCCACTTTGTAGTAAAATTCAAGGTAATCTGAACATTAGCTACATAAATGAGAGTAATGTCCCCTTGTTTATTTCACTTTGTGTTTGCGCATTATTTGAAATGAACTTAATTGTTATTAATAACACATTTTATGATATTTTCGTGTTAAGACATGCAGTTGTATTGATTCAAACAAATTTGCATTTTCAGTGTAGATTTTCGGTGAAATTAAAATGGTCAACCAAAATATATACGGCTTCCTCAAAGTGAAAGAAACAAAGGGGAGGTTACTCTCATTTATGTAGCTAATGTTCATATTACTAAATTTAATTCAAAAAGTTTAATAGGAAATAAAAAATAAAAAGCTTTTACTTACATCCTCTGAAATCACTCAAAAATTTTCTGATTTGTCCACCATCAAATTCTTCCATGGGTTCCATGGAAAAGCGTTTTGTTCCAGTTAAAATTCCAATGTTCATTTCTTCTCCAGAATCTTCAAATCCAAAATCAGTCATTAAATTAGGATAATCTTCTTCATTTGCAACGGCAAATGTAATCTCTCTGTATTCTGCGGCAATTCGTGCAATTTTGTTTCGCCAAAGCTGAGTGCCTAAAAAAAAAAAAAAAATAAATAAGGACAAAGTCATAATATATATTTACAAACACTCAAATGAAATATACATTTATATGTAAGAATAAATTTAAATTAAATTTCAGAAAAAATGTGGAGACAAAGTTATATCATATTTTCTCTGAAATTGTTATCTAGGTCTAAACATGAGCACCCCCTTTGTGAACTCTAGTTACAGGGTTGCCAGGCCTGTTATAAGGATAGCCTTGCTAAAATGTAATAAGTGATGTGAGAGAAATCTATTTTATTAAAAAGGTTATTTTATCAATTCTTTCTCCTCAATGCAAGAGGGTAACTTTATTACCAACTTTAACAATCCTGATGACATATGTGTGTGTGTGTATATATATATATATATATATATATATATATATATATATACATATATATATACACATATATATATACACACATAATATATATACACACACACACTAATTCTATTAGTAAACCCTTGTGAGAAAAAAATTGCAGCAAATAATCTGTTAGTAGAAATATACTACCAAGCTTTGCCTTAAAAAAAAAAAAAAAAGGTGTTAAGTCTAGCCACACTGATGAGATGTAATGTCAAAACACTGTGTGGATGACATATACATATATATGATTCTCATACTGAAATAATAGAATAGAAAGGCTAAGACATTTTTTTTTTTAAAATTTTGAGCTCTTAATTTTATCAAGTGGCATAATAAAAAATGTGATTTTTTTTATAACGCAATAAATAATCCTCTAGATTAAAGTGTCAATTTTATAGTAATTCAAGCCATTTCAGTGTAATTCTTTTAGAGATTTGTAAATATATTTATTATGATTACAAGGTGAAAAAGACAAACCTGCTTGCATGTGTGTCTTTTTCACCTTGTGAACACAACAAACCTCTAAAATCATAAAGATGGTTATGCCTATGCCATACAAAACTGACATGTATGCACAAAACTAAATACATGAATGTTTATATAAAAGATAATAGCATGTAACATTTCAATGATATAATATTGCTGTTCTCTGTAAAAGGAATCAAATGGTTTGATCCTGTGAATACCTTGACATTATATATATAAAAGTGTATATGACAAACACATTAGATTATTTTCAAATAATATTTAGTACACATAATGAACTTTTATGTCTATTCTTTATTTCATATTTGCTTTTTATCATTCCAAATGAGGTTATGATTTTTTTTTAATGGGATATATATTATATAAAACTTGATAAATAAAGTAAAAATCAAATCTTTAAAAATGTTTATCAACTGCACGACTTTAAAGTAGTTTCCTATTTTTCATTTTTATTAACATTATTAACACCATGGTTTTTTCGACAGTTAGTGTAGAATGTAAAGTTAGATTTCGAATTCAAAGTCGTTGAAATTCAAAATCATAGGAGGGTTAGAGGTTTGGCATGAAATAACCTTTGGGGAACCTTCTTTCTGGGAAAGTGTTACGATTTTATGGGCCATCCTTTAGGCTCCAAGCAAGAGCGATTGTCCAGCAGAAATGCTTGGTAAAGAATCCTTTGGTTGTTCCTTGGTGCTCCTCAGTATTGCAAGTCCTTCGTCAATGATTGCAAATGGACGTCTCTCCGTATCAGTGATTAAGTAGTCAATCAGCCAAGCATTAGGGCTGTTGATTGGTTGAGGTTTAAACCATGTGACCTCGCCTAGTCTACAAATTTAAGTGATGTATTGTAGCATACCTTATATACCAAAATATTCCAACAGAAAGAAGGTTCAAAGTTGGTTTGGTTTGTTTTGTTTTACGGGATATCAACCTCAGTGGTCATTTAATGCTGATAAAGTTTTGAAATAAATCAATTCTTAATGGATAATACAATTTTTTTTATAAATACATTTTTCTATTTAACCCATAGATGGGACCCTAACAGGTACTACCAGAGTGAACCAGGAAGCAATGGAGATGAAGGGGTGCTCCACATTCCCCAAATCTCCAAAACTGGAACCAGATAGAGTTTAACGTCATTCCCAAGACATGTAGACCCGCAGTCACCACCTTCTAGCACCCATATGATAAAAAGGGGTTGGGGCTTGCCATAAGGGCAATAGGGTTGGGAAAATCATATAGGTGCTAGGGCTTGACGTGACCAGCCGATTGATCGGAGGGGGCCTCTCCGACCGCCCGTCTAGCCCAAGATAGGGCCAAAGTGGAGTATTGCATGTCATGAACTGCTCATCCACCTGGGCTCTATCCTTAAGCGTCACGGGTCGCCACCCACGGCCAACAGGTGGCCCCATTGGGGGAGTTTTACCCCTCTACAGAGGTGCAGTCGGTGCATTCTAACGCCCCAGCCAACAGGGCGGGGTTCAAAGTTTAGTTAGCTTAGTTAGTTAGGCTGGAGATGTGATGCAAGCATGCACCGGCTCTCACTCATGTGGTTGAAGGATTCTAAGTTGAGAAAGTTTATTTCTGAATAAAAATGTCATCATGAAATATGACTTGGTAGTCTCTATGAATTAAAGGGTAGCCTTTGTGAACCAGCATCTTGAAGCTAAAGACATAGATCACAGACCAGCATCTTAAAGACATAGATCACAGACCAGCATCAGACATTAAAGACATAGATCACAGACCAGCATCTTAAAGACATAGATCACAGAGACATAGATCACAGACCAGCATCTTAAAGACATAGATCACAGACCAGCATCTTAAAGACATAGATCACAGACCAGCATCTTAAAGACATAGATCACAGACCAGCATCTTAAAGACATAGATCACAGACCAGCATCTTAAAGACATAGATCACAGACCAGCATCTTAAAGACATAGATCAGACCAGCATCTTAAAGACATAGATCAGACCAGTCAACCAATTAGAAGAAATGAAGATAGCAACATAACAGATTACAGAACATAAGAAATCCAACTAATAAGTACCAGTCAGCTACTTAAGTAAATAAGAAGGATTAGATATGGGAGTATAACCACGGATGCCTCATCTCCTCACAAAAACTCTCTCCGCATTTATATGCCCAGTAAGTGGGTATACAATACTAAACATCAAATGTCAATCAATGTTGGGAAATATCAAATAGTCTATGTTGGAACTCATGTTTAATTAACCATCTTCCCAGATAAAGAAAGAGGTCTTACCTTTTTTGTGGTCATGTGAAAAGTCTACAGTGTACATCACAATGCAAAGGGGAGTAACTTTGTTGTATTTTTTCTCTGTATTAAAATTGTAATGACCGACAAGTGGGAACTGTTTCACGGTCACAAAATCTATAATATCTTGTCTTGTAACAGTTGCCTGAAATTTAAAAAAAAAAAAAAAAAGGAAAAGTTAAATTTTAAAATTCATACACAAATAAAGATTATTAAATAAAAAGATGCTTTGATGTGGAGTAGAGGATAGTAAAAAAAAAAATAAAAAAAAAAAAAAAAAAAAGTAAAGTCGGCGGAGTGGCCTATAGTCAAGTATCAGCCAACCAACAAGGGCGTCTATCCCCTTTTCACTAGTGTTAGACCATGGAAATTGTTTTGACATCTGAGGTGGAGCGCTATACATACCATGAGCTCCTCGCTTTACAGCACAGATCCCCGTGCTACTCATGCACTGAGTTGGCGAGGGCCAGTATTGCACTGGGAACCTTGTGGTTCTTAGTAAAAAAATGGAAAATGAAGATCATAAGATGACGCATGTAGAATGTGAAATGATCTTCATTTTCTGTTTTTTCACATGCAATGATCACGTCATCAGCTTTTGTATATAAACGCACATATAAAAAATAACGGTAAATAACATTCACACATCCACCCTACACTTAACATTTCATTTTTCTCCCTTATAAAATTTCTTTTGCATTGCCCTGATGATAGTTTAACATAAACCGAAATACTTAAGTATAGACATATAAAAAATTTTCCTTTGATCGTAACATCCCGTATCTGTTATATTTTTAAAACATTTTCTTCACATATTGTCGGATTAATTTCATCGTTATATATATATATATATAAATAAACAGAAGAACATAGCAAAATATTTTTTTCTAAAAAAAAAAAACCATTAATCTCTCAGGAAGAAGAAAGAAAGTTTCTCTAAATCTATAATTTAACTCTCTGCCAACAAATTTCCTCCATGACTGTACCAAATTTTCAATTGGTTCCCTAATCGCAAAAGGGATCAAGTACCAGTCTCAGGACTGGTACACAGACAAAACAATAAATGGCAGTGGTGTTCCCGGTGGCTTATGGTAGGATTGCAATGGCGGAGAGCTGCTGTGAGCAACTTAAAGTAGGCAAAGAGTTAAAAGCTAAATAATGTTTTCTATATTTCTTGTAAACTATTACAGATATACAAACAAAACAATCTATTAGGAGAATGAAGTTATTTCCTAGTAAAATTAATTCTTAAAAGCTGTTTTTAAAATGATAGAATTTGAATTAAACTTTTTTGATATAACTTTAAAACAAGTCATTTTTAAAATACCTTACATTTGTTGAATACAAGATATACTATTATATATATATATATATTCAAACTCTGAAGGCTATGACTAAGACAAAAGTATCTTATTTTAATTTTTAAATTACCTTCTTTAAAACATGCTTTTTAGGTTCAAATGATGTTTGGAATCTTTCAGGTATGAAAACAGCGATGGAATCCTCATCAATTTTGTAAACACGAGAAATATCTGGATCAGTCACATGTAGAAAATGATGTTCATCACGCATTTCATTGGCTAAAAAAAAAAAGTGAAGAAGATGTTGAAATCTGATAGACATTCAAATACAAACTGGTCTTTAGTCGGGGGGGGGGGGGGAAGAATTCTTATACATTTACCAAAGATTGTATATTCAACACAATTTATACTATACTAGAAGCTGCTACCCAGCATCACCTGGGTAGAGATGGGAAAAAAAGATTTGATTTATATTCAAAAATATTTAAAAGTTAGAATACATAGAAATACCATTAAAATCTCAAAGGTAAACGAATCAATAAACTAGGCCCCCCCCATCTCTACCCAAGATTTGCCGGGTAGCAGCTTTTTAGGCAGAATTTTAAATGTATTTCTATGTATAGTCTAATTTTTAAATATTTTTGAATATAAATCAAATCTTCATAATTATTGCACAAAAAGCAAGAACCAGTGATATTTAATATGTATATATATATTATTTTGTCATTAATTGTTTTATTAGTTTCATCCAGACATACATACACACCAACTGCCCTTTATGCATGTATAGATAGATAGATAATCACATGCAAAGGATAACATTTCAAAATATGAATCTTCCTAACCCAATTTTAACAATTTAACGATCTTATTCATACGCAGCGATTTTCCTAAAATTTATCAGGAAATGCATTTCTACAGATGAAAACAGAAAGTTTTACTTAAAAAAAAAAAAAAAAAAAAAACGCCCCACACAATAAATGCATTTCTAAAAATCGTTTGCACTTTGACAGTCACTCAACGAAAGTTTTCAGAATTCTTCTAAAATTTTAACAGTTCAAGGAAATAACTCTTATTGACCCTCATTATCTCCCTTTACATACTTATTCGTGCAAGTTTTCCATTCGTCAATTCTAACGGTATGTCAACCCGTCTAGGATTATTTCATGCCTCGAGGTTAAGGAGTCATGTACATTATATGTTCATATTTACATTTTTGTGTAATTGTTTCTTAAGGAGTTCTTTTTTGCACACATTCCTATCGAATATAAATAAGTTTTAAACAGATCTATTTGACCCATAATGGGACCTTAACAGAATGGACCAGGGAGTAATTGCAATGAAGGTGTGGCGAGAGAAACCACGCACGTAGTGGTTCGAAGCGTGCACGACTGTGTTTGGCATGCAGAATGAGATCGGGGCGAGTGGGGAGATTGAACTCACATCCTACTGATCGCGAGTCGTGGCCTGATGCATGCGAATTACTAAACTGTGCAGAGTAACCTGGATGTGAAGTCTCGTCGTGAGGATTGACGCGTGCTGATGAATGTCGAACGTGCTGCACAGCAAATTCAGAGTAAGGAGCCCAGATGAACACAGTAATTGTGTATTTAAGGACCTGCCCTCCTAGCTTTGAGATGAAGTTTCAGTTCATTTTTTTAAGAAAAAATTTGCATGGAGCTACGTTAGATTTTGCATTTGCACAACCCACTTTTTCTCTAAAAATTACTTATCAAAAGTATCGAACTGGTATTGACTCATGTAGATATTTAGAACATCATCATTACTTTATTACATATCTGTGCACATATTCGTATTTAAAAAGAAAAAAAAAAGTTCTCTCTTGATTTGGAAAAAGAAAAAAAAAGAGAAAAAGAAGGAGAGGAGGAGAAAGAGGAGAGAAAAGAAAAAAGAAAAAAAGGGCAAAGGAAAAAAGAAATAAAGAGAAAAGTTTTGGTTTGGTTTAGTTTGAGGCATATCAATGTCAGTGGGTCATTTAATGCTGATAAAGTTTTGAAATGAATTCATTCTTAAGTGGATACTCAATTTTTTTATAAATACATTTTTTTTATTCAACCAACAGATGGGACACCAACAGGTACTACCACTAAAAAAAAAATTTAAAAAATTAAAAAAAAAAAAATTAAAAAAGAGAGAAGAGAGAAGAAAGAGAGGAGAGAGGAGAAAAAGGGAAAAGGAAAAGAAAAAGGAAAAAAGAAAGAAAGAAAAGAAGCCACCTGTTTAGGTGATGTATATTACCTGCATCCATGTAGGTAGCTAGCAATGGATTAGAAATGTTTGTGAAGAAACCAACAACTGTAATTGCATCTTCTTTCATGCCTTTTTTCAATCCTTTAAATGATGGACAAGTTTAGAAGCATCTCCATGTTGAGAAATCATATGGTTAACAATTCCTATATATTAGAAAAAAAGAAAATAAACAAAAATTTTAAAAAAAGAAAAAGGGCTGTGATTCAATAAACTGTAATTAAGATCATCTTTGAGAAAATTTATTTTTCACAAATACTATAATTATTTGAGTATAACACTATTTTTCCAGATTTTTCTACCTAAAAAGTTAGGGGTGTATATTATACACGAACTATATAATAAACTATTTTTCCCCAGGCTTATGTCTCACCATATTCAGGACTGGAAAGTGAACTATATCTATAGTCCCAACTAACGTGTTTTTAGTCTGTTACAGAAAAATATCCACTGGAATGGGTTTACTATTTCTCAAATTTTTGAGATGAGGCTTGATAATTAGTATTATCTAAATTAGAAGGTTCCCCAAGTCCGAGAAAGTACCAGAGTCCAACAAGAAATACATGTTTGCTCTAAATATCATGTAAATTTTGTATTCTATGACAAAATACAAACTATATAAATTCTTATTTTTAATCAGTACAAATCAATAAAAGCTGATTGTTTCTCGTTTTATTCTAGTCCGAATAATGCAGATAATACTAAAAGTTGATTGGTTTGGTTTCTTTGTTCAATGGCATATCAACCTTCATGGGTTATTTAATTAATACCAAAGCCATCCTTGTAGAAGTACAGTAGTGGTACTATTTAACCTATAGCTGGGGTATAAGGGGTTCATACATTTCCCAAGGGTATTAGCCCAAAATTGAACATAATGAGTTGGAACTAGCTTACTACAATGTCGCAGTCAAGCATATTATCTGCAACACCATGTAGACCCCCGCCCCTCCAAATTCTAAAATGTCTATTATACATAAAAATTTTCTTTCCCAGAATTTTGTAGTAAGTTAGGGGTGCGTGTTATATACAAATAATTACGATATTACAAACATTTTTATATTTGGTAGACAAATCTTTGTAGCTTCTTTAAACAAACAAAACAAAAACAAAAAAACAAACATACATACATACATACATACATGCACACTGAAAATAAACCATTATTGAAAAAGATCCACTTTATAAAAATTTAATTAGGTATAGATCTTGAATTCATGAAAGAAAATCTCCATTTCCAACAAGGTGATCTAATGCTATATAAAAATTGAACGTAGTATCTATAATGAATTGTGGAGGCCCCTGAGCTGCACAGAATCTAAAGCACATACTTTAATAGGTGTGCTTATCACATACTTGTATTTCTACCTGTAAGTGACAGACACTACTTAATTTACCCCCCCCCCAAAAAAAAAAAACAAGAAATTCAAGAATTCATGCAACAACAATAATTACCATATTCTTCTCTTGGTCCTTTATATTCATACTCCACACCATTGCGGAAGATTTTAAGAGTTGGGTATCCAGTGACTTGGTATTTTTTACCAACTTCAGTGTTTGTAGTGGCATCAATCTTGGCCAGGGGAATGGGAGGATCATTTTTCAACAGACTTTTAGCTGCCTTCTCATACTCTGGGGCCAGACGCTTGCAATGGCCACACCTAAGATGCAGATAAGGAAAGAGATTTAATAAAATAAATAAAAAATAAAAAAAACTGAATTATTCATACACATTATATCAAACTAATTAAATTCAAATTTATTCTCATGTTTATTGAGATTAGTGTCATATCCTTCATCATTTTGATTTCAACAGTACTCCATCTTGTTTTTCTAACTAATGCCAAGCCTTTAAATGAAAGTAAAATATTTTTTCTTCAAGACAGAGAACAAGTACCACTGTACTCATTTGGAAAAAGAGTGAGAGTGTCTTGCCTGTCGGAGTCGAACCCGCACCCTCCGGAATGCAAAGAAATGAGATTTAGGCGCTGGATGGACGCGAGGTGCAATTCAGGTGCCTGGATGTTGGGGCCTACACGCGTCCATCAGAATGCACAAGAATTGTGCACGAGCGCGAGGTTCGATTGATGTGCCCAGATGATAGTGGGAAACGGCAGTACAAGTAGAAGTGGGGTGACAGCAGTAATAGTGTTGTGACTTCAGCTGCTGGTAGACGACGACAGTGTTGTAGCCTGCGAATAAGGCGTTTGACTCGCTTCTTTTGCCCCCCCCCTTAACAAAGAACATTTACTTGAAACCCCATAATTGTGCAAAGAAACCAAACCAATCTTAAACAGACTGGAGATCGAAATATTGATCATAAGCAGAACAAACAAATATTTATTCCCCCCCCCTATTTTTTTCCTTCTATACAACTGTACTCTATCTTGTTTTTCTAACTAATGCTTAGCCTTTAAATGAAAGTAAAATATTTTTTCTTCAACACTAGTTGCCCTACAAAGGTTAGAAAACCTTAGCCTGCCTACTATTTACTAATAGTTGAGGGAAGGAGAAGTGATGGAGCCATGTCTTTTGAGAATATAAGAGCAAAATGAGATGCTAACTACTTTCTCCAGTAATTGAACTTGACTCGCTGAATCCGTTTCTTATAATAACCCTTACATCACACACACACACCTCCATTTAAATAATAAAAAAAAAAAAACTTCATACGGAGGAAGAAAAAAGAAACTACAGTCATTTAACAAAAATGAAAACTGAATAAATAAGTTAGATTGATTGATTTTAATGGCATGTCAACCTATCTAGTGTTATTTTATGCCTAATGAATATTTCTTAATTTTTTTTGTTTTTTTTCCCCCAATTAGGAAAATTTTTTCAACAGATCTATTTGACCAATAAATTAAACCGGTAATCTGAACAATAGCTACATAAATGAGAATAACCTCCCCTTGTTTCTTTCAGTTTGAGGAAGCCTTAATAACAATTAAGTTCATTTCAAATAATGCGCAAGCACAATTAAGAACACATTTTATGATATTTTCATGTTAAAACATGTATTGATTTGAACAAATTTGTATTTTCAGTGTAGATTTACGGTGAAATGAAAATGGCAAACCAAAACATAAGGCTTCCTCAAAGTGAAAGAAACAAGGGGAGTTACTCTCATTTATGTAGCTAATGTTCAGATTACCATTGAACCTAACAGATATTACCACTCTTGGTCAGAGTAGACTCCACCCTCCTAAGATGTCCAAAACTGAAGCAGTTTAGTGTCATACCCAGGTAGAGTAGGTGAGAAGGTTGTTTTATTTAATGACATATCAATCCTTTTTGGATCATTTAATGCCAAATCAAATAATTTTGATAAACAAAAGACCCGGGTTGCTTACAGTACTTGCTTTTGTTTAAGTGGTCACCCAATTGAGTACTGAACAGGTTCATCACTGCTTAACTTCAGTGATCCAGTGAGTACAAACTTTGTGTGTACAAATAATTGACCAAAGCTAGGCTTATTTTGTATCCCGTGTATGGTGTGACGCCCCCCCCCCATATCAGGTTAAAATTTAGGTCTTAGAATATTATACAATATGTGAGAAGATGCTGATAGATATGCGTCCTGCATCACTGATGCATACAAATCTAGAAGGACACAGAAAAAATGTATCCATGTAGTTTTTTTTCTTACCCTGCCATTTCCAGCTAACTGTAAATACATTTCAATATTTTCTTGGAAACAAATTACACTGTATAGGGTACAAGGTAGGGGTTAGACGGCTTTAGTTGTTCATAGATAAAAACTCAACAATTTATTAAGCAACTTTAGTTGGGACCTATCAAATTTCCCGGGGACCCATTCAAATTAAATCCATGTGTCCCAGGATGCACTAAATTAAAACTATCAGCATCACTGTGTGAGTATATTTCAACAACTTGAAAGGAATGGAAGTTTAGTATAGAGCTGCGCTAGAGCCGCTAGACAGAATGGATTTAGAGAAAGAAGAAAAAGGTCAAAATAAATAAAGAGGAGAAATAAAACTAAAAAGAAAATACTTACCATGGTGCATAAAACTCCACCAGTGAAAGCTCGTGCTCGTTGACAAAGTCATCAAAGTTTTCAGACGTAAGTGTAACCACAGCTTCTGGGGGTGGCTTCCAATTGTCCTTACCCCTTTCCAACATGTATTCAACAATTCCTGAAAAATAATCAAACTAAGTTCTAATTACCGTCGAATTGGTAAGACACGGCAACAAACAATTGTAACTCAATATGAACCCGTCTTGTTGCAATTCTACTGCAGAATGACAGGGTATTTATAAAACTCCACAATATCATTGAAACCAAGCAGCCAATCAGAACTCAAGGAATGGAATCACCCAAATGCATGAATGGATCATTCCTGATTTCTATAAATACCAACTGTCTTGGACACTGCTTCAGTTGTGCTTAGCTAGTTGCTGTTATTCAAACCAACAGTAGACTAACTGACTTCAATACAGATAAAGTTATTTTTTGAGAATTTAACTTAAACATGGTTGATTAGACATTAGGTTAGCTCAGTCGGTAGAGCGTTCGGCTAGAAACCACAAGGTTCCTAGTTCAATACTGGCCCTCGCCAACTCAGCGAATGAGTAGCATAGGGATCTGTGCCGTAAAGTGAGGAGCTGATGGTAGGTGTGGCGCTCCACCCCAGATGCTAAAATAATCTCCTTGGTCTCACGCTATTGAAAAGGGGATAGACTCCCTCGCTGTATGGCTGATACCGACATTAGGCCACCCCGACAACTTTACTTTTATAACTAAGCAACATTGTTCTATTTTAATGGCCTACAACCAAAGTTGTTATTTCTGAGCATTTCATAAAGACATGACATATCCAATAGTCTGGTTTGGTTGTTGGGGGTACTACTCATGTAGTGTGTCTTAGGCAAGAATAGCCTGGCAAAGCCCATTCCTTTCCAAGTCTACAACTGGTTTTAAGAGTTTTCCTTCTCCTAGACCAGTTGCCATACCAAGGTTAAAAACCCCAGTCTGCCCTACTATTTACCTATAGCTGGAAGAAGAATAATATATTTCACAAGGGTATTAGTGCTGTTTGAAATGAAAACAGCCTTGTTCAGGATTTGAACTCAGGTAGCAGAGTCCACTTCCTACGACAATAACTGTTATACAACAAGCACATCAATAGTAACAAACAGTGATATACCCATGTGTTGAAGAGAGGAAGTTTTACCCATTACTTTCAACATGTTTACCACAAATAGGATATGACAAGACCGCAAGTATGGGGCATCCAGCGAGGATTGAACTTGCTATTCAGTAATAATGGATCTGCGAGACTAGCTTACTAACCATTGCACCACATTTGGACACCTCCCAAGGGTATTAGTGAAATGCAAAATGAAAACAGACTAATTCAGGATTTGAACTTGGATAGCCAAGTCCACCTCATGACATACATATGTAATCCACGCGGACCTAGGAGGCTACTCAGTTTGACATGCCTGCTCTAACAGGTATTAACATTCTGGGTCAGAGTAGACCTGGGAGTAATGGCTATGAAAGAGTACTATATACTCCCCAGAGCTTCAGAACTGGAGCTTCATCACCTGTTGCAGTTTAATGTCATATCCAGACCCCACCTTTTTTTTGGGGGGGAGGGGGGTCTAAGCCCTATCAACAAAATGACAAACATTACTAAACAGTAAAGACAAACTTTTATAACTGTTATCCATGTTTTTATGTCATTATTTAACAAATTAAATAAATTTAAATGATTGTTTCTATTTATCTATTTAGAAAAGGGAGTCCCTTGTAGATTATGAACCTACTCAGCCCAAAAATGAAAATCTGGCAATTACAGTAAAACTCGATAATACTAGGGCGAGTCAAAAGTTTTGCAATATTTCCCTACAGGCTAGTTTGTGGCATGTAATCATACAAGTCTGTAAGTCAGCTTCTGGTCTTAAGAGACATTATGGTGGTGCAAGAGCATCAAATTTTATCATCTGATCCATTGAATCCAATGGGAAGGACGTCCTTCCTATGTCATATTTGCATCAAATTTTGTTGATCTGCAGCAAGATTGAGGAGTTATTTGAGGGCTCATGAGAGGAAAGGTTCTGGTGGTGGGGTTATAGAATTGTGAGGGATGGCAGTGATCTTTAAAGATTATGCTATTGCTATATCTTATGACTGAAGCAGTTAAAGTCATAGAAAATACCTTTCATGGTTGATAGTATTATGGTAGTTGGTGCACTGACATATACATTGATTCAATCGGTGTATGATTTGAAAGCCACAAAGATGAACGTGCAATAGTCTAATTTGGGAAGTTATACTTTATGACTCCAAGTAAGTAAAGTCGTTGGGGTGGCCTAAAGTCGGTATCAGCCAGTCAGCGAGGGAGTCTATCCCTTTTCAATAGTGCTAGACCAAGGAGATTGTTTTTAGCATCTGAAGTGGAGCGCAACACCTACCATCAGCTCCTTACTTTACCGCACAGATCCCTGTGCTACTCATAACGCTGAGTTGGCGAGGACCAAACGCTCTACCGACTGAGCTAACCCGGCCCATTGGCCATAATGCAGAGGAAACAACCAAAAAAATATTTGTTGTGTGAAAACATTTGTTGCAAGAACCTCAATCTGTTGTATTGTCCTCGGACGGAAAACGAAGCTTCCGGAAAAAAGACAAAGAAAAATATAAAAATATATATTTTAAAAAAGGGGAAAACAAAAGCGAGGCTTTCCGGTCAGGGAAGCAGGGAGAAGGTAAAGAAATATATAACAAACATCCGTTATCAGATCAAAAGATAAAGATGTGTAGGCGTGTCATCAATACAAAAGCCAGAGGGTCGAGCCGACAGCAGTGAGACCCCAGAGACGCCAGCCGGCAGCCGAAAGGACACTTCACGTCTCCCGTCAGCAACCACCCCTCGTGCACTCATTGTAAGCTCTGCGCCTTCACCACCCACACACCGAAGAAAATAAAGAAGGGTCCTCTCTTTGTACATACGTATGTGTTGTTTATTGAAGTCCAGTAGTCGGTAGTAGCTGACTACTACACATACTTCGCCATGTGACCATACATACCTGCAACGGCTACTTACTTACATGATTTAGAGTAGCGAAGAAGGCTGCTACGTAACATATATGATTTGGTGCCGTGACCAGCAAAGTCAGGTAGGCCAATGAAACAGTAAATGAGCTCAAAATCATAGAGGCAAATCTGGTGGGTAGCACTGAGTGTATCAGGTGAGATCTGCACTTAACAGTCCAGTGTATTCAGTCACCTTCACGACTTCAGCAAAAACATCCAGAACTGCTGAATTGTACTTCACATTACCAAAATATTGCAAAACTTTTAACTCACTCTGGTATAATTAACCATATCAATGATTCAGCATTTTCATAATGGTAAACAATCAATATATTTCATGTATTATAAATATGCTTACCGGCTTCGTTTCTGGGACCATCATAAGGATACATTTTTCCCTTTTTGAAAAACATTAGTGTTGGGTATCCATTTACTTCATATCTGGATGAAGAAAAAAAAAAAACAAAAAAAAAAACAATTATATTTCCAAAATAATACAAGTTCTGTAATTAGTAAAACATTAAATCATAAATTTAATTATATAGATTAATTTATATTCAAATTATATTAATTTATATTAATCTATTTATATTCAAATTAAATTAATTTATATAAATTAATATAATTATACAATTTTTACAAAAAAATTTTTTTCTAAAATAATAAAAGTTCTGTAATTAGTAAAACAAATCTTCAGAAATGCTAATATCAATTATCAAATACCACTTTGCAGTTTAAGGGAGATAACTCCCTTTAACGATATTGAACAAAATCGCAAACCATTGAAACAATTCCTTAAAAACACTCAATATCAACTAGATAGAAATACCAGATAAGTATCTTAAAATTAACACAATGAGCATGTCAATTCTTTTTGGGTTATTTTATGCCGAAGATGTTTTTATTTTATTCATAGTTGTTGAGTATTCAATGCATTTTTAAAACTCATTTTTTGATATATTTAACCCATACTAACAAGTACTACCACTTCAAGTTAGAGTGGACCTGGGAGTAATGGTGATGAAAGGGTACTCCACATTCTCTAGAGCTTCAGAATTGGAAACTCATCACTAAATGCAGTTTAATGTCATACCTAGGAGTCTAACACCCTCAGTCACCACCTTCTAGGACATATATGATAAAAAGGGTGGGGGGTTGCCATAAGAGCAATACGGTCAGGAAACTCATAGGTACTAAGGCTTGATGTGACCAGCCGATTGATAAGAGCGGTCCAAATAAGGGACAAAGTGGAGGATTACATGTCATGGACTCAGTCCTTAAGCATCATGGGTTGTGACCTATGGCCAACAAGTAGCCCATTGGGGGGGGGGGGGCTTCTTACTTCTTTGCAGAGTTGCAGTTGATGTCTTCTAAAGCCCCAGCAGATAGGGTGGGGTTTTTATATGTGATAATGAAGTATGGTACGAGTGTGAAAACATACTTTGTGTTTAGTGAACAGAGTATATTTAATTCCCCGATTGCCATATACATCTGAAACCTAGTAGCAAATTGTATTTTGAATTAATGTGTTTTACCTCTTGTAGCATAATGGACCCTGGAACACCTATATTTGTGGCCTTGTGCCAGACACGGAGAAACCTTAATAGATTGTAGCATGATTCTCAGACCTTACGGGTGTGGGCAAGCAATGTGAAAGTCGTTAGCATCTTTGAGTCTATTCGGAGCCATTAAGTCTGGGATTATGCTAGTAAAATTTAGTTTAATCGGTTTGTCAGAAGAAAGGATGGTTGACCCGTTGACCTCTTAAGTGACACGTGTAATTTGGTAAAACAGAACGTTCGAAAGGTTCCAGAAGATTCTAGAAAGCTCGACTTCGATTTCTATATAATGAGGGAACCTTAGATTTTGAGGTAGTTGAGCCCTGGAGAGAGGAAGACGAGTTGAGTTTTTGTCTGCGGCCGTGGAGTTTGGCCGAGTTAGTTGTCAGAGGCTGGTGTCGTTTAAGTGTGAAGCTTGATAATTGGAACGAAGTTAAGAGCATCATTAAAAACATATTTAAGGAAGCCGACTATCTCTCTCTCTTAATAACTTTCATTAAGAAAATAAATTCATGAAAAGCAAGAAATACTGTCCACATCTTTATTTACTACACGCCAAAGAAATCGTAATGGAATTCATGAATGAAAGCCATTAAATAAACAAACGAGAACAGATACTTGACTGGAGATATATACTTGTCAACAAGTCAAATTGGCCATAACGAAAAGCACGCGGCCTGTGTAAGTTGATACTCGGTTGATACTCCCTTGACCCACCCGCTGACTGACCAAGAACTACTAGATTCTGCGAGTGTGTGGAGTTGTAAACAACCCCAAGAAGTTCCACACCTTATGAGAAAGACAACGGCCACATAACTTATACGAATTAGTGCCGTGAAAGAAAAAGGCACAACGGTACAAGTATATGATTTAGCGTAGCGGTAAAACGCCACTACGTTACACTCTCTTTCACTAACATATAAGTAAAAAATATAACAGAAGACTTAGATTCTTTGCATTATAGCCTATTTCAGGAAGCCTAAACCAAGTGGTTTATGTTATATTTTTTACTTATAAATTTTTTTTATAAATTTGCTCTGTGACTAACAATAAGAGCACATATTGAGCTCTGCAAATTGCGACACGTTTTTTAAAAAAATCCTGTCTTCTCCGGATTTTTGGAATATATATATATAAAGCTGTATGTTCCCAGGCTTTCAATGTACTATTAATTTGGTATATTTCTCAAGTTTACTAAAACAGACCAAAGATTGAAAAAAAAAATTTAAAAAAAAAAAAATTTGTAGATAATTTTCATACATTAGCAGCAGTTAAAAAAAAAAAAAATAAATCAAGAGAGAGATAAGATATATAATTTTTTTTTTTGTGTTAATTTTGACAAAAACAAAACAAGTAACTAAGCTTTCTTTTGAACTAATATTTTTTGATAAAATCAAATTTGGCTCTTGACTCATACTTTACAAATACTAACTGATCCAGATAAGTAAATAATAAATCCAGTGATTTACCTCGTGGCAAGATCCTGATGTACAGTGGCATCTACTTTTGCTAAAGAAACACCAGGGGTTGTGGTTTTTAGTTTCTTGGCAGCCTTTGCATATTCAGGAGCAAGAGTTTTACAGTGACCACACCTGAAAGAAATAAAATAAAATTTATTAGAAATTTGTTCTTTTTTCCCCTAGCATTTTAGGATCTCAGAAAACGTTATAATAGAAGACTGATGGTTAAGAGAAGTTTTATTGTCAATGCAAGTGGGTAAAGCAAGATTAAACAGAGAAGAGTATCAAGTAAAACAAAATGGTGCTTCCTTAACTGCCAGTCTTATAAATCAGTGGTTTTCAACTGAGGACCATATAACATTTTTTTTTTGTCCAAGTAAGCAAAAAGATTTTAAATCATAAAAAAACAGGATTTTTAAACATTGAATCCTTAAAAGAAGATAAGTCTCAGAATTATTTTTGGTATATAATGCATGACATTTGGATGATGGTTAACTGTCAAGATTTTTTGTCAAACTTTCAATTTTGGCATAAAATGAACTTATATTAGTATTAAAATGTTAACAAAACACATAAATCACACATCGGCCGGACAGGCTTTGTTTAAAAAAAAAATTAAATAATAATAATAATAATCTAAATAGGTATTCTATTTTTTGTATGTAATACAACATAGCAAGTATTTAAAAGGCATTTTTAAGTTCAAAGTGATGTCATTTATTTCAATTAATACTGTATATGTGTATACATGCAGTATTGAAAACGTTGAATAATCTTGTGGTAAACTTTTTTAAATGTTGATATCCGTACATCTTATTCTCTAAATAATTGGTTACAGATTAGAGATACATACAATTTCAGTGCAGAATCAGAAAAAAAAACAAAACAATTTTACATAAGAATTAAAAGTTTTATCAAAATTGCTCCAAAAATAAAGAAATGGTAAAGAAATTACTAAATTTTTTGTTTTGAATTGGCCCATGATTTGACTTTTTTTCTTTTTTTTTTTTTTTTTTTTTTACAAAATCATGTCCACTTTTGTACCCCCTAATTATGGGGCTTTAAATCCTCATAACTTTTGAACCACTGGGGATATTTGTATAATTCAAAACAGTTTTGACCCCATTTACAGAGCTCTATATAACTAATGTGATTAAATAACAATAACCTTGATTAAAACAAAAAAAAATCAACTGTGAATGCTAAGCCATTAGAAGTTCATTCCTTTGGGAGACTATAATTCCTAAAAATCACAGAATACAGAGAGAAAGAGAGAGAGAGAGAGAGGGGAGAAAAGATGTTTGATACAGGGGTTGTGTTTTTTTGCAAACAGTCCTACTGAAATACATATAATTTTTAAACAGATCTATTTGACTCAAAGATAAGACCCTAACAAGTACTACCACTCCAAGACCTGAGAGTAATAGCAATGAAGGGGTACACCACACTACGTCAGATCTCAAGCCTCACCATTAGATACAATTTAGTTTTGTACACAGGATACCCCTTTTTGGGAGGGGGTATCCAGTCAGCATATTCTAAGCTCTGCCAACAGGGAAGTATGATGTTTTAATATCAGCCATTATGATTTTATTCCTTTGGGAGACTATAGATTGTTAAACAAAAAAACAAGTGTGTGTGTGTGCGTGTGGGAGAAAGAGAAAAAAAAGCTGTTTAAAAGTAGTAGTGACTGTTACTTTGAGATGAACTAGTAATGAATTATTGTCCATTTAAAAGAAACTTAATATAATTTCTAAAAGATTATTATCAAGAGTAGCAACGTCATTTATTTCTGGCCTGAGTCAAAAAAAGAGTTTATTGAAGATAACTGAAGAGAAATAAGATTTAATCCAGTCAAGAAACCTAATCCTCTATATAAATATCAGATTCTATTTTGATAAGATGAAAAACAGAACATAAGAATGATTTAAACCTCTACATTTTTCCACCATTGACAGTTAATATCTAAATCACTCCATGATGTAGAATTTGATACAATTTTTTTTTCATAATGGGCTTTCTATAACAATAGGTTGGTTGTTTTTATTTTTGGGTCATTTGATAATGAATCAAGTCATTTTGATATCAAGTTGCTTACAGTACCTACTGTTGCTTAAATGGTTATCCTTTAAAGTATTGACCTGGCTCATCACTGCTTAACTTCAGTTGTTATATAGCCCTTATTCTGGGTATATAAATGGTGAGACAGTTCTATTTTTCTTTTGGGGAGAGGAGAGACATTTGTATATGAATTATTTTTTACAGCGATTTAAAACCGTATTTTGCTTCGAAAAGTCGAAAACAAAAAATATGAATTTTTTTTCGGGCCTAAATTTTTGTCATTAGTTTGCATTGCAAAATCAAAAAGGATAATCTTTATCAATATTCTTGAAATTGAACACTTAATTAGTAGACACTTTATACTATATTGTGTGGGTTGATTTTTTCTTTTTAGACCTTTGGAAGCAAAACCACAACCAATGAAAGTTGATGCAAGTTCTTTCAAAAAGTATAAGCTAAGCAAAAGAAAAGAAAAAAAAAAGCACTATATCCTTGATACTAGATACTCTCAGGATTATTTTGATATATAAATTGTGATATTTACATGATGGTTAACCGTCAGGGTTTTGTGTCAAAGGTTGAATTTTATGAAAAAAAAAAAAAACACAAAAAACTTTAAAATTTGTTGTTTTTTATATGTAAACAAATGCCTAGCAGGCGTTAAATTTCCGACCGCAATAGCTTTAATTTGCAATTTCTCGATTATTCCTGATCTAATCTTTAAAATAATTATATGATTGGAAAAAAAAAGAGAAAAATAATCTTTCTAAATATATAACTTTCATGTGTTTTTATCCATTGAATTATTTTTTATGGCTAGTTAAAACAGTATTATTTTTAAACAAAGTTGTATATGCTACATGCAGGCTTTGTTAAATAAAATTATATAGAGTTAATTGTTCCAAAAATAAAGAAATGGTGAAGAAAATACTAAATTTCTTGTTTTGAATTAGTCCGTGATTTGACATTTTTTTTAAACAAAATCCTGTCCACCTTTTTACCTCCAATTTCTCATAACTTTTCAACCACTGGGGATATTTGCATAATTCAAACGGTTCTGAACTCCATTTACAAAGCTCTATATAACTAATGTGATTAAATAACAATAACCTCAAATAAAAAAAATCAACTGGGAATGTTACAGAGTGTACTGCATAATTCTAACACTAGGTAATTAGAGAATTGAAAATTTAAACAGTTATTCAGGGCTACTGTATGGCTGCACCACTTGGATGCTAACAAAAAGTTTAGAGAAAACTTACATAAGAACTATACTATCTTGCTGTTTAGAACAAATCTTAGAAGTAGCACTCCACAAGAAAGCAGCTGTACAGCCACTTGCCTCCAATCACACAAGCCATCCAAGTAAGATGAATAAGACATGCTGGACACTGCTGGAGAAGCAAGGACAAACTCTTAAGTGAAGTTCTCTTGTGGACATATACGCATAGACACATCAATATAGGTTGACCAACAAAAAGCAACATCAATCAGCTCTGTGCAGATTCTGGATGCTGTGTGGTGGACTTGCCAAGGGTGATGACCAATAGGGATGATTGGTGTGAGAGAGCCATGGGTGTCAGTGCGACCTGATGATGATTATAGTCACAATATTTTGGCCATTTTACTTTCTGGCCAACTAAATAATATTGACCTCAGAAATGTAGACAGATATACAATATTCAAGTTAATGCATGCGTCATTATATGATCTTCACCTTCCATTTTTGCACATGCATTGATCACGTAATTGGTTTTCGTAAACAAACGCGCATATAAAAATTAACGGTTAATAGCATCATATTCACACAATCACTATACACTTAACATTTTTCATTTTGTTCCTCACATAAACATTACTTAACAGTGTCCTGAAGATGGTACAATATACCGAAATACTTAAGTATTGACACTAAAAATTGTTTCCTGATCATAACATCCTGTGTTTGTTATACTTTAAAAATATTTTCTTCTCATATACAATAATGTAAGTGAGAAATTAAAATTTGATGAAATTATCGAACTGACTAGTTTTTTTTGTTTACCAAACTTTGATTTTAGGAACACAATCATTTTATTCTGAACATTGTTCCAATATTCACCAACATTGATAATGACAAGTTATAAGTAACATACCATGGTGCATAGAATTCAACCAAGATGGTATCTCTGGAATATATAGCATCATCAAAGTTCTTGTCTGTGAGTACCAAGACATCGTCTTCCTCTGTGATCTCTGCTTCTACAAAAAAAAAAAAAGAAAAATTATAACAAAAAAAGTTCTGTGTTGAGGGGGGGGGGGGGTTCAATCAAGTCCGCCGCAAATGTCCTCAGGTCTCTAGTCCAACGCAAATTGGTAAAGTTCGTCATCTTTCTTTTCTCTCTTTGCCTCGCCACCTGGTCAGGTACTCACGCCGCTGTCCTGTCCTATCCATAGACTCCTGCTACTTATGGATGTAGCTTTTCAACATCCGGGCACCCGAGTTAAACCTTGCATCCATGCAACGCCCTAGTCTCATTTTGTTGCATTCGGGAGGATGCGGGTTCGACTCCTGCAGGCAAGACAATGTCTTGCTCTTTTTCTCAGTGAATACGGCAGCTGCCGTGCACTGCCGCTATTCGACTCCTGTTCTCCATCAAATTTTCTTTTAAAACATTTATCAATTAAACTGGTTGTTTAAAAACACATTTACTACTTTGGCAAAATGTTAAGTTCTAAAAAGAACAAAGGAAAAGATAGCAGTCCAAATAATTCATGGAATAATGAAAATAGAAAACTTTAGATTAACCATATTAATAATTCTGCTCATGTTTTATATTTATCAATAATTCTGTTTATATTTTATATTACCAGTATGTTTTGTTACATAATATATAGGCATAGCCTATCATTTTTGTAAGAAAGTGTAGAGTAGATTTTAAAATTAACAGTAAAAGTGGAGAAAAAAAAAGAAAAAAAAAATCACTGAGAATAGACTACTCTCAATGGCTTAGAGAGTCACATAACCAGGCGACTCTGGGAAAGTAGGATTTACTCAGTTGGAGTTGAAGTGATGTGGTCATTAGAGCCAGACACGTGTTTCCATCTATGCTGCAAAGAATGTCTCTGGGGAATAAATAAAAGTGTATACACAAAAATATATCTTCATGCTTCCTGATAAAAGAACAGAAAATGGAACCCAGAACCAAAGAGACACCTGGCCTGAAAGAAGAAACCTTGATATGACCCAATGGAAGATAGAAGAATAGAAACACAGTAGCCGCAGAGACAAGAAGGTGCTGAAACCTAGAGGATGGCCCCAGTATGTTTAAAAAAATTTTTTTTAAAGAAATTGTAATGTACACATACTGTAAACAACTCTGAAGCCATGCAGAAAAGAAAGGAGCATAGATGGAATTTTAGATAATTACAAAAATAATTAAGAAACTGGATGGTCATCATTTTCAAATTCATAACGGCCCAGTTAGGAGTTTGAAAATGATGAGGGTAAGGCATGTTACATAATGGATAGGCATAGCCTATCATTTTTGTAAGGAAGTGTAGTGTAGATTTTAAAATGAATGGTAACTGAAGAAAAAAAAAAAAAAAAAAAATCAGAGAATTTGATAGATAAGTTTTGAATGCAGAGTCATCTGGAGCAGAGTTCTCATTAGCTTAGAGAGCCATGTGACAAAGTGACTCTGGGGAAAGTAGAAATTAGTCAGTTGAAGTAAAAGCTAAGTGGCTGTTAGGGCTAGACATGTATTTCCATCTATGCTGCTTCCCTGTGTGTGTATGCATAAAAAAATAAAAAATAACAGAAAATAGAATCCAGAACCAGAGAGACACCTCACCTGAAAGAGAAGAACCCTTGACACCAAAGAAACCCTGATACAACTAAATGGAAAATAGAAGAATAGATAGAGATAAGAATAGTATACAACAATTTCATATTTGTTAAATATCTCATCTACAGAAAGTGATGTCAATATACACATAGGAAAAGTTTGGACTACTATAGACAGATTATCAATAATATGGAAATTTGATATCTCTGATAAGGTAAAGCAAGATTTCTTCCAAGCTGTAGCTGTGTCAGTGCTACTGTATGGCTACACCAATTGAACTTTAAAATGCTTGGAGAAAAGGCTAGATTCCTATCACACAAGTCATCCAAGTAAGATGAACAAGTCATGCTGGACACTGCTGGAGAAGTAAGAACAAACTCATAAGTGGTGTTCTCTTGTGGATACCTACACATGGACACTACAGAGTAGGCTGACCAGCAAAAAGTTACATTGATGAGTTCTATGCAGATTCAGGATGCTGTGAAGAGGACCTGTCAAGAGCAATGAATAGAAGAGAATGAGAGAGAGAGAGAGGGGTGAGAGAGAGAGAGAGAGGGGGAGAGAGAGAGAGAGAGAGAGAGAGAGAGAGGGTGTGAGAGAGGTGAGAGAGAGAGAGAGGGTGAGAGAGAGAGAGAGGGTGTGAGAGGTGAGAGAGAGAGAGAGAGGGTGAGAGAGAGAGAGAGAGGGTGTGAGAGAGAGAGAGAGAGAGATAGGGGGTGTGAGAGAGAGAAGGAAATCTATACTGTCAACATGATCTGATGATGGATAGTTCTGTTTATATTTACATTATAAACAGTCTATTATTATTATCATCATTTACAATTTGCAGTATTCCTTTCCAGAGATTGATCACCTGAGTAAATTACAATAAAAAAAGCTACTAAAAAAAGACTCTCTCTCTCCATTTTTTCTTCTCTCTTATTCTCTCTCTCTCCATTTTTTCCTCTCTCTTCTCTCTCTCATTTTTCTTCTCTCTTATCTCTCTCTCCATTTTTTCTTCTCTCTTATTCTCTCTCTTCTTCTCTTATTCTCTCTCTCTCTCCATTTTTTTCTTCTCTCTTATTCTCTCTCTCTCTCCATTCTTCTCTCTTTCTCTCTCTTCTCTCTCTCTCTCCATTTTTTCTTCTCTCTCTCTCTCTCTTCTCTCTCTCTCTCTCCATTTTTTCTTCTCTCTCTCTCTCTCTCCATTTTTTCTTCTCTCTTATCCTCTCTCTCCATTTTTTCTTCTCTCTTATCCTCTCTCTCCATTTTTTCTTCTCTCTTATTCTCTCTCTCCATTTTTTCTTCTCTCTTATTCTCTCTCTCCATTTTTCTTCTCTCTATTCTCTCTCACTCTCCATTTTTTCTTCTCTCTTATTCTCTCTCTCTCATTTTTTCTTCTCTCTTATTCTCTCTCACTCTCCATTTTTTCTTCTCTCTTATTCTCTCTCTCCATTTTTTCTTCTCTCTATCTCTCTCTCCATTTTTTCTTCTCTCCTCTCTCTCCATTTTTCTTCTCTCTTATTCTCTCTCTCTCTCCATTTTTTCTTCTCTCTATTCTCTCTCTCCATTTTTCTTCTCTCTTATTATCTCTCTCCATT
The DNA here is from genome assembly GCA_023376005.1 of Doryteuthis pealeii. NCBI lineage: Eukaryota > Metazoa > Mollusca > Cephalopoda > Myopsida > Loliginidae > Doryteuthis > Doryteuthis pealeii. The sequence goes on from CM042150.1 coordinate 53,588,003, forward strand.
TTTCTTCTCTCTTATTCTCTCTCTCCATTTTTTCTTCTCTCTTATTCTCTCTCTCTCCATGATCCACTCACCATCATCATGATGTCGCGCAAGTAGCACAGATATCCCTGACAATCTCTCGTCAACCTTCCCTATCATTCATTGCCCCTGAGAGGTCTTCTGCACAGCAACCAACATCCTTGCATAATTGGTCAATGTAGGTCCTTGGTGGGCGGCCCACATTAGCATGTCCATGTATTGGCTTCCACAGGAGAACGTCGCTTATGAGCTCCAGCAGAGTCTTGCATGCTTAGTTCGTCTTACTCGGATGGTTTGTGAGATGGGGGCAGGTGGCCATACAGCTGCTTCCTTGTGGGGTTCTGCTTCTGTGACTTGTTCAAGACTGCATGCAGCATTCTTGCGCAGCTTCCATCTTATTCTCAAGGCGCTTCATTCGAGTCTAAGTGGTGCAGCCATACTGATATAACCACAGCCTAGAAGAATTGTCGCTTTAGCTTGTCAATGAGATCGGATTTCCATAGGACTGATAATTTGTTTGTGGCCAACCATGCCTTTCCTATTCATATATTAACATCTCTTTCTGTGGATGAGATATTACTACTTAGGTATGTGAATTGTTCTACTAGCTTAAGAGGCTTACCGTTGAGAGTGGAGATGTCTCCTTTCTTTTTGAAATTTGCGAACTCAGTTTTATCGGAGTTCACATAGAGGCCGTTTTTCTTTGCTACCTCCTCCAAGGTATGTAGTAGTGACTCAACCTGTCCCGTTGTATCTGCAAGAAGTGCGAGGTCATCAGCGTAGTCTGTATCTGTGACTGTGTGGGCGAGATATCGCCTGCTTCTTGCCTTTCTTAGTGTGAAACCTTTTTCTTTTATGGTATCTAATGACGTTCGGATTATATAGTCTAGGCATATTATAAATATATATGATGCTAATGTATCTCCAACGACTATGTCAAAGAAAACTGTCACCATCAGGTGAGCGTACCATTGCTTTCTTTGTAGAGCATCATTATAGCGGTAACTGTTTCTTTGGGGAGACCGTATGCTAGTAGTATTTGTTCCATCTTTCTTCTGTGTATGGAATCAAATGCCTTGGAGAAATCTATGAATAGCAGCGTTGCCTCTGGATTCTTTGCTCGAACCTCTTCTATGATCCGTTGAATAGTCAGGATCTGAGAGGTTGTGGATCGATTTCTACAGATTCTATTTTGGTTTATCCTAAGGATTTTCTCTATTTCGGTCGGATGCGATTAAGAAGAAGAGCATTATATATCTTAGCTGCAATAGCAGTAAGAGTTATGCCTCTGTAGTTTTTAGCAATTCCGAGGTCTCCCTTTTTGGGGAATGGGAGGATGCAGCCTTTCAGCCATTTATCTATTCTGCTTTGTCTATATATTGCATTGCATAGCCCAAGGACTCAAATTTTAAGTATATTTACATCAAAATATAAAGTTGAAAAGGTAATCTTCAATTTGTTCCTCATAAATTCCTACTATAAAATAAACTGAACCCTCATTTTATGTCTGTGTTTTTGCAATAAATGTTTTAAATATGTTTGCAATAAATGTTTTTAAATAAAGAAAATATATTCAGTATTGTAAAATAACGGGTGAAAGAAAAATAAAACATTTATTGCAAAAACATGGACATAAAATGAAGGTTCAGTTTATTTTATGGTGAGAATTTATGAGGAACAAGTTAAGGATTACCGTTGAAAATTTTTTAGATAATAACTTAGTCCAAATTCAATTAATAAACCACTTGGAAAAAAGGAAAAAAAAAAAAAAAGACGAAGAGATGAAAAACTTTACTAACCTCTTAATGGTTTTTTTGAATTTACGAGGAACAAGTTAAGGATTACCGTTGAAATTTTTTAAGATAATAACTTAGTCCAAATTCAATTAATAAACCACTTGTAAAAAAAAAAGAAAAAAAAGATGAAGAGATGAAAAACTTTACTAACCTCTTAATGGTTTTTTTGACTTTCCTTTTTTTTGAGAATGTTTTGGTTTACGATGTTCTAAAATGGAAGTGTGTAATTTTTCAGACTATTGAACTCATTTTGTTGTTAGCGCGCCTGATTCAAATATTTTGCTTTTCTTATTAGCACGCCTCATTCAATGTTTTGGACAGTGTATTTGTAATAATATAATAATAAAAGCAAAACAAAGAAAGAGTTCAATAGTCTTAACAACTCCTGGAATTATGATAATTTCTGATAATTATTTCTCACTTTCTTCACACTGTAATAACTAATATCTTAATAGATTTATGCTAAGATTTTCTGATAATTATTTCTCACTTTCTTCACACTGTAATAACTAATATCTTAATAGATTTATGCTAAGATTTTCTGATAATTATTTCTCACTTTCTTCACACTGTAATAACTAATATCTTAATAGATTTATGCTAAGATTTTCTGATAATTATTTCTCACTTTCTTCACACTGTAATAACTAATATCTTAATAGATTTATGCTAAGATTTTCTGGCGACTCAATTTCAAAATAATCAACTCATATCAAAATAGTCTTCTGTACTTTCTGTGAACAGACATACGAGAGTGAATCAAAAAGTAATGCCATTTTCTTTACTTGTAAAGGAAAAATAATAAACTCTGAGACCTACATTGAGACTCTAATGAGGCTTAGAGCAAGAATCTGACAAGTAAGACCCAACTTGCCAATCAACAAAGTCCTCCTTCTGCATGACAATGCTCAACCACACACAAGCATCAGGAGAAGAGAGAAAATCGTCTCATTCAGTTGGACAACTTTACTGCATCCGCTATACTAACCAGACTTCAAACTATCATCTCTTTGGCCCCATGAAAGAGGGTTTGAGAGGTAAACATTATTCCAGTGACAAGGAAGTGAAATCAATAGTGAAGAAGTGGCTCAAAGAACAGTCAACAGAATTTTAACGAGGCAGGGATACATGCTCTCATTCTAAGGTGAAACATTGCTATTGAGAGAAACAGTGACTATGTGGAGAAGTAGGGATGTGATCCAAAGAAGACCAACTTCATTTTGATGTATGATACATGTTCCTGTGTTGGTAATTATACCTGTCCTAAACAAAATGGCATTACTTTTTGACTCACCCTTGTACATTTATATGAATTTCAAGTTTAACTTTTACACAATTGTCTCAGCAATATTACATTAGAGTAGCATTCCCAGTTGATTTTTTTTATTTGAGGTTATTGTTGTTTAATCACATTAGTTATATAGAGCTGTGTAAATGGAGTTCAGAACCGTTTGAATTATGTAAATATTCCCAGTGGTTCAAAAGTTATGAGAATTTAAAGCCCCGAAATTGGGGGTACAAATGTGGACATGATTTTGTTTCAAAAATATGTCAAATCACAGACCATTAAAAAAAAAGAAATTCAGTGATTTCTTCACCGTTTCTTTATTTTTGGAGCAATTTTGATAGAATTTGGTATTCTTATGTAAAATTGTATGTCCTTTCTGATTATGCACTCAAATTGTATGTATCTCTATGCTTTAACCCATTATTTAGAGAATAAGAGTAACTTGCCAGTGCTTTTCTTCAGCTGTGTTTTCAAGAAACCTTTCTCTCTGAGGAGTAAATGGTCCTTCCCTGACATGCTGACCCATGAAATGTTGGTAGAGGGGTCAAATTCAGTTTTTCTTCTAGACTGGTGTGCAAAGCTAGGGAGCCTAGTCTGCCTTACTATTTCACCTATAGCTGGGAGGAGTGCTAATACTCTTTGGGAAAGGTATGACCCCAACTATTCTCCCTTAGAACTATGGGTAAATAGTAGGGCAGACTGGGCTCTTTAACATTAGTTAGGCAACCAGTCTAGGAGAAGGAAAGCTTTGAATGCAAAACTTTGCTAAAAAAAATTAAAAATTGACCACTTATCACATTCTACTCCTGCAGAGAGGTTGGTAAATATATAGCTGTGAGGGGAGATATGGATTCATGCCTTTTTTAATAGCATCAGTGTGAAGTGAATACAAATAGCCTCATGAAGAATTGAAACCCAGCCTGCCAACTCCATTTTTTGTGTTGATAAACATGATACTACACCTCCTTAAATAGGGGTAAAAAAAAAATTTTTTTTAAAAATTAGTAAAGTCATCAGGGCGGCCTAAAGTCGGTATCAGCCAGACAGCGAGGGAGTCAATCCCCTTTTCAATAGCGCTAGACCAAAGAGATTGTTTTTAGCATCTGAGGTGGAGCGCCACACCTTCCATCAGCTCCTTACTTTACCGGACAGATCCCTGTGCTACTCATACGCTGAGTTGGTGGGGACCAGTATCGAACTAGGAACCTTGTGGTTTTTAGCTGAACGCTCTACCGACTGAGCTAACCCGGCCCCATAAAAATAGGGGTAGCGTGGTGTAATGGTTATCATCATAAGAAATGGACACAAGTTCAAAGCTCAGATGAGGCTGGTAGCATTTCACATAGCACTAATATCCTTGGGAAAGGTATGAATCCAATCATTCTCCCTCCACCTATAGGTAAATAGTAGGGCAAACTGAGCTCTTTAACCTTGGTACAGCAACCAGTTTAGGGGAAGGATAACCAAATTCAAACCAGTTAAACTCTCCTTAAAAATAAACCTTGTGTCCCATCCTGCTCATGCAAAGGGATTGGTAAATATATACACCTCACTAAATATAAAATATTAGGTTGATGCTCGTATATTCTATACAAGAAATTACTAATTTTCTTAGTTGAGAAATAAGGTACTTGTGTAATGAATAACCCTTAATTTTTAATTTTAGCTACAAAAACATTTTTATCATATACCACACGTCATGAACAACCCCTAATTTTTGACAATGATAGCCTACAAAAATATTTCTTCAACATCCAATGACAAAGAAAAAGCATTTAAACATTTATACTTTGAAAATTACTGAAATATTGGGACAATCATATAGGTGCGAGGGGTTGACGATGCCAGCCGATTGATCAGAGGGGGCCTCTTCGACCACCCCTCTAGCCTAATTAAGGGCCAAAGTAGAGCGTTGCCTGTCATGGACTGCTCAGCCACCAGGATTTCGTCCTTATGTATCACGGGTATCTACGACCAAGATTTGGCCCCCCTCTGCAGAGGCAGTCTGTATATTCTAAAGCCCAAGCTGACAGAACTGTACATTAGAAGTCTAGAAGCCAAGGCCTCGAGGCCTCTAAACCTGAAACCTGAACAACCTCTTATTTTTTAGGTGAAAATCTGGTCTTAAAAAATTGTTCATTACACGAGTATACAAAAATGAATAATTCTTATTATAATGGAGACAGTGTGTTTGTCTGTCTGTAACCAAAACTATATCGCTACTCAAGTCACAATTCCCTTAGTTATCTACGTCACATTCTCCAGGATTTCATTTTCATTTAAACCTCAATTAGTGATAAAATTGTTTTACATTATTAATACTGTTGGCCATATCTACATTGTATTTACCTCGTACCCCACTTGTACGGGTTAGGCACAAGGCCCTATTAACGTGGGACCACCAAAAACCGAAGCTCATGGGTGGCAGGTGAAAAATTGCGTCGATCCCGTCGGCATTCCCCCTCAAGGGGGCACTGAGCAATAAACCCAGCCCTGCCCCTTTAAATCGAGGGGGCAGGTGTTGCCTGGGGGGATAGCCCCCTGGGATCGACGCTATTAACTTGTAAAGATCCAGGGCCGAAGCCACTGGACCCTGGCGTGGGCCAGATCTACATGATATTTACCGCGTACCCCACTTGTACGGGTCAGGCACAAAGTCCCTATTAACGTGGGACCACCCACAAACCGAAGCTCATGGAGTGGCAGGTGAAAAATTGCGTCGATCCCGTCGGCATTCCCCTCAAGGGGGGCGCCTCAGGCACTGGGCAATAAACTCAGCCCTGCCCCTTTAAATCGAGGGGGCAGGTGTTGCCTGGGGGATGGCCCCCTGGGATCGACGCTATTAACTCGTAAAAAGGTCCAGGGCCGAAGCCACTGGACCCCCGGCGTGGGCCAGATCTACATACTAAAAACATACAATTGTATTTATATATACAACAAAATAGCAGTTTACAGTTTGAAGGGGAAGGCTAATTTGCATATTGATATTAAACATTTGATTTTAATAAATATGTGCTTGGTATTATTCATTTCTAATTGTTTGGTTTTATCTTAATGAATATGAGCAAAAATCTCGAGGATAAATCTTAAAAGAAATCCATTAACAAGAAGAAATAACTAATTTTATTCTTTACTTCCTATTTTAACTAGTTAAGTTAGGAAAATTTAGCAATGAAATATTTTTCGATTATACCCACCTGTGTTTCAAATCTTTTTATCTGCATTCTTATTTAGTTTCATTAGCCTTTCTAATGTAATATATTTTATTACATTAAAACTTAAATACTTGTACCTGGAGGGTGCATATATTTGCTAGTAAAACTAACAAATTTATATTACCTTGTTTTTAGAGAATTTAGATTGCTGGATGGATGTTTCCCCAAAAATTATTTAAGTTGCCATGCATAAGAAATATTTTATGGTATTCCTTCAGAGCAATGCCAGTTACTTGGTTGTTTCCTCTCCAGGTAACATGCAACAGATTGAAGAGTTATATGGTACCAGCTGTAAGAAACAATTGCTGACCCAACCTAATATTGAATGTCCAAGATGGATTAACTTTCATAGGGATAAAGAGAGATCTAATTTTCTGTTAAATCAAACTTAACAGACCTAAATTCCACCATCGTATGTCACCCCGCCGAAAGAAAAGAAAAATACCAAAAATCAGAGTATAAACTGAATTTAATGAAATTTTCAGTGTCGATATATTAATGAATAAAAGATATAATGCACCAGTTATTTTATTTAAAAACTTTTACATTTTTTCAGGTCAGTTAACTTTGAACCACATATCTTTGAGAATCTGTGTTATGCCTCAAAGATACATGGTTCAAAGTTAACTGACCTGAAAAAATGTAAAAGTTTTTAAATTCAGCCTAAATTCGGTATCAGCCAGACAGCAAGGGAGACTATTCCCTTTTCACTAGCGCTAGACCAAGGAGATTGTTTTTGGCATCTGAGGTGGAGCACCACTCCTACCATCAGTTCCTCACTTTATCGCAGATACCTGTGCTACTCATATGCTGAGTTGGTGAGGGCTGGTATCGAACCCAGAACTGTACAATTCCTAGTCGGATGCTCTAGCAACTGAGCTAAACTGGCCCTTTCTCCAATTCTTCTTTGTAACTGTAATATTTTACTCTTTAATGCAAATAGTAACAGCCAAAATTTCAATACCCTAGATTCTACAATTAAATCAATATTAAAGGCAACTTCTGTGTTACAATAGGTTAACCTTTTAGCTGATAGGTTCTTTAAGTCACCTGTTGCTGTCGGTATCAAAATGGACCAAGAGCAACCTAAAATATTTCTGCAATATTAAAGGATACAAGAAGTTTGTCAAAAGAAACCGTGAATTAAATGTTTCACATACACTCGTTTCCCGATCTCCTAAACCAGGGATCACCAAACTTTTTTCACGGTGGGCCGGATAATTGAAAAATTAACAAGCACAGACCACATTATTATTGGGTTCAATACTTGCTAGCCAGAACAAAAGCTCTGAGAAAAAGATGTAAAACAAAATTTATTTTTCCATGTTATATTCATGGATGAGTGGCATAAGATGCCCAAAAAACAAATTCAACCAATATATTTATTTTCAAAACATTATCAAAGAATGCAACATAAGCAGAAAGGTTTAGTGAGATTTGAGAAACTGAAGTTTGCCTTTCAAGACATTGTCAATGTTTGGTTTGGAATTTCCTCCATCCAATCAAGAGAATTGCTTTCAAATGTTCAGTCAATTTCATTTGATCGGTTGATTCCGTAGTCAAGTCCATGAGAATTCAGTAAGCTTAACATGATATTTAAATGGTATCAGAATGTCTTGCGTTCCATACGTTTTAACAAACAAATTCAAGTACCGTTGGCAGGCCTGATAAAATGTCTAAAAAGGGCCATAGTTTGGTGACCCCTGTCCTAAACAAACAGCAATGATAGTCATGACATCCATTAATTTGGTGAGTATATATATTTACCAACCCCTCCGCATGAGCAGGATCTGACACAAGGTCAATTTATTAAGCGGAGTTTAACAGGTTTGAATTCAGAGTTTTCCTTCTCCTAGACCGGTTGCCTAACCACGGTTAAAGAGCCCAGTCTGCCCTACTATTTACCCATAGCTGGAGGGAGAGTAGGATTCATACCTTTCCCAAGGGTATTAGCGCTAAGTGAAAATGCAATTACCACGTCCAGGATTTGAACTCGGGGCGATGAGTCCATTTCCTATGACTTTAACCATTACACCACGCGCTTCCTAATTTTGTGAGTATAGATCTGTGCATGGATCTTAGCACAGGCTTGTATGAAAGATTGATAGTTGTCTATGCAACAGGACTCCTCTCTTCATAACACTGATGTTGTCCAAACGAGAACCATAGAACTTGGCATTAATGTCACCACAGGTTGAAGACAACGTCAAATTGCCTTTGGGGAGGTTTTCCCGACCAGCGGGTATGAGATAACATTTGTTTTTTGTTAATATAATAATTCAGGCTACTGTCTGATCACAATATATTTGTAGAGGTTATGTAACTGAGTTTTTTGTAATATTTTTTTCTCCATAGATTTCATTTTTGTTTATATCTTATTATAAATGGAGATTGTGTGTTTTTCTGTCTGTAACCGAAACTATATTACTATACAAGTCACAATTCCTTTAGTTATTTACATAATATTCTCCATGATTTTATTTTTATTTAAACCTCAATTATTAATAAAATTGTTTTACATTACTTACACTGTTGACCATATCTACATACTAATAACATGCAATTGTATTTATATATACAACAAAATAGAGGTTTACAGTATGAATGGGAAGGCTAATTTGCATATTGATCTTAACAAATTGATTTTAATAAATATATGTTTAGTATTATTGATTTCTAATTGTTTGGTTTTATCTTATTGAATATGAGCAAAAATCTCTTCAATAAATCTTAAAAGAAATTCCTTAACAAGAAGAAATAAATAATATTATTCTTTACTTCCTATTTTAACTAAACAGTTTAATTAGGAAAATTTACCAATGAAAGACAGGAGTAACGGAAAATGATGGAAGAGTTAGTTTCAAAGTTGTTCTATTTTTCAATCATACCCCCTCTGTTCAAAATCTTTTTATTTACATTCTTATTCAGTTTCATTAGCCTTTCTAATTTAATATGATATTTTATTATAAAATTTAACTAAAATACTTGCACCCGGAGGGTGCATATATTTGCTAGTATAATTAAAAATTGATTATACAAATTTGTTTTGTTCACATTGCTTTTATTCTTATAGAGATTATTACTTTAAGCTGTGTGAGAACATTAAAAGTTTTTTGGGTGTGGGGCATAAAAAAAGGTTGGAAACAGCTATACCTTAGAGACTCCAGTTCCTGGTTTTGAATTTAGAGTTTTCCTTTTCCTAGGTTGGTTTCCCATCAAGGCTAAAGAGCCCAGTTTACCCTACTATTTTCAGGGGACAAAACAATGATAACATTTACAGGAAAAGTAAGATATTCATTTAGTGAAATATCTAATCAAGTTCCTTCTTTAATCCAATCTTGTTTTTACTCTTTTTAGCACGTTTAATGCAATACTGGTGGATCATGCTATATTTTGGGGTATAGATCTACTGATGGGACAGTTCAACTAACAAAAATATATAGCACGATTCACTGGTAGTTGTATTGCATTGAATGTGTTAAGCCAATGATCACCAAACAAAGATTAAAATATCATATTTTAGTGTTGTAACCTGATAGAGGGGAGATAACTCAGAAAATCTTTAAAAGAAATTAAAACATTTACTTATCAATCAATCTGAGGACTACACATTACTTTGCAAAGATCTCACGTTTGTTATAAATTTAATTATTTCTGTTATGTAATCTAGTCAAAAAAAAAAAAAAAAATTAAAAGGAATTCCATCTAAAATTATATTCCTTAGGTCAGGGGTTACCAAACTATGGATCCAGCCTGTGAAGCCATTTTATCAGGCCCACTGACGGTATTTGAATGTTGCATTCTTTGATAATGTTTTAAAAATAAATATGTTGGTTAAATTTGTTTTTGTGCATCTTATGCCACTCGTCCAGGAGTATTACATGGAAAGATAAATTTTGTTTTACATCTTTTTCTCAAAGCTTTTATTCTGGTTAGCAAGTATTGAATACAATAATCATGTGGGCTCACGCTTATTATTTTTTCAATTATCCGTCCCACCAGGAAAAAGTTTGGTGATCCCTGCCTTTGGTGATAAATGGTTAACGTAATTATTTGTGTATAAGATGCACTTTTTTCCAAGATTTTTCAGCCCACATACGAGCTTATTTTTGCCACAAATTTGTTGCATTTTGGGTAAATGTCCGTATAAATACTATGTAAATTGTGTGTTTTAAGATATAATGTAAACCATATAAATTCTTATTTCAAATTAGTACAAAGCAGGGCTCGACATTAACGCCGTCCCGTTCTCCCAGGGATGATAAAAATTACATCCGGGACGATCAATACGTCATCTGGGACAGTTTGCCAGGGACGGTAAAATCTTTTACTAAAGTTAGTATTACATTCCAATAATGGCTGTCCAGGGATTGCCCGAATGCTGACCTCAAAATGAGGCTACGGCACCGCAGGTCTATTCTCAAAGCCATGTAATGAATAATGGTGGAGGGAGATAGTTTAAAAGGACTGAATTATATACTACTAACCCTACTCAGGGTAACTTAAAGTAAAAAAGTATTTTTTTAGCTCAAAACACACTAGGAAATAGATTTTTTGTCCAAATATCCAGAATTGTCACTGTTTCAGCTTTTCTTAATGTTTTATTACATGTTATTATGCTACTGACAAGTATAGATGATGCTAATGAATTAAACAAAAATATTTTGATTTTGGGACGGTCCAAACCCCATTCGGGACTGTTGATAATTTTTGTTTGGGACGGTCATGAAAAAAGTTAGTGTCGGGGCCTAGTACATTATTAATACTGTTGGCCATATCTACATACTAATAACATGCATTTGTATTTATATATACAACAAAATAGCAGTTTACAGTTTGAACGGGAAGGCTAATTTGCATATTGATATTAAACATTTGATTTTAATAAATATGTGCTTGGTATTATTCATTTCTAATTGTTTGGTTTTATCTTAATGAATATGAGCAAATATCTCTTCAATAAATCTTAAAAGAAATCCATTAACAAGAAGAAATAACTAATTTTATTCTTTACTTCCTATTTTAATTAAACAGCTAAGTTAGGAAAATTTAGCAATGAAATATTTTTGATTATACCCACCTAGTACAAAGCAATAAAAAGTTAGATAAATGCTAAAGTTAAGTTAATCTTAGCTGCTACGAATCTTAAGATGTCCGTGCATATTATACATGGGAATTTTTTTCCAGAATTTTGTAGTCAGTAAATTAGGTGTGCATGTTATACACAAATAATTGCAGTATTTAATATTCAAGAGTTTTAGCAACTGGTTCACCATCATGCAGTCTCAACCCTATTAATTTTAATTCTCATTTCCCACAAGCCTTTCTTTTCAGTGAGAGTATTTTACATTGATAAAACTTTAAATCAATAATCAATAGTTGTCACATTTCTTTCAGCTCTGTTCATTCCTGACAAAAAAGATTTTTGCAGCAGATGGCATGTAGCAATTAAAGAAGAAACTACAAATTTAAAATTTGAATTGAAATTCACAAGAGCAGATAACATTGCATAATTTGATGAGAATGAAGAATATCATACACCACAACTAACTTGACATTCTATCAGGTTGTTGTTCTATATATCAGAATAAAATGATTTTATGGCATATCAGTCCTAAATAAAATGTTCTGATATTATCATTATTAATTTTGACTAATATTATTCTTCATTTTTCTAATTCTAGTTGCTTCTTTATTTCTGTTTTCAATTAGCATTCCCAGTTGATTTTGATTTTTTTGATGCTATTGTTATTTAATCACATTAGTTATATAGAACTTTGTAAATAGAGTTCAAAACTGTTTGAATTATGCAAATATCCCCAGTGGTTTAAAAGTTATGAGAATTTAAAGCCCCGGAATTGGGGTACAAAAGTAGACATGATTTTGTTTAAAAAATATATGTCAAATCACGGACCAATTCAAAACAAGAAATTCAGTAATTTCTTTACCATTTCTTTATTTTTGAAACAATTTTGATAAAACTTGGAATTCTTATCTATATCTTACCAATTTTAGTAAAAGTGATAGTAATGTTTTCCAATACACACTGTTTCTTGCTGTCATAGAAGTGAAAATTTGAATGAGTTGTGATAAAAAGCAACTGGAATTAGGAAGATGAAGTATAATATTAATCAGAACTAATAATAATGATAATAATCATTTTTTAGTAATAACTTAATTAACAAGTGTGACTGATAACATGTGACTGATTTTAACAGTGTGTTAACCTGTCTAAAGTTATCTATGTGTAGAGGTTAGGGAATCATATTCATTGTACATTCATATTTTTGTGAAGTTGTTTCTTAAAAAGTTTTCTTAAGTACACAGCCGTAAATTGAATATGAATAATTTGCAAACAGATCCATAGATGGGACCATAACAGGTATTACTACTCCAGGTAAAAAAAACAAACAAAAAAAAAAACCCCAACTAGAATTGAGAATATGAAGGGTAATACTAGTCAAAATTATCAATAATGATTGATAGAACCTCATCTAAAAATAATAAAAAGCATAAATAAAAAATGAAATAAAACTAAATAGAGATATAGTAGTAGTCAAAATTATTACTAATAATGACAGACAAAAAAAAAAAAAAAAATATTGTTTTTTTTAAATAGATAAAACTAAATAAAGAGATATAGTACTAGTCAAAAATCATCAATAATTATGATTGACAGAACTTCATTTAAAAATTAAAGAATAATTAAATACGAGGTGTGTTAAAAAAGTATTGAGATTAAAGCTGTATTTACCTATGATAAATAAACAATGAATAAAACATTAATTTCCTTCAAAATAGTCTTCTTGACACACACACTCACACAAAATTGCGATTTTCATTGATTGAAGCATTTCATAAACTTTTGATATGTTGTGAAGCTGTGCTGTTTTATTTCTTTTAATGTGTTACATATCTTCAGATCTTACTCTTGAGAATAATTTTCAGTTTGAGACAAGAAAAAAGTTGCAAAGAGCTAAGTCTGCTGAGTATGGTGTGTGCTGCACTTGCGCTATCCTGTATTTTACCAAATAAGTACTTTTTTTAAATCACTGAAACTGGCTTCATAATTTTATTTTTTTACATCAGCACTGATCCAACCTAACATCACTTTATTATACAAATTACTCAGCTTTACATAAATTTATCTTAATTTTTTTAAAACTTAAAGCTGTAGCCAAACCTTGTAGTTTTTTTGTTTTTCCTTTTTTGTGAGAGAGAGGCTATCTCAAAGGATGGGTAAGGCTTAGGATTAAACACACTTAATGAAGAAATGATAAATCAAGAAATAAAGTCTATTACAATAAAATGTGACAGTGCTTAGGTAGTTATGGGGAAGTGGTTAGTTCAAGTCCTTACTCATCTATTATTCTGTCAATTAACCCATTTTTTTTTCATTCGGTAATGGGATTGTTGGTTGGTGCTTAATGGCATATCAACCCTTGTGGGTTAGTTAATGATAATGTAAGTAAAAGTAAAGTCGTCGGGGCGGCCTAAAGTCGGTATCAGCCAATCAGCGAGGGAGTCTATCCCCTTTTCAATAGTGCTAGACCAAGGAGATTGTTTTGGCGTCTGAGGCGGAGCACCACACCTACCATCAGCTCCTTACTTTACCGCACAGATCTCTGTGCTACTCATACACTGAGTTGGTGAGGACCGGTATCGAACTAGGAACCTTGTGGTTTCTAGCCGAACGCTCTACCGACTGAGCTATCCCGAATGGGATGGAATAGAAGGAAAATTGGATTCATGCTTTTCTCAAGAGCATCAGTGCTAAGTGAACATGAAGAGTCATAAATGTATGTGTGCAGATCTCCTGTTTATGAATTTTTTTTTTTTACTGAGTGCTCTCTTGAAAATGCCCTTGTACCAGACTAAGTTTAGAAAATAGCAGCACATAACCATTATACAGAGATGCTGATAGCTTTTTGATTTAGTGCGTCCTGGGATGCACATATTTGCTTTGAATGAGTCCCCAGGAAAATTCATGGGTGTTAACTAAAATTTCTTAATAAATTGTAGAGTTTTTATTTATGATCTGGGTGAAACAACTAAAGCCATCTAACTCCTAACTTGTAACCTATTCTGTGTAATTCATTTTTAAGAAACTAGTGAAATGTATTGAAAATTAACTTGAAAGGTGGAAGAAAAAAAGAAAAACATTAGGACAAATGGATATGATCTTACTGTGTCCTTTTATTTTTTGTGCATCAGGGACGCAGGACACATACCTATCAGCATCTCTGATTATATCTATGAAAAACCAATACATTATAATGTATTGTTTTTTCCTTAAGTTAATTGGTTATTCATCTTCTGCATGTGTAACTGATAGTGGAGTTATTCTATAGCTAACTGTATCACTTTTCTTTAGTAAAAGAGTTTAAAGAGATGAACTGACAATAGTTCAAAGTCAGCTGAAGCAGGAGCTACATGATGTCAATATTGCTAATTCTACTTAAATATCTCAAGGAGCTTATGGTGTAATGGCTATCATTGTAGGAAATGAACTCAGCGACCAGAGTTCAAATCATGTTTGCATTTCACATAATGCTAATACCCTTGAGAAAGGTATGAATCCAACTATTCTCCCTTCAGCTATAGGTAAATAGTAGGGCAGACTGGGCTCTTTTATCTTGGTATGGCAACCGGTCTGGAAGAATAACTCTGAATTAAAACCTGTTAAACTCTGCTTAAAGATTACCTTGTGTTACATCGTGCAGGGTTGCGTAAATGCATAAATATCTTTTACTTTTTTTGAAAATTAATCTTTTTTAAAGTTCATTTTATTGTAACAACATATTTTCAAAATGCTCAATGCAACTTTGAGTTATTAAAACTATATTTTGAGAAAAGTGCCTTAGCAAAGGTATTATTAAACTGTCCATACCCCAAGATTAGAGCTTTAAAGCCTTAAATGTGTTCGTAGATTCTTCTGTCTAAAGAAATTAGAAACTTGAAATAAGTGGTACTTACAATAAATAAGTAATGGGACCCTCTCGTTTTTTTTTTCGTCAAGGAAGACACTAAACGAATGACACATAGGGATATTTGATACTGTATGGAAGTTCTGTATTTAAAAGCAACCTGCTGATTTGATTTAACCACTGTAAGAACTTAACCACTGGTACCGACTAATTACCAGTCGGTTATTCTATTCAATTGGATCGTTCCATACCGGTTCGAAGCCAAGAGTTTTTTTGTTTTTTTAATATTTTATTTATTCATTTATTTTTATTTAAATAGATTTGCAATGTTTCGTAGTTTAAGCTGCTTGATAGTTAAAATATTTGTACTGTACAAAAATTCTGGCAGAACTAAAGTTGGACTTGTTTATAAAAACATACAAACATATTCTCCAATATACTTAGCAGTTTTTGTTTATGCGAAAAACTAATCATAGTCATTCGTTTAACAGGAGAGGGTTTAATGCAATTTACACTCGCAAAACTAAAAAAAAAGGGATGCCCCCCCCCTACACACACACACTCACCATCGAAGTTGAATAATAAACAAGGCCAGAATTATAAGACACCCAGTGAGAATCAAACTCACTAAAAATGGTCAATGATAAAAGAAACATTAACACCACAAATGATGGTTCAGAACAGAAATTAAACTTTTGCAATTATACACATTGTTTATTTATTTGTATATCGCCCGAGTATTATTTAAAAAAAAATTAATATTAAAAAAAACAAACATCGATGATTGATTAACACGTGTTCTAAACAAACATTCTTTTTAATCACGAATAAATTTATACATTTAGTAATTTACTCACAAAGAAGAAATAAACTTTTAAGTTTAAAATAAGTTGTTTTAAGTGCCCGGTTAACAAATTAAACTGCTTTTAACTTTTAGTGCTATAAGTTTATTTATCTATTTATTTTTTTCCTTTTACAAATACTACAATGCTTATTTTAATTTAAACTAAGCATTGTAATTAGATAATTTACAAACATTTTCTTGATTAGAATTCTAGACAAATAATTCACCTAATTCAAGAAGCGTTTTTTTTGTTTTTTTTTTTGACGAAATATAAAGAAACACTTAAGAAATGTTAACCGAATCAAAGTGGTTCTTAAGTCAAAGAAAGAAAGAAAAAAATTCTCAGCAGTATTCCTGTGGGAATTTTTTGGAAGCAATAATTGCAGACGAATTTTTAGAGAAGAATCAATTAATCCCTTAGTTACTAAAATATCTTAATAACTTTCTTCAAGAGAATTAGGTACATTTACTTAATGAGTCATTAAACGAAATGCATTAAACAGGAAATTTACATTCTTCGAGAAAAAAAAAAGTTTTAAGAATCTGGGATGTTGAAGTTTAACGTAGTTGTTTTTAAGTTGTATAAGTTAAAGTCTATAGAAAAAAGAGGGTATAACGTAAAGTATCGTTAAAAAGTTACTAGGTCAATCTTCTGCAATACAAGATCCCCATCTAAAAGGCAGAAATTAAAGCATTTAAAAGTATTTTCAGTAGCGACCGGCGAAAGGAAGAAGCTATTGAATGACTGAAGTGGAAGGTTCTCTCATAATGGCCTACGTGACAATTAGTAAACAAACACTGAAAAACATGTTGTAATTTGTAATGAAGACCAATACCCCAAAAAATTCATACATACCTTCATCATCATCTTCGCTAGCTTTATTACTACTGACCAGTAACGCTTGGGAGAATAGCGCTACAGCCAGCAATAACAAACAAAAACCACTTCGCTCACTCTTCGAAACCGCCATGCTGAAAATAAAAAGTGTTCTCTAATTTGAAAGACACAAATAGTCGAAATTTAAAATCACTCGGGCACCGCGCCACACAACAAGGGGATTTCCCGCTATTCGTACGCTACTAAAATTAGTCCCTATGAAAAAAGACTTATTTAAGAATATAATCTGATATAAAATATATTTTCAAATTTAAAACTCATTAAAATATATAAAATTAAAGTAAAAATAATAGTTTGATATGCTTTTTAAAGGAATTTTATTGCTGTTTGTAGCTTTGCGAAGTGATATTTATGCGGGTTAGTCCACCAATGGGCTACTGACAAGTCCTACACAAAACATGGAAAGACCTAAGATTTCGCCACGTTGCTTTTCAGTCCCTGATAGTTGAGTCTAGAAAATACGATTTTACTCGTAATTGTTTAGAAAATATCATCATCACACAAAAAGTCACCCGTTCATGGTTCAACTCATACATTTCAAAAGCACAGTAACGTGTGTATTAACTATCGAATTTTTATTCACATCTTTTTAATGTGACACTTCAAGCAAACTTTTTTAAAACCACGCCCACAAAACATTTGAAGAAACCTACATAAAATATTTTTTGGATAAGTTAAACTAAGAATTAAACAGAATTAAAATTATTGTAGTTAGTATTAATTAACTAAGAATGCACGTTACAAAGATATGTCAATTAGATGGATTTATCAATGAATGATCATTGACATACAATGTTTTTGTTTGTTTTTTTATTTATTTATTTTTGTAATGCTGGTATTAATTTTTTTGGATAAGTTTAACTAAAAATTAAACTCAAATATAAAATCATTGTAGTTAGTATTAATTAACTAAGAATGCACGTTATAAAATATATCAATTAAATTTACCAACAAATGTTCATTGACATACAATGGTATTAATTTTTATGGGCTATTAATAGCACATAAAATTTTATTTAAAACCAAAAATTGCACACATCGAAACGACAATAGAGTTCGATTCTTAATTAAAACATTAAAAAAATCCCTTATGAAAATATTGAAAGCCTCCATTTCTTCCTTTTTTTTCTACAAATTATCTCAGTAAAATGAAGAAAACGCCCTAAAACGCACGCATACACATTGAATTTGAAAATAGTACATAGTAAAGTCGGTGGAGTGGCCCATTGTCGATATCAGCCGGACAACGAAAGTGTCTATCCTCTTTCCACAATCGCTAGACCAGGGAAATTCTTTTTGCATCTGAGGTGGAGTGCCACACCTACCATCAGCTCACCACTTTATCACACAGATCCAAGCTGTGCTACTCATGTGCTGAGCCGGCGAGGGCCGATAACGAATTAGCTCAGTCGGTAGAGCGTCCGCCTAGGAATCGCATGGTTGAGGGTTTGATACCGGTCCCGCCAACCCAATGCATGAATAGTACAGATTGTGTAATTTGGTCTGTGCGGTAGAGTGGGGAGCTGAGGTTAGGTATGGCGCTCCACCTTAGCAAAAACAACCTCTGTAGTTTAGCGCTAGCGAAAAGGGGATATAGTCCCTCGCTGTTCGGCAGATACCAACAATAGGTCACTCCGCATCTAAACAAGTGCACACGTGCATGCTTGACCCTCAGTATCTTTAAAATAAGTTTTATCATTTTTAAATGGACTTTCAACTTTAAGATAAAACTTATATTGATTTATTTTTAAGTAACGCATGATTTATTTTTGGCAAGTTCTTTTTATTCATTGAAGTTAAAAATATCAATAAAAAAAAACAACTTCTTTCTAATATGTGTCAATGATATTAAGGGATGGCCAAAAACATGCATCTACTAAAACACCACTTTTTTAATTCGCCCAAAATCGGCTTAATATAAGATTTTAATAAGATTTTCGTTATTGAGAGCAATAAAGCTTAAATTTTCTTTTATAAGGCATTTTTCCTCAAAATTCTAAAGATAACATATTTTTTTAATTGTTTTGCCATACGACAACACCTTCCATTCATTTTATTGAATTGACTCACTTAACGAAAATACGAGTGAATAATTTTACATGTTTCAAAGAAGAATTAGATTTTATTTACATTTTTTATAACGGGTTGTCTATTTTGTTCGTACGGATGCCTTATTTTTTAAGCCCCCCCCCCCTAAAAAGGGTAAAATAAAGTACAATATTACTCTTCTATGCATTTTTTACTTTATTCGTTTTCGTAGCTTAATCTTCTAAAGAATGTGGTTACTAAATTGGGGAAAAAATCACGTAAAATGTTTTTACAGGTTTAAAATTTACACTGAACTCTTGTACTCACTGCATATGACTGGTGTTTTGGTAATTAATGTAAAAATACCGAATAAATATTCTGTTTCTATTACACACGCACTTTCATCCCTCCCACCCTGTCGACTAGGGCTATAGAATACGCCGACTACACCTCTGCAAAGGGATAGGATCTACCACAATTGGACTGTCTGTTGACCGTGGGTGGCGACCACTAGTATCTGAAGAAAGGATGTGGAACCTGAGCAGTCTGTGACCCACGTACTAGGTGATCCCGTGACGTGCAACACTCCCTTACTTGGGTAGTTTGAGGGTCCCAATCTGATGACCTGTTGGTTGTGGGTGTGCCAGTAGTGCCTGAGAACGGGATGCGGTGGCTGATCGGTCTGTGACTGAAGATGATTCAGCTCATCGGGGATTCGGTCAGCACCAGTTGAACGAGTTAGCACAAGTTTTGGGACTATCAAAAAAGGCTTCAGAATTCCTAGCATCAAGACTGAATAAGAAAAACTGGACCATATGACCTTTAGGCACCCCTTTTGCGATCTCGATTCATAAGGACATGTTTTTCATTTACACCGTCAAAATCTGGTTGTTTGTTAACATACGATTTTTAGATTTTTTTTAACCCTAACCCTCACCCCTAACCCTAACCCTAACCCCTAACAAACAACCGGATTTTGACGGTATAAATGAAAAACATGTCCTTAGGAATCGAGATCGCAAAAGGGGTGCCTTAAGGTCATATTGTCCGAAAAACCTGCTTGAAAAAGGAGCAAAGGTATTCCACCTTTGATTGAGAGAAAGTGGATTTCTGCAGTACTTTCAAAGTGACAGTAGACATTGCCATGACATACAGGGTTCACTGGAGGAATTGGGAATTCCAATCAACAACTCAACTGAATAGCGACTGTTCATCGATATCTCAAATCAGAGCTTCCACTATTGTAATTTATATGATGTAATCCCAATTAGACATTCTGTTTGTCTTCATGAATAATATAAAGACAAAGAGAGTCATTGAGTTATTGCGATATCACAAACACTGTTGGATAATCTGTGTTGACCTTAAAGTGGTATGCCTCCTTCTTGGTCAGAGAAAGTGAAATTGTCCACAGATTGAACACTCTAGAGAAAAAAAAACTATAGTGTAAATTTTATCTTAACTACTTGAACACAATTTGACTAATAGTAATAATATCCTTTGTATGAACAAGATGAATTTATACAAACATTACAGACAAGCAATTTTTTTATCATTTTCATAGTAAACTTTTTAGATATTCAATAAAATAATCAAATGTGTTACATGTAGTATTTTAATAGTTTTTGAGACCAACCAAGGGTATCCTATTACTCAACAAGTTGATATAATGGAGAAATCTGCGGCAATTCTTTGGATTAAGAGTCCAAAAGTTTGTCAAAAACAAGTGCTAGATCTAACTCAACAAAAATTGTGTTGCCCAGTGTAATGTTTTATTATTTTCCAACATTTTTAAATTTTTAAAACATTCCATGAAATAAACACAAATTTGTTTGATGCTGTATTTTTATGGTTTTTGAGAAAAATCGAGGGTATTTTGTAGCTCAAAAAGTTAATGCGATAGAAAAAAATGTGGTCATTTTTGGATTCATAGGTCAAAAAAATAGTAAAAAACAACTGTCAGATCCAACTCAACGAAAATTGTGTTCTCCAGTGTTACCTAATATATATATAGATACTTAGAGAATAGAGCAATTTCCAGTTCAATTTGCAACCAAAGTATGATTTTGTGTAGTCTGTGGTCATGCTTAATGTCATTTTTAATCATTAAATCATTAAGCCACCACGTGCTGTCCAGTTATCATGCCTTTACAGTTAAGTTCATAGAGTTATATTATCTGTAAACCATTATTTAAAAAAACTAGTGAAATAGATCACTAATAAGGACTGAGCCGATTGTAGTAGTGACCACCCCAAGCGGAGGTTTGAATTCAGAGTTTTCTTTCTCCTAGACTGGTTGCCTAACCAAGGTTAAAAAGCCCAGTCTGCCCTACTATTTACTAATAGCTGGAGGGAGAGTAGTTGGATCCATACGTTTCCAAAAGGTATTAGCGCTATGTGAAATGCAAACAGCCTCGTCCAGGATTTGAACTCGGGTCGACGAGTCCATTTCCTACGACCCTAACCATTACACCACAGCCTCCAATTTTAGATTTTCTTGCTGCTTTTCTTGACAGTATTTTGAATATGCATTTCTTATCTAATGACAAAAATGTCTAAGTGGTTGAGGAAAAGGTTAGGAAAGAATGAGGTCGTTACATGCCCGTGGTTGTCATCATATGAGTCAACTGTTGAGATCTTTGTGAAGTCGTTTGCTGCACGATAAAAGATTTAGTTTGTAGCATTTAAGAAGTCAGTCTCAACGTAGTTTTTCTTCTAGCTGACTTGGCAACTGGTTAAGTCTGTTATGGGGGTAGCGTGAATGTTGTAGCAAATCTATTTTGACTTTAATTAGGTATTTCTGCTATGATAAATTAATATATAAAATTAATTTAAAATATGAGCAGCATGATTTTAAGTTTAAAATGTCATATTATTAGATTCTAAAAAAATATATTTTTCAATAACTACTTTACTTTAGTATCAATTACCCATGTTTTTTGGTCAAAAACTGTATAGGAAATGTAGCCCCCCCAAAAAAACTTTTCTTCTATTCACACCTTTGGTCTTTTGTCTTTTTATTTATGCAGAAAAAAGTATCAATCACATATATACCACATTGATATTTTGCGCCCCCAAAACAGGGGGATGGGGGTCAAATTAAGTGACCTGAAAAGAAAATCAGAAAGTTTTGAAATAAAATAACTGATGCATTATAAAATTCATTCATTGATAAACCAACACTGAAAATTTCGTTAAAATCGGATAATTCCCTGATTTTTGGTAAATTTTTTTCAAACGCGAATGTTACATTAATTTTGTAAACACGCCATCTTTAAACAGCGTTTCAGGCTATACGCGATCGAAATTGACCCAAAAAATTGTTTTAAATGTATTCAAAATAAATTACATGTGTAATATTATTTTGCTTTTTTTTTTTTTGCTTTTTTTTTTTTTTTTTTACTGATGCTCATTATGTTACTACTTTTCGACTTGGACAAATATTTGACCTTGATTTAATTAGTTTTAATTCGTTTTTAAAATGCATAGAAGCCGCATTTTTGGTTATAACTATGGTTTACCAACAGGTACCAGAATTTTATCGTCGCCGCGTTAGTATTTGGGGAGAGTAACTGTCACTCACCTTTGGGCGCATAACGTGGTGTTTTATTGAAAGCACGTGGTGTGATTGTTACTGTCGTAGGAAATGAACACGGCGAGACGAGTTCAAATCCTTCTCTTAGACTGGTTGCCATACCAAGGTTAAAGAGCCCAGTCTGCTCTATTATTCATCTATAACTGGAGGGAGAATGGTTGGATACATACCTTTCCCAAGGGTATTAGTGCTTTGTGAAATGTAAATGGCCTGGCGAGGATTTGAATTCGTGCAGTCATGTCCATTTTCTATGATGATAACCGTTACACAATGGACGGCTTACTAATGTAGTAAGCTTGATTTTCACTGTGTCCCCCCGCACCAATGACCTTGTGGCAAACTAATCTTAGCTTAATGCCTAAAAAGAAGAGTTTGTCTGTTCAGAGGGAGAGGAAATATTATAGTTAAAATATCCACTGTTGATTTACTATAGAAATGAAAGAAATATATTAGAGGAAATATATATGTTGGGACGCGCAAGGACTTGTTTTCGCATTCGTTTAATTTAATAGATCATTTAAAAGAAAAACCTTTATGTTATCGAACATTCGCTTAGATGAATGTGAGAAATCAATTTTGAGAAAGAAATTTTTGAACAAAAAAAAAAAAAAAGAAAGAAAAGAATAACCTATTTAAAAAAAAAGTCAATTTAACTAACGAAGCGTGACGGAATTGTCGTATATCGCATAAATATAATTATCAAAGTGACTATTGAATGCGTATTATTGGTATTGGGTTGCTTGGAGGTAGAGACGATATTTATTCAGGCCCCAACTCACCAAGGATCAATATTAACATTAATATATCTGTGATATACCAACACTAAATAAATGTAAGGAAAGACAAGATAAGCTCGTTTGCACACACAGAAACATTTAATATATACATGATGTACATGCAAAAGAAAACACAAACGTTCCCCAACAAATAAAATATGGACATATAGTTCTATGAACATGCATTATGTGAAAGGGGTACAAAGACAGAAAAAGGCTTACTTGAGATTGATGAAAAATTTAAAAAATTGCCATGCTGGCTTTACAACATAAAGGCTGGACAAGGTACGATGTATCAACTGTTCAAGGAACAGAGATAAAGAAAGCCGAGGATTTTTTTATAGTCATATGACAATCCACGAAGCCACCTAACGGACACGCACATTCTCCAAGGGAGATCATTATTTATTATCTCCCTACATATATATTGCCATTGAGCAACACCGTTAGGAAGTTATCATATTTGGTGACATAAAAGATTCGGTGTAATATGCTGTAGCGTTAGTTTCGTATTTGCCTGGGAGAGTTGTCTGCCCGTTTAGTTTGCTGGTGCCCGCTAGGGGGCCGTTTTATATTTAAGCGGCTGGTTCAAACGCTTCTCCCTCTTTTCCTGGTTCCTCGACCCACGAGACACATGGGTTAGATTTTGGTCTACCCCTTCTCGTTGGGGCTTCGCCCCCCTTACATTACTGTAAGTGAATTATACAGCATGGACTATTCTTAGTCTCATATCTGTACTTTTATGTATATCTTGTACCATTCATGAATGTATCGTTATCTTTCTACATGTAACTTTGTTTTACCTATGTATTATGCATCTTGTTATATCTATGTGATGTACCATATTAAATGTTTTGTCTGTCAACCTTTGTCGGAGTCTTGTATTCAAGTATATATAACTTTGAATCCTTTTTCTTACAATGGGGTCTACCTCAGTATTTGAGGTCGACCATATTTTTGTATGTAGTCTACCTAAGTATTTGAGTCATGAGTCTTCCTGTATGTCAATATTATGATTCACTTTATTTCTAAATATTCAACTTTGTTTTGTGCTGATTTACGCCACGAATGTGGAATTAACAAAATTTAGAAACAGGAAATACACGAACACAACTTGGTATTTCAAATAACACTGTATTGTTATATTTATACACACAAGAAAACATCTATTAATAATGGAGATTCGCTTCCGGTTTTTGTCTGTAACAAAAATTGCATCACTGCTTACGTCACATTACCCAAAATCGTCATAACAGAATAAATACACTCAAAATGTGAGCATGCAACATTAGACAGTCCTCATTGTTTTTTAAACAAGTTTTAATTGATACATCCCCAGTATCATATATCTATATATAGTTTGTTTTATTTTAATAGATATTCAAATTAATAGAACTTAGTTTCGATTTCAAATTTTTTTTTTTTTTTACTCCTTTAATAAATTTGATGATTTCATGATTTATGGTTCAAACTCTCCGACATTTAATTTTTAACTTCCACCTCCTCAAACAATATCTTTCAAAAATTTATTTTTACATCGCCCGGAGGGTGTTTTTTTATTTTGCTAGTACTTGTAATAATTGTTGTTGCAAATGATTGTATTGTCCGCGGGAAATATCAATTATATAAATATAATGAATACAATTCCACTTAACCGAGTGCTTGGAATGCTTATAGTAAGTTATCGTACTTACAACGACCCTTCTCTATTTCTAATACTCTCTGCTTAATTATAGGTATCGATGATATTTACGTCCAACCCTAAAAGATGCTGGTACAAATGAGGAAGATTTTTTTTTATCTTCAATTGATTCCAATAAAATTTGCAGGCCTGTGATTGGTTGGTTTGAAAAGGGGGTACGTCGACAAAGGGAAATAACCCACCTACCTTAGATATATATTTTTATAGTTTTTATTGGATTACAATAGAAACAATGTAGTAGACCACATAGCAGCAAGGATTCTCCCTATTTACATTATTATCACATTATTAAACATAGTGCCCGTAAAATACATTCTGCATATGATCAATGTAGTATATGTGCGCTCTGTTTGTGTGATGGATATGTCGGTTTTCTGTATATCTCTAGACCAGTTTTAGTTTTGTTTGGTTTATTTGTTTAACGACAGATCAACTCCTTGTGGGTTATTTAATGGCGAAATTTTATCTATTTGTAAATGTTTAATTGTAATCATATGCATACTTACAATATTTTGTTGCATATTTTAAAATTGCATTATATTTGTCTATAATTATTCGTTTGCATACATTTATGGTTTTACGTATTCCTATCTAGTACAAATAATCTGCACATTGTATGACACAACGCATGGGTGCACTATGCAATTGGGTGCACACAAGTTAGTAAGTGTGTGTGTGTATAAATATATAGAAATAATTTTCATACAATGACTGGTATTTACACAGTAGCATTGCAACCAACAAAGCCTTCATCAGATGATGACTCTGGGTTCAGGCATGGATTCGGGGCCGAATCATCATTACCACTAACCCAGAGCGCCCCAGCAGTATCTCACGATACCAGCAGACTTTGTCGGTTTGATGTCACATTGTAGGATTGCCATATCCACACTGATGCGGTTAGAGCTTTATCCTGGATCTTTTTTATGTATTTCCTCTTGTCTGGTGGAGAAAGTTCAAGTTAGACAAAAATGCCAAGGTTGAGTTGGTAATAAATCCCCGACATCCGACTTCGATAGGAAATACATCCGTTATCCATCCGTTTCTGGCGCATAATATTAGTTAGTTATATATATTATGTAGTATGAGAGTAAGATTAGCCCCATATAGGTATATGTATGTGTATACATGTATATATGTGTACGTATGTATATATATAGTCATGCCATGGCAAACTTAGCTGTAGAAAGCTAAGTAGTGTTTATATTTCTTTTTTCTTAAATGTCGTTGTATTTTCTTTGTTGTAAAATTACTGATATTTCATTATTTTACACCTAATTCATTTCATCTTTACAGGGATATATTTGAAGAAAAAAGAAAAAAAATCTATTTCACCCCTGTCGCTTTAAAATAAGTTAAAATGGCTAGAACCCAAATCCATGCCCCACCCCCTCTCACTATTAAGGCATTAGTTGTTTGAAAGTAAGAGTCAGTGAAAGTTAAAATGACATAGTCATGCCATGGCAAACGTCTGTCTGTAGAAAGCTAAGTAGTGTTTATATTTATTTTTTCTTAAATGCCGTTGTATTTTCTTTGTTGTAAAATATTTGCATCTATTTTATAAGCTTTCAACTTTCTAATAGAAAATTGTACCTGTGGACTTAAACTAAGTTAAAACTTAGGAAAAAGCTAATTTTTTTTCCTCAGTGTGGTGGACCCGTAGATCTTGACAGATCGCCCACCTGCGCTCCCCAAATACTTTCAGTCATCTTGCCTCGGCTTGTTACTGATTCCAGTCTTCGGGGAAGGAGAGCATGTTGAGCGTGTCGCACAAGCGCACAACATGTCAACATGTGCAGATATTTCTACATGCGTGGCGAGGATGTGACTGACTGAGTAGCCCCAGGGTAGGACTGCCCACCCAGATATCTGAGGAGGAGGAAATATCAAGCTGGCCGGTAGCCTGTGGCTAGTGGCTGTTCACATTAACAGAATGAAAACAAGAAAACATTACAACAAACCTAGGCTAACAATAGTTAGAAAGATGTGCAGCAAAGAGTCTGCAGATAGCCCTCGGCCCGCCAAGAGAGTTTTACAACTGTTGTAAGTTTTTAATTATTCCTCTCTAACACCAATCATTTGCAAGCACATATGGTTTCTAGTAACTAATAATAATATTAGTTATAATTCTTAGTAAACAATTATAGCTTCAAGTTATCATCATCATCATCATCATCATCATCATCAGATCGTTCTGGTTCCACGGATATACATGACTATCTTTCTCCAGTCGCCCCATTTGTTCATCACACCTGGGAGGTCCTCAACACAGCATCCAAAATCCGAAAAGAGCTGATTGATGTATGTGTTTGTTGGTTGCCATACACTGGTGTGTCCATGCGTAGGTGTCCATAGAAGAACGTCACGTGAGTTCCTCCTTGCTTCACCAGCAGTGTTTAGCATGTCTTGTTTGTCTTACTTGGATGGTTTGTGTGATTAGGGGGCAATTGGGTTTCTCGTGGGGTTGCTGCTTCCAAGATTTGTTCAAGACAGCACGCAGCATCCTTGTGTAGCTCCTGTAATGTGAAACAAGGCCTTCAAAAAGCGTGTTGATCACGTCGGGGTCACCAGTTGTAAGATTCAAAGTGAATATTTGAAGATACAACTCCGACAAGGGTTGAGGGACAATGCATTTTATATAATACAGCACATGAATAAACAAGATACAAAAACAATGGAAGATAGAATAGTGTACATAAACATACATACATAAAAGTCACTGACAAGATAATATAAAAGTACACATAATATAAAGGTATAGACATGAGACTAAGAATATTCCATGCTGTATAAATCACTTACAGTGATAAGTAGCCGGCGTTGAGGGCCGAAGCCCCAACAAGAAGGGAATGACAATTGTCTAACCCATGTGGTCTCGTAGCGAGGAAAGAGGAAGAAAAGAGGAAGAGAAGTTTAAAATAGCTGCTTAAATACCAGAGGTCCCTAGCGGGAACCAGCGACATCAAGCGGGCAGACAACTCCTCAGGCAAATGCGAAATTAACCCCTACACTCCCATTTAGCTTTTTCTCAAAGAGCTTTGTTAGAGTCGAAATGGTGCAGACATACCCTAACACTAACACGAGATCGGATTTCCATACAATCGATAATCTGTCTATAGCAGTTCATGCCTTTCCTATGCGTGTATTGACATCGCTTTTTGTAGATGAGATATTACTACCTAGATATGTGATCTGGTCTTGTGGAATGATAATTGTTTCCTCTGTGGATTAGAATAAAAAAGTTCAAAATTCCATGGCCGTTTACATTTTTTACACAATTCGAACTATTGTTCTCATCTTTGTTGTTTAAGGATACAATAAATAATTATTTCCCTTAGATAATTTACATGTCGGTTACGGGTGTCACATGACAGTCACAGAAACCTCTTCTCGGTCTCTATTTGCTCCTGTTCTTTGAACAGTAAAGACGTCTCTGAAATTGTCAGCCAGATGGTTATATTATTCATGGAAACGCGTGGTGTAATGGATAGCGTCATAGGAAATGGACATAACGAGTCGAGTTCAAATCATTAACGAGGCTATTTGCATTTCACATAGCGCTAATACGCCCCGGAAAGGTATGAATCTTACTAGTCTCCCTCCAGCTATGGGCAAATAGTATCAGAAAAGTAAAAGTAAAGTAAAGTCGACGGGGCGGCCTAAATTCGGTATCAGCCAGTCAGCGAGGGAGTCTATCCCCTTTTCAATAGCGCTAGACCAAGGAGATTGTTTTAGCATCTGAGGTGGAGCGCCACACCTACTATCTGCTCCTTACTTTACCGCACAGATCCCTGTGCTACTCATATGCTGAGTTGGTGGGGACCGGTATCGAACTAGGAACCTTGTGGTTTCTAGCCGAACGCTCTACCAACTGAGCTAACCCGGTCCCTCCCTCTGCCGCCAGAGGGTGAATCGCCAACATATGATGTTGGCGGCAAAATCAAACCCCTTGACTTATTAAAGGGCGAGTCGCTAAAAACAAGCGCTCCCCACACTTTGTCCATCAAGGGACTTTCACTTATCGTATGAGATTCAAGCAGGAGAGTCGCGAGAACCAACCGCTCCCAACAACAAGCGAGTAGAACAGACTTCTAGCGCCTCTTCACCAGCAATCACCGAGAGGTTCACCCAACGAAACCGTTAATTTCACCTTAACTCAGCAAGATAAGTCTGGTCGAAAATGCCATAAATATGTAGCAATATTTTTTGTACCTTTTGTTCAATATATGTTGTTTAATTTCTAACTGTGTTTGTCTTCTTTCTTCCAAAATTATTTGTCTGCCACCGGGAGAATTAAGAGCTCCCCATCTACCCCGTAAATCCTCTTAATAATAGGACAAACTATGCTCTTTAACCTTGGCTAGGTAACCAGTCTAGGAGAAGGAAAACTCTGAATTCAAACCTATTAAACTTCTCTTAAGAAATTGACCTTGTGCCCCGTGGTAAAATTATACACAGGTTGTTCTATGAACTAGCAGTATGTGAAAGGGGTACAAAATGGAAAAAGGCTTACTTAACAAGTGTGGGTAATATATATTCATAAACCTGCTAGTTCATAGAACAACCTGTGTATAATTTTACCACGGGACACGTTTGTGAATTCTTTCTTTTATTACTACTTGTATATATATTATGTAGCTAAAAGGTTAAATGCTCTTGTATATATACTAACACTAATATTGGTCCTTGGTGAGTGTTGATATCTTCTCTACCTCTAAACAACTTAATGCTTTAATAGAAAACGTTGTAAACCAAATTATGTTTTCCCTTCCAAGAGTTTGTTTTATATCATTACCGATTTTTCATACGTTCACCAGATAACTTAATTTAAATACCCCTGCCCCACCCCACCCAATTGTAATGCAGCTGGCACCGTTATATCAACATGAGTTATTGATCTCTTCTTGTTTGGACTTTTTTTGCAAATGTTAGTTACTCCACCTAATCACACAGTTGTTCGCTAACAAAACTGAGGCTACATGAAATCATGGAGGTGCGTGGTGTACGGGTTAGAGTCGTAGGAAATAGACTCGTCGACCCGAGTTCAAATCCTGGACGAACCCACAGTTCACATGGCGCTAATACTCTTGGCAAAAGTATGAATCCAACTATTCTCCTTCCAGCTATGCGTCAATAGTAGGGCAGATTGGGTTCTTTAACATTGGTTAGGCAACCGGTCTAGGATAAGGAAAACTCCATTAAAACCTCTTAAATCTCCGCTTGGGGTGGTCACTACTAGAATAGGCTCAGGCCTACTTAGTGATTTATTTAAATTTAAATTTAGATTTAACATTTTTAAAAAGGACTCGTTGGTTGATTAGGGCAGGTGCGGTACAGAGAATGGAACTGGCGAACTGAATTCAAAACTCGCACTGGAACAGTTTGCATTTATTTCGCACTCTTCCAGAAAGGGATGGATTCTCTTCTCCTTCAGCTATGGGTAAATCATTAATAGGTCAAGTCGAGGATCGTCCCTTGTTGTTTGTATCATGCAATCCAATGTAATATATTGCCTGATCAATCGGTTACACCTGGGGTCCGGGCTACACACCATTAGTTCGTGGGTGTCAAGTGCGGGCTGGAAACAAAAACAGGATATGGCCTTGAATTGACCTTTGGCACCTAAAGATGCAGGTGTATATTTGACACTGTTTAGGCGCAGAAAATATGTAGGCGTAGCCCATAACCAATGAAAACAGGCTGCATGGGTGAAGAGGTGTGTCTACAGAAAAAACTGCATAGGTGTCACGATCAAAGAGGCGTAACACCGGGAGTTAGACTACAATAAAAAATAAAAACCCCTGTGTATTGATTTGGCAGACAAAGATCCAGGATCGAGATCATTTGAAGAGAACCCGGAATGCTCCATGTTTGCGTAACCCCTGCTAACGACTATCAATCTGCACACAACCAAGGAAATAAAGATATCATCTTATATTTTCATGAATACAAGTGTTCGTGTTCCTTGACGGGTCCAATGTGTAACATCAATACAATCTGCCGCGTGTATCACGGTATTAAAAATATGGATCACAGTATTAAAAATATGGATCAACACTTCTGTCTATGATCAGTGTAGTATCTGTGCACTGTGTCCAAGATTTAAGCATCGCTTTTCAGCCTTCTGCCTAGGATTAGTTATCAGATCTTTGTATTGTAGGGGGTCAATGGAAACAAATTCCGGACACGCAAACAATATTTGTGGTGACGATAAATGAAAAGGATGCAGGCTAAGTAAAAATGAAGGTACAACAAACACGTAGTATATAGTTTACAACATCCAAGAAATTTATTCCGTGATCGTGGTCGACAAAGTTTGGATCGTTGGCAGGTCTAAACAAAATGACCAAAACGTTAGTCAGCTGGAGGCTTGATAAACTAGAAAATGTGTTAATAACTCACATTCCTAAGATGAATGTCTCGTTCGTCGGGTCGAAATGACCGGGTCGTAGTCGCGTATTTAGATGTTATCAGTATTTCTAGCGTCTAGCTGCCGTTGCTTCTAGTCATAGCCACTCTCTTTGCTTGGGTCGGAAAGTAAGTCGCGTACCTTTGATCTCATCAGTGATTCTCACGTCGGGCTGGCGTCCGTGAAAACGCTATTCATCGCATTCCCGTCCTGGTTAAACTCCCTACTTGTACTATTGAAATTTTATGTTAGTATCTTCATACACTACCGGCACTTGTGTCCCTAGGGGACAGTGGTCGAATGTTACCGACACAGCAGCAGCAGCCATCCCTAACATTAGTAGTCACGTGGTGATCTTTATAAAAAGCCATGTCATTAGCGATTCTGCCTCTTTTAGTTGTGACCCTTCTGAGGGCGACTGCTGGCTTCGGCCCACCATACATCTACAAGGTAAGGGCTTTGCTCTCTCTCTCTTCCTACGAACTAGGCATACGGACAGAAAACCCACGACGGACTTCATCCATTCCCTCCTTCTCAAGTGAGATTGCTATCTTTTGACCCATGAAGGCTGATAGCAATTACCTTTAATCACCAGGATAACAACTAGGGGAGCCGACGAGATAAATGCAACCTCGGACAAGCTTCATTCTTTGATACCAATGCAGTCGAAAGGCTGCTAGCAGAAATAAACTTTTTGCAACCCTAAACAAACCCACAATTATTTACGGCTTACCTCGAACGGTACTGTAACCAATTACCCAAACTAAACTAAACTAACGACTTGGCTAAGACCTTACGGAGCTGAGAACTAAAATAATAACATATGGCTATACCCCACGAATATGTGCCGCTAACTTTAAATGAACTGTTACTAAACCTCGGGTTGCTTGTCTGACCAAAACTGAACTTTCTATTCTTTGTTGTACCCATTTTAATGTGCATATATGTAATAAAACCTGTTGCATTTCATATCGTTGTATCTCTCCTTCCTTGAAGTCATTACCCACCTATTTCTCACTGCTACCCCCGTTAATCCATTTTAATTTTTATAGTACATGTCGAGGAAAAAGTTCATTTTCACGTTGTGGGTAAAGTTCCACCTTGGTGGTAGGTGATGTATTAACAAGTCAGTTGTTCGTAGCCAGCTTATATGTGTGCTTACCGGTTCCGATTTGATCTTTTTTCTTTTTGTTGGTAATGATTTATAACCCTCCTGGAATTTTAACGTGCGGACGTATTTGTAAGCACCCTACTTGACTTGCCTTATTCAATCAGATTTAAGAGATTGCTTAATTAATTAATTTTTTGAATCTCATTTGCCCAAAATTGTGGAAGTTTTTGAATTTAGATAGGAATTATGGTTGGCGCGTCTTTTACGTTTACTTTTTATCGGTTATAAAATATAGGCGTTTATCCTATAGTATCTTCTCTCATGTTTTATATACTACTTCTATTAAATGTGTTCGGGCAATAAATATCCTTGTTATCACTTCGTCGTAACTTGTTATTATATTTACTCCGTACGAGGAATACGATACTCAACCAACCATTGTTGTTTTACAAAATTTTAGATATTTCTGTAATAAATGATACGATATACAAAGTGAGATTGATTGATAATCCTTTTTGGTGGCTTTAGTTGACAGCTAACCTGAGAGGTAGTACCTTGTTTTAGATTGTTTCTCAGCTTATGCTTATCTTTACTGAAATGTTGCAGCCGTTACATGAAGTTATTATTTGTTACTGATCAATAAAACAAGACAAGCGAGTCCCGTAGGAATTTCACGTGGCATTTTTCAGCATACAAACAGAATACAAATTAATGTATGTAATATATACAGTGCAGCTCATAGTATTTGATCAAACAGAAAATTTGCTTCTAATCACTGGGTTACGCAAGAACTAATTTGTATTGCAATCAGTTGGAGGCTGTGGTGCAATGGTTAGAGTCATGGGAAATGGACTCGTCGACTCGAGTTCAAATCCTGGACGAAGTTACATTTCACATAACGCTAATACCCTTGGGAAATGTATGAATCCAACTATTCTCCCTCCAGCTATGGGTAAATAGTAGGGATGACTGGTCTCTTTAACCTTGGTTAGGCAACCAGTCTAGGAGAAAGAAAACTCTGAATTCAAACCTGCACTAAAAATCCTCGTTTTCTAAAGGCCAAATTTTTGCGAAAACCAGGATTTTTAGTGCATTTTAGTAGACGATCTTTGATGCTATTTCCTCAAACAATGGTGCAAGTAAAAGATCTAATTTTTGGTATCAGTATTCAGTATACTAACACACAACTTTCACATAGATGGACAATTTGATATTTTAAAGAAAGTGAAAAATCGACCTACCCTAATGCTCAATGAGGCATAACGAACAATTTGAATAATAGCAAACTTGTTTATTCATAACTGATCGAATTATAGCGGCACATCTTGTTTTCAGGTTATATTTTTCGCTTCATTTATTTCCAATTGGTCTAATAAAAACGTGTCCTGTCTTCGTTTACAGAAGTTGTTCATGGAACCTCCTAACTATCCGTAAAAGCAGTACGACGTTTAAGCTAATCACTTTTACAAATGATAATGCTAGAGAATTAGCAAACTCCCCCTTTTAGTTTCCTTTGCTTCTTTTTCTTTATCTTTGTCTTCTTTACATGACCTACTGCATTTAGCCTAGTCTGGAAGATGGGCACAAGTTCAGAGCACCCAGCCAGGACCGAATTCACTGCAATAATAAGAGTTTATGAAACTTGCTGGCTAACTACTTCTCCGTGATCAGAATCACTATTTTCACACTAACATTGGTCTATTTGTTATTTTCTGCCCTCAATATACAATGAAATCTTCACAACCCGAGATTAACCTTTAATTGTTGTAATATCTTAAGTTGTCTGTATTTATCCACCCCCACGGTATTGGAATGTGACACAAGGTTCGTTTAATGTGGGGTTAAGCTGTCTATTTGTGTACTTGTAATTTGTGATAATTAAACTCTGTTATTCAGCAAACAATCGGCGTTGGGCACACATCTATCCTTTTAAAAAATTGTCAATTTCTGTCAATCTTACACCCATTTTTAATGATGATGGAAAACTATGGGGATAGATTATGTTTGTTGTTGCTGGTATCTTAACCCCAATAAAAGTTGTTTCTTTGTTCTAGTAAGCTGGTCACCTGAAATTGAACTTAGGAACGAAAAGGCACAAGAAAGGAAAGAGACAAAGGTTGAGGGTGGCTTTATGACTTATTGACCAGGTCATAGTGGCCTGTAGTGAGGGAAAATCTCCCTGGCTAAGGGGACCAACTAGACCCAATTACGGCCTCAGGTATTATTTTTTGGGGTGGGAGTCAGTCCTTTTTGCCGGACCTGTGCAAAGCTGTTCTTCTGGTTAAGGCCCCATGGGAGATTGTTCTTTTTATTCTATTTTTATTTTCGTATATTTTTAATCCCCACAAAACAAAACACTGAAATATAATAAGATTAAGTACATTTTGTTCTCTTAGTCAAATTAGCAAGTATGCTTTTCAGGATCACTTTTATTCTTGATGTCCTAATTTTGAAGGAGGTGTGAGGAGTAAAATAAAACAAAAATAAGAATAAAATTAAAATAAAATTAAAAAAACAACAAACTCCCATGGGGCCTTCACCAGAAGAATCCCTCTGCGCATTTCCAACAAAAAGGACTGACTCCCTACCCCCAAAAGAATATTTCAGCCATTTTCAAACTGAGGCCTGAACTGAGTGTAGTCGCTTCCTAGCCAGGGGATATCCACTTGCCACAGTCGACTATGACCGGGTCAATAAAGCCTAAGTCATAAAGCCACCTTCTGCCTTTGTCTCTTCCTTTCTCATTCTTTGAATACCTTCTTTTCAGCTTGCCCATCAAAATGGGGTTAAAAGAAAGCCTGCAGCCGAGAATATCAAAGCTACATTAAAACACCCAAAACCACTTATACCTCATAATTACTTAAACCCCATAGAGGACATAAATAACTAACATCGTACATTCAGACGTATGTTTCTATCATCACTTAGATCAGTGTTTCTCAACCTGTTTTGGGCCATGGCCCCTCTTCAATCCAATGCAAGTCCTTTGTGGACCTCAAATCGCATGGCTCCCAAAGGAGACCATACGGTCCCATTGAGAAATCCTTTAAATAAAAAGATAAATTAAGAGTTTTACATTTTAAGAAATTAGAAACTAAAAATGGTTACTTTGCATAGATCAGATTTAATAAATACAATAAATTGTAATACGGCGCCGAATCTAACACGATGGGTGTTATTTGACCCACAGGAAAGTTGAAGTGCTTGTTCCGGACTGTACCTGAAAGTGACCAAATTCACCAATGTTGTTCCACAATTAATACGAACGCGTTTTTAACAATAAAAGACCTTTATTAATTATACAGTGATTAAAAATCATGTACAACCAAGAAGGGGTATCGAGTTGAAGTTGAGTCGGAATTTTGTAGACTGACTGGCGATATATGTTGAATTCTGATTCAAATTCAGGACTTTGAGTAACA
This sequence comes from Doryteuthis pealeii, assembly GCA_023376005.1. Taxonomy (NCBI): domain Eukaryota; kingdom Metazoa; phylum Mollusca; class Cephalopoda; order Myopsida; family Loliginidae; genus Doryteuthis; species Doryteuthis pealeii. The sequence continues at coordinate 53,624,032 of CM042150.1, forward strand.
AGATAACAAAGCGAAGACGGTGACAAGGGCTATGAGACGGAGCTATCAATCTGCTATGGAAGCAGTTGTCCAATCTGGTCAAGAACCAGCTGTCCGATTGGTCAAGGACCAGCTCTCCAATCTGCCTGGAATCTATTTGGAACCTCTTTTATGGGTTCCAAACCCCTGAATCCAGGGCTCTGATTGGCCAGCCAATAGAAACGCCGGACCAATGGCCCTACAGTGTAAACATCAGGGTGTGTACAAAAACCCACCCACGCAGTCACATTTGATTGGACAGTCAATCGAAATCATGGCCTTGGGTTACACATCTTGGAGGGGGGGGGCAACAAGTCTCCGCCCTAGTTTAAGGAAAAGAGATTAAAAACGAACACACGAACACAATCCTTTTTCTAGATTTAAGGAAAAGTGATTAGGGCAAATGTTTACACAAAAATCAGAATCGATTGGCTAGGTTAGTATTGCTTTCTACTACGTCCGCGCGTTTGCACCAAATACTTAATTACTTTTTGATCCGATCAAGTATCATAAAAGACGAAAATGAAATCAACAATTAGACAGAATTCATTTCGCTAGCAGACGAGACAGACTTCACCTCACACTCAAACCGGACATACCCAACGACAAACAAACATAGAGATCTAGTCTCGCTGCCACATAGAACCCGACCAAGAAACAGGTGTCAGACACAACGATTCCACCGTCCTCAACACAATTACTACTATTACCATTCAATCATATCACCGCAGTCAACATCAGGAATCCGTTTCAGCCGGCCAGATACACAAACTTATTTCTCATTTCTGTCCACATCAAAACGAACTTTTCCAAACTTAACACAATAACTTTTACACTTTACATTACACATATCACCTACACTATTCCTTTCGAACATTTACATATTTGTTGAATACTTGCAAATTTATTCTCTGAATAAATTTATTTGTTATTTTATAATCATATGCATTTGTTTTATTATTTCTCCGTATTTTCTGCCTAACTGTGTCATATTTTTATTCGTCATTCCTAATATTATTGAACACATATACTCATAATCCTCTACAGTGGCCACATTAAAAATCAATTTATTCAATGGTGCAAAAATGTAAACATTGTTTTCGTTTATAAGTTTCATTATTTTCGGAGGCTGAAAAACACTTTAAAAATCATCAGGACTTTTTTTAATGTTTCTTCTTTTGAATGACCTAAAAACTTTGATGATAATATTAGCATTTATTCAAGTTTCATTGTGTTAAATATAGGAGGGGATAATTTTACACATCGAATTGGAGGTCCTTATATGACAGCTGACAACGTAAAAAATGTAAACAGATCATTGAATTGCTGGACATGCACTAAAGTAACCAGGATACAGTTAAATACACAACCCTTTTTGAATTTAATGTTAAAAAGGAGAATATATGACTATTCTTGTTTGTAAATAATTTCTTCATAAAACTCAATATGTTACATAACTTTGAATAGATATTAAAATAGAATAAATTATATATAAATCAATAATACCGGGCCTATATATATATATATATATATATAATATATATATATAAAATGTATATACAAGTAGAGACAATATGCATGTATATTATACATTATATTCACCTGTTTGTCATGTGTGTGTTTGTTGGATATGTGTGTGTTTTATTTGTGCGTGTGTGTGCCTTGCCCATATGTGTTTGTGTGTGTGTATAGAATAAAACTAATTTTTATCAAAAATTATAATTATTGTTTCTGTTAGATTTTTTTTGAATAATTTATATATAAATCAATAATACCAGGCATATATTTATTGAAATTTGTTATTAAAAACACTGTTTACTGTCAATTGTTGTGTACTACTTTCTGAGTATATATATATATATAATAGAGCATTGTTCTTTATTTAATGTTGTAATGAAATTGACTATGAATTAAAAAACTCAACTAACTTAATTCCTAAAATGACTGTGATTTAAGCAGTGATGCAATTTCGATTACAGACAAATAGAGGTCGAATCCCCATTATCAATAGATTATTATTACTGATCTCTGATGATTAGTCAGGGTTCTGCCTATCAAATCATTCACGATGAGCTTGGCTTCCATAAATCAAGAGTGCGAGTAATTTTTAAATCCCCCTCATATATATTATATATATATATGTATTTTGGGGGTTTGAAAATCACATAGGTGAGGAACTGACAGTTAGCAAGGGCCGTTGGCTTTATGTCTTCATAACCCTAGCTTAGATAACAATGATATTGAGCACACTTAACTTATAAATGGAGCAAACTATACACACACACACACACACACACACACACACATATATATATATATATATATATATATATATATATATGCATCTGAGGATGGGAATGACTGGATAACTTCTCTGGTTTCCCTGAAATAGTCTATAATACTAAAAATCTAAATCTTCTTTGTTATTTTTTCCCGATATAATTTTGCTCAGTGACTCTGACAATAAGAGCACACATTGAGCTCTGCAAATTACAACACTTGAAAAACTACTACATTGTAACTACATCACTTGATCTTTGGATATATATATATATATATATATATATGTAGAATTAAACAAAAGGCACATCTCCTGTTTAACGATTTTATTTTTGATCTTTTCCAATTTTCTGGCCAACTTTTTAATGTCTGGGTGGAATTGATGGATAAGTCCACCAATGTTCAGTTCCCGAGTTATCCATCAATTCCACCCAGACATTAAAAAGTTGGCCAGAAAATTGGAAAAGATCAAAAATAAAATCGTTAAACAGGAGATGTGCCTTTGTTTAATTCTACATGTATAAATGAAAGAATGCTGCCCAAATACACACACACACACACATATATATATATATATATATATAGGAAAATGTTCTTCTATTTTTTCTAGACAGGACCCAGGACGTTCAGATGTGTTGTAATTAAGTCTTATAGGCCATCTAATTATAGAGTAAACTTGATCCTATTATATATGCAAACATGTGTTCACCAAATGTTGTAATGTGGGAAAGTGTACGCACACAAACTATCTAATCACAAAAATTATAAAAATCATTCCAATTATAACACTTGTTAGATAATTTGAACCTGGCAGTCAACTGTTTGGTTCAATTACAAAGTCAAAACTAAATTCACAGCAGTTGATATTTAGATACTTATATGACTCTTGCTGATTTCATGAGGATGTTGGAGAAATCACCAAATGTGACTTGAGGCATCATTTATTATAATCCCTTATTTCCTCTATACTTTATTAAAATCAATTATTTACCCTATACTTCCTTAAAATTCACTATTTCCAATATACTTTAATAAAATCGATTATTTACCCTAGGCACTGGCAAAATGAGCCTAAAATGCGTTTTTGACAAAATGACTTTAGCCCCCCCTACAGAAAATAATTTACCAAAAATCAGGGAATTATTGGATTTTAATGAGATTTTCAGTGTTTATTTATCAATGAATGATCTTTATAACACATTATTTATTTTATTTCAAAACTTTCTGTTTTTTTTTACCCCCCCCCCTTACTTTGGGAGTGTAAAATATTGGCGAGTTGGTCCTTGATTGATACTAATTACAGTAGAAATAAAAAGATAAAATACCGAAGTTGTAAGTAGAAAAAAAAAATTTTGTAAGTGGAATATTTTATAAGAAAATAAGTACCGAAAATCGGAAAATAAAATGTTAAAAAATAATAAATAATTAATTTTTTGGAGATTTTTTTTTTACTCATTTCGATAATTATTTAAATGGCTATTATCTTATAAAAGAAAAAAAATGATACATCGATATTTTTTCTGCTTAAAAAGGGGGGGCTACATATTCAATAGAGTTTTTCTTCAAAACATATACTTTGATTGACTAATATTTGCATTAAGTAGATATTTATTTCTAGAATCTAAAAATATAACATTTTAAACTTAAAATCCGAATATTTTTAATTTAAATGAATTTTATATATTAATTTTTCATAGCAAAAATAGTAAATTAAAGTTTTGAAATAAAATAACTAATGCATTATAGAATTCATTAATTGATAAATCAATACTGAAAATTTCATTAAAATTGGATAATTACCTGATTTTTGGTAATTTTTTTTTTTCAATTATGAATGTTATATTAAAATTGTAAACAAGCACTTAAAACCCTTGAAAAAGAGACAGAATGGCGGATCGCGTCGAAATTGACCAAAACAAATCCCTTTAAATGTATTAAAAATAAACTGCATATGTAATGATATTTTTATTTTTTTAATGATGGTCATTATGTTACTACTTATCGATTTAGACAAAGTTTGACCTTAAATAATAGATTTAATTATTTTTAATTCGCTTTTAAAACTCGTAGTATCCGATTTTTTGCCAGTGCCTAATTTACCCTATACTTCATTAAAATTCACTATTTCCTCGATACTTTATTATAATAAAGTATAATGTTGAGCAGAAGATTTGCTTCTGTAGTGATTAATTGATTGACTGATTTTAATGGCATGTCAACCTGTCTAGGCTTATTTTATGCTTAGAGGTTATGGAAATGCATTCATTGTATGTTCATTATTTACATTTTTTGAGCAGTTGTTTCTTAAAAGATTTTTGTTTTGCATGCAGTTATAACACTGTAGTAGTGTTATGGATTGACTGGCGATATTTCATTAGATACTTAAAAAAACAATTTTGGTTAACTTTTGGATATAAAAATAACAATTGTGTCTAGAGTCGTACAAGCAATGTACAAGTCAGGGGTGGGGTAACGTCAACACAAGATAGGAAAAATTATTCGAACAAAAGAAAGTTTAAAGGCTAAAAGTCGGTTGATATAAAACGAATGGCTGTTTTATACATATGTTATCATATTGTCATTTACGTGAAGACTGCACAAGATAAGAAAAATTACTCAAACAAAAGAAATTTTAAAGGCTAAAAGTCAGTTGATATAAAACGAATGACTGTTATACAACTGCTGTCATATACATATCTATTGTCATTCTTGTGAGGACTGCATAAGATAAGAGAATTTACTCAACAAAGTTAGTTTAAAGATTAAATCTTAAAAATATAGGTTCAGTAAGAATAACATAATCCCAGACCAATTTCTGGGAATTATCATAGCAACTGACAGATAAGTCTGGCACAAGACCATTTATACAATAACAAAAATATTATCAAGTGCCTCACCAAACAGGAAACTAGGGCGGAGACTTGTTGCTCCCCCCTCCAAGATGTGTAACCCAAGGCCATGATTTCGATTGGCCGTCCAATCAAATGCGACTGCGTGGGTGGGTTTTTGTACGCCTCCTGATGTTTACACTGTAGGGCCATTGGTCCGGCGTTTATATTGGCTGGCCAATCAGAGCCCTGGATTCAGGGGTTTGGAACCCATAAAAGAGGTCCCAAAAGGGTTCCAGGCAGATTGGAGAGCTGGTTCTTGACCAGATCGGACAGCTGGTTTTTGACTAAATTGATAGCTCTGTCTCACAGCCCTTGTCACCGTCTTTGCTTTGTCATCTTGCTACTCAAAAGTCCTGAATTTGAATCAGAACTCAACATATATCGCCAGTCAGTCCATAAAATTCTGACTCCACTTCAACTTTGATAGCTCTTTGTGGTTGTACATGATTTTTATCACCGTATAACTAATAAAGGTATTTTACTATTAAAAACGCGTCCGTTGTAATTGTGGAACAACATTGGTGAATTTGGTCACTTTCAGGTACAGCCCGGAACAAGCCCTTCAACTTTTCTGTGGGTCAAATAACACCCATCGTGTTAGATTCGGCACTGCGACAGCATCTTGGTACATTTGTTGCCGCAACCACCGTAGTATTACACAGTCCTATCAAGTATGAGGGTGAGCTGAAACATTTACATAATTATGTTATATCTTCTGATGATGACCTTTTGACCAATGGGATCCAATTACTGTAACACCGATGGAAGAAGTGTGTGGACTGCAAGGAGGACTTTGTTGAAAAATAAACCCCATTTGGTCACATATCATGAGAGTATCTCAGTCAGCTAATAAACTTCTCAGCTGACGCTCATATGAATAATTAGAAAATAGATCTATTTGGCCAATAGATAAGATCCTAACCATTATACTACTGAAACAGAGTGGACCTGGAAGTAATGGAAATGAAGGGATACTCCACACTACTCAGAAATGGAGCCTCACTATGAGATGTAGTTTAGAGTCATACTCAGGACACCCCCTTTTTTGTAGGGAGGTTTTATCACTGCTGGGGATACAGTTGGTATATTCTAAGCCCTGCCGACAGGGCTCTCTCTCTCTATATATATATATATATATATATATATATATATATATATATATATATATATATATATATATATATATATATATATATATATATATATATATATATATATATATATAGGAAGTGCATGGTGTAATGGTTAAAGTCATGGGTAATGGACACGCCGCCCTGAGTTCAAATCCTGGACATGGTAATTGCATTTTCACTTAGCGCTAGTACCCTTGGGAAAGGTATGAATCCTACTCTCCCTCCAGCTATGGGTAAATAGTAGGGCAGACCGGGCTCTTTAACCTTGGTTAGGCAACCGGTCTAGGAGAAGGAAAACTCTGAATTCAAACCTGTTAAACTCCGCTTAAGAAATTGACTTTGTGTCGCATCCTGCTCGTGCGGAGGGGTTGGTGTGTGTATATATATATATATATATATATATATATATATATAATCCAAAAGTCTAGAGAAGAAATATTCCTTACGACACAAGATTTTTATTTAAAAAACCTGTTGCAGTTTGAGAGTTCAATGTGTGCTCTTAATGTTAGAGTCACAGAGCAAATATATAAGTAAAGAAATAACAAAAGACTTAGAGATTTAGCATTTTAGTCTATTTCAGGGAGCTTAGACAAAGTGTCTAACTCTCCCGACTCATCAGATGCGATATATATATATATATATATATCAATCTCAATTTCTTAAGTGGAGTTTAATAGGTTTGAATTCAGAGTTTTCTTTCGTCTAGACTGGTTGCTCTACCAAAATTAAAGAGCCCAGTCTGACCTACTATTTACCCATAGCTGGATTGAAAATAGTTGGATATGCACCTTTCCCAAGGGTATTAGTGCTATGTGAAATGCAAACATGCTCATTTGAACTCAGGTCACCAAGTCCATTTCCTACAGACAATTATACCATGTGCCTTCACAACAGGACTTTCTGTAGTGAGTTTAACCCTAAAAGTTTGGGTGTTGTGTAAGTAAATGTTCCTCCAATGTGCAAATGCATATTTACTTAGCTTAACAAGTTAAACAAATAAGTATATACAAATTTTCTGGTGTTTGTAATGTAACCCTTTTGCTGTTGTATTTCTGACCTATTTTAGATCACTGCTACTGCTGGGTTTGTTTTTTTTTTAGAAAGATTTTTAAAAAACTATTTCAAAAGCATTACATAAAATGTCATAATAATCAATGAAAGTATTATGAACTGACATTAGAACATAAAAAAAGACATTTTCTCAATTGAACCAGGGTAATTCTATGTCAAATCATCCAGGCCATATCATCCACTTCCTTCAATTTTTCTGAAATTTTGTACAGGTATGGAATATGTTAAAGTTAGACAATCCCTAAAATTTGAGCTTCCAATTTTAAGAATTGGTGGAGTTATGTCGACTTTTCTATTTGAAAATGTTAACATTGGGGATATTTTCTCCTTTTTAAGGGAAATAAAATTATACCATAGAATATAGACATGAAACAAATCAATGCCATACAATATAATTCCCAATAATGCTAACACATTGTTAAAACCAATGACTAAAAGTATATATATGAATACACAATATGTAAACACCCCAACCACTAGGCATGATATAACCCTGGACGGGTTGATATGCCGTTAAAATCAATAAACCAACCAACCAACCAACCAACCAACCAAATTTAAGGGGGGGTTGCGAAAAATGGCGACTTTTTGTAATCTATTTTTTTTTGTAAAATGAGTTCTAGAGCTTCCTTACTCCTAAAAATTGGTTTATAAAGGCATTTTTGCCTGAGGAATCCAAAAATGCTATAAATAAATCTGAAAGTTAACCAGTTTTAAATTATTAATGATTTCTGATTTGCAAAATTTTAACTGATGTTGTAGCTACTATAACACCAGAGTGGTGTTAAGGAGTGGCTGGCGATATCTGATTAGATACTTAAAAATAATAATTGAGTCTAGAGTCATACAAGCGACTTAGATTAGAGTACAAGTCAGTGGTGTGGTAAAGTCAACACTAGATAAAATTAATTACTCTAACACAAAGAAATTCTAATGGCTAAAAGTCAGTTGATGGTTGATATAACACAAATGACTTTTTGTTTATACAAATGTTTTCATATAAATATATATTATCATTCTTGTAGCGTTGACACAAGATAATAAATAATTTTGAACAAAACCAATCCTAATGGCAGAAATAGGTTGATGTAAAGCAAAAGTCTGTTTCATACAAATGTTATCATATTATCATTTACATGAAGACTACAAAAGATAGGAACCAATTTAAAGGCTAAAAATTTGGTGGATATAAAAACAAATGACTGATTTATATAACTGCTGACATCTTCATGTCTCGAACAAAAACAGTTTAAAGATTAAATCTTTAAAATGTTGATTAGTCAAAAATGACAATTTGGCCAGGTGGTCTTGGGCCAATTTCTGGGAATTATCATAGCAACTGACAAGACCATTTATACAATAATAAAAATATTATCAGGTGCCTCACCAATCAGGAAACTGGGGCGGAGACTTGTTACCCACCTCCGAGATATGTAACCCAATGCCATGATTTTGATTGGCCGTCCAATCAAATGCAACCGCATGGGTGGGGTTTCGTACACCTCCTGATATTTACACTGTAGGGCCATTGGTCCGGCGTTTCGATTGGCTCGCCAATCAGAGCCCTGGATTCAGGGGTTTGGAACCCATAAAAGAGGACCCAAAAGGGTTCCAGGGAGATCGGACAGCTGGTTCTTGACCAGATTGGACAACTGCTCCCCTAGCAGATTGATAGCTCCGTCTCATGGCCCTTGTCACCGTCTTTGCTTTGTCATCTTGTTACTCAAAGTCCTGAATTTGAATCAGAACCCAGCATATATCGCCAGTCAGTCCACAAAATACTGACTCAACTTCAACTCGATACCCCTTTGTGGTTGTACATGATTTTTAATCACTGTATGATTAATAAAGGTATTTTATTGTTAAAAACGCGTTCGTATTAATTGTGGAACAACCTTGGTGAATTTGGTCATTTTCAGGTACAGCCCGGAACAAGCACTTCAACTTTCCTGTGGGTCAAAGAACACACATCGCGTTAGATTCGACGCCGCGACAGCATAGTATTACATTTGGTCCCATGACCAGATCATAATATTACATTTGGCACCCCGACCAACATCGTATTACACTACAGTTCTGGACAAACACCAAACTATCTTTTTGGTACAAATAATGTTCAATAGATATGAAATAATAATAGAAAAATCTTTGTCATAAATGCAGTGCCACATTGGAATATTGATCTTGCTATGGAAAAATCTGAAATCATCAATAACTTAAAATTGGTTAACTTTTAAGAAAAATTGAAGAGGGTGGGTGACAATTTTACTTTTTTTCTGGATGATCTGACATAGAATTGCCCACCAGTAAACTTCTTGCTATATTCTCATATTTGTTCTATTTTTGTCTATAGTTAGTGTTTAACTCTATGAATTTCCAGAGTAACAATGAGAATTAAAAGTATGAAAAATATAGTCAAATTTGGTGTTAAAATAATGGTTCAGTTTGGTTTCTTTAACTCTTTGCTTGCTTTAAACGCTCGCAGTGGCTCTCTGGCTCACTGCCAACAAAGTACAAAAACTGATGGTTAGTTCATTATGACTGAGCAGAAGGACTCAGATTACAATAATAATAGGATTTTATTTGAATAAAATAGAGTTAAGAGGTGAATAAATATGAACTTTGAAATATCTTATCATACAGGTAAAAAATACTAAGAAAATTTGGTACAGATTGGAGGAATTTGGTAGGCAAAAAGTTAATGGCATATCAACCCTTGTGGGTAATTCAAGGCCAAATCCATCCTTGTAGAACAGTAGTGGTACTATTTAACCCATAGCTAGGGGGTGAGGGGTTCATACCTTTCCCAAGGGTATTAATGCAAAAGGTAACATAATAACATGACTGGACTTTGAACTCCAGTACTATGACATCACAGTCATTAAAAAAAAAAAATTCCCTAGTAAATACAGACTAGCAAACAGAAGATAGTATGAAATTCAACTATGATTGCATGGTGCTTGGAATTCAATAATAGTCACATATGGACTGTGAAAGGGTTAAAAAAATGATTGGCACTCTTTGCAGACTAGAAACAAACAAAAAGCAAATTAATAAGATAAAGATCAGGTAATATTAATTATTATTCTAAAAAGTCCCAAACTGAAAAGAAATTAATTTTTAAGATTAAAAAACTGAAAACACTATTTAATGGAACTGAAACCAACTTTGCAATCCTTGATATCCGTGATATTAACTTAAATTTTAGTTTGATGAAGCATTGTCAAGTATTATTAATTTTCAATTAGCTCAGTCGGTAGAGCCTTCGGCTAGGAATCACAAGGTTCCTGGTTCGATACCGGCCCTCGCCAACTAAGCGTATGAGTAGCACAGGGATCGACTCCCTCACTGTCTGGCTGATACCGACATTAGGCTGCCCCGACGACTTTACTTACTTTACTTTACTTTGAATTACCTAGGTATAAAAAAACGAAAATCTGTTTATCAAACACTCAACAATTCACTTCCCTGCCAGACTCACTAGGATTTGTAACATCCAAACAGATGATACACTGGTTCCCTCACCAATCAAGCTAATCCTTTTTTTTTTGTGCCAACCAAAACTCACTTTGTAAGCAGACAACTTGGAGACAACTTTCAACCATAAGAACTTTGATCTTCACTTCTACATAAATTACAGCTATAAACAAACACATATACAAGGTCAGGTTAATCCATACAAGAACTTGCTCTTCTACATATACACATGTGGCGATTAATAAAAAATAAATAAAACAAAAGTAAAACAAAATTAAATTAAATAAAAATAAATAGATAAATAAATAAATAAAAGACACAAAAAGTAACAATCTCCCAGAGGGTTTCAGACCAGAAGAGCCCTCTAAGCATTTTCCCCCCCCCTCCTGAATTCTTGGTGCCAAAAAGGTCTCTCAGCTCTTTTTACTCCAAGACTTTCTAGAGGAAACACCTATTGATGTGCTCGAGAAATATTTCCCCTCAACGAAATAGTGTGAACCCGCTAATAAAGGTCGTACTCTAAAGTCATCTTCGTCTCTGTTCCTTCGCCTCTTTCATTAAATTCCATTTCAGCTTACCAGCCCACAAGAAGGAAGAAATAGTTTTATTGGGGATAGGATATAAGATGACCGAACCAAACCATTCCCCATACACACACAAGAACTTTACCATTCATTCTCTTGTATTTTACTAACATAAATTATTGTTATTTCTTGTAATTTCTCTTTTACCACATGTTTCTTTAATATTTACTTATAATTAGAAACCTTCATCTCTAACTAATAGTACACACAACTGAAGAATTTTTGAAATCCATTAGCTTCAAATAAAAGAATGTTTCTGTATTCACATGTGTTTATACAATGTATATAGCAATATAAACAAATAGAAATAAAAAAAAAAAAAGATAATTGTTCTCTTTTTCTGAATATCAGATTAACTAAGTATAAATTGGAAGGCAATTATCTTCTCAGCTTTTGAACAGGAAAATATGAAGAGAGAAATTAAATAAAACACTTTTGTGCTCATGTACAAAGATGGCGCTTAAAAACTGTTTGTTTCCACAACAATTATTTATCTAGGCATATTTTACACACATGCACCATGTATGCATGTTTAGCTCAATCGGTAGAGTGTCAGGCTAGGGACCACAAGGTTCCAGGTTTGATACCAGCCTTCGCCCACTCAGTGTATGAGTAGCACAGAACTCTGTGTGGTAAAATGAGGAGCTGATGGTAGTTGTGAAGCTCCACCTCAGATGCCAAAAACAATCTCCTTGCTCTAGCGCTAGTGAAAAGGAGATAGACTCCCTCGCTGTCTGGCTACCCTGACAACTTATGAATATATGTATATACATATGTATGAATGTATATATCTGTGGGGATTAAAATAAAAAAATTAAAAAATAACAAACTTCCATGAGCCTGCACACTGGAAAAACCCTCGGAGCATCTACAATAAAAGGACCCACTTCCGACCCCCAAGATAATCTCTTGGCCATTCAAACTTAGGCCTTAACTGTGTCTAGACACTACTACTGGCTAGGAAGATATTTCCTTGCCATGTGGTGGCTATGACCCATGAATAAAGCCTAACTCCTAAAATTATCTTTTGTCTTTGTCTCTTCCTTTTCTTTCCTTGAAAATTCATCAAAAAAAGTAAATTACAAACACACACATACACACACACGACCTATCAAATATCAAAAATCTAACAAACAACATCAGAGGAAGGGGTTTGTGTTAATATAAACAAATAGAAAACTATAAAAATTTCAAGACCTTAAAATTAATACCTATCACACAGAAACACACACCTGCTAAAACACAGATGTTACAAATTAAATTTCTCTCTACACTCCCACCAAACAGGAAGGGAGGGGTTAGATACGCGTATATATATATATATATATCTTATTATAATGGAGATTGTGTGTTTTTCTGTCTGTAACCGAAACTATATTACTACTCATGTCACAATTCCCTTAATTATTTACGTCAAATTCTCCATGATTTCATTCTTTTAAACCTTCAGTTAAAAATTGTTTGACATTATTAATACTGTTGACCATATCTACGTACAAATAACATGCAATTGTATTTATATATACAACAAAATAGCGGTTTACAGTTTGAACGAGAACACTAATTTGCATATTGATATTTAAAATTTTATTTTAATAAATATGTGCTTGGTATTATTGATTTCTAATTGTTTGGTTTTATCTTAAGAAATATAAACAAAAATCTCGTGGATAAATCTTAAAAGAAATTTATTTACAAGAAGAAATAACTGTAATATTATCCTTTACTTCCTATTTTAACTAAATAGTTAAATTAGGAAAATTTACCAATGAAAGAGGGGAGTAATGAAAAATGATGGAATAGTTAGTTTCAAAGCTGTTCTATTTTTCGATTATACCCCCTCTGTTGCAGATCTTTTTATCTGCATTCTTAGTCAGTTTCATTAGCCTTTCTAATTTAATATGATATTTTATTATATCAAAACTTAAATACTTGCACCCGGAGGGTGCATATATTTGCTAGTATATATATATATATATTCATATTCAAACAGAATATGGTTAATTAATGCCTAAAGAAGATATCAGAAAATCTTAAACATGTGTCCCAAATGTAAAAAAATAATAATAAAATTAAAAAAACAAAAAATACAAAACCATTTTGCAGACCTTTTCTCTGGGTAGAGGGGGATTTTTTAAGTTAGTCCCGCAGATCCATTATTACTGAATCGTGAGCTCAATCCTCGTGGGATGCCCCATTTAAATCCCTATGTAAAAAATAGACCTTGCATTGATCCAGCTACTCTGAAAAGAAATGTTAATGTCTACTATCTAAAACATTAAATGAAAAAAAAATCCATGCTGTTATCATTTAAATTTTATTTTTTAATTATCTTCACGAATATAAATCAAATCTCTATTATTTTTGCACAAAAACCAAGCCCTGGTGATATTTAATGTATATATATATTTACATTGTCGTTAATTGTTTTATTTTCGAAGTTTCTTCCGGACATACATTTACACACAACTGCCCTTTATATATGTATAGATAGATAGATAGATAGATAGATAGATAGATAGATGAAAAAGAACTTCTGAAAATCAGACAGACATATTTCACTAGTGTCAAGAGAATGCAAATGAATTTATCAAAAATGAATCTAGATTGCAGGGGAGAGAACTCTGATAACTTATATAGACCATATGGATGCTTTATTTAAAAAAGAAAAATGTATTTTTCAATTTGATTCCTTTTTTTGTTGTTTTTTTATGGCATTTAATCTTATACATTCTACGAGTTTCTCTTTATAGAAAAACCTGTAAGCAAATACGACAAAATTTCCAGAAACTTAAAGAAAATAACAGAACATTGCAGTCCTGAAAATAAACAATATGCTCAGTACCATGGTACATAACTATAACATCTTGGACTATAACTTTAAAATGAAAAAAATGCATCTCTAATATAAAAAGAAAAATAACAACACAATCTATCACAACAATGATATATAGCAAGCACTTTAATCCACGAGTATCCAACAGTCAACGTATTTCCAAATTTTTACAAAGATCCTTTTTCCCCACCAAATTGAATATGTATATAATTTTGAGGAAAAATCGAAACTTAACGGATCTAAATTCCACCATATGTTATCCCGCTGAAAAAAACCCCCCAAAAAATCAGGAAATTAACCAAATTTAATGAAATTTTCAGCATTGATATATTAATGAATAAAATATATAATGTCCCAGTTATTTTATTTAAAAACTTTTACATTTTTTCAGGTCAGTTAAGTTTGAACCAAGTATCTTTGAGGTGTAACACAGATTCTCAAAGATATGTGGTTCAAAGTTAACTATATGACCAGATAAATTGGTGGTGGGAATGATTCTATTCAGGACCTTTTTAATATAGCTATATTAAAAATTGGCAGTTTGCATAGAGAGCTCAATGTATAAAAAAAGTAAAAGTAAAGTCGTTGAGGTAGCCTAAAGACAGCAAGATAGACTATCCTCTTTTCACTAGCGCTAAACCAAGGAGATTGTTTTTGGTATCTGAGGTGGCACCACACCTGCCATCAGCTCCTTACTTTACCACACAGATCCCTGTGCTACTCATACGCTGAGTTGGCGAGGGCCAATATCGAACCAGGAACCTTGTGGTTCCTAGTTCAACTGAGCTACCGACTAAGCTAAACCGGTATTATTTATAGGATTGATAAAGATAAGACTTAAATATCAGTCATGTTGACAGTTATAAACAACAAACATTGGATTGTATATATAATGACTTGAAAATTTAGATGATTGGGACTCTGGAAATTAGATTAGAGTTGAATCTAAATTACAATGGTTTGAAAAAAGTAATCTTAGGGTTGTTTATTGTTGGCCTAAACAGGATGAGGGAGGTGCAGAGAAATTTAAAAGGCTTATAACCGGCCCTCACCAACTCAGTGTATGAGTAGCACAGGGATCTGTGTGGTAAAGTGAGGAGCAGATGGTAGGTTTGGTGCTCCACCTCAGATGCCAAACCTTGGTCTAGCGCTAGTGAAAAGAGGATAGACTCCCTCGCTGTCTGGCTGAGACCAACTTTAGGCCACCGTGACGACTTTACTTTACTAAATTAATATCAAATAAATTTTAAAAAAGATGTTGCTGGTACTGAAACAGAATATATTTTGGAATCCCAAATGTTTTTTATATTAAACTTTATATGAAATACTTATATCAAAAAAACTTTGGGGGTTAAATCTATATATGCATTAATACAACTAGCTGAAGAAACAGAAGTCTATAATAAGTAAGATATCAAGACTTGGATTGCAATTCAGTATAATTACAATAAAATGTTTCCTGAGTATTGATGGTGAGCTTTTAAATGTTTCTGTCTGAGTCAAGTTACATGAAATTGCTAATATATATATATATATATATATATATATATATATATATATGTGAAGAAAGGAAGTGAATCCGACGGTATGTAGTATATTAGGAAAAATGAAAAAACACAGGTTTAAATGGGTTAAGTGGTGAGTTTATTGGCCGACGCTGAAAATGCCCTGAAGATGATCTAATTAATAGATCGAAACACTGCAGCGTCGGCCAATAAACTCACCACTTAACCCATTTAAACCTGTGTTTTTTCATTTTTCCTAATATACTACATATATATATATTTATATTTTTGCTTGAAGGCAATTACAATGCGGTATATCGCATAAAATTCGATAATTATACAAGATAAATAACATTGACAAGTGAATCTCGCAAAGAATTACTCGGCGTGTAGAACATCGTACAGTAGCTGTTTCGACTTTATTAAGTCTCATCAGTGATGTATACTAACGATCTCCCTCCGACAGAAATCGAAACCGGGACTTCAGCAGGATAGTCAGAAACTATACTGTCTCAGCCACCGATACAGCACCGAGAAATGCCTGCGAAATTATATATATATATATATATATATATATATATATATATATATATATATATATATATATATATATATATATATATATATATATATGTGTGTATGTGTGTGTGTATTGTAACATTGTAAGCGAGTTGTCACAAGGTTCGAATAGATATAGATAAATTATTTTAAAAAAGACAGCAGCCAAAAGAGAGACAAATTGACGTTTGAAGTTCAGTCTCATCAGGGAAGCTAGGTGTAACATGATATCCTTGATCTAGTATCCCCCCCCCACAGTTAACATGAACTTGCAGTTAACCTGGACTTGCTGATGTCACCAGACTTGATTGGGCATCTATGCAGTGGCGGGTGAGGGGAGGATCTGGCCAGATGTTATTGCCCACACAAAGTGTTGGAAGTGGGGGTTTGGTGTTCTGTGAAACCCAATAAAAGCTGTGATTTTTCCATATTTATATTGAATATTATTCAAAAGTTACAACACTGCATATCAACAAAGTACTGATGAGGGTTTATTATAAGGATTGAAATGCTTAAAATTTACTAATACTTCTAACTATAATAAAATCATTCTCTGAATACCTTACTTTTTTTTATAATCTTATATATTTACACACACACACACCATTGTTTCTAGGCATCTAGAAAACAGAAGTCTCCAAATATCGAAGTTTTTCGATATTGATTACAGTATATATATATATATATATCATTTATATTTCATACACACACACACACACACACACACATATATATATATATATATATAGGTTCCTCTACTAAAGTTAAGTCCCATTCCAACGGGCATGTTTATAACACCTAAGATTAATCGAAAACTCGATTAATTTAACTAAAGTAACCCTGAAGAATCAATCGACGAAACTCGAGTAGGTTACTCCTTTCCATTGTTAAAATAAATTTATGCTCTACATTGTATTGAGCACTTTGTATTTGTTTTTTCTCAACCTTAGCCTCTGGATATTGTGCGCTTCCAACGATCGTACTTATACCCACCGGTAAGTTAATACTTATACATATACATATATATATATATATATATATATATATATATATAATGGTACCTTGACTCAGGAGTGCTCTAACATACAAGTTTTTCGAGTTACAAGCTATCACGCAGTCAATATTTTTGCTTTGTGTTGAGATCTAAAATTTGAGGTACGAGTGAGCTTCAGATACGCTTATGTTAATAAATTTACTAAAAAAAATTAAGTTTCAAATTTTATTACACTAAAGAATATATTATTTGTAAAAAATAGACATTGAAATATATTACGGTGCATAATTTGTAACATTCTATTTCATTATGGGATTTGGTGTGTTTGAAGGCATTGTTTAGTTTAATAATGTATTGATTGTTTTTATTTTCGAAACTTAGTTGTATTTATTTAAAAAATTTTGACAGTTGTTTTGAATTAAAATAAAATGAAAATGAAGATATATTTTAAAGGAGGTGGGGGTAAAATGAGTAGCACAGGGATCTGTGCAGTAAAGTAAGCTGATGGTAGGTGTGGCGCTCCACCTCAGACGTCAAAACAATCTCCTTGGTCTAGCGCTATTGAAATGGGATAGACTCCCTCGCTGATTGGCTGATACTGACTTTAGGCCGCCCTGACGACTTTACTTACTTACTTGTCAATAAAAAACCTGGGTGGTGGTTTACTTTTAATGCCTTCAAACCACAAAAAAAACTTATTTGTCAATAAAAATGCCTTCAAACCACTAAAGAAAATATCTTAAAGAGGATTAAGTTGGAAGGAAAGTGAAAGTGTAAAAGAGAGTGAGAATATAAAGAGAGAGAGAGAGAGAGAGAGAGAGAGAGAGAGAGAGAGAGAGAGAGAGAAGGGGTTTATATGTAAATAATCAAGTCATTTATGACAAGAAGGTATATATATATTTAATATATATATATATTACCATTAACATCATGATATGCAATGCAAACTAGCACATGTCAAAATATTGAAAAACTTTTGACTCACCCTAGAATGTGTTTTTAATAAATGGAATTACGTTGATAATCTCGAAGATGAAAACCTAATCATTTTTCTTCTAAACATACAAAGAGATCTAAGTGATGTGAATATTTTGAAAGTTTGGTCAATGCTTGGATCATATATCAAGTTAATTGAATTTCGGCCCAGGTATTTTGAACCATGAGATGTACACGCACACATAAATACATACACAAAAGCATTAATGTTGATGTAGTTCTTTTTTTTTCTTTTCTTGTAAGACAAGTAATTTTAATCTAGTCAGTTTAATTTCTTGCTTAATTTATCATCAAATATTTGTTTGAAAAAAAAAAATCAAAAAATATTGAAGAGTGATTATCAGGGCATACATGTTTATCCACTTGTCAGACTGGTGCAACACAATCTTCTTAACTCCATTCCTCCATCCTGATTAGATTTTGTGTTATAGTAAATTTCTTAAAAAAAAAGAAAGTGCAATACTTTTTTATGAGTTATCTCCCTTGTAATTTTGTAAAAAATATTTTTTATTCAAATAAAATGATAGTAACTTCCCTTGCTTTGGACTTTTATTCTGTGTATTTCCAACCGAATAAAGGTATTATGAACTGTACTAGCAAACTTTGGCACAAGGCCACACTAAAATAGCATCCTAGAAAGAATGAACTTACTAACAATAGCTTTCAAGACTAATTAGATTCTTTGTAATCTCTTCATGATTAACATTCCTATTAAAATTATCATTCAGATTATAACAGTATTTATTCATTTTCCTGAACCCATTCGGTTTCCATGTGGTCCATCATTATACTGATGCTTCTATTTATAAATAAAAACAAACAATACATTATTAAACCAAACAACTGGCGCGCATTCAAACATTTAGACCTTAGGGAGTTCAATAGTAGCGTGGGTTGGATTTTCAGCAAGCACTGCTTAGCGTTTTTTAGGGCAGAAGGCCAGGACTCGTTTATGCGATATGCAGAGATTTTTATACCAGATGGTCAAATAACTATGACATCTTTTTGCTTGTAATATACAGGGTGTCCATAAAGTCCTGTAGCAGGTTGAAAATGTATCATCAATAACGGCGGTCATGTTGAAGGGTGATAATCAAAAAGAAGGGCCGGTTTAGCTCAGTCGGTAGAGTGTTTGGCTGGGAACTTCAAGGTTCCTGGTTCGATATCGGCTCTAGCCAACTCAGTGTTTGAGTAGCACAGGGATCTGTGCGGTAAAGTGAGGAGCTGACGGTAGGCGTGGCGCTCCGTCTCAGGCGCTAAAAATAATCTCCTTGGTCTAGTGCTAGTGAAAAGGGAATAGACCTCCGTGCCGTATGGCTGATACAGACGCTAGGCCTGCCGACAACTTTACTTTACTTACATCAATAATAAAACTTAAAGAGTTTTACTTTTATATGTTTTTTAATTAAATGCTTCTACCATTTGTACAATGTGAGATAATAAATGTTCAATTTTAAAACTGTTTCAAGATTTTGTGGATACCCTGTATATTAAAAAAAACCAAAAAACTCTTTAACTCTTAACATCCTGTTGTCCCGAGCCCCATTCTTATAAGGATTTATCAAAACATAGCTAAAAATGGCCTTTTCATTTAAAGTTGCCTGTTATTTTCCTTAAATCAAAGACTTGTAAATATGTTTAATATTACTTTTAAACAAAGGCTATAATTTGGGGTAGATTAGGAAAATGAATATGACTTTTGGCCGGGTGGAATGAGGTGGTATAGGACGTTAAGAGTTAAAATTTACTGAATAGATATATGTTACAACAGGGAAGGCATTTTTTTTTGTATTTATACAAACCAAATTCCAAGCATAATATTATTATTTATTATCACAGTTTCTGTTAAAAAAATGAAATTAAAAAAATAGGCAAAAACAAAAAATAATAAGGAAAAAAAAAAAAAACTAAAATAGTAAAGAAAAAAAACAAACAAAAAAAAAAACAACGAAAAGTCATTGAAATTCCAACATTGGAATTAGTTGGGTCTAGTGAATTTACTGACCATTTTCTCAATGACGAGAAAAAAAAATATGTAGTCTTGTATTTTGCTGACCCAATCTTTTTTTTTTTTTGCTAGATGGGCCCTATAAAGACTGTTTCAGATTATCAAGTAACTTAAACTTTTCTTGTTCCATTTTAGGTCAATAGTTGGATTATTTCATATATTGGGAACAATTTTAAAAAAACTTTTGACAGCATTAATAAAATCATTACTTAAAGATTGAAAAAGAAAAGCTTAAAAAATATTACAATTTTTCAATTTCACATAAAATCATTACTTAAAGATTGAAAAGAAAAGCTTAAAAAATATTACAATTTTTCAATTAAAAAAAAGATATCTAAGTTTTTTTTATACAAACCTAGGTATTTACACAACCAGTTCATCACCGGTTGGATGTGACACAAGGTCACAAGTATGGGGCATCCAGCAAGGATCAAACTCGCTTTTCAGTAGTAATAGATCTGTTAGACTAGCTTGCTAACCATGATGGTATGCCCTTTATATACTCAACCCATTCGTTAGGTAGGATGTGATACAAGGTCACAAGTATGGGGCATCCAGCAAGGATCAAACTCGCTTTTCAGTAGTAATAGATCTGTTAGACTAGCTTGCTAACCATGATGGTATGCCCTTTATATACTCAACCCATTCGTTACAGGTAGGATGTGATACAAGGTCACAAGTATGGGGCATCCAGCAAGGATCAAACTCGCTTTTCAGTAGTAATAGATCTGTGAGACTAGCTTGCTAACCATGATGGTATGCCCTTTATATACTCAACCCATTCGTTACAGGTAGGATGTGATACAAGGTCACAAGTATGGGGCATCCAGCAAGGATCAAACTCGCTTTTCAGTAGTAATAGATCTGTGAGACTAGCTTGCTAACCATGATGGTATGCCCTTTATATACTCAACCCATTCGTTACAGGTAGGATGTGATACAAGGTCACAAGTATGGGGCATCCAGCAAGGATCAAACTCGCTTTTCAGTAGTAATAGATCTGTTAGACTAGCTTGCTAACCATGATGGTATGCCCTTTATATACTCAACCCATTCGTTACAGGTAGGATGTGATACAAGGTCACAAGTATGGGGCATCCAGCAAGGATCAAACTCGCTTTTCAGTAGTAATAGATCTGTTAGACTAGCTTGCTAACCATTATACCATGATGGTATGCCCTTTATATACCCAACCCATTCGTTACAGGTAGGATGTGATACAAGGTTTCAAGTATGGGGCATCCAGTGAGGATTAAAGTTGCTTTTCAGTAATAAATCTGCAAGACTAGCTCACTAACCATTACCCCATGATGATATGCCCTTTATATAACCAACCCATTCACTACAGGTAAGATGTGATACAAGGTTGCAAGTATTCAACTCATAGCTTGGGGAATTAAGGGATTCATACCTTTCCCAAGGGTATTAGTCCAAAAGTGAATGTATTAGCATGATTGAGGTTTAAACTAGCTTACAACAATGTTGCAATTTAGCCCTTTAGCCGCTACACCATGGGGACTCCACCCTTAGAACCTAGATGGGAAAGCATCTAGAAACAGCAGGTGCCATAAGCAATCAGAGGCCTGTGTGTCACACTAAGCAAAACTTAATACATTCAGTCATACAGCATTGAAGACACAATATGCCTTCAACTAATGAAACAGTCTGTTAATAAATTATTTCATTAGTTTTTATTTAAATTATGTACATATGTAGAATAAACATAGAAACACCATAACTAATAGAGTAAGGGATGAGTTCAAAGGTTTGATTTGGACTTCTGTATGACAATAACTCTTCATAGCCCAATTTGTAGATCAGCTAGTATGACGAATAAGGCTTTACCAAGAGGAATAAAGTTTGAATCTCACTATTTCATTATTATTTCAATCTCACTATCTCATTATTATTATTAGTGAATCTCACTATTTGTTATTATTAATCAATCTCACTATTTACTTATTATTAATCAATCTCACTATTTAGTTATTATTAATCAATCTCACTACTCATTATTATTATTACTGAATCTTACTATTTCATTATTATTAATCAATCTCACTATCTCATTATTATTATTATGAATCTCACTATTTAGTTATTATTAATCAATCTCACTATCTCATTATTATTATTAGTGAATCTCACTATTTCATTATTATTAGGGAATCTCACTATTTAGTTATTATTAATCAATCACACTATTTCATTATTATTAGTGAATCTTACTATTTAGTTATTATTAATCAATCTCACTATTTCATTATTATTAGTGAATCTCAGTATTATTATTATTTACAATCTATGCTTTTCCTTTGTGATTAATGACTGAACGCGTTGTGATAGACAGAAACTAAGATTTAAAAATGAAAGAAAAATACTTGTCTATATTAAATTCCAATTTGCTAAAAAAAACTTATTGCAATATTAATACTGTCAAAAGTGCTGAGAAAATTGTTTCAATATTTTTATCTGAGTACTGATTTTTCTTCTTTTTTTTTTAATAAACTTTGGATATAATTCCTTCATATTGAACCAAGGATGATGTAAAAAAATAGATCTGACATCGAAATATTACCAACGTGGTTGAATATTGTGGCCATTGTAACAGAAAAGGTTTAAGCAGAAAAGAGTGCCAGCCTTGAAACCCTGGATTGTCTCTTGGTGGTTAACAGGAGCTTGGCACACGGGGCACGACACGAGAGACATCAAAGTCCGCAGGCACTTACGACTGATTGTAATGTGCCGGTCCTCGTCACCCAGGGTTGGGAAATCGAGAGGCACGGAGTAACCATTCTGCATTTTGACGTTATTGTTGCTCAAGCAGGAAACGTTCGTGTTGCGATTCGCTGCACCCATATCCTTCTGCGGGGATTCGCAGCTTGAGTTCATAGTCGGGGAGAACTGAGGTAGAATAGGAGGAGGAGGAGGCGGAGGTGGTGGTACATTGGGAGGGCCTGTTGATGGCGGAGGTGGTGGAGGAGGAGGCGGAAGTGGTGGCGGTGGGGGTGCTTGGTTGCCCACGTCAGAGGAAATACTGAGGCAGCTGCTTACAGGTGTCATGGTGATTGACCGATCATCGGTTTGGTATGAAACAGGTGTTGCGGGGTGGGGGATGTGGTTCTCTTCAGAACGTTCTTGTTTGACCCACACAGGTGGCAAAAGTCCATGGTGACCAGATATTTGCTTGTTTGGATCAAATGTATTGTCCAGCAGTTTCAAAGATGGCTGAAAATGTAAAGAAAAGATGACCAGTCTTAATGAATTTCATGAACTTTTTATATCAACTATTGTATACCCTACCTATGAACATTAATGGGTATGTCCCAATCTTCATATACCCTACCTATGAACAAAATGGGTATGTCTCAAAATATTTTCATGCTTATTTTTTTGTAACAAGAACAATGAAAAAAGATCCGTAGATGAGAGTAAGAATAAAAAATGACAAACACTAAAATCTTGGACCAAGTAACCAATAAGCACCCCAAATCATCAACATAATGAAAGGTTCATATTTTAAGTCATCACTGGTAAGTTTCACTTTCAAATATTTGAAAATAAATGAACAGACGATTTTTGCAATTATTGTATCTGACAAAAACAAATTTTACAAATTGTGTGATACTATTTCTGAATGACATCCTTTTATTTAAATAAGCATAAAAATATTTTGTAAATAAAAACTGTATTTTTATTTAAATAAACATAATTGTATTTCTCTTCTGATTAAGTAAAAGCTATTTTAGTATAGAAACTTCTTTTGTCTTTTTTTTAAATCATTGTAAGTGTTGAAAAATATTAATAAATTTCTGATAAAAAAGTATTTATTTAAAAAAAGATTTTACAATTGAATTTTAATTCGACTACATGTACCAACCATCTATTTATTTAATTTATTGTGAGTTCAACATCTCCATAAACTTCTGATTAAAATGATTTGTTTACAAAATTTGGAAGTGAAACTTACCAGTGATGAGTTAAAATATGAACCTTTCATTAAGTTAATGATTTGGAGTACTTATTGGTTACTTGGTTCAAATTCTTTAACAGATTTTGTAGAAGAAAATGTTTAGTGATGAATCTATAAAGGGAATTGTACTAAAAGGAAAGATAACTCTTTTGGAATTTCTACATAATTATTAAAGGAATTTTATCTTTATCGCACTACTTATTACAATTATTATAAACTAGCAAATATATGCACCTCCTTCATAACTTACTTTTTTTAATTTAATCTTTATATTATTTTTCAGATATTATAAGTAACCTAAGAAAATTAAAGATATCAGGTTACTCTGTAAAAAAATATATATAAAAACAATAGAATTTTACTATTCAACTGAGAGGTTGACAATTCCAACTGTTACAATCTGTTTGGCCATCCTGTAGGCCTTAAGCCAGAGCGCTTGTTTAGTGGAATTGGATCCTTGGTAGTCCTCTGATAATGAGTCCTTTGGTTCTTCTGGTAAAGAGTCCTCAGTTCCTTCGTCAATGGTCGTAAGTTCCTCCTCAATGATTGCAAGTGAACTGTTGCAAGTATCAGTGTTTAAGTAGTATATCAGCCACACAGTATGGCTAGTGATTGGCTGGATGAATAAACCACATGACTTTGGCTAGTCTATAAATTCAGGTGTGGAATTAGAGCACACCTTATATTGCAAAATATTCCAACACCAACAAAAAGAAATTTTGGTGGCAGAATAATTTCAAGAAATTCAGAATTATAAATGGCCTCCTCATTCATCTGTTTTGTCTGTCTAATTCTTTTTGTGGGATTATTTAAAGGAGTGTGTATATTTGAATAAGTTTAAGAAATTGCTGTAGCTCTAGAATAACATCCATGTCTGGAAAGATAAGAAGATTGACCCCAGAAACC
Organism: Doryteuthis pealeii; assembly: GCA_023376005.1. Taxonomy (NCBI): domain Eukaryota; kingdom Metazoa; phylum Mollusca; class Cephalopoda; order Myopsida; family Loliginidae; genus Doryteuthis; species Doryteuthis pealeii. Next base: position 53,649,265 of record CM042150.1, read on the forward strand.
TCAAGCAAAGTCAGAAGTGGAACAAGTGCTCTTGATCTGATGATCAAATAGGTGAGAAACTAAGTTACCAAGAGACATTGACTTTGTATCTATGCTATTCTAACAGATCTATCTATCTATCCATCTCTCTCTCTCTCTCTCTCTCTATATATATATATATATATATATATAAAGTAAAAAGTTGCAAAGTTGGTGGAGTGGTCTATTGTCAGTATCTACCGATTGACGTAAATATATATATATATATATATATATATATATATATATCAGTCATCCACAGACACATGTTTCAATGTTTACATCTCATCAGTGCGGCTCGACATTCTTTTTTTTAACAGCTACCGCTAGTGGGGAGCGAAACCAGACATAATTTTCATTTGTCAAGCTCCTTACCCTTACGGCCGTCAGTTGACTGTCAGTCAGAGGCAATACATACTTACAGGATGCATGTTTTTACAATTACAAGAGAACTCAAGTCTGTAAACAACAGGTGAATAATATATGTGTGTGTGTGTGTGTGTGTGTTGAGAGAGAGAGAGAGAGAGAGAGAGAGAGAGGGATTCTCTAAAATATTCTATTAAATTAAATAATGATGATAAAAATGATTAAATAGAACAAATAAAATTTTAACATTTTTCTTAATGATTAAGTGACCCCCTGTTTCCAATTTCATACTTCCTATTCCATTTGATGCCAAAAATCTTTATAAAACTTCCAAATGAAGAAATTGATTTGCTTACCATGAGGTGGGGTCTGGTCATATTTATTGAGTTTAGATGCTCTGGAGGACGAGAATTCTGATTTGGATAAGCAAGTGGGAAACTATAAATGTAAAAATAGAAATGAAATAAAATGAAAAAAAAAGTGTAAATTAAATTGAACAGGATTTTCAACATTTTTATAATTTTCACACAAATCAGTTTTAACTCTTATGCTTAAAAAGATCACATATCAAAAAAAAAAACAAAGAGATATTTTAAATTATACTGAGGGCAATTAAGGTTAAAAACTATATCATTGTAATGACAAGCTGGTAAATGATAACACTGATAGACTTTGGAAAGATTTATTCTACTTAGAATAATTGGTACACTTATGAGAGTTTATATTGTCTAGTATTCACTAGAGCATTCTCAAAGGGGAGGTAATCATAAAATAGGGGAAGTAACTCTCAATTACTTATTACAATCTTATTACAAGTAAAAGAATTTATTCTCCTTAATCTATTCATAATTTATACCTCAAAGAGATGAACACTCCGCCAATTTCTGGAATTGGAAGCTCAAATTTTGGGGATTGTCTAACTTCTCCATAATCCACACTTGGGCAAAATTTCAGAAAAATTGAAGGAGGTGGGTGACATGGCCTGAAAGATTTGACATGGAATTACCCACTTTGTGTGTTTCTATGTTACTGAGCTAGGCAAGCAGACTTACTCATGAGTCTGATCCTCACTGTGTGCACCCTACTTCTGGTCATGGGTTCTTTAGCATTAGTCAAGCAACCAATCTAGGAGAAGGAAAACTTTGAATTCAAACCAGCTTTACTCCACTTCAAAATTTACCTTGTGTCACAGAAGCGGCTACCCAGCATCGCCTGGGTAGAGGAGGAGAAAAAAAGTTAGTCTCGCAGATCCAATGATTATTTTGGTCTTCCCTAATTGACTTGTTTATGTTTTAATCACAAACGTCACCAATGACCTTTCCTTCTCTTACTATTCAAATTTCAATTTTTGAATATCTTCACGAATATAAATTAAATCTTAATTATTTTTGCTCAAAAAGCAAGATCTGGTGATAGTGAATGTGTATATATATTTACTTTGTCATTAATTCTTTTATTTTCATAGTTTCACCCAGACATATATACATACATACACACATACACACAACTGCCCTTTATATATGTATAGATAGATGTGTTCTGTGTTCTTTGTTGGGTCAGTGATAGTATATAACACTTCTATATAAATATATATAAATAAATGTTTGGCTTTTTGATTTCACGTGTTCCAATCATTAATTTTCACTTTCGCATGCAATAATCACATCATCAACATTCAACTATAAATGTCACTCAACTAACAGTAACAAACCTTTTTTCCACTTATTTTTCTAATTCAACGCATACAAAACATCCATCATCTTTTATCCACATAAATCCTTGTTTTCTTCTCATAACATTGTTATCTTCAGTTTATTATTTACTAGAAGTGTTATGTGGAGAAAATTTAGAAACAAACATGGGATGTTATGATGGATGGAAATTTATAGTCGATGTTCGAACATTTCGGTTTACAATGGAAACCTTCTTAACACAGTCCTTAAGAAGGTTTCCATTGTAAACCAAAATGTTCGAACATCGACTATAAATTTCCATCCATCATAACATCCTGTGTTTGTTTCTAAATTTTCTCCACATAACACTTCTAGTAAATAATAAACTGAAGATAACAATGTTATTCCTTTAATGTCATTTCTTTATTGTTATTCCTTTAATGCATTGATTCCCAACATGGGGATTACGCCCCACTGGGGGGCAATTCAATTATAATAGGGGTCAATACGAAAAATATAGTAATATCAGCATTTTTTAAAATTTTACCCTATATGGGTAAAAATTATAAATTTAGAGGGTAAAATTGTAATTACAACCTAGCTGAGCACAACAGCTTGTGCAATCTAGTCAAGTGTTCACCCATTAATGTTATCGTGAATCTGGCACCAGCTATATGTGTGGCTTCTGACTTGTTTAACTTTGCAGTTATTCATTGTTACCCTCCCCCGCAATTATAACATTATAAAATGGATTTTATTTGATTAAATTTGAAGTTAAACCCTTTAGTTTTATTTGATAGAAACAATTTTTTTGTTATACTTCTTGAAAACTGATATTGTTATATCATACTAAACAATTAACGGGTGGGGGACATGAAGAAATTTGTGATAAAGGGCATGGTACAAAAATGGTTGGTAACCACTGCTTTAATGTCATTTCTTTTTTTTGGACCATATGAATTTTAGGCACCCCTTTTTGATCTCGATTCAGAAGGACATGTTTTTCATTTACACTGTCAATATCCGGTTGATTTTTAGAGATTTTGTTTTAAATTATAAAACTAACCCCTAACCCTAACCCCTAACAAACTATCGGATTTTGACGGTGTAAATGAAAAATATGTCCTTATGAAATGAGATCGCAAAAGGGGTGCCTAAAGGTCATATGGTCCCCTTTTTTTAACAAAGAAATCAAAAGTATAAAGAGTAGCATTAAAGTACTTACTTCATAGCATCAGTCGACTGTGGAGGTAAATGGCACTGAGGGTTGTAGTTGGAGGTGAACGTAGGGAACGGTTTGTTATTCACCCAATCGGGGGGTGGCGGTGGGGGTGCTGTGCTGCCCGTGTTGCTCTTGTGTCGCTTAGCCTTGTAGATTCTGCGATTATTATGCCGTTTCCACTGGTCTTCACCCCAGTGCCGACAAACACTGCACACGTCCTCCTGGCTACAAGTGCGGCATGATGCACACAGCTTGTGATTGTCCCAGCTTGCAAAAAGGTGACCACATTGACCCCGATGCTGAGGCATCAGGTCACTGCCACTGGAAAGGAAACAATAAACAGATGAGAATTGGAAAATTGATATGACTTTTAAGCATATCAGCGTATGAGTGTGTAAGTACGAGGGGTGAGTTAAAAAGTAATGCCATTTTATTTAGGACAGCTATAATTACCAACACAGGAACATGTATTATACATCAAAATGAAGCTGGTCCTCAGGATAACGTCCCTACTTCTCCACATAGTCACTGTTCCTATCAATAGCAATGTTCCACCTTCAAATGAGAGCATGTATCTCTAGCCGGTAAAATTCTATTGACTGTTCTTTGAGCCACTTCTTCACTACAGATTTCACTTCCTCGTCACTGGAATAATGTTTACTTCTAAAACCCTCTTTCATGGGGCCGAAGAGATGATAGTCTGAAGGCACTAAATCTAGAGAGTATGGAGGATGCGGTAAAGTTGTCCACCCGAATGAGACAATTTTCTCCCTTGTCCTGATGCTTGTGTGTGATCGAGCATTGTCGATTGGCAAGTTGGGTCTTACTTGTCAGATTCTTGCTCTGGGCCTCATTAGGGTCTCAATGTAGGCCTTGGTTTTATAAAAAAACTTCACATAAAATAAAGAAAATGGCATTACTTTTTGATCAACCTCATATGTGTGTGTATGTATGTGAGCTAAAAGGTAAAAGAAAAGATATAGTGAATATAAATGCAAATGTCAGTGTGTCAATGTGTCACATTTTTTCAACTGTACTCCTAAAATAGTCCAACATATTGTATCATTTTGGAATCAGGCTGACTCTGTGAGCAAATTCAAAATATTCTGTGCTGAATCCGGACCCACAATCCTTACATTTTGGATTACTAAATTTTAATTACTATGATTTTTTTAAACGATTTTTTGCAATATTTTTCTGTACAATAAAAATTTTTACAACTTAGAAATAAATTTGGGAATAATTGAAATTAATTGTGAAATCCAGTAAAAGTCATTCATCAAATAGAAATAATAAAGGAGCTAGTTTAAATGCCACCACAATAGGGCGGCTTTTAAGCTAGTAATGAATACAAAGTCGTTGGGGTGGCCTAAAGTTGGTATAAGCCAATCAGCGAGGGAGTCTACCCCCTTTTCACTAGCGCTAGACCAAGGAGATTGTTTTTGCATCCGAGGTTTACCGCAAAGATCCCTGTGCTACTCATACGCTGAGTTGGCGAGGGCCAGTATCGAACTAGGAAACTTGTGGTTTCTAGCCGAACACTCTACTGACTGAGCTACTCCGGCCCTTCAAAGAATAACATAGGAAAAGAGAATAAAAGAATTATAAAGTTAGTTGGGCACATCTGAACTACCCTGGTCCTGATAGAAAAGAGGGTTTTTTTTTCAAAGATATTTGTTTCTGTTTAATATACAGAAAACTTATAGCTACTCAGACAATTTGTCAGTTTCTAAAAATATTGATTTTTCTATGATTTTAGAAACGGGGGTCCTGTTTACAATATATATACAATGGTGAAATGATCCCTGACTTTCCGATATGCATATATAGTAGTTATCTTTATCTTGGTTTTATTTACAAATGTCAGCAAATGGTGAAACTAAATAGATTTTCTTTTACTCCTACTATCATGGATATCCCTCCTCCTCCTCCTCTTAGGAATTATTAAAATAAAACAAAGAAAAGATAACTGGTATACATGTTGGTTGTAAAGTCAGTTTAGTGTCATACCCAGGACACCCATTTTTTTGGGGGGGGGGGTAGGAAGGATACAGTCCACGTATTTTAAGCCCCACTGACAGGGCTAGTTTTAGTAAGAGATTTGGTCTACAATTTTACTATAATGATAAACTGGACTCTTAGGGCTGGTTTAGCTCAGTAGGTAAAGCACCTACCCACAAACCACAAGGTTCCTGGTTCAATACTAGCCCTCACCAACTTAGCACATGCATAGCACAGCTTGGATCTGTGCAATGATTGTAAATGTGGTGCACCACCTCAAATGCAAAAACAATCTCCCTGGGCTAGTGCTAGTGAAAAGGGGATAGACACCCTTGCTGTCCGGCTGATACCGACAATAAGCCATTCTTGACTTTACTATGAAATTAAATATCTAGCTGTAAATTAAAATATTAAGTAACTTAAATACAAGCCCGAATAGTCACAAAGTCTACTGCAGAATGACAGGGTATTTATAAGACTCCACAATGTCATTGAAATCAAGCAGTCAAGCAGCCAATCAGAACTCAAGGAATGGAATCACCCAAATCCCCCAAATTCATAAAACGGGTCATTCTTGATTTCTATATACTGTCTTGGACACTGCTCAAGTTGTAATTAGTTAGCTGCTGATATTCAAACCAACAGTAGACTTACTGACTTCAATAATTTTCGTTTCAGAAATTTATTTCCTTGAATGTTCTAATGATACACATTAATTTATTTTAATGTTGCTCTTATAATGAAAATAGGATTTTTAAAAAGAGAAAAGAAACTACTTACCCTAAATTAACAAAGTCTTCCGTTCTGCTTTGAAAGGTCCAATTAAAAAAAAGTAAAAGAAATAAAAATAATTAAATTAATTTTGTCATAAACAAAATAGGAAAAAACAAATCAACAAAGAAAAAAATCAAATAAAAGATATTTTTAATTAAATCAAATACAAAGATCAAGAATTAAGAAAAATTATTTGACCAAATTTTTTAGATGAAGCTTAATAATTTGTATTATTTAGATTTTTCAGACTGTTGTCCTCATCTTTATTGTTATATACACAATGAAAATAACAGAGAATACTTAACATAGCTTATCACTCGTATCGGTCATGGTTAACGGAATGAGAACAATCTACCTCAATGGATTAAATAATGGGTTTGATTTAAAGTTCTGTGAAGGTTCCCAATTAGAGCATGAAGGTTCCAGAGCTTGACAAGAAACACCTGAAGAAGGCCTAATGGCACATTTGGTTTGGTTTGTTTTACAGCATATCAACCTCAGTGGGTCATTTAATGCCGATAAAGTTTTGAAATAAATTCATTTTTAATGGATACTCAATTTTTTTTAATAAATACATTTTTCTATTTAATGCATAGATGAGACCCTAACAGGTACTACCACTCCAGGTCGGAGTGGACCAGGGAGCAATGGTGATGAAGCGGTGCTCCACATTCCCCAAACCTCCAAAACTGGAACCTCACCATCAGATAGAGTTTACGTAATTCCCAGGACATGTAGACCACTGCCTTCTAGCACCCATATGATAAAAAGGGTTGGGGCTTGCCATAAAGGCAATAGGGTTGAAGCAATCATATAGGTGCTAGGGCTTGATGTGACCAGCCAATTGATCAGGGGGCATCTCTGATTGACCGCCAGATGGCACATCAGCCTAAACATTGTGTATATAACAATAAAGATGAGGACAACAGTTTGAAAAATCTAAATAATACAAATTAATAAAAAACATTTATATTATTAACATTTTGGGGAAGATTTTAAATAAGATAAATTATCTAAAAAAAATGTACATCTATATCAGCACAGGTAAATTGGGTAATCTGAACATTAGCTATATTAATGCTTCCTCAAAGTGAAAGAAACAAGGGGAGGGTGCTCTCATTTATGTAGTCTCCCATTGTTTCTTTCACTTTGAGGAAGCTGTCTGTTTTGGATCGGCCATCTTTATTTCACTGTAATCGATACAATTGCATGTTTTAACAAGTAAATATCATAAAATGTGTTCTTAATAACAATTAAGTTCATTTCAAATAATGCACAAGCTCAATTAAGAACACATTTTTATTAATATTTTTGTGTTAAAATATTCAGTTGTATTGATTTAAACAAATTTGTATTTTCAGTGTAGATTTACGGTGAAATGAAAATGGCCGACCATAACATATGGCTTCTTCAAATTGAAAGAAACAAGGGGAGGTTACTCTCATTTATGTAGCTAATGTTCAGATTACTGTAAATTGAATTCTAGGTGAATGAAATCAGATCTAGATGCTAATTTAAGAAAAAAACATTTTTTGATTGCAAATTAATTTCTATTCTAATCAGTTTTACACAGACAACACAGATTTCCATAATTCTCTCTCGCTACCTGTCCCTATCGATCATTGCTCCTAGCAGGTCTTCCACACAGCATCCTGAATCTGCACAGAGCTGATTGCTGTAGGTTTTTGTAGGTCAACCTATACTGGTGTGTCTATATATATATTTACCAAACCCTCCACATGAGCAAGATGTGACACAAGGTCAATTTCTTAAGTGGAGTTCAACAGGTTTGAATTAAGAGTTTTTCTTCTCATAGACTGTTACCTAGCCACAGTTAAAGAGCCCAGTCTGCCCTACTATTTACCAATAGCTGGAGGGAGAGTAGTTGGATGCATATCTTTCCCACAAGTATTAGTGCTATGTAAAATGCACAGTGTTGTCCAGGATTTGAACTCAGGTTGATGAGTCCATTTCCTATGACTCTAACTGTTCCACAGAAGAACATCACTAATGTGTTTTCCTTGCTTCTACAGCAGTGTCTAGCATGTCTTGTTCAACATTGAACCATCTTTTATTAGTAAAAAAAAAAGCAGATATACTTACCTACTATCACATAAAACCTCCAAGTAAGAACTTGGATGGTTTGTGTGATAGTACATAAGTATATCTGCTTTTTGTGGGGTGCTGCTTTTAGGATTTGTTCAAGACAGCACACAGTCTCTTTGTGTAGTTCCCATCTAGTCTTTTCTCTAAGCATTTCATTGAAGTTCAAGTGGTGCAGCCATACAGTAGCACTGACACAGCTACAGTGATGCTGATAGCTTTTTGATTTAGTGCATCCTAGGACACACATATTTGCTTTGAATGAGTCCCCAGGAAAATTTATGGGTCCCATAAAAATTTTTTAATACATTGTAGGGTTTTTATTTATGATCTGGGGAAGCAACTAAAGCTGTTTAACTCCTATCTTGTACCTTACCCTGTGTAATTCATTTCTAAGAAACTATTGAAATGTATTTACAGCTAGGTTGAAATAGTGAGGGAAGAAAAAAGAAAAAACACTGGGATGCATGGATATGATTTTACTGCGTCCTTAAAATTTTTGTACGTCAGGAATGCAGGACACATACTTATCAGAGTAATCAGAACATTAGCTACATAATTGAGAGTAACCTCCCCTTGTTTCTTTCACTTTGAGGAAGCCGTCTGTTTTGGTCAGCCATTTTCATTTCACCATAAATCTACACTGAAATATGAATTTGTTTGAATAAATACAACTGAATGTTTTAACACAAAAATATCATGTGTTCTTAATTGTGCTTGTGCATTATTTGAAATGAACTTAATTGTTATTAGGAACACATTTTATGATATTCTTGTGTTAAAACATTCAGTTGTATTGATTATGGTGTGAAAATGGCCAACCAAAACAGACGGATTCCTCAAAGTGAAAGAAACAAAGGGAGGTTATTCTCATTTATGTAGCTAATGTTCAGATTACCCTTATCAGTGTCTCTGCTTAAGTATATAACAAAGGTAATAATAGAAAAGAGAATTGTAACTCAGAACGATAACACATTTGATATATATTTACAAATTTACCAAAATATTTTCAAAGATTTAAAAAAAATAAAAGTAAATAAATAAAAAACAGAAAAGATTTCTAAACATAAAAAAAAATAACAACAGAAAAAATAATCACAACTAAAACTGATAATTCTTTTGATTAGTGATATCCGAGAAGATCAACAAATGTGACTGAAAATAATTATCTGCTATAAAACAATTAGATAATGGTTTGGTTTCTTTGCTTAATGGTATATCAACCTTCATGGGTTAATTAATGTTAAAGCCATCCTTGTAGAAGAACAATAGTAGAACTATGTAACCCATACAAAAAGGTGTTAGCAGAGTGGCCTATTGTCGGTATCATCCGAACAAGGGAGTCTATCCCATTTTTGTTAGCGCTAGACCAGGGAGATTGTTTTTTTTTCTGAGGTGGAGCGCCACAACTACTGTCGAATCCTCACTTTACCGCACAGATCAGATTACTCCTGTGCTTTTCATATGCTGAGTTGGCAGGGACCGGTATTGAACCAGGAACATTGTGATTCCTAGGTGGGTGCTCTACCGACTGAGTTAAACTGGCCCATAGCTGGAGGCAATTAGATAAATTATCTCATTTCTCCCTTATGGAGTCATTTAGTAAGCTTAGCTTAGTTTGGCACAAGGTCAGAAGTACAGGTATGAATCCAACTATTCTCTCTCCAGCTGTGGGTAAATAGTAGGGCAGACTGGGCTCTTTAACCTTGGTTAGGCAACCAGTCTAGGAGAAGAAAAACTCTGAATTCAAACGTGGTCACTACTAGAATAAGCCCAGTCCTGTGATCTATTTCAATAAAAATAAAAAATTAAACTTTACCCAATATGAATATAAGAATTATAGAATTAATAGGTAAATGAATAATACTGCATAATTCAAGTCATTATCATTTTTTTCTTTCCTTTTTAAAAAATTTTTTTTTACATTTTTAAAATGATAAATGTTCCTATTATATTATTAGTGACAGTCCCATTACTTCTGCCCTGAGTATATAAATAAAAAATGAGAACATTAGTCTAGTAAACATGTAATAAGTGATTATAATATCTATAATTCTATCTTTGGTCGTTTTCCTTTATAATCAAATTTTTTTTCTTATAAATTTCTTTTTATTTTGAATGTTTTTTAATTAAAATTAAACATAAAAAAAAATCAAGGGAGATGATTCAGATAAAATTCTGTCCCTTGCCGCTAGGCAAAACTAGTCGATAAAAAAAATGTACTATTATGGGAAACAATTGAACGTGACTAAATAAAAGGATTTAATTCCATAAACAATTAAGAAAATTAGCGTTGAACCGTGTTGTTTGTTTAATAAAGATCGTATTCCATCGATAGGATGCTACAATTTAAAGAATATTTAAAATTGCTACAGAAATTAAGGCTAGAGTTAGTTTGTCACTCGAGAAAGAAAAACAGGTATTTGTATTTTTATTGACAGATCAATTCTATTAGTTAAAAAATATACTTAATGTTATAGAGTGCTAAACACTTTCTAATACAAGTGGTTCACCTGTTTACTGACGATACTTTACTTAACGTTTTAAAAAAAAAAAAACTCGTTAGTTTAATAATGTAAATACAAATAAATAGTATTTATTTGTATACCATAGGAGATACGTACATTAAAAGTTATTGAAATGATTTGAAGTGTATTTTTCTGGCAATCATATTATCAATCTTTTCTTTTCCTCTTTTTGAAATAAAATAAAAACTTACATACACTTGAGATACCGTTGTTGGCTGAGTAATTGCACTAATGAGTTCTAAAACTTATGTATCGGGCACTTGCATATGTAAATTAAACTATAAATAATAAAATAGAAATGTAATACTAATCTATTAGATATAGATGATCTTTTTATTTCTAGATTCTCTTTTATCAATTCGTAAAGGGATAGAATTTTGGATTTGAGATTAAAATAAACAGCCGTAATTCGGTCAATTTGAATGCAAAATATTGAGACAGTTCACTTAAAGAAGCCTCATATAATTCTTAATTTGCTGAAAACACGAAATCAAAATTATAGCTAAAAATAAACAGCAATATATATATTTAAAAAAAAGCACTAATAAATTCTTTTTTTCTAGAACGTGAACGAAAAAGAAAAAACAACAAAAAAACGTAACAGTTTAACTTTAGGGATATAAAAAAGAAAGAAGAAAGCAACCCTCCCCTCCAAAAAAAAAAAAAAAAAAATATGACAAGTCTACCGGTGTATCTATGACGTCATAAGCTAAGCTTTACAAACAATTCAGTCCGAAGAAAATGATTTCAAATGAAACAAGAAAAAAATAAAATAAAAATAAAAATAAATAAAAAAAGGACATGAATGGAATGATACAATAACCACCTAAAAGTAACATGGTAATTTTTGGAATACCCGGTTTTGACGTATCTCTGGATCAGCAGACACCAGTTAAAATAAATAATAGAATTAAAAATGAATCAAGCCTTAGGCTATCATGCCAAGCATTTCTTTTCTTTTTTTCTTTTAAAAAAAAGTAATTTAACAGTTTTTGTTTATGCTAAGATGTTTAAAGCCTCAACAAGATGTCCTATGTTATATGTAGAGGTAGACAGAATTTAAAGAAAGAAACTTCGACTGTCCGAGGCTAGCCATAACGAGAATTTTTTTTTCACCTGGAAAATTCCGAATTACGGATAATCTTGTATTTTTGTATAAATCGTGGATGCTTCCCTCTTAGCTTTAGATAGGTAAGAACTTGAAGGCAAGTATAACTACTTAAGCACCTGCATTTAGTTCATAGGTACTCGATTATTTGGATAGTACATTTTTCCAATAATTAATCTTCATTATTCTCCAGATATTGTTTGTTTATGTATTTAAAAAAAGAAGAAGATTAGTTTGTGGAGTGTTTAGCTTCTTTCTTTCTTTCTTTCTTTCTTTCTTTCTTTCCTTCTTTCCCCCTCTCTCTCTCCCTCTCTCTTTCTCTCTATTCGATTTCTCCCACTCACTCACTCTCACACACACACACTCTCTCTCTCTCTTTCTCTTTCTTCTCTCTCTCTCGCTTCCTTTCTTTCCTTTTTCTTTCTCTACCTTTTTCTTCAGATATCCCGGACAGCATGGAATTTAGAAGCGTAACAGACGACGAATGGTCGGTAGGAGTTCGGTAAGGCGCGCTTACTTAGCACCAAGGTTAAGGTCCAACAACCGAACAACACTACAGTGATTTTCCCCCAACTTATTCACGCTACACTACGTCATGTAATTTGTCCCATCACCGTCCCTCAACACCACCACCGACCAATCAAGGAAGCGCGCAACTAACTGCCGCTGCTGCTGATGTTGTTGTTGCCGACACACAAGAAGAAGAGGAAGAAGGAGAATGTAAAGAAAGAAAGAAAGAAGAAGAAGAAAAGAAGAAGAGGTCAAAACAACAAAGTAAAAAGAAAAAGGAGAAGAAAGGTCAGGATCAGAAGAGAAAGAAGAAAAAGATGAAAGAATGAAAGAAGAAGAAGAAGAAGAAGAAGAAGAAGAAGAAGAAGAAAGCATCATGTCCGATAGCAGGTCGGATTGCCTGCCAGACAGTGCCTCACATACTCGCCTCTGGGTCTCTCTTACCCCCCTCTCTCTCTCTGTAATCTTGGCATGAGGCCTTCTTTCCCAAATTCTCTTCTTGTTTGTTCTGCCTGATAAGTCAGACTCCTTTTGTCCATTAAAAAACAAAAACAAACAAACAACCTACTGTTTGTTCTGTTTTCTCTAGTCGTTTGTAAAGAATTAGAAATGACCAATGAATATATCGTTCTTATTTCAATTTTATGTAGCGCCCCCATTGTTCCCAAAAGAAATTGTTTGGGATAGAGAACTTTTTTATTTTATTTGTTGTACTTGGTGAACTTGGGCCAACACTCGAAGAGGATCGAATTCATTGTCAATGATCTGTAAGATCAGCAAATGACTTTTTTTTTTCACTGTCTTCACTGGTCGCATTACCTGGTTTAAGCGCTACTCATGTAGTTTGTCTTGGGCAGCATAGCTGAAGGGAGAACAGTTGGATTCATAACAAGCGTATTAGGCTATTGATATTTACCGCTACGGGTTGTTGCGTCGATCCGTCGGCATTCCCTCAAGGGGGGCGCCTCGGGCACTGGGCAATTGCCCTTTAAATCAAGGGGGCAGGTGTATTAGGCTATTAGTGCAATGTGAAATGCTAAGTTTCAGATTTGAACTCGTTTTACTAAGTCATTTCCTAAACTCAACAAGAAGTCAGAGAGAGAGAGAGAGAGAGAGAGAGAGAGAGAGAGAGAGAGAGAGAGAGAGAGAGAGAGAGAGAGAGTTTCTTTTGTTAAGAAAAAAAAAAACAAAAAAAACAAACAAACAACTAAAGAGTTAGGAAAATATTTCTTTCGGGATCTGATTTAATGATAATTGAAATTTTAAAGTTGTAAGGAGACAAACGTAATTGTCTTTCCTTGGATTGTGGGCGAGGCTTCCCACAACACGTGTCCGTTGGTCACGAGACAATTCAGCACCTGGAAACTTTCTCTTTGATCCCTCGTTCGTGAAACAGATAAAACCCATTATATTCTGTCTCGTCGAGCGAACGAATGTTATGTTCATAGAACAGTGTAGAGACAATTAGTTCAAACTTAGGCTTAGCATTTAGTGCACCTTGTCAGAAGAAAAAAAAAAGTATTTTCTAACCATTTCCTGGTACCTTTTAATTGCACTTTGTCCATGGAATATTATGTACTATTAACCTGTTTGGGACATACGTTATTTTGTTGTTACATGGTGTATATGATAAACATTAATACGTGTATTGTTCATGCGAGTTAGTTGTTTGTCTTAACTTACTGAATATTCTGTGTTGCTGTATACATGGATGTACTAACACATTATAAGGACTTATAAGTGTTGGTTACAAACTAATACCCACTATTCTTGTCCGGATTTTTCTCATTTATCTGGCCCATATACAGATACTACTGTTTAGCACACAGGGGAAATTACACGGTCAATAGAGAATACGTGCAGATGCACGAGCCAGTAAAATTACAGAATTTCAGCTTGTTTAATAACACAAGCAAGGTATAAAATTAAAGTGATGGAGATTATCGAGCTAAACCTGTAAACCTTATATATATATATATATATATATATATATATATATATATATATATATATATACCAACCCCTCCGCACGAGCAAGGTGTGACACAAGGTCAATTTCTTAAGCGGAGTTCAACAGGTTTGAATTCAAAGTTTTCCTTCTCCTAGACCGGTTGCCTAATCAAGGTAAAAGGGCCCAGTCTGCCCTACTATTTACCCATAGCTGGGACGACAGTAGGATTCATACCTTTCCCAAGGGTATTAGCGCTAAGTGAAATATTGCATTTCACTTAGCGCTAATACCCTAGGATTTGAACTCGGGGCGACGAGTCCATTTCCCATGGCTTTAACCATTACACCACGCGCTGCCATAAACCTGATATTAAGCCCGAATGTCTACAACTACGTTCACGCATCCAGCTTATGATGATGCTCACAGTTCTTTGATTCACTTCATCAATAGAGCGAGCGAAGCCTTAGGGTTCACTTTTGTCCAATGTGTTATATCCATTAAATTTCATTTAGAAGTCTGTCGCAGACGACGATGACGTCACTTCATGTTGTTCAACAGTTGAAGACCCTCTGGTGGCTATTTATTCCAATTCTGGACTTGCAGGTGTGGTCACACACATTGCATGGGCAATTTCCATCTGCATTTGGTGGTTCATGACGACGAAGAAGTCACCGCTCTGCAGCCCCGTTAATCTCGATATTGAAGCCGCTTAGCTCCTGCGTGGCACGTGTCTCGCCAACCCTGTCTGTTGGAGGCCAGATCTTCCAGGCTTGAAGGTGTGATGGTGCATTTATTCAGCTTCGTCTTCATATCGTCTTTGAACCGCTGTGGAGGGCCTCCCGTCCTTCGCGTGCCATCTGGGAGTCCACCATATAGTATTTTACAGGGGGTCTGTCTGCAGGCATGCGGATGGTGTGACCCAACCATCGCAGTTGGCGTTGCGATAAGATGGTCTCAATTGGGTGAATGCGTGCTCTGCAATTTCTGTAAGACGCCCCACCCCGAAAGGATGTCATAAGCATGACACTGCATCTGGTGGTGAGAGTAGAGGGGTAAGACACCCCACCCCAAAAGGATGTCCTAAGTATGACACTGCATCTGGTGGTGTAAGTAGAGGGGTAAGGATGTCCTAAGTATGACACTGCATCTGGTGGTGAGAGTAGAGGGGTAAGACACCCCACCCAAAAGGATGTCCTAAGTATGACACTGCATCTGGTGGTGTAAGTAGAGGGGTAAGACACCCCACCCCAAAAGGATGTCCTAAGTATGACACTGCATCTGGTGGTAGAGAGGGTAAGACACCCCACCCCAAAAGGATGTCCTAAGTATGACACTGCATCTGGTGGTGTAAGTAGAGTAAGAGGGGTATGGCACCCCCACCCCAAAAGGATGTCCTAAGTATGACACTGCATCTGGTGGTGTAAGTAGAGGGGTAAGACACCCCACCCCGAAAGGATGTCCTAAGTATGACACTGCATCTGTGGTGAGAGTAAAAGGGTAAGACGTCCCAAAAAGATGTCCTATGTATGACGGTGAGAGTCTAGTTATAGAGTTTTGGAGAGTGGAGTCTCCCCTATGTTGCCATTACTCTCAGATCCACTTTGACCTGGAATGGTAGTAACTGTTCCATCTATAGGTCAAATAGTTCTGTTTGAGATGATGAAGGGTTTACCTAAAAAAATGATTGGATATATTTTTGTATCGTAGATAATTGGAGACCATAATTGTGAAAACAGACTTCGGAATAAAATAACCCACAAATGAATGGCATAAAACCAACCAATAAATCAACCAGTCAACCATTCAACCAAACTATTTATCATCTTTACCAACTACCAACAGCTACCAACGCCGACTACTAACTAAATACCGACTACCAACTATATATATATATATATATATATATATATATATATTTTTTTGCTTGAAGGCAATTACAATGCGCATATCGCATAAAATTCGATAATTATAGAAGATAATAATGACAAGTGAATTTCGCAAAGAATTATTCGGTGTGTAGAACATCGTACAGACTGTTTCAACTTTATTAAATCTCATCAGCGATGTATACTTTATTCAACGATGTATACTTTATTCAACAATGCTTCTAAAATAAACAAACATCCAAAAATCTTATATATATATATATATATATATATATATATATATATATATATAGTCGGGTGGCCTAAAGTCGATATCAGCCAATCAGCGAGGGAGTCTATCCTCTTTTCACTAGTGCTAGACCAAGGAGATTGTTTTTGACCCTGAGGTGGTGCGCCACACCTACCATCAGCTTCCTTCACCGGAAGAACCCTCCGCGCATGTGCGACAAAAAGGACTGACTCCCGACCCCCAACAGAATATCTCGGCCATTCGAGTTTAGGTCTGAATTGTGTGTAGTCGCTTCCTCGGCCAGGGGGATATCCTATTGGCACAGGCAACTATGAGCCGGCCAGTAAAGCCTAAATCATAAAACCACCTTCTGTCTCTGTCTCTTTCCTTTTCATTCCTTAAATTCCTTCCTTTTCAGCGCGACTACCAAATGAGATAGGATTAAAGCAAAAACCCGAAGCACACGTACCGAGAACATCCAGCTACCTTTAAAACACCCAAAACCTCTTGCTAACCCATAGGTTTATTGTGAAATTTATGTTACTAAATCTTTACTTAATTATTATGAGACAACCGAATGTTTTCGCTTCAGTCTACAAAAGCCCATTGAGGTAAAAAGTAAGAATGTAACTCAATTCACTTCCGGTTCATGAGAACAGGTTGATTTCTGCCAAAAATAAAAGTGCCATGCAATCAAAGCACATAGTCACATTGCAAACGATATCATCCAATTAGAAAATGTAAATTCAAATTCGAGAGTATACGAGGTGTGACTGAAAAGTAATGAGACTGTTGTCAAAAACAATTCATTTAAAATCCAAACAACAAATTAAATGTTTTTCCTCCAAAGTAGTCCCCTCTTTCAAAACGGGTCCTCTTGGTGAGCCCCTTCAGCTTGGGAAGTGCGTGGGGAGGGGACGATAGTTGTGGCAAGACAAATCGTGACTTCTTTTTTCAAGCTGAAGGTGCTCATCTAGAGGACCCGTTTTGAATGCGTTGAGGCCATCAAGAGGTCAGTAACGACAGAGCTGAGAGACATACCAAAAGAATCCTTCCATTAGGACAGAAAAGCATGACAGAATAGGATGGGAAAGAATATTAGATTCAAAAGGGGACTACTTTGGAGGAGATAACATTTAGTTTATTGATTGGATTGTAAATGAATTGTTTGTGACAACAGTCTAATTACTTTTCAGACAAACCTCGTATTTGAACGATTTGCCTGATGGAACACTTACCTTGAAGTAGAAATATTTACTTGAGATATGAAGTGATTGTTTAGTGCAGTCACTTCTCTAGGCAGACTCAAATAAGTTATTACAAATTATATTTGTGCAGACGAACTAAAGTTTGCAATCCTTATTGTTATTCTGTAATACAAGTCTTTTATTCCTATTTCTAGTTGTTTGGTTATTTCTTTAACTCTCAACCTGTCTGCCACACTTCAAACCTTGGAGTAATGTCGTTTGTGTCTTTTTTCTTTATATTTTGCAAACTTTAGTTCGTCTGCACAAATATAATTTGTAATAAACTTATCTGAGTCCTGAGATAGAGTATTATCGGAGCCTTGCTACGTCCTCTGATAGTTCGGATATGATAGACGTTCTGTTTGATGTCCGACTCCGATTCTGGTTGTTGAGGAAGAGGAGCGACCCTGTTTTAGGTCTGTCCCCAGTGCTAGCTGGATCAGAAGAGGCACGAGTTTGCTTATTCGGCTTTGCCGCCAAAGTATGCTGGCTCGTGATTGGTTGGTTCGAAACAGAGGCTCGCAGACAAAGGACGATAACCCCCATATCCCAGAATTCTCAATAATAGTCGAGCACGTCTTCTTTGTCCACTCTATGTTGTGCCACGTTGTGCTGGTCGGAATGAGAACACTCTGCTCCGGTGGATTGAATAAAGGGTTCGGTTCGAAGTTCTGTGAAGGTTCCTAAGTTCGACAAGAAGATTCCTGAGTTCGACAAGAAACACCTGAAAGCCGGAGGACACATAAGTAGACCGAAACGTTGTGTATATAACAATAAAGATTAGGACAACAATTCGAAAAATCCAAATAATACGAATTATCAAGCTTCATAATTTTCACATTTTGCTTTAAAAACCGCTTATTAAAAAAAGAAGCAACACAAGTTCTTAAAAATAGATTGAATAACTATGTTTTATTATTCGTTTTCAACCTTTTCCTTATAACCAGTCTTTTTTTTTTGTATAAGCGTGTGTTATTAGTGATTACAAAATGTTGCTATAAACCTTCTACGAAGTAAAAAAACAAAAAGTCTTCAGTTTTTCCATTGAAATTTTTATTTATTTATTTATTTATTTATTACTGCGTTGATGCCAAACATAGTTGTGTCCCCTGGATCAGTTCAATATAAATACTAAAGAATCTTCACCATAACTGGACCACAGTTATCTTATGCTATATGTGTGGTGTTGCTGTCTGTCGAGGATGTAATTGAAAACAAAGCCCTATATAAAAACCCAATAACACTTTTCAAAGGTAGAATTTTACGAGAAATCCAGTGGTGACATTCATATTTACCCTCGACTTCACTAGGCACCAAATTACCGGCCGGGGCATGTGAAAATAGGAAAATATGTGTCTTTTCATTCCAGAATATTCCAAAGACACACGTTCTTACATCGTTCTACGACGAATTCAAAAATAGAATAGCATTTTAGATTTGAGAACAATTTCATGAGCAAGTCTTTGAAGTTGTATTAAAAAGTCGGACCATATGACTTTAGGCTCCCCTTTTGCGATCTCGTTTCATAAGGACATTTTTCTTTCATTTACACCGTCAAAATCCGGTTGTGTGTTAGGGGTTAGGGTTAGGGTTAGGGTTAGTTTTATAATTTAAAAAAAAATCTAAAAATCATCTGTTAACAAACAAACTGATGTTGACGGTGTAAATGAAAGAAAAATGTCCTTATGAAACGAGATCGTAAAAGGGGTGCATAAAGGTCATATGGTCCAAAAAGTGCATACTTAAATCTAGCCGGATACTATATAATCCGGACAAGGCCGGGAATATACAGCTACTATTAAATAAAGCTTAAGTAAATAAATTACCTTGTTTGTCTTTTATTACAGTTACTAAGGTCATATTTAATTATTCTTGTTATGTATTGTGGGAAATCGATTTATTTCCTTGATTATAAGTTCTTTTTGGTGCAAAAACCGGCTCCAAATTTAAATATATGAATGAACATTTTCGAATCAACCTTTGGGGATTAAAATAAAATAAAATTTTTACCCCCTCCCCAAAAAAAAGAACCCTCCGCGCATGTGCGGGAAAAAGGACCCACTTCGGACCCCAAGAGAATCTCTCGGCCATTCATACTTAGACCTTGTCTGGATCAAGACACCACTACTGGCCAGGAGGAAATTTCCTAGCCACATGGTGGCTATGTTCCGTAAATAAAGCCCAAGTCATAAAACCACCTTCTGTCTTTGTTTCTTTTTTTCTCCCTTGAATTCCTTCCTTTTCAGCGCGACCACCAAATTAGATGAGGTTAAAAAGCAAACCCTAAGAACACAATAAATAAAAAAATAACAAACTCTCATGAGCCTTCACTGGAAGAAACCTCCGTGCATGTGCGGGGAAAAAGGACCCACTTCCGACCCCCAAGGGAATCTCTCAGTCATTCGAGTGAAGGCCTTAACTGTGTCTAGACGCTACTACTACTGTCCAGGGAGATACTTCCTTGCTACGTGGTGATCATGACTGGTGAATAAAGCCAAAACCATAAAACCACCTTCTGTCTTGGTCTTTCCACGTGGTGGCTATGTCTCGTAAATAAAGCCTAAGTCATAAAACCACCTTCTGTCTTTGTCTGTTTCTTTTTTTCTCCTTGAATTCCTTCCTTTTCAGCGTGACCACCAAATAAGATGGGTTTAAAGGCAAACCCTAGGAACACGCACCACGAATAACCACAGCCACCTTTTAAACCTAAAACATTAAACCTCTTGCCACCCAAAAAAACCAATACGCATTCAAAATATGCCTGATTTCCAACCGTAAAAGAAAAGCGTTAAAAAAATGGCATCACAAATCTCAATAGAAAACACTTTCCCTCCACCATACATTTTTAACCAATGAAAAAATAGAAATAAACAGGAAAAATCGTTTTGGTTGGAGTATAAAAGAACGGAGCTATATGGCAAAAAGGGGTGGTGGGGGCGACAGGGTGGCATTAAAAGCAGTTAATAAATAACCTGTTTTTTACAAAATCTAAATAATAAAATATCTGCCTTAAATGCTAAAGTAAAGGGACACGTATGTAGTTTATACAGAATAAAACTGACATAAGAGATATAAATATTTTTTACGTTGTCCGAAATTAGAGTCAAAAGTCTGAAAATTTGCTTGACGCCTGTACACAATGCGTATAGAAATGCACCAGTTATCACACCCAGCGCAGCCAGGCTAGAGAGAAGAGTCAGCAGACAACTCCAAGGGTCAAATCTCAGCTCAAATTTTGTGGGGCTTCCAATTTTTTGTTTAAAATTTACTTAGATTCTCTTCCCACTTTTGGTAAATTCCGTTTTGTTCCGTTTTCACTATTGAGAAATTCCATTTTCCCAATTTTCTTAATATTTTATGAGAAAATTGCATGTGAAAGGGACGCTAGGAATCTACTGGGAAGTCAAGGGAGCGCTCGCCTGAAAAAGAAATGGGAACCACTGATATAGAAGAACGATAGTTGGTTGAGTATCGTTTCCTCGTATTGAGTGAATATAAGAACAAGTCACGACAAAGCGATAACAAGGATATTTATTGCCTGATCCCAATTAATTACGATTACGACAAGAAGGTTCCCGAGTTCGAAAAGAAGGTTCCCGAGTTCGAGAAGTGATGAAGTATTGTTTATGTAGTTACGTTGGGTGTCATGTCAATGATAACTTAAACTCCAAATTTAACATATATATATTTACCAACCCCTCCGCGCAAGCAAGATGTTACACATGGTCAATTTCTTAAGCGGAGTTTAACAGGTTTGAATTCAGAGTTTTCCTTCTCCTAGGCTGGTTACCTAGCCAGAGTTAAAGAGCCCAGTCTTCCCTGCTATTTACCCATAGCTGGATGGAGAATTGGATTCATATCTTTCCCAAGGGTATTAGCGCTATGTAAAATTCAAACAGCTTCGTCCAGGAATTGAACTCAGGTCGACGAGTCCATTTCCTATGACTTTAACCATTAGCGCCTCCTTTAACATATAACAATAAATTTATTAAACAAAGATACACTCAGCTTATTTGCATTGGCTTCGTTTTTCCTCGAAATGTTTACTGGGGTTCTGTGCATGCTGCGTACCTCTTTTGCCAGGGCTAACTCAGTCTACGGTGGAAGGGGGCAACTTGTGCGTTAGCATATTATAACAAGGTTCCAGAGTCCGACAAGAAATAAATGAAAAAGGTCGGAGGGTACATCGGCCGAAACCATGTACAGTTAACAATAAAGATGAGGACAATAGTTCGAATAAATCAAATAGTACAAATCAGCATGATTATTTTCACGTAGTAACACAATAAAAGATGTGACTATAAAACACTGTCAGTCTTATAAAGAAACTAGACACGAAACGACAGTACTCCAAGTTTGCTAATATGGAGTTAACCACGAGTGTGGCAGACAGAAGAGTTAAAGAAATAACCAAACAACTAGAAATAGGAATAAAAGACGTGTATTACATATAATAATAAGGATTGCAAACTTTTAGTGCGTCTGCACAAATGTATATAATTTGTCACTTATCTGAGTCCTGAGATAGAGTATTATCGGAGCCCTTGCTACGGCCTTCTGATTGTTCGGATATGATAGACGTTCTGTTTGATGTCCGACTCCGATTCTGGTTGATGAGGAAGAGATGGAGAGACCCTGTTTTAGGTCTGTCCCCAGTGAAAGCTGGATCAAAATAGGATGAGTTTGCTTATTCGGCTTTGCCGCCAAAGTATGTTGGCTCGTGATTGGTTGGTTCGAAACAGAGGCTCGTAGACAAGGACGATAACCTCCATACCCCAGAATTTTCAATAGTCTTACATTTTCTTTAGAGTCCAAAACAAATGATTTATCGAAATTAGAGGAAACTTTATTCCGTATAGTTTCTGCCCAAGTTGAAACACGTACGTAAAGTTGTGGTGCTCATAGGCTGTTAGAGGCGATAGAACAATTATGCACCTCATCTTAATTATTTTTCCATAGATAACAGTTTACACCGGCATTCACAGAGGGAAACATTTTTAAAAATTCATGAACTTGGAGAATGTTTCAAGTACAATAAGGACAGACTAATCAATTGGTGCTACCAGAATGGATTTCACTTCCCCATAATCCTGACTTGCCGTGGAAGTGTGACTGAATTAAATGCAGGTAAATGTACCCAAGTAATCGATGGCATCGTATAAAGATATCCACAAAAGACTTGCCGGACATAAGTACGTCTAGGTTGAAATTCACTTTCATCAGAGTTTGTTAAAACTAACGGAGAGTAATATTCATCGGGTCAGAGTTATCTGCCCCGGATCCTTTTTCGTACAGGAATGAGTTACTTGCCCCTTAACACTTTTCCAGTTAGTCTCTGTGAATAAAAACACCCCCTAGTGTGTAATGATAAGTGGTCTTGATGTGTTACCTTGTTAATTGAGTTTAAGGTATCTCGTGTTGAATATGTCAAGATGAGTACCTGCGCTCATCGGAGATAAAAGAGTATGTCTCTTTTTATGTGGAATTAAGTTTGTAAATTCCCATATTATTATTATTATTATTATTATTATTATTATTATTATTTACTTGAAACCATATAACCGTTTCAACAGAAAGCTTTTGGCATTAAATAACCAAACAAGGGTTAACAAAAACAACCAACCAACCAACCAATGAATCAGCCAACCAACCTTTAAGCACTACTGGATGAATCAAAGAAAATGTGCAGTTATCTCAGCTACGAAGTTGCTTATTTCTTTTGTTACGTTTTTTTTTCTCTCTTTTTATTTTTTTTTATTTGAGGTGAGTGGACTTTTGCTTCTCGAATTTTGTTCCCTGGAATCCTCATCATTTTTCTTTTGTTTTTTTTAGGAGAGGGTCAGTGTCTTAGGTGAGGGTAGGGTTAGTGCATTTGGTGGTGATAGTTGAGGGACGGTTTAGAAAGTTTTATTCATACTGCGGGAAATCAGAACACAAGGCACACACACACACTTAAACACACCCGCGCGCGCACACTCACATATATACACGCATACGCACAAAAGGGTCAAATACTGTAATAAATAAAAACTGGAATGGCTGAAGCAGTTTAAACAATCAACCTCAGACAAATAACCTCCAAAAATTGATAGGGTGGATGGATGGATATTTTCCATCGCCTATTAGGCTGTTGGGACACCATGTCGTATACTTTCCTTTCGCAGTGTCTCTCACGGTGTCGATAATAATCGAAGGCCTAAGATGGATTGCCTTTGACAACTGTCCTGTTATAGTTGTGGGTAGGCAAGATCGGATTTTCTGCATCAACCACGGATTGCAGGGTATCTATATTTGCTGGAAATCTAGCCGAATGCCCCACGTTGTGCTAAGATCTCAAACGACTAGAAATCTGCTATAGAAACTGATTTCCGAGATTAATGGCGGCCGATTGGTCACATGAAAAAAAATAACGACTCTTTTCTTTTTAAAAAATCAACGACATTTATATTCGAAAATATAAGAATACAAATAATTACTTCTCAAGGTTTGTGGGAGTGATGTGCCCGTAATTAAATACTTCTGGTCTTCTGCAAAGTATTGTGCAAAACAGTTCGTAAGTTGACTAAGTTTTCAAAATGGTCTTAGCTGAAGTCAGTTACTCTCGCTCTCAGTATTGCGTTAATCTTGTCAGCTAGCCCGGTCAGCGCATGTGATCCTCAAACAACCAACGTCTCTTTCAAGCGCAGCGTGGCTTAATCTGCCCTCAAGCCAAAACGCCGAGTTAAGTAACACTCCGACCGGAACAATTTTATTTCCGGTCGGCATGAAAAACATCGGGAATTTTTCTGCTCCACCCACCAAGAAGGGTAACCGCCTTCCTCTTGTTCAACGAGCCAATCAAATTTACTTCCGCCCACCAATCTGGGTACCATCTCTTCCGGCCATTGAATGTGTTTTTTTTTTAATACATTCGACCTTTTTTTTAATGTCGATTTCCAACAAGAGTTTATCTCCATTATCCAGCAATAGGGAAACATAAAACAATAGATTCTCTTTAATCCTGGTTTCTTCATGTTCCGGTAATCTATAAAACAAGATTTATCTTTTCCCATGAGACTAAAAGTCTGGATACATCAAAGACTCGTCTAAGAACGGCTTCCCTCACTTCTGGGAGTTCCGACCTACTTGAGATTTTACTACCGGCTACTATCGCCTCGACCGAGGTCATTTTCGGATCGCCCATCTGTTTTAGATCTACGAGTTATATTTCCGTTTATTAATTCTTTCTTTCTTCTAATTTCAAAACCTAGATCAGGTCATATTTCGATCGCGGCCCTGTACTTCTGACCCAAACAATCGGGAGATTTTAACTTCCGATTTTTCTTTCTTTCTTTTTCTATCTTCCAAACCTGAATCAGGTCACACAAAAGGTGTTGGAAATTTATTAGGGGACTGGCCATCCAGCTTCACCGGTTGGCAGCAGCAGCCCCGTAGGACCACATAGTGAGCGGTGGATGGAGCCCTTGTTAAGGTGACTACTCAGGTCGACAGCCTTCAGATAAGTATGCTGTTGAGACGTCTCCGTCCTGGTCGACAGCCTTCAGATAAGTATGCTGTTGAGACGCCTCCGTCCTGGTCGACAGCCTTCAGATAAGTGATGGGGTTTGGTTTTGCCGCTAGCTGCAGGGGGAGATCATTCTCTATCGGTTTTTCCGATATTAATGTTCATAGGTAGGGTATATAACACAAACTTAATAGAAGAGAATACGAACATGACATGAGATACAAGGAAGAGCTTATACAGAATTGACTGAGCGAATTGTCCTAATATGAAAGGGAGTCTTTTTGTAGAGAAAGTATTGGGTTCTTATAGAAAAGGAAAGTGTAGAGGCTTACATATTAAGCATGTTCTCGTGTACCACATGACAAGAGGTTGCTGGGGGATCAAATGCCCTCTGTCTGTGGAGAGGAACGCGGCTGGTGCGTTGTTACCTCTGTCGAGGCAAGAAAGTAAAATAAAGTTTTGTCTTTGCCACCTCCACTTTTACAATGCTGCCGGTCACGCCACCTAGTAGCTATTTGCAGACACGGGAGGTAATTACTATGTATACAATAACTCTGGGTTGATTAATTTTCAATATATTACACTCTCTTTGACTTTGCACTGCAATTTCTCATAATGTTTATGTAAGACAAGAGTCAGCTGAAAAGTTCATACGTTAACCAAGATACTCCCATTGAATGTGCCACTTCTTCCATCGGTGATGCAGTGCTTGGTTTCTATTAGTCAAAAACGTCATCAACAGCAGATATTATGTAATACAAGAATCAGCTGAAAAGTTCATACGTTAACCAAGATACTCCCATGGAATGTGCCACTTCTTCCATCGGTGATGCAGTGCTTGGATTCTATTAGTCAAAAACGTCATCAACAGCAGATATTATGTAAGACAAGAGTCAGCTGAAAAGTTCATACGTTAACCAAGATACTCCCATGGAATGTGCCACTTCTTCCATCGGTGATGCAGTGCTTGGATTCTATTAGTCAAAAACGTCATCAACAGCAGATATTATGTAATACAAGAGTCAGCTGAAAAGTTCAAACGTTAACCAAGATACTCGCATGGAATGTGCCACTTCTTCCATCGGTGATGCAGTGCTTGGTTTCTATTGGTCAAAAACGTCATCAACAGCAGCTATAATGTAATCCTATGAACTTTTCAGCCCACCATCGTACAAATATAAGCCTCAACTCTGAAAACCGACATAAAAGAAATATGTATTGAAAATAGAAAATGCACAACAAAACAAATGAGAAACTGTAGAAAATAAATACGAATTACACCCTTAAGTTTTGCAGAGAAAACTGAGTGGAACTTATGAAGTACAAAACAACTTTTTGCTACTATGAAGGAAATCTAATTTACAAAAAAAAACAAAAAAAACAAACAAAAACAAAAAAAACAAGAATATACAATAGGGTTCAACCAATGAATAAAACAAGAATGGTAGTTCAAAGAGTGCACTGTCCAAGGTTTAGGTTTGGTTAGGTTGGATTTAGGGTTAGGGTTGCAGAAAATATACCTGCTTGAACTTAGCTGTTTGAAGTCCTGGTAACTTGATCCTTCGTAGTCCGGTTGAATTGTAGTAGATGCTAGGTTGTGTAGAATAATCATACTAAGTTCCAATTAACACAGATTCTCAAAGATACGTGGTTCAAAGTAAACTAACCTGAAAAAATGTAAAAGTCTTTAAATAAAATAACTGGTGCATTATATCTTTTATTCATTAATATATCAAAGCTGAGAATTTCATTTAATTCGGTTAATTCCTTGACTTTTGGTATTTTCTTTAGTGGGGTAGCAAACGATGGTGTAATTTAGGTCCGTTAAGTTCGATTTAACCAATTCTTTCCTCAATATTGGGTTATTCCATGATATTTTCCTCTGTATGGTTTTGGAAAAAAGAATGTTATTAATCTAGATAATTCAAATTAGTTTGTTTAAAAATATTTTATGAAGCTAAAATGTTCAGCTATTAAATAAAAAAATATTTTGCGTCTTATATGTTATTAGTTTATTTACTGCTAAATAATAAATCATGGTTAATATCCCCGAAGTTAATATGCTCTAATTCCATAATTTTTGCGAGGTGTAGAGTACCATTCTAGTCGCAGATGATGTTTTCCAACTTTATTCGTATCATGACGTCAGAATACGAATTTAAAAACAACTCTTTTCGTATTATTGGCTACAAATTTATGATATGCGCATATCATTAACATCTTTTGTTTCAATGCGCATGCTCCGTCATTAATTCTGTAGTTCAGAGATATTTTAAACATTTCTATGGAAGTATCGCTGTGATGCAATTAGGAAAGTTATCTAAATACAACTGCAGATATTTATGGCTTAATTTGACGCATTTTCAAACTATTTTGAGACTCGTTAATTATTCTGTTTGTACTGGCGGGAGACTTATCGTGTAATTTCAGTTGTTTATTCAAACGTATTTAGATGCAAACTATCTTGACGAAATTCATTAAATCCTTACCACTCGTAAACGTTGTATTTGGCGGCCGTGGTGTACTGGTTAGAGTCGTAGGAAATGGACCGAGTTCAAATCCTGGACGAAGCTACAGTTCACTTAGGGAATGTTATGAATCCAACTACTCACCTCCAGCAATTGGTAAATAGTAGGACAGACTGGGCTTTTTAACCTTGGTTAGGCAACCAGTATAGGAGAAGAAAACTCTGAATTCAAATCTGTTAAATCCGCTTATGGTGGTCACTACTAGAATAGGCTCAATCCTAATTAGTGATCTATTTTTAAAAAAATAAATGAATAAATCCAGTTTTGAGCAATAGCAAAACCGGTATGAATTGTCTGCGCTCATCTCTATCTGTCAAGTAAAAGATGTGTGTGGATTAAAATAAAAGGAAAATAAAATTAGAATAACAAAAAAACAAAAAACTCCCATGGAACCTTCACCGGAAGAACCCCACGCGCATGTCCGCCAAAAAGGATTGTCCTCCAACCCCCAAAAGATTCTTTCGGCCATTTCGTTTTTAGGCCTTAACTGGGTCTGGTCGCTCCTACTAGCCAGAGGGATATCCCCTTGCTACAGGCGACTATGGCCGGTCAATAAAGCCTAAATCATAAAACACCTTCTGTTTCTGTCTCTTTCCTTTTCGTTCCTTAAATTCATTCTTTTCAGCGCAACCACCAAATGAGATGGTGTACAAAGCAAAACCCCTAAGAACACAACCAAGAACATCATGCTACATTTAAACCTTAAAACCCCAAAACCTCATCCTACCCCAAAACCTCATCCTACCCCAAAACTTTAGAAGTTAGTTACAAATCATTCCTTTTTTGTGTCGGGATAGATGGTTGATGAATGGCTGATGGATTTTAACGGCATGTCATCCCATCTGGGATTATTTCATGCTTAGAGGTTAGGGAATAATGCCCGTTGTACGTCTATATTCACGCTTTTGTGGTTAACGGTTACTGGTAGAAATATTTTTTTTTTATGTTGGTTGGTTGTTTTGTTTAATGGAATATCAACTCTTGTAGACCAACCAATGCCAAACCCTGTCTTCCTTTATATATGACTAGAAGCGGCTACCCGGCGTCGCCTGGGTAGAAAGAGGGTGGGGGACAAAAAAGTTAGTTTCGCAGATCCATTATTACTGAATCCTGAGTTGGATCCTTTCAGGATGCCCCATTAAAATATTTACATAAAAAAGACCTTTCGTTGATCCGGCCTGGTGGGACGTCAGAAAAAAAAGGTGCACAGACACTATGAAAAGAAAAATCAGTGTCTCCTATTCAAAATATCAAATGCAATACCATCCAGTTACTATCTAAAATTTATTTTTTATTATCTTTACGAATATGAATAAAGTATTCATTATTTTTGCTCAAAAAGCAAGATCTGGTGATAGTGAATGTGTACATATATTTACTTTGTCGTTTTATTTTCGTAGTTTCCTCCGGACATATACATACATACATACACACAACTGCCATTTATATATATATATAGATTTGTAAGCGACCAGTTTGTTGGTAAATATCTTTGTTTTGTTTGGTTTTATAAACTAGTAGAAATAACTTTCATTAACTCAATGTGTATCAATATATTGGTAGAAATTGTTTTGTTAAATTTTTCATTAATCTTGTATGTATAAACAAATTGGCTGGAATAATTTTCATTAACTTCACGTGTATCAATATATCAAAAGAAACAATTTCATATGTATTAATAAACACTGGAAGTTGACCATCAACCACCGCCCTCTAGCACCTATACAATAAAAAGGGGTGGGTATTTGTCATTAGATCAATTTGAAGAATACGGTCGGGACAATTACATAGGTGCTAGGGCTTGACATGAGCAGCCATTGATCGGGTGGGACGTTTCCAACCACACGCCTAGCCCAAGTAAGGGCCGAAGTGAAATGTTGCATATTACGAGGCCACTTAGTAACCGGGTCACAGTCCGCTCAGCCATCACAATCCTGTCCTCATGCATTGCGGGTCGTTACCCACAGACAGTATGTGATCCCATTTGAGGTCTTACTCTTCTGCAGAGGTGCAGTCGGGGTATTCTACAGCCCCAGCCGACAGGGTGGGGATAGATGGGTGTGAGAGGATATTTTTATGCAGTGACAAGCTAAATTCCTTCATTTTTACTTACAGACTTACCTGCCATCTACGGACCCCTCATCAATAAACTTCGGATACAACGGTCAAAATCTACAGGCAAAAAAAAAACAAAAAAAAAAAAAAAACACCCCTCCATACACACTTCCAAATAGTCAGCGATATATTTCATTAGTTCACAAAGTGACTATGCGATCACTGCAGGAAAGTTGCTTTTTTGCGGGCTGCTGCCTTCAAGATTTGTCTAAGATAGCACGCAGCATCCTTGTGTAGCTTCCATCTAGCTTTTTCACTAAGCGATTTTCTTAGAGTCCAAGTGGTGCAACCGTACAGTAGCACTGACACATCTACAGCTTAGAATAATTTTCGCTTTATCTTATCATGAAGATCACATTTCATATGATCGATAATCTCTCTATAGTAGTCCATGCCTTTCTTATGTGTATATTGATAAAGGTCAATGTTAATTTAAACTATACTAGAAGTGGCTACCCAACATCGCCTGGGTAGAAGGGGGAGGGAAACCTTGTGTATTGATTTTTTTTTACTTTTGAGATTTACAAATGCTGGACATCTTTAAGTAGAATTTCAATGCTATTTCTATATGTATATTTTAATTTTTAAATATCTTCAAATATAAATAAAATCTTCATAATTTTTGCACAAAAAGTATGAACCGGTGAAATTGAATATATATATATATATATATATATATATATATATATATATATATATATATATATATACTTTGTCGTTAATTGTTTTATTTTTGTAGTTTCATCCGGACATACATACATACACATCAACTGCCCTTGTGTGTGTGTATATATATATATATATATATATATATATATGTATATATATATATATATATATATTTCTTTCTATGTTGTGGGGTCCACATATGCTCCTTTATTGGTATGTCTGATCAGTCTATTTTTTATGTGTATATATTCTATCTATCTATCTATCTATGGGAAAATAAATTACTGATAACAAGGCAATATTTAATCGCATTTGTCAAAGAATCCGTCGCCTTTCTCATATTCTAATTGTAAAGAATACTGCACTGTTCAACATTTATTGAGTATATAGTGGCTTAACCTTTTTGTTGCTATCATCACGTGGACATCACAAGCAAAAAAGATCCTCCTCTTCTCTGTCTTCACTGAAGTCAAAATTCTTGCTAATCAATCTTATTAACCAAAGTGGCTTACTTGGGGTTGGGGGATAATTAGACGGTTATGTATATGCCATCAGAGCCAGCGGTAGGGGTTAGAGTTCAGGTAACAATCAGGTAACATTGAATGCTGATTTTTTAGGCAGACAGATTATAAAAATATGGGTTACCTCCCCCAAATAGGATAAGTGAACCCAGAAGTAAAAACAAGCAGGAGCGAGAGCCCCTTGGATTTTTAACAAAACTGACTAAGCCGCTTAACAGGACGGCTGAAACACAGACTTTGCCCTTAATTGCGTCCAAAACGTTGTTTTTATACATACTATAATAAAGATGAGGACAACAGTCCGAAAAATCAAAATTATAGTATATAAATGTTGTTGAATTTATCTATTTGACTTGTTTTTTCTTTTCTTATGACTTATATGAGTCGATGAATTTTCCCATAATATAAAGCACAATGAACCTCTAGGCTTAAAATGACCCTAGACAGGTTACAATGCCGTTAAAATTGATTGATCAATCAATCAGTCAAATTCTTTGTTGCTTATAGTCCATATATGGAAAAGCTTTTTTGGAGCATTGGAGGCGCGTGGTCTAATGGTTAGAGTCGTGGGAAATGGACTCGTCAACGCGAGTTCAATTCTTGGACGAAACCGTTGGCATTTCACATGGCGCTAATATCCTTGGGAAAGGTATGAATCCAATTCTCCCTCAAGCTATGGATAAATATCAGGGCAGACTGGACTCTTTAACCATGGCTAGGTAACCAGTCTAGGAGAAGGGAAACTCTGAATTCAAACCTGTTAAACTCCGCGTAAGAAATTGACCTTGTGTCGCATCCTGCTCGTGCGGAGGGGTTGGTAAATATATATATGGAAAAGCTTTGAATTTTGAAAAACCTGAGGTCAGTCGTTGATTGGGTTTGTGGCATTCTTACCACCAATTCTTTCCTATCGACTGTGCCAAAAAGTGCGGATGGTCCGACACAAGTCTTCACCACTGTAAACAAAACACTGTGTTCATTGGATGAATTCACATGCATCGAAATCGACGAGTGAGTCCATTTCATTTTTATAGTCCATAACCCTAACTACCAAGCTGTACCTGTAACTAGCTTTCAATAATACTTTATCGTTGGAGTGAGAGCAAAGAGACGTCGAGGGAAAATCATGAAGTTAAATTCTTTGTGGATTCCCAAAGTAGAAAGCAGCAAAATATAGCTGCCCTCGTGTAAACGGAGGATCTTCTAAAAATATCACCTGGGGGAAGGCTACTAAGATTAACGTTACAATGTATTGATTCACACAACAAAAGATGCCCGTAGAGTAAGCTTTTAATACACACCAAAAAGAAACTAAAGTCAAAAATACTCTCCAAGTACCCCTAACGAATAGAATACAAAGCACACACACACACACACACACACACACACACACATATATATATATATATATATATATATATATATATATATGCGTGTATATGTATATATCTATAGCCTGGTTGACTGAAAAGTTCATAGGCTGATCAAGATACTCTCAAATGAGGTTTATTTTTTTTACCCCTTTTGTGATCCACACATGTTTTCAATCGGTGTTGGTGCTTGGATCCAATTGGTAAAATAAGTCATCAACAGAAGATATGACGTCATCATATGAACCTTTCAGCCTAATAACTTTTCAGTACACCCTTGCATATATATATATATATATATATATATATATATATATATATATATATATATATATATATAAAGTTAGGCTATACTTTACCTACTGAACCGTTTAGAGTAGCTTGGCACAGTTATTTTATCTATATATTAATAAATGATTTCTATTTAGCACTGTGCCAAGTAACCCTTTCATGATTTCAGTGGTGCTATTTGCTCATATATATATATATATATATATATATATATATATATATATAGTATCCAATTGCCGCTTCAACTTTCCCGTCGTAGTAGCATCAGTTAATAATCCAAAAGTGGTCAATATATTAGAAATACAGAGCAGTAATACTACTACTAATATTATTATTATTCATTGTTCATTGTTCTCGGGAGGACCTCTACGCAGCATCCAGTATCCGTACAGAACTGGTACGTCTTTGCTGGTCGGCCCACACTGACATGCCCATCTGCTGGCTACCACAGGAGGATGTCGCTTATGAGTTCGTCCTTGCTTCTCCAGCAGTGTCCTGCGTGTCTTACTCGGATGGTTTTGGTGATATTGGACAGGTGGTCGTACAGCTGTTTTATCGTGGGGTGTTGTTTCCACGATTTGTTTAAGACTGCACGCAGCATAATTGTGCAGCTCCCATCTAGTTTATTCTCTAGGTGCTTCGTTAGGGTCCAGGTGGTGCAGCCGTACAACAGCACTGACACGACAACGGCTTGGAAGAATGTTCTCTTTAACTTGTCTGTGAGTTTGGATTTCTATATGACTGATAATTTATTTATAGCGGTCCATGCCTTTCCTATGCATGCATTAACATCGCTTTCTGTGGATGAGATATTACTGCCTAGGTACTTAAATTGTTCTACCGAGTTTAGGAGTTTGCCTTCGAGAGTTGAGATGTCCCTTTTATTTTTAAAAGATATGAACTCAGTTTTACCAGAGTTTAAATAAATAAACTATATAAACTATGAAATTAATTAAAAAATTGTATTACTTTGTAAGAGCAGTCTCCCTTGTCAGAGGGTTTTGGGCAATCACCTGCGTCGGTAGACCCTTTTTGGTCACGTGACGCAGGAACCCAAGAAGAGAACCCTCTTTGGTCGAAGCTACTGGATAAGTGCAGACGTGCTTGTCACCTCTCTCCAGCAGACACCCACGGTGTGTGCATGCCAGACGTTACAGACTCTACTTACAGTAAGTGGTTTCCACCTATTTGTCTATTAACACTACTGTGTATGTTTGGACACTTGTGACATTATATAGCATGGGGAACTTCGTTCCCTAGGTACCACCAATTTGACCCTGTGCAATTTACCCCCCCTACATTTAACACAATGAAACTTGCAGAAAAATTAATATTTTCTTGAAAAGTTTTTTCCATTCAAAAGAAAAAACATTAAATAAACTCCTGATGATTTTTAACATTTTTTATCAGCATACGAAAATAATGAAAATTATGATTGAAAAACAATGTTTTCATTTTTGCACTGTTAAATCAACTGAAATTTAACGTAGTTAAAAACAAGTTACGATAAGAGGATTTTTTAAAAATTCTATGAAAAATCAATTAATGGTCCGATTTTCACGAAAATTTCCATTGGATGTAAATACATCTGAATATTTTTTTTTCTAAAATATATTAGGGGAAATATTTTTTTACGATGTCTATCAACCCCCCCCCCATTTTATTTTATGAGATAAAAAAAAAAATGATGTGGAAAAAAAATTTGGTACTTTTTTCTATAAAGATAAGAGACTGAATAACTATATCAATGAAATTGTATAACTTACCGAATTATAGTTTTTTTAGGAAAAAATAATGAAATCGGAAATAAAAAGTATAAAAAAATGTCATAATATTAATATTTGAAAACTTTTTTTTTTCTTATGTAATTGGTATGTACTATATTCTATTAAATTGTCAAAAAAAAAATTCTTTTTAAGAAATTAATTTTTACGAGATTTTCAATCTTTTGTGTGATTAAATATTTTTATTTTCTGCGTGAAATAAATTAAATTTTTTTTTTTTCCTGTGGAAAAAAATAAAAATTTTCACTGATATTTAAAAACATGAATTTTAGAATTCAGGTGAACTAAAAGTTGGTCCGATCCGTGCTCGATTAATATTTTAAAAAGAATTTGTAATTTTTATTGTTGAATAGTAATTTTTGGTTCTTAGAATATATGGAAGGGCATAACCGTCATATTTGTTTTACAAAGAGACGAGACGCTTCTGAATAACAACCGAAGTTTGTTTTTCTTTGTTAAAAAAAAGTTAAATAAGATAATTTTTTTCGCTATTAGAATACAAAGTTTACAGGATTATTTTATCAGTTTTTCTCTTAGAAAAAATATTCAAATTTTCATTTATTTTTCGATTTTAAAAAGTAATACCAAAACCGAAGACATTTTCTAACGTCAATTTCACGGTGATATTTTACTATTAAATTTTTTCAAGTTTTTATTCATGTTAATAGTAAAAACATTGTTTTTCGTTCATAATTTTCATTATTTTCCTAAGCTGAATTTTTTTTAAATCATCAGGACTTTTTAAAATATTTCTTCTTTCGAATGCACAAAAAAAATTCTAGATAATATTTCAAGATAAAAAAAAAAGAATATCTTAAAAATCGTTGAAAACAAATAAAATCGGTTATTGAATATGCACAAGACAAAAAGTTAAATTAGTGTTATCCATACTTTTACTGGTTAATTGTAGAAGGGAAATAATTAGTAACTTTTCTGTCTATATTACGGTCTGAAAATTACCCTTTCGCATGTAATACGGGCAGGTTTGTTTATTTTTTAAGATAACGATGTAATTTTTCCCAATCGGATAATTTGATCTTTGAATTAACTATTTTTCTTTGTAACAACCCTGTACGATCTTTTTTTTACGAGATTTTTGATAAACAAAGTTCGGAAATATCTATTTCCGTTTTATTCAAGATGGCATAAACGGTCTGGTGGTACCTATCGTTCCCCTATATATGTTATAATAAAAGTTATATAAATGTAACTAACGCATTTGTTGTTTCCCTAACTGAAGTATTCCGCATTTGGTACTTATCCTTTAAGTAACCTAATGTTAATACTTTGTGAACCTCTTATAACTTGAAATGGAAAAAATATTATCGAAATTTGTAATCAATTTCAGAAATTATTTTTAGTCTCGCACTTTTTTCAGTTAACTGAAAAGTTTACAAATAGCTAAATATTTACGATTTTGTGTAAAATTTATGTGTAGAATATTCAAAATAATTTTTTAATTAATAATTAATAGATGTGCACAACATTTTATTTGACGGGGACAGAAGTAAGTTTCATTTCAAATTGTCTTATTTTTTACTGCTTTTATAATTTTATGATTTAAAATTATGAATTTTTAACTCCTGTCCCACTTAGGCAATATCTTTCAAAAATGAATTTTTACACCACCCGGAGTGCGTTTTTTGTTGCTAGTACATATAATGGAGGCGTTTGTGGTGTAATGGTACCGTTGTAGGATATGGACACAGCTGGATGAGGCTGTTTGCATTTCACACAGTGCTAATACTCTTGGGAAAGGTATGTATCCAACAACTCTCTCTTTCCAGCTATGGGTAAATGGTTGGGCAGACTGGTCTCTATAACTTTGGTATGACCTAGGTAAATGAAAACTCTGAATTCAAATCTGCTAAACTCCACTTAAGAATTGACCTTGTGTCATATCCTGCTCGTGCGGAAGGGTTGTAATTAAATACATAGGTACATATAAGATTATCTATGTCTTCAATCTTTGTTTGGCCTATTGTTGGTATCAGCTGGACAGCGAGGAAGTCTATCCCCTTTTCACTGGGTCTATACCAGGAAGATTGTTTTTGAGTCTGAGATGGAGTGCCACACCTACCGACAGCTCCCCATTTTACTACACAGATATAAGCTGTGCTACTCATGCACTGAGTTGACAAGGGCCGGTATTGAACTTGAAACTTTGTGGTTCCAAGGCAGATGCTCTACTGACTGAGCTAAACCAGCCCTTATTACTCCGATTCCCGAACACCCTTTACTACAGGAAAGCATTACAGAGATGGAATCACATATCTTGCCTCTTAAGGTCTGCTGGCCTCAACTTTGGCTAACTAAATTCTACTTTCTCAAGTGTCTTTTGGTTGAATGACTCTCTAAGCCAATGAGAGCCCCATTTCAGATCAAATTGGTTGGTTGTTTTGTTTCACAGCATATCAAACCTTTTGGGGTCATTTGATGCTGAATAAAGTTATTTTGATAAACAAAGGACTCAGGTTGCTTACAGTACCTGCTTTTGCTTAAGTGGTCACCCCCAGATGAACTTGAGCTTAAGACCTGTCTATCAAACTCTTGATGATTTTCCATTGAGTTACCATTAATTTTAAATTCTAAACTACACTTCCTTACAAAAATGATAGGCTATGCCTATTCATTATGCAAGAAAATGAAAAAAACCAAAGAAAACAAACAAACAAAAAAACAAAAAAAAACAATTTTTTTAGATGAGGCTTGATAATTAGTATTATTTGGACTATTGTCCTCATCTTCATTGTTATCTGTACAATGTTTTGGCCAATGTGCCCTCTGGCCTTCTTCAGGTATTTCTTGTCAGACTCAACACATAGCCTAGTGGATAAAGGAATTAGGTTAAGACAGTTCTAAATGACAGTTATCTCTGGACTGCAGATTCAATCCTGGTCAGGGGCAGCAGTAACTTAGAATAATAATTAACACAGTTTAACACTTGTACCCCAGCTATGGTTAGCAGAATGAGAACAGGATATCCAGTGGACTGAATAAAGGGTTAGGTTCAAAGTTCTGTGATGACAAGAAGGTTCCCGATTACGACAAGAAGGTTCCGAGCCCAAGAAGGTTCTCGAGTCCGACAAGAAATACCTGAAGAAGGCCAGAGGGCACATTGGCTGAAACATTGTACAGATTACAATGAAGATGAAGACAATAGCCCGAATAATACAAATAATACTTAAAAAAAAAAAAAAAAAAAAGGATCAAAATGATAAATTTGCTCAACATTTATTTATTTTTGTTTTTTATTTTTTGTTTCATACATAATTTACACCAGAAGAAAAACAAAAAGAAGAAAAAACATGTCAAGGAAAATATTGGATATATTTTTTTATCATATGAATGAATAATAAAGAAAATAAGACAAGATATGTCAAAATAAAAAGATTAAAACAAACTTAAAATAACACTTACATAAATATCTTTTGGGTTGAGAAGAAAAAAAATCTTGAAACTTTTTAAGAGAAAAAAAAGAAATTTGTTTGTGATTGTAACAACCAAAATTTCTTATGTTTTATTCTCATAAAACGTTATAGAAAGGATGGCTTCAATTTTACAACATTGCATGGAATTTGTGCATATATCATATGAATATCATGTAAAGTTATCACAGAGTCAGAGATTCAAATAGGAAAACTTTTACACCATGGATACACAAGATGGAGAGATTTTTTTTTAAGTCTTGGTTTTGACCAAGTGTCGTTTTTTTTTGTGTTTTTTTTTCAAGGTGATTTTTAAGATAAATATACATCTTTGGCCATTTAAAAGCGTTATTGATTTTATTGGGTCAGTGTGGACCAGAAAGCAATGGTGATGAAGGAGTGCTCTACATTCCCCAAACCTCCAGAACTGGAACCTCACCATTAGATAGAGTTTAACGTCATTCCCAGGACATGTACACCCTCAACCACTGCCTTCTAGCACCCATGATAAAAAAGAGTTGGGGCTTGCCAGAAAAACAATAGGGTTGGGGCAATCATATAGTTGCTAGGGCATGACGTGACCAGCCGATTGATCGGAGGGGGCCTCTCTGACCGCTCGTCTAGCCCAAGAAAGGGCCTAAGTGGAGTATTGCAAGTCATGGACTGCTCAGCCACCTGGGTTCTATCCTTAAGCATCACGAGTCACCACCCACAGCCAACAGGTGGTCCCACTGGGGGAGTCTTACCCCTCTGCAGAGGTGTATTCTAACACCGCAGCCGACAGGGCAGCCATGAAAGGTACTTTCTGGGGTTGGTAGTATTGTTGTAGTTGGTGTGCGTTGCTTCCCTTTGTGTATGATTTGAAAACTGCACAGATGAACGTGCAACGTGGTTTAATTCAGGAATTTATGCTTTATGAGTTCAAACTGGGCCATAATGCTATAAAAAATCGCAAAACAATTTGTGCAAAAGGTGAAAGTGCATTTGATCACAGTACAGTAACCAGATGGTTCAAGAGATTTTGCTCAGGTTGTAAGAACCTTGACAATCAGGCATGACTAGGTAGTTCTTAAATCGTAGATTCTGAGGCTGCGCTTCAAGTCATAGCGGCAAATCTGGAGAGGAGCACTTGGGGAGTATCAGGAGAACTTGGTATTTCACAGTCCAGTGTGGATTGTCAACTTCTGAGCAAAAATATCTGGAGTTATGCCTCACATTACTAAAATATTGCAAAAATTTTGACTCAGCCTAGCAATATACAATAAATTAAGGTCTATAAGCTGATATTTTAGTATTTCTTGGAATTTTTGAGATGAGGCTTGATAATTAGTATTATTTCTATTATTTGGACTATTGTCCTCATCTTCATTGTTATTGTACACGGAGAAAAGTGTTTCTGGCTACGTATCCCATTTAAATATGGGGTACCGCGCATCTGATTGGCTGTTACTAACAACCAATCAGATGCGCGGTGTTTTGTATTTGAATGGGTTAGAGTTCTATAACCGTCCAAGAAAAAAAAAATTTCTTTTTCATTGTCAAGAGTCTTTTAGCGGCTATTGTTGGTGGTTGTACCAGAGTTTGATCACCTCTGATAGGGTCAGCAGGGCGAGGGAAGTCTGATGTTGGAAGACCCGAAACTTCCCAATGAACTATGCGGATTACATCACTGACGATGATCACCAGCGCCCCAAATGTAGGAGCGTATATTTAAAGTACAACGTTTCAGCCGATGTCCTCTCTGGCCTTCTTCAGGTATTTCTTGTCGGGCTCGGGAACCTTCTGTCGATTTAAAATGATATATCAGTGATTTAATGTGATATTACAGTATGAAATGTGAAAATTTGGCACAAACTAGTAAGCAAATGGAATAGTCTACCTAAAATTCATGCATAGTATTCTTCTATTATAACATTGGTGATGATGGTGATGGTGATGATGAATGGTATCAACCAATGAATGTAGTATTTCATTGGATTTGTTCATTTTGGTTTGATGGTATTTACAGGTAATATATAATGGTAATGACCCAGTATCTGGATATTGTCATCTGGTCTATTAAATTGAAGAAAGTCTCTGTTATTAAGTTAATGGTCCCTTTTGAGAAAAATTTCAAATGGGCACAGATCAGCATAAGTTGGAAAAATATGAAGATCTGTGCATCAGTAATTACTGGATACCAAATGTATTTCCTATCGAGGTTGAATGCCAAGGTCTCATTACCAACTCAAACTCCATATTGTTGACTAATCTTGGATTTTCACCATCAGACAAGAAGAAATATTTATGTCATTTTATCTGGCAATGATAAAGAATTCAGGAAAAGGTGGATTCATGCCTTTTCCTCATAGGACCGGTTTAGCTCAGTCGGTAGTGAGTCAGGCTGGGAACCTCAAAGTTCCTAGTTCGATACCAGCCCTCACTAACTCAGCGTATGAGTAGCACAGGGACCTGTGCGGTAAAGTGAGGAGCTGATGGTAGGTGTGGCGTTCCACCTCAGATGCCAAAAACAATCCTCTTGGTCTAGCGCAAGTAAAAAGGGGATAGACTCCCTTGCTGTCTGGCTGATACCGACTTTAAGTCACCCCCCCCCCCGTGCTGATAATTTATTTTTACCTCACACTTCTATTTATGGTATTAAACTTTAAATGCTTTCATGCTAGATTCAGATTTGCATAAAATACTCAGGTTAAATTTGTTATATAAACAGGGCCTTATCAATTGAGATAATTGCAAAGCCTTTTAAATGTCAGTGCCAAATATGCAGACTTGTATAAGTCCTATATATGTCAGTCTATAAAATGCATGCACATACAAAACAAACATTAGGGCACCACAATGTGGTGAAATAATTAGCAATTTAAACTTGCAGAATAATTACCGAATAGTAATTTTGATCCTAACTAGGTTCACCCTGTTAGTGGAGCCTAGAATATGCTGACATAACCCCCCTCCTACTGAAAAATCCTTGGTATGATACTAAATTGTATCCAGTACTGAGACTCCAGTGCTGGAGAGTTAAGCCACCCTTTCATTGCTATTAATTCCAGGTCCACTCAGACCTGTTAGGATCCAATCTATGGATTAAATAGATATTTAGTTTGAGATGAAGAAATGTTTATCTGTTTTAAATGATTGTGAAGATAATGTTAAACACGCTAAACTAAGGAGACAGTTAACAGCCAACGCTAACAGAAAACACCAACAAACGTATTCAAGATGTTGATTTCAACCCTACTGCTCGCTCTGATTGCCACCATCGAAGTCATTGTCAAGAACACACGGGTGCATGAAAAAGGTTTTCTTAAAAGAGGAGAGTTCTCCTAATGAAAGATAACTTGGGTTATCTTTCATTATTATTATTATTGTTTGTATTTTTACCTTTTATTTGCATTTTTAATGTTTTATCCTTTATTAATTTGTTTTATTTTTAATTATTTAAAAAAATTAATTCTTTAATATATCATTGATTTATACCCTATTATAAAAATAGTTCTAGTAGAAAAAAATTAATCACAAAAAATCACATAAAAAAAAAAATCGCTGAAAACAATCACAGTAATTACAACTTTGGAATTCCAAATCAGGATTTTGTGCCTGAATTTAGGTTGGAACGTTTTTAATTTGCTCACAGAGTTGGTCTGATCCCAAAATGGTATGATATGTTGGGTTATGTGTTCTAGGTGTAAAGTTGAAAAAATGTGACACACTGACATTCACATTTAATATTAGAGATAATATATTTTTCTTTGGTTTATTCTATTATCTTTGCAAGGTTTGTAAAATGTATTTCTTCAGTTTAAAGTTTAGATTTGTATGTTTTTTTTTTGTTTTTTTTGTTATGGTAATTAGGTTGGAACCACAACTCAATTATGCTTAAGACCCCCAACTGACCACCACCGGCAGTAGCCCTGTGCATAACAGTAAATAATTGAAATCCAAATGGTTTTTTTTAACAATATATCTTTGATTAGTTTGGTCTACCATTTAATGTTCATTTTGCAATCAGGAAGTCAAAATGAAATAAAAATTTATACTTATCTTTAATTGTTGTTCAATTTTTACAATATTGCAAAAAATAGTATTTCACAATATCTGAACATTGGTATGACAAAAGACAAAACAAACAAATTATAAGAAATTTAATAAGCTGAATACTTTTATAATGTTGATAAAGATTTCAATCCATTCAAAGGTCTTTTTATGGTAATCTTGAACTTTAAGTGACTAAATTTCTGCCATAAAATTGTACTTGCACATTATTTGAAATGAATTTAACTGTTAATAAAAAGACATTTTAGGTTATTTTGGAGTTAAAAACATGCATTAAAATGGATTTGAAAAGCGATGTGTTTTCTCCATGAAAATTAAGTTGAATCAAAGATGGCTGCCATAGTTTATAAGCTTCTTCTCGGAAAAAGAACAAAGGGACTTAACTCTCATTTAAGTCTTAAAAGGACTTAACTCTCAAAGCAATGACCTGGCTCTATGTGATTTTTTCCTCTTTCCCAAGCTCAAGGGGGTCAACAAGGGAACCTGTTTTGAGGATGTGCACGACATCAAAAAGGCTGTGATAACAGAGCTACGGAGAATTCCGGAAGAATCCTTCCAGGAGTGCATGCAAGCGTGGCAGAGAAGGATGGGAAAGTGCATTAGACTCCAGGGTGATTACTTTGAAGGGGATAACTTGGAGTTTGTGGTTTGGATTTGAAATAATTTTTTAATGACACCAATCCTGGAACTTTTTTGACATATCTTGTACATTTTCTTTTTTCATTGTTTTGTTTATTCATTTTCATTATTTATAGTTTGGAATATGTTGTCTTTATTTCTGAATATTTACTCTTACTTTGTAATGTTTTAATTAATAATAATAATAATAATAATAATAACCACCATATGCAGAAATTTCCTGGTGGATTACATAGATATCTCAAGGGGGTTAAACGTCATCCCAACTTTATTGATCTAAGCCACTCTACTTCTCAATCTTCCAGCTGATCTGACAAAATGATCTTTTCAACAAGATTATGCAATAAGTGTTTGTAGTAAGAACTGCAAAATCCAATTTGAGCTGACAGTCTCTTAGAATATGGTTTCTTCAGAATGGAACCTACTTGGAATTACATTATTAGTACACTGATTTTCTGGCAACTGATGGTATGATACTGGACAAAATTATAAGTGCTAATACACACCAGTAGGTCTGTCAAACGACTGAAAAATTCAACTTATTCTCAGCTGCTGTTCATCTTGGATATAACACTAAACTGCATATGAATATGAGACTCAAGTTTTGGAGATTTGGAAAATGTGGAGTACACATTCATTGCTATTACTCCCAGGTCCACTCTGACCCGGAGTATATACAAATAGTATACTTGGTCATGTTAGGAGGATTTCAAGTCTGCTCAGCCACCTGGGTTCTATCCTTAAGCATCATGGTTTGCTACCCATGGCCAACAGGTGGCCCCATTGGGAGAGTCTTACCCCTCTACAGAGGTGCAGTTGGTGCATTCTAAAAGCACCAGCTGACAGGGTGTCTCCATAGTGTAATGGCTAACATCTTGGACTACGAGATCATAGTAAACAAGATTGAACTCAGTCATGATATTACATTCACTTTCAGACTAATACCCTTGGAAAAGTTATGAACACCCAAATCACCCCAACTATATGTTAACTAGTGTCACTGCTGTTCTACAAGGATGGCTTTGGTATTAAATAACCCATAGTAGTTGATATGCCATTAAACAAAGAAATCAAACCAACTTAATCTCTCTATTGGCTAAATATTTTTTCAGTGGATTCTTTAATTTGTCTTTTAAAAAGGAATTTATATCTGATATTAAAAGAATGATAAATTAGATATATTTCATTAAAAGATTAAAGTGCAAGCAAATCTTTGGCTTAAAATCAAGTTGCCACAAAATAATTATTTAGATACCAAATGACTCTGAAGAGGACATAAGTAAACAATTAAAAAAAAACAACAATAGAATATAACACTAAACTAAAAAAAAATAAAAAAATACAGTGGTACCTTGACCCATGAGTTTAATTCATTCCATTCGCAACTCAATTTCCTTGTATATCAAATCAATTTTCCCCATTGAAATTAACTGAAATGCCATTAATTTGTCCCCCCCCAAAAAAAAAACACCCTAATTTCTTTGTTACATTTTTTAAATAAGAAAAATAGCACTGTATTGTAGAAAAACATAAAAATATTACATGGCATTTCAGTCTTGGAAGACTATAATATAGTTTTTGTGCCCCTGAAGTTACAGTGCCTTCTGTGACTGAAGTTCAATGTTTGAAAAACATTCTCGACCACAGATGTTGCATTTGAAGGCTGTCCCTGAAGATGTTGATGTGTGGGTACTTTGTTGCCTCTGCTTTTTTCTGGACCTCTTAGCTTCATGGTGTTGCATCAGGGTGCATATAATAAAATAATAAAATAGAATGTAATGAATTATATTCTGCAATATGTTTTAATGTTTATTTTTCTTATAAATAATATTTTTCTTTGGCGCAATAGATTTGGAAACTTAAATGTTTTTAGTGAACTTATTAACATCAGCAGGTCTGAAGCTTTCTTGTGCCTCAATTCTTTTAGCTCTCAACACAAATAAAAAACAAATCAACCAGGTGG
The DNA here is from genome assembly GCA_023376005.1 of Doryteuthis pealeii. NCBI lineage: Eukaryota > Metazoa > Mollusca > Cephalopoda > Myopsida > Loliginidae > Doryteuthis > Doryteuthis pealeii. The sequence continues at coordinate 53,693,746 of CM042150.1, forward strand.
AAGCTCGTAACTCGAAAAACTCTTAAGTCATGGTACCACTGTATATCTTTAATCTAAGCAATGTTTGATACCAATCCCCAGTTTTAAAAACTTAAACTTTTTTTTCAAACAAGTTTTTTTTCTTTGAATTTCTGATATGAAAAATTATCATTTTTATACCCTGATGTACTTGGACTAGTATCCTCATCTTGGTTGTTATCATAGTTACAATAGTTTGGCCATTGTTCCTGACAGCTTTCTTCAAGTATTGGTCATAGTTAGTAACCTTTTAAGAATTTTTAACTTAACTCCTTATTGAATCCATGTGGGCAGATTGTTCTCGTTCTGTTACATAATTTATGAGCAGCATATAAATTATGAACGTACCAGCAGTTAGAATATTTAAATAAAGTTTGTTAGATTAAAAATCTGAGGTGGGGAATTTTCCATACCCATTTGGGATTATGATTGACATGACAATAATCCTAACTTTATCTTCCAGGAGAGCCATGAGAATAAGTTTTAGTTTAGTTAGTTAAATTTGGCAGAGATTTCAGAGCGAACGGACATGTAGGTCGTCCCTCTGAGCCGATCTCCCCCCGCAGTGGAATCAAATGGGCAGTGTTGCAAAATAAAGCTTGATCAAGAAAACAACCACGTCTCGTTTGTTAATTGAATATTAAAAACAATGACCAGCCCAGTATGAAGAAGAATCAACAAAGAAAACCAGCCCTGAAGAGAAGTAAGCCCAACTAAAGAACATGGAGACTGACCTAGAAGAAGAACCAGAAGCAGAGTTTAAAAAGTAAAAACTATCATCAATCATCTATCTCTTTCTCTCCATTATATACCCAATGTCGTATAAGGGCTATATAACAGTTCCACTATGTTTAGTTATATCAATTAACTCATCCTAGTTAATTAGTGATTGAGATGTTTTGTATGAATTTTAGGATGGTAATATGTCTGGAATTAGTAATCCTAAATTCCATATTTAAAAAAAACTTTTAAAATTAGTGAAATAGATCACTAATTAGGACTGGGCCTATTCTAGTAGTGACCACCCCAAGCAAAGTTTAACAGGTTTGAATTCAGAGTTTTCCATCTCCTAGACTGGTTACCCAACCAAGATTAAAGAATCCAGTCTGCTCTACTATTTACCCATAGCTGGATAGAGAGTAGTTGAATTCATACCTTTCCCAAGGGTATTAGCACTGTGTGAACTGTTGCTTCGGCCAGGATTTGAACTCGGGTTGACAAGTTCATTTCCTACGACTCTAACCATTAGACCACAGGCCTCTAGTAGTAGAAAGCATTCTATTAGATTATAATTCAATGTAATTTTAAAAAATCTCATATTAAAAAAGCTTTAAAAAACAAACAAAAAATACAACAAAACAATCAAAAAAAGGATTAACTTTGAAAGATTAACTGATACAAGATATCTTTTAATCTAATCTTTAAATTATAGATAACAGAATAAGAACAATCTTATTGTAATAAGTAATTGAGAGTTTCCTCCCCTATTTTATTATTACCTCCCCTTTGGGGAACTCTTTGATGTTTCTAAGAGTATATAATTTCTCAGTAAACTGTGACATAAGTAGAATAAAGCTTTCTTAAGCCTATCCGTGTTTTCATTTATCATTACACTTATTAATACAAAAACATTTGAAAATGAATAAAAAACAATGTTTTATTAATATATTTTATTGATTTACTGAGATTATTTGCATATAATTTGCATAAAGACAACTGAATGTAGGACGTTTATCAAAAATCAGACTACAACATAAAGGTCTTTTGTTGACTCAACAAAATCTTTAAGATCAAAATTAGATTGTTGTACATCTGATTCACTCTGTATTCATAGCAACACCAAATAAATTTATTGTAGAATAGAAATCAAAATTTTGAAAGAAAAAAAAAAACCTAAAAATTTTATATAACAAAAGATGTCCAGAATTTAACATTAATTAGTAGAAAATATTCTGCTAAATTAATGTAAAAGAAATCGAAGACTAAAAAAAAAAAAGAAAAAAGGATTAACTATGAAAAATTATTTGGTGCTATTTTGGTATGTGATCAATATGTGGATGACACACAAATTTGTGAAGCGTTCCATATTTTTCATACAACATGATCCCCAATGAAGCTAACATATTGTTAAAACCAATTACTACAAAAGTGTAGATATAGATACACAACATATATTACTTCCTAACTGTTAGGCATGACATGATCCCAGATGGGTTGATATGCCGCTAAAACCAACCAACCAACATATATGTGATGAAATTGATTTGGTTTGTTATCTACCTAAACCTAATTTGCTTTATTTTAATTTCTTTTATTTCAGGAGGATGGAAAATAGCTGCATTCCAAAAGATCTTTTGTATGGTGAATTAGTAAAAGGCTCCCGATCGGTAGGTAGACCACGCCTATGCTTTAAAAATGTCTGCAGGAGAGGCATGAGGATATGCTACATTGACACAAACATGTGGGATGCAGTTGCAGAAAATCGAGCAGCCTGGCGCCTTAATGTTAAGCAAGGCATGAAGAGGATTGAGGCGGAGAGGAGAGAATCTTGACAGCAAAGAGAGCCAGAAAGAAGTAGAGAAAACAGCAGCCCCCAGAAAGCATTGGTTGTGTGCAGTCACTAAACCAAAGACTGTCACTCAGGGATTGGCTTGCACAGCCACTTGCGCAGATGCAGATAATTTTTATTTATTCATTTTTGGACATTGCACCATCGTCCGTAATGGATGGAAAGGTGCCAACACCAACAATTATTTATTTTTGGGTAATGTATATTTGATTTGCTTATAAATTTAATAAATCAATTTGTATAATTTAATTTAAAAAAAAAAAAATGTATAAAAATATGTTTTATTCAAGACATGACAAACAAATGATATATTTAGATCATGTCTCTTTGGTCTAGCACTAGTGAAAATGGGATAGACTCCCTCACTGTCTGGCTGATACTGACTTTAGGCCACCCTGATGACTTTACCTTTTTTTTTATATGTAGTTTGGTGGACAGTTTTTTATACAACTAACCAGGAAGTGGGTATATATGTTTTTTTGGGTACTTACTACGCACATAAATCCCCAAATGAATTAGAATGTGCTCCTTAGCCTTGGTTGGCAACCCATCTAAGTCAAGGACTCAAGGAAAGGCTAGGGTAGTAAACCCCGAAAACAAATCAGGAGCTGGAGTCCCTAAGGTGGTATGATGCTGAAATCCAGTTATACCCATCAACTCCTGCAACACTACCATTGCCAAACTGCATTGGTTCCTTACCTTTCCTTTGGATAACAACGGCAGTGTGGAGAAGGTGGATTTACTGCATGGGCAACAGCTCATCCTCCATAGAAACCCGCCCAGGCTATGTAGTAAAAAAAAAAGAAAACACTTTGATACTACTCCATCATCTTTTGTAGACGGAAGGCTGCCAACAACAACAATATTTAGATCAGATACTAAAATAAAAGTTGACTTTTGTAGATCACATTGGAACACAGATTGCACACCAAAGTATCACCAACTAATTGATACACAATATCTTTTAATCATAAACAAACAGAATAAGAACAATCGTTATTTCCTAGTTGAGTAACATGATATTACAGGGTGACCCAGAAAAAATAGAACCCAAATTATTTATTTTCCCATTAAACTAACCCTAAACCCCAACCCTCCCTCCCTAATTGAGTAACATAATATTACAGGGTGACCCAGAAAAAAATGGAACGCACACATTTTGTAATAAAACTGTCAATTTTAATTTTTTTTAAAGTTTAAGTCCAACAAAGGTTAGGTTTAGGGTTAGGGTTGGAGTTTAGGTTAGTTTAATGGGAAAATAAATAATTTGGGTTCCGTTTTTTTCTGGGTCACTCATGTTACTCAACTAGGAAATAACCGAACAATCTATCTTTATGGTTTGAATAAAGGGTTCAATAAGATATTACTGGCTACAACAGACAAATGAAAGAGGCCAGAGGGTACAATAGCTGAATCATTTTGACTATAACAACCAAGATGAGAACACTAATCTGAGTAAACTAATGTATAATAAAACAAAGATTGGTGGGAAGAGAAAACATGTATTGAAAAACAAACAAACAAAAAAACTATAAAAATATATTTTTCTCAATAATTTAAAAAATAAAGAAAGAAAAAAATAATACTACAATTGATTAAAAAGTTAAATTCAAAGACTTTTGCCTCTTTTGTTATCTCCCCACTAATTTGAAGTTTAATTTTCGATCTAGAAGTCCTATCACATCTGATAGAATATTTTGGAGATTACGTAGCATGAATTTTCCACGGAGCGCTCGTGCCTGTCATGAAATTCAGCAATTTCGAGCTTGATCCTTTTCTGGATTTGAACACAAACTGCTTGGTGTATACTTGATATACTCACTAAGGTACAACCAGGAGATAATAATTATTTTGTTCTTTTTATAGCATTTCCATGGATTATCAATCCATTTCTAGAAGAAAATTATTTTCTATTAATCATTATTCCAATTCTATTGATTATCAATCCACAATACATCACACTATTTTTTCTATTATTAATTCTTTCTATTATTCCATTTCAATTAATCAGATATTAATCCATTTTTATTAATTATTATCCACTATTATCATACTATTTTTTCAATCAATTATTAATCCTATAATATCATACTATTTTTTCAATCAATTATTAATCCTTTCTTGAAATTATTAATCATTTCTATTAATTATAAGAATATGGGAGCATAAAAAAATCAAAGTAAAAAAATATCTTAAATCCTTTAATTAAAATCACGGCACGTTAAGTAAAACAAACAATTTTGCTTTATATGCACATAATATAATTGTACATCACTTGGTGAATACAAGTTATTTACAAGGATATTAAAAACAAAAAAAAACTTTGCTAAAAAATGGATTAATAATTTCTAGAAATGGATCAATAATCCATGAAAATGTTATATATTCCAAATAAGTTGAAATTATCATTGGTTTCAATTAACCATCAATGAACCAATCAGGTTGTACGTCTTTCTAGAAGTCATGTCAATTTTTTTAGGGGTTGGGGTTATACTTTTGCATTCAATTGACATGACCAATAACTATAGAAAAAAGTCCATTGAATTATACTAAGTTCCATAATAATTGTTACCCTTGCATATAAATTTTATAGATCATATGTAACAACTATTATGGGACAGAGGTAGTATATAAAACTTTAGATGCTTTTTTGGTTCACACCAAAGTTAAATTCAGTGCCCCTGAGAATTATTCATTATAGACCTTACAATTCATGAGGAGGTAAGAAAAGTGATTATGTCTCAAGAAATAAAGTTTGTGTTTAAGGTAAATCACAAAATAACTTTTAATTTGTTTTACTTTTAAAGAATTTGAAAGATGAAAAGTGATCGGTGTTGTGTAATGTGAAGCTATGAAGGCATTGAACAAGCAGGAGAGGAAATTTAATGGTGGCTAAAGAGTCAGTTTTGCTTCAGGTAAAATAAAATGCCTGATAAATTAACAGAGTTTGATGGGCACCCAGTCCTGCTTAGGTTGGTTGGCTGGTTGGATTTTATGGCATTGTCAACCCTTGTTTGGTTATTTTATGTTAAAAACATTTTGTTTTATTCATTCTTGATGGATATTCAATTCTTTAAAAAAAAATCTAATCTTTTTTTTCTTAAACTCAATTTTTTATACACATTTTTTAAAACTCCTTTTTGATCTATTTAACCCATAGATGGGACCCTAACAGGTACTACCACTCCAGGTCAGAGTGGAACTAGGAGTAATGGCGATGAAGGGGTACTCCACATTCCCCAGAGTACCACAATTGGAAATTCACCATTGTCCTGGTTAGGAAGCTAGTCTTGCTAATCTATTATAAGTAGACGCTCTTGTAGGAATTAGATTACTTACTTTAAATGGGTATTTGCCTCATACCCCACTTGTATGGGCTGGGCACAAGGCCTCGTTTTAACGTGGGTCCATCCACAAGCTGAAGCTCATGGATGGGAAAGAACAAAAATTGTGTCGATCCTTCGGCATTCCCCCTCAAGGGGGGCGCCTCAGGTGCTGGGCAATAAACCCAGCCCTGGGACAGACGCTATTAATTGAACACACCGGTCCAGTGGCCGAAGCACACCGGACCCCCGACCCGAAGGATGGGTTGGAAATGTCTTACTTTACTTTAAATGTTAAATGATTACTTACTTTAAATGATTCACACAATTAGCAGCATAAAACCAGAAGTATCAAAGTAAAAAATCCTCTTTCATTTTTTCCCCTTCTAACCTTGATAAGGTAATATATACCAGTTGTGTATCTCCTGTCTACATGACAGGGGAGGCTTCTTGCTCCCAGAAACCTTAGCACATGAGAACACATGCTCAACAATTTTTTAACTCTTTTCTTTAATCAACAGTCTCAAGAATTTTATCTACATAAAAGACAATCTACACATTAAGACTTTCACCTTATACAACTATGTATAAGCTTCTTTGTATCTTCTGTTATTTCTAGGTTTCTTCTATTAAGTTTTTGCAGTGAATAAATATTATTCTTGTTGATTTGTCATAAATTGTTTTTGAATATATATCCACACAATGATATATTTTACTACACACAGTCTTAAACAACAAAGTGTCTGGGTTTGTTCAATCTCAGCTAAAAATGCTAGGGACGAGTTGTGGTTACCAAAAATTGACAAGCTTGTGAAGACAACTGTGGCGAGAGAAACCATGAATGTAGTAGTTCGAAGCGTGCACGACTGTGTTTGGCATGCAGAATGAGATCAGAGGCGAGTGGGGAGATTGAACTTGCATTCTCCTGATCGTGAGCCGTGGCCTAACGCATGGGAATGGCTAAACTATCCAGAGTGGCCAGGATGTGAAGGATTGACGCGTACTGATTAGTGTAGCACGTGCTGCACGGCAGGTCAGAGTAAGGAGCCTGGATGAACACTGTAATTGTGTATTTATTTGACCAGCCCTCACAAACCGGGAGAAAAGCTTGCAGTAGCATTTTGGCTGTGGTGACGAGAGACAAGATCTTTTGATAGTATTGGTGAGAAGAGTGCAGCATTGTTGGGAGAGTAAAATCGTTGGACTTAACTGTGCCCCCCAGAGAACATTCTTATTAGAACAACCTTCATACATTGAAACCATAGCTTGCTAACTATTACACTCTATACTTGCAGTTTTGTGATAAATCTAAACTATGTTTAATTTTTTCTTATGTGATGCAATAGTAAATTAAGCTAGAAGACCATTCTCTTTTGTGATGATGTAAGACCATTATTAATGAGTTCAATTCTCACTGGGTGCCCAATACTTCTGGCCCTGTACCTTTCTAAGTCAAGATGACAAATAAGAGAGTTTGGTATGAGTACTTTCTCTTATTTGTTATGATTATACCTTAAAATTCCAACATTGTCGTATCGATTTCTGGAGGAAAAAAAAACCTTTGTTAATTGTACAAAATTCACAACTTAATGAATATTATTATAACAGTAAAAGCAATGTTTATGTTCAAGATTTTAACAAGAGTGAAAGCATATATATATATATATATATATATATATATATATATTATATTAATAATTTTTATATAGAATTTGATTCAAAACATTTAATACATTTAAAACCAGATTTATTTATTCAGGAAAATAAGAAAATATATAATATATTTCATTGTAAATAAAAATGGATATAATTTTTCAGATGACTAAGAAATAGAATCGTCTGCCAAGCAGATAGTTTATTCAAATATATAATGTAATTTTAAAAAAGAAAGATGTTTTGATCTGATGTGTATATTAATTAATAAATTCTTTTAACTTAGATATAAGTATAATGGTAACCTCAGTGTGGATACAAATCAGGTGTTTTAATGAAATGAAAAAAAAGAAGAAAAAAAAAGTACACAAGAATAGGGTTTGATATTTCCTGTATGAAATGAAATCTGAGATTGACTTTAACTATGTTTCAATAACCAAAATGATATTTATTTATTTTGATAACAAAAAAAAAAAAAAAAAAAAAAAAATACAAAAATCTTGGACTGAAAAAAAAAGTGTCTGATATTGTAATTAAGAAAAAATAACAACAACAACAAAAAAAACAAGAAAAAAAATGTTATGTAAAATTTTGACTGAGCATATTAAAAGATATATGTAAAAAAACAAAACAAAAAACCCCCCAAAAAAACAAACAAACAAGAAGTTTCCAAAAAATTCTACTTTTAATTTTTAAAAACTTTTCTGGATTTAAAAAAAAAAAATTAATTTTAAAGAGTTAAATTTAATTCAACTTGCCACAAGTAGGGGTCACATGATCAACTAGTTGGTCCGACTTAAGCAAAAATCAATTGATTAAAAGAAAATAACATCATAGTACCAATCCCATGATGCAATGCATGATTAAGAAACTTAATGGTTGTGATTTGATTTAATCAAATACAATTTTCAAGGTCTAAAGATTAAACTTGAAAAACTTCCAAATCTTTAAAAATGATTGCCTGTTTTTATAAATGGAAAATGAAATCTGACTTGCAGATTTATAGGGAACAATTAGAACAGTAACACAAACAGAAGCATAAGAATTTAATATTGGCAGAAATATAATGGAGAACTCATGGAAAATTGAATATCTTTAGTTGTTTCTTTTTAGGTCTTTTTTTTTTTTACAGCATATCAACCCTTTTTGGTTCATCTAATGCTGATTCAAATTATTTTTGATAAATTGATATAATGAATATGTAAATACCTTGGTACCCCCTTACTATAATCTGATTGGACAGTGTCTTGTATAAATAGTCGACACTGTGTTGGTCCTGAGCCGACGACCTACACTTACTCGATAGCCGACAACCTTATGCTTACCAGCTAACTTACTCGCTAGACAACACCACGACAAACGGATTACTATTAATGTACCAATTACTACAGCGATAATATACCAAATACGAACTTCAGAATATATCCCTTAACCCGGATATATCATAAACAAAGGACTCAAGTTGCTTACAGTACCTGCTATTGCTTAAGTGGTCACCAAAGATCTTTGGAAATATTAATAAGTATAGCTCAGTTAAATTAATTTTAAATTCATGCTATTAATTTGAATTTTCAACAGTAGACCTATGGTTATTATCTGACAGACATCCAGGTATCTGCAGACCACAGTTTCAAAACCACTGTGAAATGCCATCAAATACAATAATTAATCTTAACTTTTTATTGTTCAACATTAAAACAGTTTAATTCTACTGCTTTATAAAGTTTAGTCAAAACAAGTAAGTATTTAAGATAACACAAAGAAAGTATCTTTAAAATAATTTCAAATAAACTATTGTTTATAGTCTCAGTTTTTAAACTTAATTGAATTTTTACACTACAGTAAACAATAATTTGAGAATACTATATTTTTCAGGTTAAAGAGGTTTTTCCCTTGCAATCAATATTGTTCCTTTTTATTATAGAATGACAACCTGGATGAATTGCATTAGAAAGCAACTAAAATCAAAGATTTTTACATCCATGAGCTATTTTTGAAAATTTTATATCCATGATCGTAAACTGCCACTTGGAAGCTGAATATTTTATAATATTGATATATTTTTGTGGGGGTGGATAGCCTTGAGGAGAACATAACTGAAACAGAAGACTAGAATGTGTGGGTAACTCAAAATAAATTGAAGATGAAGGAAGAAGTGTATGTGTGTGTGTTAAGTGCAAAGCTGTTATGTGTTTAACACTTCATATCTTTACACTTCTTTCACTATTTTGCAGTTTTTTGGATTTTTTTTCTCTCCTGAGGTGGTATAAGAACCTTTTCGATTTTCAGGAAGATATTTGTAAAAGTTAGGCATTATTTTTTTAAAATTTTGTCGTAGGAAGTAAAATTCACAATATTATTATAACAATAAACATTAAAAATCAACAATATTTTAAGCAAGAGCAGAGGAGATTCATAAATAAAAAATTAAAAAATAAAAATAATGCAAGTGCATTCCTGTAGAGAAAGAGAAGAAGAAAGAGAGAGAGTAAAAGAAAAAGAGAAGCAGATAAAAAATTTAGGAAGAGAAAGAAAAAAAAACTAATATTTGGTTATCTTCAAGATACGTACTCCTAGATTTGTTAACCATTCAAATTAGCAGCAGGAGCCATCTTTTCTTATATCTGCTTTTTTTTTTTTTTTTTTTTTTTTAATAAACTAGCTTTTAATTAAAATTTGTAATAATAATTTCTTTTACAATAAATCATCTTTGCCATTTTTCAATAAATATAATTCTTTTTTAACAATGAATAAACTTTTTTTTTTCTTTAATGATAAAATTTGAACTTTTTTTTAACAATGAATTAACTTTATTAACTTATTTTAAAATTCAGATGAAAACAACAAATTTATTTTCCCGCAGATAAAAGAGCATATTAGGCTGGCTCCTGTTTCTAATTAGAAGGGAGCATTTCTTAAGAAAAAAAAAAAAAGCTGAAAATTTTGCGAGTGTGCATCTGGAAGATAACTAAACATTTTTCTAAAATTTTGCATAATAATAATAATAAAAATACTACAAGTAGATATGGAGTGAGATTTGAACTTCTGAACAGACAATATTAAAAATAGATCTAGGATTCACTCATTCTTTTATAAAAAAAATCTCAAGGTGTTCAATAACAGTGAATGATGATTAAAATAGGTTGGACTAATTACTGTATTTGACGGCATATACAACATACTTTTCCCCCAAAATTTTGGCTCAAAAAATTGCCCTGCGTCTTATACATCGTAGGTGAAGTTTGATTATTATTAATTTTATTATTATTATTTCCTGCTATTGAGATGTCTTGTATGCTTATTGCTTGCCTGTACTGCCAAAATTGCTTTTATACAACTATGTTTCTGCTTGTGTAATGCACAGCTAGACTGTTTTCAACAATATATGCTTAAATACACTAAAGATTTTTTTTCCTGAATCTGACCTGCTGAAATGGGGGTGCGTCTTATATGCCCGTGCATCTTATATGCCGTCAAATACGGTATGTATTCTAGAACATTAGATTATGAACGGATCTAAGTACTCTTCTGCTGTTACTGGGGAATCTATAATATTTTTAAAGTGTGAAATGCTATTCTTACCTAATATGATTTGATTGCAAGTTCAAATCTCACTGGAGGATAATTTCTTTAACTGCTTTTATTGCCGTCAAATATGGTATGTATTCTAGAACATTAGATTATGAACGGATCTAAGTACTCTTCTGCTGTTACTGAGGAATCTATAATATTTTTAAAGAGTGAAATGCTATTCTTACCTAATATGATTTGATTGCAAGTTCAAATCTCACTGGAGGATAATTTCTTTAACTACTTTTATTGTTGAAGTCAATAATACAAATCAAACTGAAAAGAATCAAGTAATAATTGTAAAGTGTTTTTATAATGATTGTATAGCAAAAATCTGAGTTCATTTTTATTATTCTTTGACATTAGCTAATTGTTACTTTTAATAGAGCCCAATGGGGTGTTGGAAGAATTGCTATGTTGTTTATATTTATAAAATATTAACTACTTTTGTAAAATAAATTAATATAGAGCAATGGACAGAGATTAAAATCCTTGTAAAATATTTTTACTTTGAATTTCATTAAAAGAAAAAAATTTACACAAGTTTCTTGCACTTGGTAGGTATATATTTTTTGAGAATTAGATATTGACTTGTTTTTACAAATGGCTGCTACCTTACCAAAAGTCAATATTTGATTGGTTCCCCATAGGGGTTGAGTATTAGAGTTCCGTTGATTTTTTGCTTTTTTAAAAATTTCAAATTCTCTCCAACAGCGAAAATTGTATGTTGACATAATGAATACTGATACCAAAAACTAAATCTCTTACTTACACTATTGTTTGAGGAAATAGTATCAAAGATCATCAGTTAAAATGCATTAAAAATTCCTCGTTTTTGTAATATTTGGCCCAGAAATTGGTTAAGAAATTTAGCAATTTCAATATTTAAAACAGATATTATTTTACTAAGATGAAACGAATAAGATATTTTAACTAGAATTCAAATTGAAAATATCCCTCCATCATCACCGACATCTGATATGTTGCTTTTTATCCCGTTAATTAAGCTGTAACAGGGATAACATTTTAAAAGATTGAAATCTATTTCCTCAAATGAAGGCAGAGTTTTGAAAAAAAATATTTTGTAGGGTAATTCTTTATGCTAATTTGCAACATTTGTCACATGGGAGACATTACAGTTCCAAAATTGACCTACTCTATTGAGTATGTAACATAGGATCAGTTTAAAATGGGAGTCCATACATGTATAAATGAGCATGGACAAAAAGTGCTGATGACCAGTACCATAAAAGCATCAGACTTCTCTGATCTTTCCTGTTGATGCAATAGGGTCAAGTTTGCTTCATTTTTGTTTTTTTCAAGTCCAGCCCAAAAACAATAACCCACCTGAGGGAGACAGACAGATACCACATTGGAGAGTTCACCTTTTTGATTTCCATGTTTCTAACACGCATGGGCATGCCTACAAAGTCAGAAAACAGCATAGGTCACATGACTTTTGGAAACATTTTTTCATGCTCAGAGTTGCTGCGGCATGGAATAAACTACCTGCATCCGTTGTAAGCTGCCAAAACACTGCATCTTTCAAAAACTTTATGCTTCATGTAATTCGACAAATCTTTACCTGATATCCCCCCTCCATACACATATGCACACACACATGTATATTATTACTGTATGCTATTCATGTTCCTAACACTAATACATTATTCTATGTACTATACATGGGCCTTTGATGAGTTGTGGTGCACCTGAGCATCGTACACAATAAATTTCATTATTATTATGAGTTTTTTACACCAGTGTTAGCTGATAGTCTTTCACTAGTCTGAGTGACAACAAGTCTCCTCAGGTCTCCAGGACTCCTCTGAGTATTCTAGCTGATTGCAGCAATGCATTTGTCTGGATGGTCTCAATTCTTCCTCAAGTCTTTTTTCTGAGCTTTTTGGGACCGTTCCAAATGCACCAACTACAATTGGTATCACTTTGACCCTCATATTCCACAGCTTTTTCAATTCTCTGGCAAGGTCTAGGTATTTGTCTATCTTTTAGTTTTTCTTCATCTTCACTCTGTGATCTGCTGGAACTGCAAAGCCTACCATTTGACAAGTTCTCTCTTTTTTTTTTTTTGTTAATCAATACTAGATCTGGTCTCCTGGAATAAAGTGATTATTATTATTATTATTATTATTATTTTTTATTATATAAAGAATCATGTATTGATACTCTAGTAAGTAAGGAATAATCAATTTGTAGTTAGAGTATAGACTGAACTCTTCTATCATATTCCGATATGAAGGTACTACTTATTTATATAAACTTATTTATATATAAATTTTTCAGGGTGACCCCACCAAAAAAACAAAAAAAACAGAACCCAAATTCTGTTTTTTTTTTGGTCACCCTGTATATATACTATTACTGATGCAGACTACGACCACAAAAAAACAGAACCCATATTCTGTTTTTGTTGGGGGGTGTCACCCTGTACAACATTAAACACTGAATGGAAAATATTCAAATCTACTTGAAATATAAAGAAGCAGTTTGTTAATTTAAAAATTGAATAGAAATATTAACAATACTTTGATTGGCAAATCCCTGAAAAATATCAGGGGATGATGTTAAGAAGAATTGATGTATCATATCAAAAAGAAAGTTTGGGACGCTAATCATATGAAGAGACAATCATCATTCATTTAATGCACTCTTGATTTTTTTTTTTCTGATGAAGCCATTATTTAGATTTGTCTTATTATTTAAAAAAAGATAAATCAGCATGGAACCCCAGGAATGGTAATTTATGACAATTTGTGCTTTGCAAGAGGAAAATAGAAATATAAAATGTAAGAGGACAAACAATTGTTTGTTTTACAAATATGGTTATTAAGAAGAAATAATGAAGATCTCATGTTTTTTTTTGTTTTTTTTTTTGAGGAGGAATTGGCGCCAACTTTAAGAGCGTCCCAAAAAGAATCAGATCCGAAAGAATTTGGGTAGCTTCATTTGCGAGGTCTTCAGTTGAGTGTGTATATTGAATAAATTTTTGGTAAACTTTATCAAGTATCGTTTACAAGAAGACGGAGATGATCTGAATTCGAAGAGTTATAGGGTAGGTGAGGTGGGTGGTAAAAATTTAATAAATACCTCTCCTTCCCCCCTCTCCCTCCACAAGCAAATTTTGTGGATGACAGGAATTTAAAGGAGGCACTTGGAATAGAACATAGCACTGGATTTGGTTTTATGGACAAGGCCAAATAGGGAATGTAGCATTTAGCAGAATTGGAAGCTGAGGAATGTCCAAAGATTGCTGCACGTTTGCAGCGCCCTGTAAATTAAGGTTAGGAGACAACCAGTAGAAGAAGGGAGGGGGTAACAGAAGACATCACCAAAATCAAATTTTGATACAACATCCTGCTTCAAAAAAAAAAAAAAAAAAAAATTGCTTGTAGCCATATATTTACACACAAAACACACACATATATACACACTTTTTATCAAGGAAGACATATTCCATTATAATACAAAAGAGAAATGCTTCATATTTATCCAAAGATTGGTTGTTTTTTTTTTGTTTTTGTTTTTTGTTGTTTTTTTTGTTAAAGATTCAGCACTGTTAGGTTTCCAAGTTTCCAAAGGAAGAAACATTTCTTTTTTTTTTTTGAATACTGAATGTACTTTTTTAAAAATGCATCCATACAATCACAAATCAAAGTATTTTTTTTATTTCATTAATCTTTTTGAAAAAATATTTTCTGTTTCATTTCAAATAGTTAAGAAAAATATTTATACAGGAAGAGAATCTTTAGAATTTGTTTAGATTGGAAAAAAATAAAAATAAAATAAAATAAAAGATCTTGAATAGGGAGAATTTCTCTGAATTTTTGACATGAGGTTGGATAATTTGTATTATTCAAACTATCATTATCTTTATTGTTATCTACACAACATTTCAGCTGATGTGTTCTCCCGCCTTCTTCCGGTATATAACAATAGAAGGAAAAAGGTTCTAAACTTACAATGTATATTTAATATTCTAAATCATCAAAAGAGAATGTATTTACCATAAAAAATATCTATATCTGAGCACTTTGCATAGTACAGGGTGTTTCGGAAAAAAATTATATCATTGCATAATCTAATGACTGGACCAATTCTTTTTCAAATGATCTCAAATTTTAACAGGAAACAACTTAACATTCTATGTTTTTCTTTTCTTTTCAAGTATAGAAATGATATTCACTGGAAAAGAAGGTAATTTATGAGGAAGTGCGTCCCGGTCTCCTGCCTCAGAAATTGCTACCCGGTGACTATTAAAATAACGTCCCCAGCTATGTCGTCTCGGTGGTATTACTTGAAAGAAAACAACCAACTTAAGGCGTTAGATGTATTTTAGAGGGGGTAGGCTTCTCTTTATGAACAGATGGAGATGGGTGGATAGATATATATAAACAAAGTAAAAAATGAACAAATTGAGGTAGATAGATAGATAGATAGATATCCATCTTCATATCTAAACAAGAATTACGACAAATTTCTATAAATAAATTTCTAAACAAATTACGATAAATAAATAAGAATTACGACAAAAAAAGAGAAGCCCCCCCTCCTCTAAAATACATTTAACGCCCTAAGTTGGTTGTTTTCTTTCAAGTAACACCACCGAGACGACATAGCTGGGGACTTATTTTAATAGTTACCGGGTAGCAATTTCTGAGGCAGGAGACCTGGACGCACTTCCTCATAAATTACCGAAAAGAAAAAAACATTTAAACATTAAACATAGAATTTTGAGTTGTTTCTACAAATGCTGTTAAAATTGGAGAATTGGTCAAGTTATTGGATCATGCAATGATATAAATTTTTCTGAAACACCTGGTATATCTCAAATGATATCAAATTTTTAAAAAATACACTGTATAATGGTTAGCAAGGTATGCTATCAGACCATTATTAGTGAGTTTGATTCTCACTGAGTGGCCCATATTTCTGGCCTTGTGCCAAACTAAGTTAAGCTTAGTAAATGACAAAATGTGTACACCTGATGTTTCAAATATATATGTGTGTGTGTCTGCATACACAATATCTATGTTTTATTTGATAAAAAAATGTATATTAATTTATGTCAAATATTTTATATCATTAAAAAATGATTTATTATATCATTAAAAAAATGTATATTAATTTATGTCAAATATTTTATATCATTAAAAAATGTATTAATTTATGTCAAATATTTTATATCATTAGAAAAATGTATATTAATGTCAAATATTTTATATCATTATGTATATTAATTTATGTCAAATATTTTATATCATTAAAAAAATGTATATATAATTTATGTCAAATATTTTATATCATTAAAAAAATGTATATTAATTTATGTATTTTATATCATTAAAAAATGTATATTAATTTATGTCAAATATTTTATATCAAAAAATGTATATTAATTTATGTCAAATATTTTATATTAAAAAAATGTATATTAATTTATGGTCAAATATTTATATCATTAACAATAATATTACTTCAAGACAACTTTTTTGCTAACAATACAGTATGTATATATGGAATTAATAATTCAAGTGGATTATGACAACTTTACAAGAAGATCTTTGGTTTGGACTACAACAAGATGAGATTCTCAATCTGCATAATATATATATTTTCTTATTTATTGAAAGGGGGGGAGGGGATAACGTTGCTTGGATTAAGAGATTAGAAATAAATGTTACTTTTGTACAATTTCAAAATCCACTTCAAGAAACTTACAGTTCAAAATTGAACACTGCCGACCATTTACTTTCCATTAAGACACTTAGCACAAACGTAGCAGGTAACACTCAATACTGACTCAAAAAAAAGAAAACGTCATCGAAGAAACAGAGCATTTTGTCAAAAGTTCCAAGTAACAATATAATCATTTTTTAAATTCTTAACAACTTTTCAGGTAATCTTTTCTCGTTTCCACACGTTGTCGTCTCCGTAGACAAGACACAAATAAACTGCCCAGGTATTCCCTTGCACTGGCCCTTCGAGAAGAGCTCATCTTCCTTCGTTTCCCATCTGCCGACTGCATCAGGGCCGGTGATTCTGACGATCTGACATACTCTGGGGTGGACTCGTTCAGTTGGCTCCAAAACCTGAAGAACCCGTCCTCGTTCTGCAGCTTCTGCAGTCGGCTGCGCATGGTCAGCACTGCTGAGCTTGTACGTGAACTGTTTGCCATCACATCTGCTGTGTTGCTACAGAGCAATGACCTCTGGACGTCAATCAGGGCACGTTGACAGGATTCAACAAGAAGCTGGATGTCCGACAGCGCCTGCATTGCTTTGACTGAAGTATGACTCTGAAAAATAAAAGTGAGATTTTGGTCATTATTAACCACAAGAACTATGTAGAAAGAGAGCCAGAAAGAGGGAGAAAAGACAGCAGCCCTAGAAAACATCACAGTTTGTGTGCATTCAGTGCACCAAAGACTGTCACTTAGGGATAGGCCCGCACAGTCATATGTGCAGATAATTTATTTATTTATTGGACACTACACTATCGTCCTTAGTGGACGGAAAGGTGCCAACAACCACAGGAGTTTTTCCTGTAGTACGACAGTTATTATTGAGAATTCTGGGGTATGGGGATTATCGTCCTTGTCTATGAGCCTCTGTTTCAAACCAACCAATCACGAGCCAGCATACTTTGGCGGCAAAGCCGAATAAGCAAACTTGTCCTCTTCTGATCCAGCTTTCACAGGGAACAGACCTAAATAAGGGTAGCTCCTCTTCCTCAACAACCAGCATCGGAGTCGAACATCAGACAGAATGTCTATCATATCCAAACTATCAGAAGGCCGTAGCAAGGGCTCCGATAATACCCTATCTCAGGACTCAGATAGGTTATTACAAATTATAAACATTTGTACAGATGAACTAAAGTTTGCAATCCTTATTGTTATATATATATATTATGTAAAAAGTAAAGTAAAGTCGACGGGGTGGCCTAAAGTCGGTATCAGCCAGGCAGCGAGGGAGTCTATCCCCTTTTCAATAGCGCTAGACCAAGGAGATTGTTTTAGCATCTGAGGTGGATCGCCACACCTACCATCAGCTCCTTACTTTACCGCACATATCCCTGTGCTACTCATACGCTGAGTTGGCGAGGACCGGTATCGAACTAGGAACCTTGTGGTTTCTAGCCGAACGCCCTACCGACTGAGCTAACCCGGCCTCTAATATATTATGTAATACACGTCTTTTATTCCTATTTCTAGTTGTTTGGTTATTTCTTTAACTCTTCACTTGTCTGCCACACTCGTGGTTAACTCCATATTAGCAAACTTGGAGTACTGTCGTTTCATGTGTAGTTTCTTTATATTATCTATGAGAAACTTAGCCAGCCAGCCAAGCAATTAAACTCTTTTAATCACATTAGCAAAAAATATGCAACCTCTGGGTGCAAGTATATAAGTTTTAATATGATAAAATATTATATTAAATTAGAAAGACTAATGAAACTAAATAAGAGCACATAAAAAGATTACACTTATTTTAATTTCATTTTAACTAATTTATATATAAAATTATATATAATTTACATTATACATATATATGTACTACCATATGTAGTAGTAGATGGAAGCGCGTGGTGTAATGGTTAAAGTCATGAGAAATGGACTCATTGCCCCGAGTTCAAATCCTGGATGTGGTAATTGCATTTCACTTAGCACTAATACCTTTGGGAAATGTATGAATCCTACTCTCCCTCCAGCTATGGATAAATAGTAGGGCATACTGGGTTCTTTAACCTTGGTTAGGCAACCGGTCTAGGAGAAGGAAAACTCTGAATTGAAACCTGTTGAACTCCACTTAAGAAATTGACCTTGAGTCACATCCTGCTTGTGCGGAGGGGTTGGGAAATATATATATATGTGTGTGTGTGTGTGTGTGTACTACCAACCCCTTGGCACAAGCAGCAGCAATTTTTTAAAAGTGGAGTTTAACATGTTTAAATTCAAAGTTTTTCTTCTCCTAGACTGATTGCTATACCAAGGTCAAATAACCCAGTCTGCCCTACTATTTACCCATAACTCGGTTTGCCAAATCCATTTTCCTTGACAATAACCAATATGCTATCTGTGCCTCCCAGGATAAAAATAATAATCAAATAATAAGGGTTAAAATATTTCATCTAAAAAAATTAAATAAACATAACCAGGGCTGAATTTATAAGGGGGCAATTGCCCTGGTCCTCCTACCAGTGGGGCACTCAGACTTCTTTTTATAAAACCTACAACAATTATAAAATTAGTTTTATCATTGAGAAAATAATGGTGATTTACTACAAGCTGGAAAAATTTATATCACTTTATTGTATAATAGAAACTGAAAAATGTAGTAAACATTATTCTTACAGTCAATATAATTGAGAAAACAAAAAACAAACATTTTCTTCAGAACTTAATAAGGACCATATGACCTTTAGGCACACCTTTTGTGATCTCGATTCATGGGACACTTTTCCATTTACACCGTCAAAATCTGGTTAACAGATGATTTTTAGAGGTTTTTAAAAAAATTATAAACCTAACCCTGACCCATAACCAACAACCGGATTTTGACGGTGTAAATGAGAAAAGTGTCCCCACGAATTGAGATCGCAAAAGGGGTGCCTAAAGGTCATATGGTCCCTTAATTTATATATTTTTTTCATTTTAATAAATTCAATTTTTAAAAATTTTATTTCTCATGTACCTAGTTTAATTTCTGTATTGAGGCAACTTGAGGGCCCCCCTAACCAAAAGTGCCCTGGGCCCCCCAGGGTCTAAATTGGGCTCTGAACATAACTTAAATTTTTAATCTGCCTTCTGTTTAATTTAGCACCCATATGCATTAACAATATATCAAGTGGAGTGCAATATAATCTTTCTATAAAGATTTCCCGCCAGTTTAGCCTTGTGCCAGACTAAGATAAACTAACTAAATATCTATGGAAAGAATATAATAAATGGAATATATCTGAACAACTTTTTTGGGACCAAGTTACTTTTTAGCATCCCAGGGGCAACCTGGATTCAGAAGGACATGTTTCGCTTTGCACCGTCAACATCCGGTTGTTTGTTAGTGTTAGGGGTTAGAGTTAGGAGTTAGGGTTAGGGTTAGCAGTTAGTTTTATAATTTAAAAAAAAAAAAAATGCATCTAAAACTCATCTGGTAACAAACAACCGGATGTTGATGGTGCAAAGCGAAACATGTCCCTCTGAATCCAGGTTACACCTGGGGTGCTTAAAGGTAACTTGGTCCATTTTTTTTATTATACATCTTTATCTTTTATAACCTTTATTTTCAAAATTTGTTGAGATTTTCTCATTGATTTTTGAGACTTTTAGGTTTAAAAATAAAATCTACATTATTTTTAAAAGACATTCTGGCCCAGAATGTGAGCATTATTTGAACCTTTCGCATCAAATGGTTAATTTTTCCTCCCTTTTTCATTCAACAAAAATATGTGCTCTGATGAAGATCAGTGTTTTACAAGTGTCTTCATTTTAATTTTAAAATCATTTCAATTGAATTACACTTTATAAACCACACAGGTTAAAACAGACGTTTGTTAGCATGATATTTAATATTGTTTTTTTTATTTCTATACATCACTAAATATCTATGTTTGTAAATACACATCATAAAATATTCACAAGAGACTGTTTAGTAAAGAAAAAACAGTCCAATTCACAAATGATTGACTGCAGTAATATAGAAGTTAGAAAGTGTTGAGCTAGTGATACTCATTACCAAAGTTATTCTGAAAAGGAAAATATCATCTTATGTTTTCAAGTACAGTCATCAATATGATACTTGTAAAATCTATATTATGGGTAATACTTATAATAAATCAGATTTTTAATGAAATATTCTTATAAAATGCTCTGTAGCTTCCTACTGAAAGTATCCATATTGTTGTGAAGTTAAAAAAAATCATTGCATCATTTGACACTCACAGATATTGCTGTGATAATAAAAGAAATTGGTATTTTACTAAATACTAATCACCCGTTTTCATGTCTTTCATTAAAAAGTTTCAAAACACAGTTATGTCCCTTTAACCAACACTTTCAAATTTTAAGTTTAGATAAGGCATTTCTATTATTACTTTTTTTCACTAGTTATTCTCTTAACTTATTTTTGTTGCTTAAAAAAAAAAAATAATCCAAACTCTCAGGTTGTGTTACATTTTACATGGTGGTCCGAAAATCTTGTCACCCATATATATTGTTTTAACTTTTTTTGTTTTAATGATACAAGTCATGGAAATAATGAAATTTTTTGTGTACAGTGCTCAGGTGCACCACAACTCATCAAAGTCTCATGTCTAGTACATAGAATAATGTATTATTGTCAGGAACATGAATAGCGTACAGTAATAATATACATGTACGTGTGTGCGTGCATGCATATGTGTATGATGTATCATGTAATTATCTTACCTCTCTAAAAACAATCTTTAAAAATTAAATTATTTTCTACAATTTTCAGTTATAGCAAGTAATTATTTTACCAATAAAAAAAAAATTTGTAGGGAAAGGCAAGACAAAAAATATTATGGAAAAAGAAAAAAAAAAGAAAAACTATGTTACCAAACTTATTTTTACTTAATCACTGCATTATTGCAGTGATTAAGTAAAAAATAAGTTTAAGCATATTGTGAACAGGTGAATATTTTAAAATACAATCAAAATAACAAAGATAAAGATACTCAAACATTCATAGAATTAAATTTTTCTATCTTTAGTTAACTTAATATATTTGAAAAGTGGTTTTGAAATTCTGCTAGAATTCAGAAAATATAAATAAATAACTTTTTACTTTAAACATTCATATTTAATTCTACATTTTACAATTGTAAAATCAAGAAATATATTGCGTATAACTAACTCTTTACCTACCAAATTTCCCACATGGCTGTACCAAATTTTCTTGGTATTCAATTCTTCAACTGGTCCCCTATTAAAGTAATTCCATGTCAAATCATCCAAGCCATGTCACCCAACCCCTTCAATTTTTCTGAAATTTTGTCCAAGTGTGGATTATGACAAAGTTAGACAATCACCAAAATTTGAGCTTCCAATTCAAAAAATATGTTATGTTGATTTTTAGCTCTCTAAAAATGTCGACATTTTGTAATTCATTTTTGTCTGGGAAATGAGTTCTAGAGCTTCCCTACTACTAAAAATTGGTTCATAAAAGCATTTTTGCCCAAGGAATCCGAAAACGCTATAAAAAAAAATCTTAAAGTCAAACAATTTTAAGTTATTAATGATTTCTGATTTTTTCATAGCGAGATCAATATCCCGATGTGGCACTGCAGCTACGACAAAATATTTTCAGAAAAATTGAAGCGGGTGGGTGACAATTTTACTTTTTTCTGGATAATTTGACATGGAATTACCCTATTGCAAAAGGATCAATTACCAGTCTTAGGACTGCTTCACAGACAAAACATAAAATAGCAGGTTGTTCACATAGTAATTTTTCAGAGTATCATAAAGGTGCTAGAATAGCTGAGGGTCAACAATCAGTTAATGAAGTTAATGAAAATTATTCATACCAATTTATTAATACATGTGTTTGTAGTAGTAGTTGTAATATCTTTAGTAAGCGTATTCTCGTGTTGAGCGTGAATAGCAGTTCTCCCATGCCTCTAAAATGCCAGGTTATTAAATAGTCTATTTCTCTGAATGTTTGAGATGAGGCTTGAAGATTAGTATTATCTGCATTATTCGGACTATTGTCCCCATCTTCATTGTTATTTGTATAACGTTTCGGCCGATATACCCTCTGGCCTTCTTCAGTTATTTCTTGTCAGACTCGGAATTCTCGACCTCGGAACCTTCTCGACCTCGGGAACCTTCTTGTCGTATTCGGGAGCCATCACGGAACTTTGAACCTAACCCTTTATTTATTAAATAGTCATCAAGTAGGTAAGTATAAAGTTGGTTTGTCCCTGCAGACACCCACACTACTTAGTGGAACAGTCCACTTCTACTCTACAATGTGAAGTTAATGAAAACTATTTCTTAAACAAATCATATATAAAAACAAACAAGATTTGGCATTAAATAACCCACAAGCATTTATATGCCATTAAACTAACTAACCAAAAAAGCATCAGGTGTTGGATATTTTTTGGAGTGATAAAATTACCCAGCCATTTTTGTTGCTGTAATATAAAATACACATCCGAGTTTAATTGTCTGTATAAAATTATGAAAAAAAAAAAAAAAAATCTTACCCAGTTTGAAGGATCATCATTTGGAATCCAATTTGATTCAGGGAGAGGTTGTAATATTCGCTCAAATTCCAATGTATGTGGAGCTGAAACAGAAGTTGATAGTTCATTAATTTGGACTCGTTTTTCTTATATGCTATAACTTCTAAGGAAGAAAAATACAGTTATGACTGAAACAATTGGCACAATATTAGTAGATTGAATTTGAGGAATAAAATTTTAAATATTGTTGTAGTTAACTCTTAACATCCTGTTGAGAATTTTTTAAAGTCCTGAGCCCCCATTCCTCTAAGGATTTATCAATAAATGACTAAAAATGGCCTTTTCATTTAAAGTTACCTGTTGTTTCTCTTAAATCAAAGACTTTTAAATATGTTTAATATCACATTTAAACAAAGTCCTGATCCCCATTCCTCTAAGGATTTATCAATAAATGGCTAAAAATGGCCTTTTCATTTAAAGTTACCTGTTGTTTCCCTTAAATCAAAGACTTTTAAATATGTTTGGTATTACATTTAAACAAAGTCCAGATCCCCATTCCTATAAGGATTTATCAATAAATGACTAAAAATGGCCTTTTCATTTAAAGTTACCTGTTGTTTCTCTTAAATCAAAGACTTTTAAATATGTTTAATATCACATTTAAACAAAGTCCAGATCCCCATTCCTATAAGGATTTATCAATAAATGACTAAAAATGGCCTTTTCATTTAAAGTTACCTGTTGTTTCTCTTAAATCAAAGACTTTTAAATATGTTTAATATCACATTTAAACAAAGTCCAGATCCCCATTCCTATAAGGATTTATCAATAAATGACTAAAAATGGCCGTTTCATTTAAAGTTACCTGTTTCTCTTAAATCAAAGACTTTTTAAATATGTTTGGTATTACCTTTAAACAAAGGCTATTGTTTGGGTGGATTAGGAAAATAAATGTGACTTCTGGCTGGGTGGTATGAGGCGGTATAGGACATTAAGTGTTAAGTTCTATTAGATGGAAGAAGTTATAAATGTTAAACAGATGAAGAACTTCTCAAACTTATATATAACAACTTACAACAAAATTGAAACAAATGTAATGTTCAAAATTAATGGCATGAAAAAAAGTATAAACAGGAAAACTATAATTTTTCATGTACAATGAATGAAGAGGGGGGGGAGTCCTGTGGACTGCGACATCATTGTAAGTGAGTTCAAACTTTTACATTCAGTATTATTTGGACTATTGTCCTCATCTTTATTGTTATTTGTACAACGTTTTGGACAATGTGCCTTTCTTGTCGTAATCAGGGAACTTTCTTGTCATAATCGTCCATGCTATATGTTCAATTGGACACATAGCATAGTGGATAAAGGTGTCGGGTTAAGACAGTTCTAAGTGACAGTTATCTCTAGGCTGCAGGTTCAATCCTAGTCAGGGGCAGCAGTTACATAGAATAATAATTAACACAGCTTAACACCTGTACCCCACTATGTTTAGTAGAATGAGAACAGGATGCCCCCGTGGATTGAATAAAGGGTTGGGTTCAAAGTTCTGTGATGGCTCCTGATTATGACAAGAAGGTTCCCGAGTTTGAAAAAAAAAAAAAAACGTTCCCAAGTTCAATTAAGAGGTTCCCAAGTTCTAAAAGAAATACCTGAAGAAGGCTGGAAAGCACATCGGCCGAAACATTGTACAGATAACAATAAAGATGAGGACAATAGTCAGAATAATCCAAATAATACTAATTATCAAGCCACATCTAAAAAATTCAGAGAAATAGTATTACATTCACTTTCAGACTAATACCTTTAGGAAAGGTATGAAGCCCCTTATCCCTCCACCTATTGGTTAACTAGTACCACTACTGTTCTTCTACAAGGATGGCTTTAGAATTAACCCACACAGGTTGATATACCATTAAACAAAGAAACCAAACAAAAGAATGAAATATTAAATAATGAATATATTAATATTTGGGGGAGCTGTAGGTGTGGTGTGTCGCCTTAGATGCAAAAACAATCTTCCTAGTCTAATGTTAGTGAAAAGGGGAGAGACTCCCTCACTGTCTGGCTGATACTGATATTGATATTTATTCATTACCAGAAAAATCACTCTGTATTTATAGAGTATAAAATTCTTTGGATAATGGTGAAGACATCTGAACTTAGTTTAGAAATTAAAACCAATATTATTGGAGTCTACAAGTCAAGCAGTGGATATAATGCCATTTCTAAACAATTACTACTCAAAAATCAACTATAAAAAAAATAACATCATTCTAAAGTTTAAGAAATAGAAGACTGTTTGCAAATAAACATGGATGTGGTAGGAAAAAGAAACATGTGGTCAGATCAAAACATAATCAAAGAATTGTAGAAAATAACCCATATATCATAAGTGTTAACCAATTCTTTCCAAGATTTGATACAATCCTTTGATAATTGGTGTGAGTGAATGATCAAGGTAGTTGGCACTGTTGAATAATTTGCATAGCAATTGGGATTCTGAACAATTGACCAATCATAATTAACCTGTAGTTAAAACTAGAGATAATTATTGAGCTTCATATTTTAAAGCCTGAGAACAGTTCAGTTTCTTATACTTTTGCGTTTGTGGATGAAAGATACATTAATGGTAAGTGAATTTTTAAAACGTTTTTAGTTGCCAAAGACATCTCATCATGGTGCAATGGTTAACAAGTTAGTCTTGCAGATTCATTACAACTGAGTAGTGAGTTCGATCCTCGCTGGATGCTCCATATTTGTGACCTTGTGTCACATCCTACCCGTGGCAAATAGGTTAGGTAAATACCTACCATTTTAGTTGCCAAATGTATTAAAAGATTTTTTTTAGTTAAACCTTATTGTATACATTATTTTTAAACAGCTGATCAGACTGATAACCACTCTGTAACCTTGATTGATTTTAATGGCATATCAATCTGTTTAGGGTTATATTAGGCCTAGAAGTTAGGGAATCCCATTCATATTTATATTTTTTGCGTAGTTGTTTCTTAAAGAGTCCCTTTGAATACAAATAATTTTGAAAACAGATCTATTTGATACATAGATAGGACCCTAACACGTACTGTTACATAATCTATGCGGTTGCATAAGATTATTGTCAATCCCCTGCATTTCTAAAGGGATGGCCCTTTTCATATCACGGGCGGACTTTCCATGGAATAGTACAGAAAGCCCGCAAAATACGTGAAGTCATGTGGGACCTGGTTGGCTCCTCAGTTTTCAGTTAGACGTCAGGCAGTGAATATGTCCTGCCTTAACTGGAACTCAGCATACACGCGCTATGTTAGTCAGATGTTAGTTACATGAAATGTTTAGTTAAGGAAATAAAAGCTTAAGAAAAATAACACGGTCTTGTGATTAATGGATGTCTTGGTAACAAGACTGATATAGAAGAAATGAGTTAAGTGCGACCGACCAAGACGAAGTCACCAAGACGAAGACCAAGATGTTAGAAGAGACCTAGAAGAACTTAAGATATCAAGGACGCCAGGAGAAGAATAGAAGAAAGTAAGAAGTAATGAAAAGGGTATGCAACAGTACCACCACTCTGGATAAGAGTGAACCTGGGAGTAATGGCAATGAAGGGGTACTTCCTATTCCCCAGATCTGGACTGTAATCTTGTATGAAAAAAAAAAAAAAAAAAAAAAAGGATGGCTGACGAAGTTGGTGAGGATGTCAAACAGAGAGTTTGGCATTGGTAGATCCTGCTGACACTTGTGCATTCTATAAGACATTTCTTTGGTAAAATTCTACATATTGGTGATTTATCCAAGATCCTCAAGATTCCCAAGACAGACAATTCTGGATCGCATGGTGCCATTCGTTCAACCACAAAAGAACTGGATGAGATTATTTAGGTTTCATATGAATATCAGGTTACTGAGTTTCTAACTGAAAAAAGTGGGACACCTTAAAGATACTAAGATATTTAATATCTTCATAGATCTTGTTCCAATCTCTCTAAAAAGAAAAAGATCTTAGGAATAATTTAGAAGCTGTTGGAGTAAAAGTAATAAGAAATTCTAGAGCCCTACACAGAAAATGGGCTGGGTTAGCTTAGTCGGTAGAGCGTTCTGCAAGAAACCACAAGGTTCCTGATCGATACCAGCCCTTGCCAACTCGACTTTTTTTGTAATTTAAAATTTTTTTTTTTTTTTTTTTACACACAGTTTTTAATCATAGGCCTTCTATGATTAATCTAACCACATAAGATCCTTTTTGTGAAAGCTAATCATTCAAAAGCTTGACTAACATTTGCAAATGAATACTATTTATAAGTTTGCTTCATTCTGGGAGAATATACAAGGGTTGTTTAATAAATAAGGTGAATTTTCCCTAAAGAGTTGGCAATAAGAAGCACTGTTTATAGTTTCACCTTCTTCAAGGAAATCAATAGTGATGGACCCAGAACACTGTTAGCATGACCTTATTTACTGGCTACTGTGCCTGGAACTTTTTCTTTGCCAGAAAATTGATATGGGCTGAAAATCTGGAACAGCATCATTCTGGCATAACATGAAATGAGCATGAAAAGCTCTAAGTGTAGCAATTCCAGATTCAATAATCTTTAAAAAAAACTTTCAACAGTAAAAGCACAGTGTTCACCTGTCCAATCCAGGATTGAAACTGATCAAATCTGAATAAAAATGGTAAGATATTAGCTAGATGGAGCTACCATTATCACTTGCCTAAGTTCTCTTGCACCACACAGGTGAAAATGACTGCATTAAATAACCCAAAAATGGTTTATATGCCATAAAACAAAACAAAACAATCAACCAATACCCCTTCAAGGATTGCTAGTGTGTGTATATTAAAAACTGTTTATTTATGTATGTAGTCACATTAGTCTTCACGGTTATCTTGTTATTATCTTACATGTGTATTGGATTTTAGTGACGTAAACTTGTAGAGCATCACCTTTTTGACATCAATCTGCTCTGATGCCATAGCAGTGGCAAGATTCATCAAAATGGCCGACAAGGAAATCTTTGTAAAAACAAATCAGCAGCTCAAGTCAGCTTAAATTTCACTAAGACTAATAATAAAGAATTGAAACAAAAATGGGTTTAAAAAAAAAAAAAAAAAAAAGAAGCTGAAGATACTGAAATACCTTGACTTACAAATACCCCAACTTACAAAATTTCTGAGTTATGAGCTGTCGTTCAGTCAATTTTTTGCTTTGTATTGAGAGATAAAGTTTGAGGTATGAGCGAGCTTCAGATATGCTTTCTGTTTATAAGTTCACTAAAATCATTTAAGTTTCCGAATTTATTATGCTAAAGAAAAATATTTATAAAAAAAATAAGCATTAAAACATATTACAGCACATAATTCATTACATTCTATTTTATTATGTTTCATACAATACAGTGCTAAGTCAAGGAAAAGTCCGACACAAAACCTCCGCTGCCTTTTAAGGAAAGGCTAGGGGAGTAAACACCAAAAACAAATCAGGAGCCGGAGTCCCTAAGCAACTCCTGTGACACTACCGCTGCCAAACTGCATTGGTTCCTTACCTTTCCTTTGGATCACAATGGCAGTGTGGAGAGGGGGTATTTGCTGCTTGGGCAACAGCTCATCCTCCATATGAAACTGCCCAGATTACATAGTTTAAAAAAAAAATTAATTTGGACACTACTCCATCGTCTTTCGTAGACAGAAGGATGCCAACAACAATACAGAGCTATTTTTCTTATCTAAAAAAATGTAACAAAATAATTAGTTTTTTTTTTTGGGGGGGGGGTGAATGGGGGTAGGTGATTTCAACAGATGAATGACATTTTAGTTTATTTCAATAGGGGAACAACATCAAGTGACCAAAAAGTTTGTGCAATTTTCAATGTACTTTTTTTTATTTGGCTTTAAAGAATGTGGGTCACACACATGGTTTAATCTTTTAAGGTTTAAAGGTGGCTGTGGTTATTCCTTGTGCATCTTCTTAGGGTTTGCTTTTAACCCCATCTTATTTGGTGGTCATACTGAAAAAGGAAGAAAAAGGGCTGAGCCTATTCTAGTAGTGACCACCCCAAGCGGATTTAACAAGTTTGAATTCAGAGTTTTCCTTCTCCTAGACTGGTTGCATACACAAGGTTATAAAGCCCAGTTTGCCCTACTATTTTATCCATAGCTGGAGAGAGAGAGTAGTTGGATTCATACCTTTCCCAAGGGTATTAGCGCTATGTGAACTGTAGTTTCGTCCAGGATTTGAACTCGGGTTGACGAGTCCATTTCCTACAATGCTAACCATTACATCATGCACCTCCACTTTTTTGTTGTTGTAATAAGATTAGTACAATTAATAAAATGAACAGAAAGTAAAAGAGTATGAAAAAAAAAGGGGGGAGAGAATTGAAGGAGAAAGAAAAATTGGAAGAACCAGGCCAAAAAGAAGAAGAAAAAAATCCTCAGAAACTAATAAGAAAAGTAAAAAAATAAAAAAAAAAAAACAGAAACATTAAATGACAAAAGAATGAGTAATAAAAATAAAACAAACAACACACAATGGTTAAGATGACAGCCGCTCAGAGTTAAGAAACTAGAGCAAGTACATGCACATCATTACCAGTGGAGAAGGTAGAGATTCAAGTACTCTTGGTCTCAGTAGACAGGTAGCCATTTTTGTTCCCGGGGAATTCTTATTTTCTATTCTCTGGCTGTCAACAATCAACATTAACAGCAGCAGCAGCGGCAGCAATGGTGAGATAATCACTTAATAATTGCTGGCATCATCATGTGGAGGAGAATCCACATGGAAATAATATCTAGCAATTGTCTACTGAAACCAGCAAAGAGTAGGTGGAGTAGACACTCTGGTAGAGATACCAGCAATTCCAGTAGCCATGTTGGTAAGATGGTTGGCATAGATTCAGATTTATGAACAAGCTATTACACATTGGATGACAACTCATTCATAATGGGAACCTAATTCACTCCGATCAGATTTGTAAAATCTTTAAGGGCCAGTTACATTTTGGGTTGATTGGGTAGTTCAGGTTATTTCATTAAATTAGTATCATGTGGTTACTACAAACTCCTTAATGACAAATATTTTTTATATTATTTCTCTGAATTTTTGAGATGAGGCTTGATAATTAGTATTATTTGGATTATTCGGACTATTGTCCTCATCTTTATTATTTCTCTGAATTTTTGAGATGAGGCTTGATAATTAGTATTATTTGGATTATTCGGACTATTGTCCTCATCTTTATTGTTATCTACACTATTTCTCTGAATTTTGAGATGAGGCTTGATAATTAGTATTATTGGATTATTCGGACTATTGTCCTCATCTTTATTATTTCTCTGAATTTTTGAGATGAGGCTTGATAATTAGTATATTTGGATTATTCGGACAATTATCCTCATCTTTATTGTAATCTACACAATGTTTTGGCCGATGTGCCCTCCGACCTTCTTAAGGTATTTCTTGTCAGACTTGGGAACCTTCTCTTTGAACTCGGGGGCCTTCATGGAACCTCAAACCTAACCCTTTATTCAATCCACAGGGGTAGACTGTTCTCATTCCGTTAACCATGACCGAATACAAGTGTTATGCTGTGTTAATTATTCTATATTTTTTATATTTCCTACAAGGAGATATATTAGTACCATATATATATATATATATATATATATATATATATATATATATATATATAATACCATTTATATTTATATGAGGGAGATTAAAAAATAATCCACACTTGTTCTATGGAAGCTGAGCTCATCATGGATGATTTGATAGGCAGAACCATGACTAATCTGCAGAAAACAAGCTACCTCATTGATGATAAGTTCCTAGTTCGCCATTACCATCTCTTGAGCTAACTGAATCTTCTCAGCAGTGGTGGAGGTTGACAGACATCCTGCTATCTTTTCATGCATCATGCTTGTGCGGTCACATTTAAACTTCTTTATCTACTCATACACACTTCTATGCAGTAGTGCACTGTCTTCGTATTGTGCTAAACACCTCTGATGAATTTCAGCCTCTGACACTCCATCTGACCAGAGAAATCGGATACTTCCTTGGTGCATACTGCTAGACGAGCAGCTATGTTTACACTATAAAGACAGCAAGTAAAACAGGACTGTAAAAACAGACTCAAACTTTGATCACATGACCACAACAGTGCCAACTATAAGCATGCATGTGCAGAACACAGTGTGACAATAATAAAGATATATTATGGCAAATGGCCCGGCTTAGCTCAGTCGGTAGAGCGTCCGACTAGGAACCACAAGGTTCCTGGTTCAATACCGGCCCTCGCCAACTCAGCGTATGAGTAGCACAGGGATCTGTGCATTAAAGTGAGGAGCTGATGGTAGGTGTGACGCTCCACCTCAGACGTCCAACAATCTGCTTGATCTTGCACTATTGAAAAAAGGATAGACTCTCTCGATGACTTTAGGCCACCCCGTTGACTTTTTTTTATGGCAAAAGGAAAATCATGAAAAGAA
This sequence comes from Doryteuthis pealeii, assembly GCA_023376005.1. Taxonomy (NCBI): domain Eukaryota; kingdom Metazoa; phylum Mollusca; class Cephalopoda; order Myopsida; family Loliginidae; genus Doryteuthis; species Doryteuthis pealeii. The sequence continues at coordinate 53,725,604 of CM042150.1, forward strand.
AATTCTAAAAGAATTTCCTATTTTTTGGTATTTCTGAGAATTTTCTTTTTAGAAAATTATGACTTTTTGCTACAACTAGGGGAACTTTGAGAACAATAATCAAGAAAAATAATCACTTCCTATGGTGGCGGCAGGCTCTCTGTAGCAGACTGTTCCTGTCTGAAGCTACCCTGGCGCAACACACATGAAGCCAAGAGGTCCAGAAGAAAGCAGCGACACAAAGCACTGGCACATCAACATTTTCAGGGACAGCCTTCACATGCAACATCTGTGGTCAAGAATGTTTTTCGAACATTGGACTTTACAGTCACAGGAGGCGCTGTAACTTCAGGGGCACAAAAACTTTTATCATAGTCTTCCGATACTGAAATGCCAATGAATATGTGTCTAACCCCTTGAAGTTTTGTTAGAATTTGTGGCAATAATGATATTTTTTTTCAGTCTATAAAATGTTGTAATCTATGATTTAACAGTCTGTAAATAACTGATTACAACATTGGACATTTTCCAGCCAGAAGGTCAGGGGTCAACATGTGTGGAAGGCTTAGAATTCAAAGGGTTAAGTTATTTTTTGATATTTTGAAATGAAGTGTACTACTACTTCTAAGTAATCAACAAGGTCAAGGTTGCTAATTACTGTAACAGTTTTTACTATTAATACTGTCTGGGCAAAAGAGTAGTTATGGGCGAGTGGTTTATTCAAGTACTTGCTTAACCATTCTCTTCTACATCAATTATCATGGAATGCTAGTGATGTTATAATTTGTCAAGATATTGGGTAATTAAAGTGTAAGGAAAATTGAATACATGTCTTTTATTGTTAAGCAAACACAAATTTGGTTTCTCTGAATTTTTTAAGATGAGGCTTGATAACTAGTATTATTTGTATTATTTGGACTATTGTCCTCATCTTCATTGGAAGGTTCCCGAGTCTGAGATGGTTTCCGATCCTGACAAGAAATACCTGAAGAAGGCCGGAGGGCACATTGGCCAAAACATTGTACAGATAACAATGAAGATGAGGACAATAGTCCGAATAATACAAATAATACTACAAATTTGGTTGACTGATGAATCAAAACATTTTTTTTCGGTTAAACATAAACCCCAAAAGAATAGCTATGATACTTTCAAAATTTTACTTATTTTCAATTTAAAAATTATTCATGAATTAAAAATGATATAATGACTGGTCCTTGTCAAGGCTGACAATGAGTGTAGCATTTTTTTTTTTTACACTGCTACTACTTTCTGAGCAGTAGGGTGTTTATGGGAGAGTGGTTTATTGAAGTGCAGTGGAGGAGCACTTAATGTAACAGTTGTTTGTTTGTTTTGTTTTATGGCATATCAACCTTGGTGGGTCATTTAATGCCGACAAAGTTTTGAAATAAATTCATTCTTAATGGATACTTAGATTTTTTATAAACACATTTTTCTATTTAACCCATAGTTGGGACCCTAACAGGTACTACCACTCCGGGTGTGGGTGGACCTGGGAGTAATGGGGATGAAAGGGTACTCCACATTCCAGAACTCCAGAACTGGAACTTCACCCTCAGATAGAGTTTAACATCATACCCAGAACAATAAGACCCTCAGCCACCGCCTTCTAGCACATATAATTTGTCGTTATAGGAAATGGAATCTGTGACTCAAACTAAAATCCTGGACGAGGCTGTTTGCGTTTCACTTGATGCTAATACTCTTGTGAAAGACATCCTTCTGTTCTCCCAGCTACTGGAAAATAGTAGTTCAGACTAAGTTCTTTCGCCTTGGTTAGGCAACCAGTCTAAGAGAATGAAAACTCTTAATTTAAATCAACTTTACTCTACTTAAATGTTAATCTTGTGTCACATCATGCTCATGGTGGAGTGGTTCTATAAATACATACTCTCTTCATTAATCATCATGGCATGCCAACAGTGATGCATTTTTTTTTTCAAGACATCTGGTGATCAAATAAACTGCTTTTATTAACAAGCACTAGTATTAAGTATACACAAGCAGCCTAAGTGGAAATTTGATTATTTTTGAGATTATGTGATGAAGTGTATTACTACTAAATAGTCAATAATGTCAAGGTTAACAATGAGTGTAATGGTTGGTTAATTGTTTGAACAAAATGGACAGTCACTAGCAACAGCTTCAGTTTCAGAAATCTTCTGTTGATGAGATTTTATCTTGAAATATTAAGAATAAATTTGAGGTTAACAAACAACACCATAGTTACCTTATTTTTCTTTACACTTGCATTGTGATAGCCTTCAAAACCAACCACCAAACCAATATAAACACAATGCTTCAAGCAAATTATAAAACACTTTTATATACACACACACACATATATACATACATGATTTGTTTAAAAAATAATTTTCATTAACTTCATGTGTGTTAATAAATACTGGTGTTTCACCCTCAGCTATTGCTTTCTAGTACCTATATGTTAGAAAGGGTTGGGTGTTTGCCATAAAAGCAATTTGAAGAATATGGCTGGGACAATCATACAGTTGCTAGGGCTTGACATGGCCAGGCGATTGATTGGATGGGGCCTCTCTCACCCAAATAGAGGCCAAAGTTGAATGTTGTATGTAACAGGACTAATTAGTACCTGGGTTACAAACCGCTCAGCCACTCCAATCCTGTCCTCAGGCATTACCTGTTGCCAAAGGTGGCCCCATTGGGGTGGTGGATAGAAGTCTTACACCTCTGCAGTAGTGCAGTCGACATATACTACAAATGTAAAATAACAAAAAAAACCCCCCAAAAAACAAAGTCATTTGGATTCTAATGTGTTTAACAAAATTTGTGTGTGTATATCATCATCATCATTTTGCGCAAGCAGCATGGATATCAATGACTATCTCTCGCCAACCTTTCCTACTACTCATGGCCCCTGGGAGGTCCTCCGTGCAGCATCCCGAGTCCTCGCATAGTTGGTCAATGTAGGTCCTTAGTGGGCGTCCTATGTTAGCATATCCATGTGTTGGCTTCCACAGGAGAACATCGCTTATGAGCTCGTCCTCGCTTCTCCAGCAGTGTCCTGCATGCCTAGTCCGTCTCACCCAGATGGTTTGTGAGATGGGGGGCAGGTGACCATATAGTTGCTTCTTTGTGGGGTGCTGCTTCCACGACTTGTTCAGGACTGCTCGCAACATTCTTGTGCAGGTCCCATTTAGCTTATTCTTGAGGTGCTTTGTTAGGGTCCAGGTGGTGCAGCCATACAGCAGTACTGATATAGCCACAGCCTGGAAGAATTGTCGCTTTAGCTTGTCAGTGAGATCGGATCTCCATATTACTGATAATCTGTTTGTGGCCACCCATGCCTTTCCTATACGTGTATGTGAAATTTTTGTGTGTGTATATATATATGTGTGAATGGCATCAAGTATTTCTGTGATAGGATTCAACCAAATTTGAGAATTTTTTGTATATATATATATATATATATATATATATATATATATATATATTATTATAATGGAGATTGTGTGTTTTTCTGTCTGTAACCGAAACTATACCACTCTTCAAGTCACAATTCTCTTTGTTATTTATATCACATTCTCCATGATTTTATTTTTATTTTAATCTCAATTATTAATAGAATTGTTTCACTTTATCAAGACTGTTGGCCTTATCTACATATGAATAACCTGCAATTTTTGCGGTTTACAGTGTGAATGGGAAGGATAATTTGCATATTGATATTAAAAATTTGATTTTAATAGATATGTGCTGAGTATTATTGATTTGTAATTGTTTGATTTTATCTTAATGAATATGAGCAAAAATACCAGGGATAAATCTTAAAAGAAATCCATTAACAAAAAGAAATAACTGTCATTTTATTCTTTACTTCCTATTTTAATGAAATAGTTAAATTAGGAAAATTTAGCAATAAAGACGGGAGAGATGGAAGAGTAAGTTTCAATTCTATTTTTCGATTATACTCCCTCTGTTTCAAATCTTTTTATCTGCATTCTTATTTAGTTTCATTAGCCTTTCTAATTTAATATAATATTTTATTAAATTAAAACTTAAAAACTTGCATCTGAAGGGTGCATATATTAGCTAGTATATATGAATATCAGTGTATGCACAATTTTTTTTTACATATATGGAGTATAGTATAAATGAATATATGAAAACCTTAATTTATCAGAAATAAATTTATTTCGGCTACTTCTGCCTCTTCAAGTCTTATTTCATAATGGACCAAAAATTACATAGCAGGTCTATTTACATATGTTTTTCTCTCAGAAATTTTGTTTTTAAATTACACAATGTTTCAGCTGATGTGCCAAAGATGGACAGAGCGCACATCGGCCAAAATATATAACAATAAAGATGAGGATAACTGCTTGATAAATCTAAATAATCTAAATTAAACAGCTCTGTCATGCTAAAAGTAAACGGATATACGAAATTAACAAGTGATTTTGACTTGGAGGTAAGCAACCAAGTGACATATCCACTGCATCATCATCCTGTTGCTTGAACAGCATAGTAGAATTAACTAAATTAGGCAGAGTGCTCAGATATTCCATTGATTCTAGGTGGGGGGGGGTTAAGTGTGAAATTTTGATCTTAAGTAAAGTGTACAGCTGTGTAGAGTTGATCCATACTATTCAGTTACACCTCTCTCCTCACTCAATGAACTGTTTCAGTACGAGTCACTGGAGATGGTTAGGAGGACAATATATAAAAGAAGCCTAGAGAGAACATGGGGATGTTGAAGAAATTCTTAAATAGTTCCCAGATAGTTCTCAGGAGAATCAGTTACCAAAAATCCATGTCACTTATTGTGAAAGTGATATATGACACATACATAAATAATCTTAAGATTTTTTTTAAGTACTATGTTTTTATAAGTACTATGTTTTTTTTTAAATAAAAAAATGTACATTTTTTTTTTCAGGTAATGAGTTATAAAAAGCTGTTAGCTTACCTGTGTCATTCTCATCTTTTGGAGCTGCATCTGTAAAATGAAAGAATTAAAAGATTAATTCTGTATTTCTTAGTTCAGTGTCTCTAAGAAAAGAAAAATGGACATCACAAACAAACAATAGTAAAAAGATCATTCACAAGATGAAATCATTAAAAAAATGACCACTGGAAGGTTCAAAGTTGATTGATTGATTTCAACAGTATGCCAAACCCATCTAGGGTGAATTTTATGCTTAGAGGTTAGGGAATCATGTTTATTGTATCTTCTTGGGTGACTACTTAGGCAACAGCAGGTACTTTAAGCAACCCGAGTACCTTTGTTTATCAAAATTACTTAATTTGGCATTAACTGATCCAAAAGTGTCATAAAACAGAAAAAAAACAACCTTCAATTATTGTACGTTCATATTCATATTTTTTGTGTAGTTGTTTCTTAACTCTTTACCTACCAAATTCCCCTCACAGATGTACCAAATTTTCTGGGTATTTCATACCTCTATGATGAAATATTTCAAAGTTCATTATCTGTTTACCACAGAACTCATTCTATCCAAATTAAGTCCTATTATTATTGTAATCTGAGTCCTTTTCAATGTAAACAAGTGACACATGCGAGAGCTGCTGCCTGTGGTTTATGGTAGGATTGCAGTAGTGGGAGAGACACTGTGAGCAGCTTAAAGTAGGCAAAGAGTTCAGATTTTTATTTTTTTGCATAGTCCTAAATGTGTATTGGTTTCTAGCTTCATGGGTTATTTAATGCTAAATCCATCCTTGTACAAGAACACCAGTGGTACTATTTCTCTGAATTTTTGAGATGAGGCTTGATAATTTGTATTATTCGGACTATTGTCCTCATCTTTATTGTTATCCCAAATTCGAAGAGAAGGTTCCCAAGTTCAAAGAGAAGGTTCCCAAGTTTGAGGAGGGGGTTCTTGAGTCCAACAAGAAATACCTGAAGAAGGCCAGAGGACACATTGGCCAAAACATTGTTGGTTTTTTGTTTTTGGTTTGTTTTGTTTTACAATATCAACCTCAGTGGGTCATTTAATGCCGATAAAGTTTTGAAATAAATCAATTCTTAATGGATAATACAATTTTTTTATAAATACATTTTCCATAGATGGGACCCTAACAGGTACTACCACTCGGGTCAGAGTGGACCAGGGAGCAATGGTGATGAAGGGGTGCTACACATTCCCCAAACCTCTAGAACTGGAACCTCACCATCAGATAGAGTTTAACGTCATTCCCAGGACATGTAGACCCGCAGCCACCGCCTTCTAGCACCCATATGATAAAAAGGGGTTGGGGCTTGCCATAAGGGCAATAGGGTTGGGGCAATCATATAGGTGCTAGGGCTTGATGTGACCAGCCAATTGATCGGAGGGGGCCTCTCCGACCGCCCGTCTAGCCCAAGATAGGGCCAAAGTGGAGTATTGCATGTCATGAACTGCTCATCCACCTGGGCTCTATGCTTAAGCATCATGGGTCGCCACCCACGGCCAACAGGTGGCCTCATTGGGGGAGTCTTACCCCTCTGCAGAGGTGCAGTCGGTGCATTCTAACGCCCCAGCCGACAGGGCGGCCGAAACATTGTGTAGATAAACATAAAGATGAGGACAATAGTCCAAATAATACAAATAATGCCAGTGGTACTATTTAATCCATGGCTGGGAGATGAGGGAGCATGACCTGATTATGATGACTACTCATTATCAAAATTAACAAGAATACTGAATTTGGTAAAGCCGTGGGGAAAAGTTGATAGGCAAAGAGTTAAACATTGAATTGCTGGGGGTGGGGGAGGAGTACCAGAGTAAAATAAAAAATAAAGGAGCCAAAAAAAAAAAAAGTTTGAGAACCACTGTGCTAGATCCCAGAAGTTAAGCAGCAATGAGCCTGTTCACTACTTTGATGAGTGACCATTTAAGCAACATCGGGTACTGTAAGAAACTGAATATGAAAAGTACTTGATTCGGCATTAAATGACCCAAAAAGGGTTGATATGCCATAAAAGAATAATAACCAGCATAGTAACTTACAATTTTTATAATAATAGCATGAAAAATTAGAAGTCGTCAGGGTGACCTAAAGTCGGTATCAGCCATAGCGAGGGAGTCTATCCCATTTTCATTAGTGCTAGACAAAGGAGATTGTTATTTAGTATCTGAAGTGGAGTGCCACACCTACTATCAGCTCCTTACTTTACCGCACAAATCACTGTGCTGCTCAAACACTGAGTTGGCGAGGGCCGGTACCGAACCTGTATCCTAGTGGCTCCTTGGCTGATGCTCTACCAATTGAGCTAAGCCAAAAGATGAAATAATGATTTTTTTTCAAATTAAATTTACTTCAAAAGAATGCAGGAATGCTGAGAAAACTTGCTGTTGCTTGATCCCCACTGAGAGCTACCGGATAATACTGGTATAAAAATTCCTCAAGAAAAAAAAGCAATATCTTATGTGTAGTAGTGAAGATAAATATATATATATTTACCAACTCCCCCGCACGAACAGGATGCAACACAAGGTCAATTTCTTAAGCAGAATTTAACAGGTTTGAATTCAGAGTTTTCCTTCTCCTAGACTGGTTACCTAGCTATGGTTAAAGAATCCAGTCTACCCTGCTATTTACCCATAGCTGGAGGGAGAATTGGATTCATACCTTTCCCTGTAGGATTTAAACTCGGGTCAAGTATCTGTATACTCGGTTTATTGTTAAGATTTATAAATCAATAAATGAAACAAGTACATGATGAAGAATCAAGAAGAGCTGGAGAGGAGATGGGTACTGCCAGGTTGTAAAATGCTCTTGATACATCTCCTGATTTGGTTTGGTTTTAGCGCCATGTGAAATGCCAACAGCTTCGTCCAGGAATTGAACTCAGGTTGACGAGTCCATTTTCTGCAACTCTAACCATTAGACCAGGCGCCTCCAGTAGAGATAAATATAGGAGGACTGATTGATAAGTAAGGTCTACTTACTACATAATGTCACTAACAGTGGAGAATGGAAAGATGTTTAAACATGTATTGGTAGTATATAAAGTCATTTTGAAAGATGTTTAGTGTCAGTTCACTGTCTGAAAGCATTCATTAGTCATGCATGACTACTATGTCTGACTTAGGTAAAAAGCAGTGATCAGTAATAGAATTTTTGGCTGGGTGCCCATTTAAAATTCACAGACATACAAAAGTAATGCATGACACTCAAAGAACACATCTACAGAATAATGCCAGAAAGAAGGAATTTTTTTTTGTGTTTTATATTAATGCACTAGTTTAAAAGCCGCCCTATTGGCCATCAGTTAAGCTCGTCATTCCCAAGTTTATTTCCAAGTTATAAAAATTGTTGTACAAAAAAGATTTGTTGCAAAAATGAATCAAATTTCAGCATTAAATAACCCATGAGGACTTGATATGCCATTAATAAATAAACCAAACCCTTCAAAATTTTCCTAACAACACTTGGAATGAGTTCTTGAAAATTATAGACAATGTCATTACTTCTCTTGAGCTTTTAATGTCTTTCTATGAAAGTTGTTACATAGATAATAATAATAATAACAATTCTTTTATCATCATATAATATCAGATATTCTAGCATTCTCCCCCCCCAAAAAAATGGTTTGTTTGCTTAATGGCACATTAACATTCATGGGTTATTTAATGCCAAAACTATCCTTGTAGGAGAACAGTAGTAGTGCTATTTAATCCTTAGCTGGGAGGATGATAGGACTTATACCTTTCCCAAGGGTATTAGTCAAATAGATATGTTCATTGATACTCTATAACACTGGAAAAAAATCATCCTCATATATTCCTCTATATTTTTGAAAGACAGGCTTTAGAAACCAATATCTGATTAAGACTATATATATATATATATATCTGTATAGAATGGTTTGGCTTGGTTTCTTTGTTTAATGGTATATCAACCTTCATGGGTTATTTAATTACAAAGCCATCCTTGTAATAGAACAGTAGTTCCCTTCACTTTTCATTGTCAAGTTCCCTTCACGTTTCATTGTCAAGTTCCCTTCACATTTCATTGTCAAGTTCCCTTCACTTTTCCTTGTCAAGTCCCCTTCACATTTCATTGTCAAGTCCCCTTCACGTTCATTGTCAAGTTCCCTTCACGTTTCATTGTCAGTTCCTTCACTTTCATTGTCAAGTTCCCTTCACTTTCATTGTCAAGTTCCCTTCACTTTCATTGTCAAGTTCCCTTCACATTTTCATTGTCAAGTCCTTCACATTTCATTGTCAAGTTCCCTTCACTTTTCATTGTCAAGTCCCTTCAATTTCATTGTCAAGTCCCCTTCACTTTTCATTGTCAAGTTCCTTTCACTTTTCATTGTCAAGTTCCTTTCCTTTTCATTGTCAGTTCCCTTCACTTTTGTGTAACACTTTCATAAAGAATTAATGATATAATCACTCATTAATGATATATAGTGATGTTTGAATTAATTCAGAATAATTTATTATAAACAGATTAAGAAGCTTACAATAGAATAATTATTAAAAGAAGATTAGCAACAAGGATAATCCTTTAATTCAAAAATGGAAATGTTGATTAGTGCATATTTCAAAGTCAAGTAGAATCTCGTTTTTGTATGTTAGGTCAGGTATTGTACCTTGCTATTGGTCTTATGTAACTTTATAACACTTGTAGCATCTATACATATATAAAGGGCAGTTGTGTGTATGTATGTCCAAAGGTAATCTATACATATATAAAGGGCAGTTGTGTATATGTATATATCCAGAGGAAACTTCGAAAATAAAACAATTAACGACAAAGTAAATATATAATATACATTCACTATCACCAGGGCTTGGTTTTTGAGCAAAAATAATGAAGATTTTATTTCTATTTGGGAAGATATTTAAAAATTAAAATTTGTATAGTAACAGAAGGTAATTGAAATATGATGTTGATTGATTGAATTAATCGCCTCATTTATATTGTATTTTTTTAAATTGTGAATTATGGAATTAAAATTTCTTACTATATTGTTATATATTTACATGGGATTTTTATGGGGCATCCAGTGAGGATTTAACTTATGATAAGTAATAATGGATCTGCGAGACTAACTTTAAAAAAATCCCCCCTCTACACCAAGGCAACGCTGAGTAGCCACTTCTAGTATTACTTACAGAGGAGTAACTACTATTTAAGTAATAGGCCAGAGGTAAGTAACTATAACTCCTATTACCTTCAGAGATAATATGAAGGGAAATACTTAGCATAGGTTAAGGGGAAAAACATTTATCCAAAATCAAAATACAGTTGTTTGTTCTGTGAATTATAAGAAGTATAAAAAGAAAATGTAACATACTACAGATAGTGAACAATCTATTTTTGCATACTAGGAGCAGTGATGCTGATAGCTTTTTAATTTAGTGCGTCCTGGAACACGGATTTTATTTAAACGAGTCCCCGAGAAATTTGATGAGTCCCAACTAAAGTTTTTTAATAAATTGCAGTTTTTATCTATGAACAACTAAAGCTATCTAGCCCCTACCTTATGTAATTCGTTTACAAGAAAACCTTGTATAATTTGTTTCCAAGAAAATTATTGAAATGTATTTACAGTTAGCTGGAAATGGTGGGGAAAGAAAAAAAGACAAAAAAAAAAAAACACTGGGACGCATGGATAAGATTTTCGTGTGTCAGTGATGCAGGATGCATACCTATCAGCATCTCTGTAGGAGTTAATAATAATTCAACATTCTTTTTAAATATTTGAACACTATTTCTCTGAAGAAGGCAGGAAGGTAAATTGGCTGAAACGTTGAGCAGATAACAAAGATGAGGACAATAGTTCAAATAATCCAAATTTTAACCCTACTTGAGAATCTACTGCAAAAGTTTGTTCAGCACAGTGTAAATATAATATGAAAGTTTTTATTATATTGCATTTCCTTGGGTAGAGTAAACACTATATCGTTGTCGGGGTGGCCTAATGTCAGTATCAGCCAGACAGCGAGGGAGTCTATCCCCTTTTCATTAGCGCTAGACCAAGGAGATTATTTTTATCGTCTGAGGTGGAGCGCCACACCTACCACCAGCTCCTCACTTTACCGCACAGATTCCTGTGCTACTCATGCGCTGAGTTGGCGAGGCCTGGTATTGAACCAGAAACAGTCAGTTTAATGAAATCCATTCAAAATAAACAATTAAAAGTGGAAACATGGGACATTGAATTAACCATCACTGACATTTCCTTGTTGTAAGACCTGAAACTCCCTGAGGAACCAAGCATTGACATCACTGATGACGCCCTTCAAAAGTAAAGTGTGTACATATTTAATGACTAACTTTTAGTTAAGTATTTCCTTCAAGTCTCCTATTGTATACAAATACTGAACAAGTCTCTGCATGGCTGTTATGTATACCTGGGCCAATATATATCTATTCATAAAATACACAGAGCGAATCTGGAAAGGAGGTGGTCTAATAACATGTCAGGTCTACCTGTGAAACAGATATAATGTTGCGAAACCCGAAATCTGTAAGGATACTGGTGTAACATCACTAATTGTCCTCCTTTTATGTATCTTGGCGATGTTTTACAAGACTCAGTTTAATGAAATACATTCGAAATAAACAATTAAAAGTGGAAACTCATTGGTTTTTGGGACATTGAATTAAACAGCACTGACATTTCCTTTTAGTTCAGTTTGCTGGTTGGTTGGTTTTATGGCATGTCAACCCTTGTTGGGTTATTTTATGCCAAAGATGATTTGTTTTATTCATTCTCGTTGGATATTCATTATTTTTTCAAATTCATTTTTTAAACACATCTTTTCATACTCATTTTTTGATTTATTTAACCTATAGCACCCTAACAGATACTACCACTCTGAGTCAGGGTGGACCTGGGAGTGCAATGAAGTGGAACCTCACCATCAGATGCAGTTTAATGTCATACCCAGGACACTAAGACCCTCAGAGATACAGTTGGTGTATTTTACAGCCCCAGCTAATAGCACTAGTTTTTGGTTGGTTGGTTATTTTGTTTAATGGCATATAAACCCTTGTGGGCTATTTAATGCCAAATCTTGTTTTTTTTTGTATATATGATTTTTGAGCGACTAAGTGGAGTGTTACATGTCACAAGAGCACTTAGTACCTGGGTCACAGACTGCTTGGCTACCACAATTCTGTCCTCAGGCATTGTGGGTCACCACCCATTGTCAACAGGTGGCCCCATTGGGAGAGTCTTCTTACCTCTCTGGAAAGATGCAGTTGATGTATTCTACAGCCCCAGCCGACAGGGTAGTAACTTGTTTTTGTATTCAATCTTAGATATCATTCAAAGCAATCTTCCAACATTATAAACAAGAGTATGATCGTTAGGTACCACCAATTTTCCCTGTGAAATTTACCCCACCCCCTATATTTAACACAATGAAACTTGCATAAAGGTTCATATTATCTTGAAATTTTTTTGTCCATTCGAAAGAAAAAACATAAAAAAAATTTTTTTTAAATCATCATGAGGATGATTTAAAAAAATTTTTCTCAGCTTACGGAAATAATGAAAATTATAAATGAAAAACAATGTTTACATTTTTGCAGTGTTAAATCAATTGAAATTTAATGTAGCCAAAAACAAGTTATGACGAGAGGCTTTTTTAAAAATTCTATGAAAAATCAATTAATTTCCATAGTTAAAAATTTCCATACCTTTTGATGAAAATATGTCTGAAATAGTTTTTTCCTAAAATATATTAGGGGAAATACTTTTTTTTACAAGGTCTACCCTCCCCTATTTTGTCAATATGAAGAACTGTTTACAGTTGATGAATTATGAATTATGTTAACTGTCAAGCCTTCTCTTTTATTATGGAATGTGGGGGCGCATAGTAGTTTTGACTGACGAGAAGAGATCTCCTTGGGTTTGAATTCAGTTTGCCTTATCCTAGACTGGTTGCCATACCAAGGTTAAAGAGCCCAGTCTGCCCCACTATTTAGTAGGAGAATAGTTGGATTCATACCTTTCCCCAAGAGTATTAGTACTATGTGAAATGCAAGCAGCTGCATCCAGGATTTGAACTCATCTTACCATGTCCATTTCCTATGATGGTAACCATTAAACCACATGCTTTTCAACTTTAGAGCAAGTTTCTTCATCAATCATAGTTAGAGATAATTCAAATGTCAAATATTCTGTGAGACAAGAATTTATTTGGTGTAAATCCAGTTAGAAATTAAAGTGTGAATTAAAAAGATATATTTGCAGTAACTCCTGCTGGAACTTTGATAAATGGCAATGAATGGAAATGTACTTTGAAATGACTAATAGCAAGGAATAGACATGGACCTGGCCATGTGGTAATTAGATGTGACAGAAAATTAGTTTGTCAATGGGTTGTATGCATTCAGAGTTCGAGCTTGTTACCTAGTTACAAATTTGGACGTTAATCAGGATTCCTATGCTTAATCTGACTAAAGTGGTTTTTCAAATTGTAACAAACACCATTACCCCCCAACCACATACACACACATCATGGATGAGGATAAGGCCAACAAGCAGTCCAAAGTGAAAGGCAATGAAGAATTGTTGAAGGAAATTAAAGTGACAGACAACAGATTCAAGGAATATATATATATATATATATAATATATATTTACCAACCCCTCCGCATGAGCAGGATGCGACACAAGGTCAATTTCTTAAGCGGAGTTCAACAGGTTTGAATTCAGAGTTTTCCTTCTCCTAGACAGGTTACCTAACCAAGGTTAAAGGGCCCAATCTGCCCTACTATTTACTCATAGCTGGAGGGAGAGTAGAATTCATACCTTTCCCAAGGGTATTAGCGCTAAGTGAAATGCAATTACGTCCAGGATTTGAACTCGGGGCGACGAGTCCATTTCCCATGACTCTAACCATTACACACACACTTCCTATATATATATATATATATATATATATATATATATATATATGAGTAGATAAAAGGATATGAAAACAACAATATGCTGTTAAAGTGAAAACATTTTTTATAACATATTCATAGCTAATATTGAACAATATTTCGATTTTATAAAAATCATCTTCAGAGCTTGTTTATACTCTGTACTATCAAGAGCGGAGATGAAAGTTCTGAAGATGATTTTTATAAAATCGAAATATTGTTCAATATTAGCTATGAATATGTTATAAAATGTTTTCACTTTAACACCATATTGTGTTGTTTTCATATCCTTTTATCTATACTCATACCGTTGGATTAATTTCCTTTCTTTTAACTTATATATATATTATATATATATATATATATAAGTGAAGAGAAAGGAAATGAATTCAACGGTATGAGTATAGACAAAAAGATATGAAAACAACACAATATGCTGTTAAAGTGAAAACATTTTTATAACTTATTCATAGCTAATATTGAACAATATTTCAATTTATAAAAATCATCTTCAGAGCTTGTTTATACTCCAGACTTCGTCTCCGCTATTGATAAGTCTGGAGTATAAACAAGCTCTGAAGATGATTTTTATAAATTGAAATATTGTTCAATATTAGCTATGAATAAGTTATAAAATGTTTTCACTTTAACAGCATATTGTGTTGTTTTCATATCCTTTTATCTCTCTCTCTCTCTATATATATATATATGCTGACATATATTGATATATATGAATATATTTCCAGCAAGATATTGAGTAGAGCTGAGAAAGCCACTGGAATGAAGCACCTAGAGAATATGCTAGATGGGAGCTGCACAAGAATGCTGCATGCAATATTAAACAAATCATGGGAAAAAAACATCCTTCAAGAAAGCAGCTGTATGGCCACTTGCCACCTGTCACACAAACAATCTGATTGAAATGAACAAGACATGCTGGTCAAGCTAGAATAGTCGGGACAAACTCATTAGTGGTGTTCTTCTATGGAAACCAGCACAGTGTGGGCTGCCCAGCAAAGACCTACAAAGACTTGCTCTGCACAGATATGGGATGCTGCACAGAGGACCTCCCAAAGACAATGAATGATAGGAAAGGTTGGTGACAGATTGTCATGGGTATCCGTGCTACTAGTGCCACATGATGATGATGATGATGAGGTGGGGCATGGCAAAAAAAGGTTGGGAACCCCTGTTCACACTGTAAACCACTATTTTGTTGTATATATAAATACAATTGTATGTTATTAATATGTAGATATGGTCAACAGTAATAATAACGTAAAACAATTTTATTGATAATTGAGGTTTAAATAAAAATAAAATCATGGAGAATGTGATGTACATAACTAAGGTAATTGTGACTTGAATATTGATATAGTTTTAGTTTAAAAAAAATGAGTTTAAAAAAAAATTGAATACCCAGTAAGAATGAATAAAACAAAAACGTTTTCAGTAAAAATAACACAAGGGTTGACATGTTGTAAAATCCAGCCAACCAAAAACTATTGAGGTGAAGATCCAGAAAAATTTATCAATGCATTACAAATAAAGCATATATTGACCAAGAAAATGCAACATCAATATCACATGAACTAACGGCAAGAATCTTATTAACAATGTCACCAATTACAGCATTCAGTCATTTACAAAAGGGCATTGCTCCAGGGACTTTCAGTTGCCATGGTCATTATTTCTATATAAAATGCTTTACCCAACAGACACATCTCGGTATTGTTAAATTTACAACCGTTATCAGACAACATTTTAGGGTGCACTAAAAGGTTGATAGTAGCACAAGAATTTACAACATTATCAGACAACATTTTAGGTGCACTAAAAGGTTGATAGTAGCACAAGAATTTACAACCATTATCAGACAACATTTTAGTGCACTAAAAGGTTGATAGTAGCACAAGAATTTAAACCATTATCAGACAACATTTTAGGTGCAAAAGGTTGATAGTAGCAAGAATTTACAACCATTATCAGACAAATTTTAGGTGCACTAAAAGGTTGATAGTAGCACAAAGAATTTACAACCATTATCAGACAATATTTTAGGTGCACTAAAAGGTTGATAGTAGCACAAAAAAATTACAACCATTATCAGACAATATTTTAGGTGCACTAAAAGGTTGATAGTAGCACAAGAATTTACAACCATTATCAGACAATATTTTAGGTGCACTAAAGGTTGATAGTAGCACAAGAATTTACAACCATTATCAGACAACATTTTAGGTGCACTAAAAGGTTGATAGTAGCACAAGAATTTACAAGCATTATCTGACAAAATTATAAATGCACTCATTAAAGTTATTTATAAACATATTGATGTTTTTTTCCTATTAAACTTATCCATTTTTCAGCTGTTGAGTGTTTAAATTGTTGATGTAATTTCAAAACAACTTCCTTTATATCAGAATGTCGATAGCATAATAGCAGCTTGTAGTTCTCAGTCTCATATTAAAAATAATGGCAGAATGTAGTGACCTGAAGTAATTTTCCAAGTTTAATTCCGTTTTTATTCATCTGAATAATATTATTATAAAGATTTCACAATTTTTTCCTTTGATTAAAAGATTGATTAATTTATTTATTCTAATGGAATGTCAACCCATCCAGGGTTATTTTATATCTAGCAGTTATGGAATTAAGTTTATTGTAAATTCAATATGTACATTTTTTGTATAGTTGTTTCTTAAGAGTTTTTTTCTTTCTTTTTTTCTCTTTTTTTTTACACATAGGACTATCACATATCAATAATTTTTAAAACAGATCTATACGACCCCTAGATGGGGACCCTAACAGATATTACCACTCTGGATCAGAGTGAACCTGGGAGTAATGGCAAAAAAGGATTACTCAACACTTCTGAAAACTAAAACCTCGGCATCAAATGTAGTTTAGTACCATATCCAAGACACCTTTCATTAAAAAAAGGGAATATTACACTCAGTAAAATCTGTAAAAATATTACCACTTACACACAGAGTCCAACACATGCGAGGCAAACAGTTATGTCATGCTGAAAGCACCGGTAACCGCTAGATTACCAAAGTCTAGCGGTCTTATTTGAAAGAAAAAGAAGTTGGAGACACCACAGTAATAAGTAAATATTCAAAATCACAAAAACATTCCAGCTACGTCTCAAACCCTTGATTGTCATATCCAAAAAACTTTTTATTAAAAAAAGAATATTATATTCAGTTACATCTATTTCTCTGAATTTTTGAGACGAGGCTTGATAATTAGTATTATTTAGATTATTCAGACTATTGTCCTCATCTTTATGGTTGACAGAATTAGAGCAGGATACCTTTGTGGATGGAATAAAGAGTTAGGTTCAAAGTTCCGTGATGGCTTCCGATTACAACAAGAAGGTTCCCGAGTTTGAAAAGAAGGTTTCCGAATCCAACAAGAAATACCTGAAGAAGGCCAGAGGGCACATCGGCCGAAACGTTGTACAGATAACAATAAAGATGAGGACAATAGTCTGAATAATCCAAATATTATCAGTTACATCTGTAGAAATATTAACATTTACACTCTCAGTCCAACATCTGAGAGTCAAATGGTCAAATCACACTGAAAGCATCGGTTCTTGCTAGATCACCAAAGTTAAGCATCAATGAGTCTGTTCAATTTTAAGCCGAGTGACCACTTAAACAACAGCAGGTACTGTAAGCAACCAGTCCATTGTTTATCAAAATGACTACATTCTGCATTAAATGACCCTAAAAGGGTTGATCTGCCGTAAAACAAAATAACCAACCCTACTCACCAGACCAATCTGTGACTTTTCCTTATTTTCTAAACTGAAAATTCATCTCAAGTGTAAGAGATTTGAGGACATGGAGGACATTAAAATAAATAATATGGTGCAGCTTCACACCCTACAAATTAAGCAATGATGAGCCGGTTCAATACTTAATTAAGTGACTACTTAAGCAATAGCAGGTACTGTAAGCAACCAGACTCCTTTATTTATCAAAATGACTTGATTCGGCATTAAATAACCTGAAAAGGGTTGATAAGCCATAAAACCAACCAACCAATCAATTCTTTCCAAACACATCACTGGCAGAAAAATGTTACTTTCTCTGAAAGAAAAAGAAGTTAAGGGCACCTCAGTAATAAGCGAATGTTGGAAATCACTAAGATATACCAGCTACGCCTCCAACTACATCTCCAACTACCGCTTGCCATAAATCATTGTCAAGTGACCAGTACTGAATACTGCACAATTTTTCCGTTCCTTTATCAATATTGCTAATTTTGTTTCTTTTGTCACATCATTCATATATCCGATGAAAAGAGATAATTGAACTATTATCATCTTACTGGACATTATCTTCATTTGCATCGAGACACTGACAGGTTCAATGTAAATGTGAGTCACATATAAGACACCTTGATATTTAGCCATCTCACCTTGACTGGCTGTCCCTGATTAGCACTGGTCATCCAACATTGGATACCATGACCGTATCAAATGCAAACTAGTTCTAGAGCATCGTTGACCAGCGATGACCACAATGATTATTTTGTATAAACAAAGTGATACCTAAAGATTCATTAACACTTTGAAAAACTGGTCCCACATTTACTTTAATATTTGATGTAGTCAATCTATTCGTAGAAGATGATGCTAAACTAAGCTAAACTAAGTAATTAACTATCTATATATTAATACGCTTGTTCCTGTTATCATCCTGCAACATCCTCTGGTTAATAATTAAACTGTCCAAATTGTTCCAGATGCAATGCAAAAATGTAAATTCATATTATCTGGTGTCGCTTAATCACAGATTTCTTATTAGTCCCATTTTATTTCACCCAATTTTAAAAATGAAACCTTCCAAATGGTCTTGCGCCACTTAAAGGGCCAACGTAAAATTAAAATGAATTGAAAAAAAAAAAAAAAAAAAGAAGTTATATGTTTGTTTTATTTGTAATATTGAAATTGTGAATTACGGAATAAATTTTGGTAATTTCCAGCCCAACTTAGATATTTTTTTTTTAATCATGTTTTGTCACTTTTTTGCCGGCAAATTAATGTAGACATTTTAAACGCCTCCTCACAGATTTTTATCGGAAAATCAATGTAAATATTTTACAACCTCCCTTTTAGAGAGAGAGAGAGAGAGAGAGAGAGAGAGAGAGAGAGAGAGAGAGAGAGAGAGAGAGAGAGAGAGAGAGAGAATTAAATCAAGATTATTATACTTTTACATACTGAACAATTGTGCAATAGCTTTTAAGTAAACATATCAAACATTGTAATAATTAAAATATCATACTGTGTATATAGTATATATAATTACCAACCCCTCTGCATGAATAAAATGTGACACACAATTTCTTATGAGGAGTTTAACAGGTTTGATTTCAGTTTTGCTTCTCTCAAACTGGTTGCCTAATCAAGGTTAAAGTAGTCTGTAGTACTATTTACCCATAGCTGGAGGGAGAATAACTGGATTCATACTTTTCCCAAGGGTATTAGCGCTATGTGAAATTCAAACAGCATATTCCAGGATTTGAACTCCTATAAAAAAGATGGAGGTATCATGGTGTAATGTTTACTGTCATAGGAAATGGACACAGTGACACGTGTTCAAATCCTGGACAAGTCTTTTTGCATTTCACATAGCACTAATACCTTTGAGAAATGAATGCATCCAACTATTCTCCCTCCAGCTATCGGTAAATAGTAGAGTAGACTGGGCTTTTAACCTAGGTATGGCAACCAGTCTAGGAGAAGGAACACTCACTCAGAATTCAAACCTGTTAAACTCTGCAAAATAAATCGACCTTGTGTCACATCCTCCTTGTGCAGAGGAGTGTAACACAATAGGGAGAGAGAGAGAGAGAGAGTGTGGGGGGGAGCCAGATAAGTGTGGAAGAGTAGGAGTGAGAGGTGAGAGTGTGGAAGAGTAGGAGTGAGAGGTGAGAGTGTGGAAGAGTAGGAGTGAGAGGTGAGAGTGTGGAAGAGTAGGAGTGAGAGGTGAGAGTGTGGAAAGTAGAGTGAGAGTGAGAGTGTGGAAGAGTAGGAGTGAGAGGTGAGAGTGTGGAAGAGTAGGAGAGAGAGGTGAGAGTGTGAGTGGTGAGAGTGTGAGAGTGAGAGTGTAGTAGAGTGAGAGGTGAGAGTGTGGAAGAGTAGGAGTGAGAGGTGAGAGTGTGGAAGTAGGAGTGAGAGGTGAGAGTGTGGAATCAGTTTGGTAAATTCATATATGCAGAAAAAGAAAAGTTCAAATTGACAATTCAAAAGTGAATTTAATAAAAAGAATTGAACAACTTTGTGACATTTATCTGAAGATTTACTGAGATCAACTGCGCAATTAACTGCTCCTCCCACCCCCCTTGATCCCACAATTAGAAGTTCAGTATAAAAGTCAAAATATCCCTCAATGTATTCTGATTGTGATTGATTCAGTAAGGAATGAATAGTCAAAAAGAGAAGAGAAGGTCAACATTTCTTACAATGATTCAGTAGAGAATAAAAGCTTTTAATCATCCTTATTGTCATTTATAGCTTTTGCCAGTGGCTAGTTTTTATAGATGACCATTGATAATTGATTGAATAATCTGACCTGTTTGAGATTTAAGATGATAATAACAAAGCTTCTCTCTTGCTGGTCGGCTATTTGTCCTTCATCAGTTGAAAGGCAAAGATTGAAGGTAAAACTCCAAATAAATGAATTATACAAAGAACATTGAGCAAGTATCAAGACATTAAATTTTCAGACATTTTTCAGGACTACGCTGAGTTGGTGAGGGCCATTATGAAACGTAGAATCTTGTGGTTCTGAGCCGGATGCTCTACCGAATGAGCTAAACCAGCCATCTATACATATATAAAGGGCAGTTGTATGTATCTGTATGTCTGGAGGAAACTTTGAAAATAAAACAATTAACCACAAAGTAAATATATATACACATTAAATAGGGCTTGGTTTTTGAGCAAAAATAATAGAGATTTGATTTATATTCGTGAAGATAATTAAAAAATAAAATTTAAATGATAACAGCATGGGTTTTTTTTTCATTTCATATTTTAGATAGTAGACATTAACATTTCTTTTCAGAGTAGCTGGATCAATACAAGGTCTATTTTTTTTACATAGGGATTTAAATGGGGCATCTCATGAGGATTCAACTCATGATTCAGTAATAATGGACCTGCGGGACTAACTTAAAAAATCCCCCTCTACCCAGGTGACGCCGGGTAGCCGCTGCTAGTTTGAAATAAATGAATTATAATAAGAATATTGAGCAAGTATCAAGACATTAAATGTTCAAAGATTTTGCAGGACTATCATCTATAAACATATAGTTACATCATTTATAATATACATTTGGGCCGGTTAGCTCAGTTGACAGAGCATTTGCCTAGGAATTGCAAGGTTCTGGGTTCAATACTGGTCACCACCAACTCGGCACATGAGTATCACAGCTTGGGTAATCTGATTTGTGTGGTAAAAGCATCTGAAAGCTGATGGTAAGTGTGGTGCTCCACCTCAGCAAAACAATCTCACCCGTCTAGCGCGAGCAAAAAAGGGATAGACTCCCTCATTATTCAGCTGATACTGACAATAGGCTACTCTGTAGGCTTTATAATATACACATGCATTTTATACACAAGATTATTTATTTTCATAAACAAGTAAACATTTTTTTATACACACATTTTTACACACACCAACACAAGTGCACATTTTTTATATACATACTTTATACACATACAAGCATACATTTTCATAAACAAGTATACATTTTTATATACACATTTTTATACACACATACATATAAGTGAAATAAAATGGAACTTAATCCGACAGTGTGAATTTGGTATATTGAAAAAACAAAAGATGTTTACAAATGCATGGGATCATCAGGAGAGAAT
The DNA here is from genome assembly GCA_023376005.1 of Doryteuthis pealeii. Lineage (NCBI taxonomy): Eukaryota > Metazoa > Mollusca > Cephalopoda > Myopsida > Loliginidae > Doryteuthis > Doryteuthis pealeii. The sequence continues at coordinate 53,747,381 of CM042150.1, forward strand.
GAAGCCCTGAAACGGTTGCACATTCTCTCCTGATGATCCCATGCATTTGTAAACATATTTTGTTTTTTCAATATACCAAATTCACACATACATATATATATATGGGAGAAATAAGAGGAAATTAATCCGACAGTATGTGGAGAAAGGTAGACAAACACTGGATGTTATACAAAATGGATGTTTATTGTGGGTAGTGATGTTGATGTTATAATGTTTCGGTCTGTTAGACCTTCTTCAGGACGTTGGATTGAGTTCTTGCTTCAACAGTGAACATTTTCATACTGGTGAATTGGGAGTTTGTGAAAAGGGGAGAAGTGGTCAGTTGTTGGTGTTAGCAGAGGTTGGTAGTGGGAGTTTTTTTTTTCTTTTTTTTTATGACCTCCTAATTCACCAGTATTAAAATGTCATGAAATAACATTCCGTGTTTGTCTACCTTTCTCCACATACATATATACATTTTTGGTGCATACAAATGTTCCTGGCATCCTAAAGTAGAAAACTGATTATTTCTAATGATACTCTGCCCAATAAACTGGAAACTTTTGCTGACATTTTATATATATATATATATATAAATTAGGATAATGTGGGCACCAAATCTTGGTCTGATGATCACTAAGGCAAAAAACTGGCAGTCACCAAGTGCTGTTGACTGTGTCTACGCTATCCTAATTTAGATATACAAGATGTGTCATATAAGTGCTGAGTTTGAAGCTGTATTTACCAAGATAGAAATGAACAATGAATGGAACATTCATTTCTTTTCAGAATACAAGGTGTGCCATAAAAGTGTTTAGTTTGAAGCAGTATTTACCAAGGTAGAAATGAACAATGAATGGAACGTTCATTTTTTTTCCGAATACAAGGTGTGCCATAAAAGTGTCGAGTTTGAAGCTGTATTTACCAAGATAGAAATGAACAATGAACGGAACGTTCATTTTTTTCAGAATACAAGGTGTGTCAAAAAGTACAATAAATCTTGATACTTTTTTGACACAACTTGTATATACTCAATCACCTATATTAAGCACTTTTTATTTATAAATATTAGTTCACAAATACTTTACTTAAACTAAATCACTGAGTCTTGAACACCAGAACTCTTAAACATCAGAGGACCTACTTGAACTATCAGCAGAATCACTTTAGAGATTATTTAGAATCTCACAAATAATTGTGAAAATAAGAGATTTCTATTTTTACACATTTTAATGAGTTAATGATAAAATCAGATTATGAAATCAATAATAAAGTACAAACTAATCTTGGTTGAATGTCACAGAAAAATATTGAATTATATAACTCATACTTTTTCTCATACAATCTAACAGTGAAACTATTTTCAAATATTCAAAATAAGTACTGTATTTGACAGCATATAGGGTGCACTTTTTTTTCCAAAATTTTGGCCACAAAAAATTGCCCTGCGTCTTATACATCGTAAGTGAAATTTGAGACCTCCGGTAAGCCGAGGCTAATCTTCTCTATGATGCTCACTAACCGTGTCATTTGTATATGTTTGTACTACTGTTCTTTGTTAATATATTTGTCTAACTCATTTTCTCTCTTGTTCTTTATTCTGGCCCCTAACCAGGCCACAACCATAAGACAGGATCAAATGATAATGTCTTGTGTAAGAAGCTTTTCTCAAAAAATGTCTTATAATTATGGTGCTTGGTGAATGAAATTTTAGCAGAAACAAGAAAACAATGGATAAATAAAAATGATTATTAATGACTAAAAAAGATAAATTTAAGAAAGTATATTTACCTCCTGAACAGACAACCTCCGTTAGACGCTCTCTAATTTCTAAGAGGACATATCGTTGTACAGCTTGCAATACAACACAAGAGACAAAGGCTGAGCAGTATTCTTCAAGACTTTCGGCTAAAACAAGAAAGAAAGAAAAAATATTATAAGAAAGAAAATCAAAAACGTCCGTGGCAAAATTTATTTTTTTAAAGTAAAAATATTATATTCATCAAAGAGATTAACAACAGAAATAAAACAATCTCTTTCGAAGGGGGGGGGGGGGGGGCAAAAAAATTCAAAAGTTATATTTCTCTAATTCTCTCCCAACTGTAAGGAAAACTTCAAATAATCTCAGTCCTCAGCTTTCAATCTTCTCTTCTAAAAGAACACCGTCTTTCCTCACTCGCTTTGGTTATTTTAAGTACACACAAAAACCAAACATCCGGGCACATGTCGAACCTCGCGTCCGTCCAGTACCTAGATTGCATTTGTTTTTGCATGCGGGCGGACGCGGGTTCGATCCGGCAGGCAAGACAAAGTCTTGCTCTTTTTCGTTCTCCGTCACACAATCATTGCTTTTATGGATTTTTCACTACATTTTTGACATCTTATCATAACATTATCAATCAGATACAATTTAGCCATTGGCAATGAAAAATTGGAATGAAATAGCAACTTCCAATGTGATTTCGACACACATCTTATGAACGCTAGTCTTACATGGATGATGCTTTGACCAATTTAACCATACAAGTCAATGGCTAAACCAGCGGTCGGCAACCTACGATCCTCAGGCCAGATCTGGCCCACAACCCATAATCATCTGGCCTGCAGTCCCTAAGTATTATATTAATCCAACCCACAAAAGAAACCATCAGTAGCTTAGATGCTTGTTTTTTTATTTTATTTATAAACTTACACAGAAGTCATAAACACCACGTACTATTTCTCTAGTAAGAATTGTTATTCCTCTCATAGGTATTGCAAAATCTTATAATCTTGATCATTAAAATCTGGTAATGAGTAAAGCAGGCATGAGCAGGATGTGACACAAGATCAATTTCTTAAGCGGAGTTCAACATTGAATTCAGACTCCTAGACCAGTTGCCTTACCAATAAAGAGCCTAGTCTGCCCTACTATTTATCCATAGCTGGAGGGAGAGTAGGATTCATACCTTTCCCAAAGGTTAGCGCTAAGTGAAATGTAATTACACATCCAGTCGATTTCCCATGATTTTAATCATTACACCACGTGCTTACATCTGATGTATAAGACTTATACAATGTTACAATCATGCTGTTTGACTCCACCTCAAGTGATAAATCATTACTGTATGCTACAAGGAATACAGTGATAGCCCACCATTCTCTCACAGACATGGCCCCTGGCCCCTATGTAGTACAAGGTTGCTAACCCCTGGGATAAACAGTGTCTAAGTCTACAGATATACTACTGTCCCTTTCTCCAATTATTTATGTTATAAGTAAAAAAGTAAAGTCGACGGGGCGGCCTAAAGTCGGTATCAGCCAGTCAGTGAGGGAGTCTATCCCCTTTTCAATAGCGCTAGACCAAGGAGATTGTTTTTAGCATCTGAGGTGGAGCGCCACACCTACCATCAGCTCCTTACTTTACCGCACAGATCCCTGTGCTACTCATACGCTGAGTTGGCGAGGGCCGGTATCGAACTAGGAACCTTGTGGTTTCTAGCCGAACACTCTACCGACTGAGCTAACCCGGCCATTCATGTTATATTATTTATTATTT
>CM042150.1:53755897-53853397 GCA_023376005.1 Doryteuthis pealeii
TTCAAATTTAAGGTTGTTAATTTAAACACAAGCACCAAAGCATTTTCAATACAATTATTCAAATGGACATTTGATGTTTAATATAATCATTCCAATGAATTTTTCATGTTCAATATAATTAGTAAACCAAGCTCTCTCTCTCTCTCTCTCAAAAATAAAACAGAAATTAAGTGAGTTTTAATGCATTATGTTTCCAACAGACAGAGATGCTGATAGGTACGTGTTCTGGTCCTGACGCACAAAAAAAATCTGAAAGGACACAGCAAAATCATATCCATGCATCCCAATGTTTTTCTTTTTCCTTCCCTCACCATTTCAAGCTAACTGTAAATACATTCCATAGTTTCTTAGAAATGAATTACACAGGATAGGTTACAAGGTAGGAGTTAGATGGCTTTAGTTGGGACCCATAAATTTTTCCGGGACTCATTCAAAGCAAATATGTGCATCCCAGGATGCACTAAATCAAAAAGCTACCAGCATCACTGAATAGATATGAGGATGATGCAAAAATAATTTTCTATAAGATCTTTTATATTCATTCATAGTACCATTATTCTGCTATCAAAATATTTTCCCTGAATTTCTAGGATTTAAAAAAAATCATTTTTCAGCTAAATTGAATATTCTATAGGAAAATAATGTTTCCAGTTTTGACTTAATGTGTTGATTTTTTTATAGCATCTCTATTGAATTTTAATTAATATTATACTTAATTTATCACTGAATTGTATGAATATAATAGAGAGGACATGGCTTATACATAGAAATGATAATGAATAAATAATAATAATAACAAAAAAAAACTGTTTAAAAATGTACTTATATCTAAGGATGTTGGAATTGAAACATCCAAAAAAATTTAGAAATTAAGAAGAAAAAAATTATGGTATTTCAAAAATTCTGTCTTCTTCATCTGGTGATTAAAATGACATTTTAATCACTAAACAAAGAAGACATAATCTTTGAAATACCACAATTTTTTTTTTTTTTTGGCTGGTTCAATTTCAATGGCTGTAGTTGTTCTGTAAAAAAAAAGTTAGAAAGAAAGAAAGTACATTTCATGTTAATAAAAAAAAATCCCATCATATTGCATCAGATTTTTCCTCAGTGCACCGCGGAACTCAGGTCATCCACAAGGCTTGCAAGAATGGGGAGTAATAGACCTTAGCTTGCCATGCTGAGTTGACAGGAAGTGTGAATTTAGTATCTTTCTAATAGACTGGGCAGCCCTACCAAAGCTAAAAAGCCTAGTCTACCTAACTATTTTACCTATAGCAGAGGGTAGAAAAGATAGATTCATTCTTTTTCCAATGTTATTTAGTTTAAAGTGAAATCAATTAGTTTGAAATGGAATTTGATCTTTGCTTGCTGATTCCCCATTTTCTGTGTCAATACCTAAACATCAACACCCTTTTATTCTTCTCTTTTAGAAATCATCCTCATCCTCCTCATCATCATCATCATGCTGACAGCCAGCCCTTATAACCTCTTAAAAGACCAATAGATAAATGAAGGCCTGTTTTGATGCCAGGAGATGTTGGTCAAGCCCAAGTAAAAGACAGGATTTCAAATGATGATTTTCAAGGTTTGCAGCTCATTGCCACTTAAAAGAATGGTGCAATACAATCTTCCAATCACTATTCACTCCACTTCTAATCTGATCTTGTATCAGATTAATCTAAGTAGATCTTAAGACCAATACAAGAATGGCTCATGAGTTTATTATCCTTTGTTTTAATCTGAGAAAGACTCTGATCATCTATTCATTTGGTATTTATATATTCCTTATAAGAACTTTCCATTCCATACTTCCCATTTACCATAATACCACATTCTCATTGAACGTCTACCCACCCCATCAAATGTATAATCTTGGATGTCAGAAAACGATATGAATAATCCTTATTGATTTCAATCCTAACAAAAATAGTACATAAATTCTAATCCTAATAAAAATAATACATAATTCTAATCCTAATAATACAATTAGACAAGTAAGATCAAAAGGTTGTTAACAGATAAGCCGAGTTTCATACAAAGCCGCAAGAGTGAGAAACCTAGAGAATGTAAAAATCACTCACACAAACATTTTACACGTCAGATTGGACATCCCTATCCGTACAATACGCATAAAAAAGTCGTCGGGGTGACCCTAGAGTTATTATCAGCCAGGCAGCGAGGGAATCTATCCCCTTTTCACTAGCGCTAGACCAAGAGATTGTTTTTGTGTTGGTATCATCAGCTCCTCACTTTACCGCACAGATCCCTGTGCTACTCATACACAGAATTGGCGAGGGCCGGTATCGAACCTTGTGGCTCCTGGTCGGACGCTCTACCGACTGAGCTAAACAGGCCCTACTTAATGTAAACTACAATATTTAAATCTTTATCCATTCATTTATTTATTGCATTAAAAATGTTAAAATGTTGAGCAGTAATAGTTTAAGATTTTAAAAAAGAACTTGGAAGTAATATCCATCCCCCCCCCCGTACAGGTGTACCTACACACTTAGAAAAAAAAAAGGACAAAAAGAGTGCGTTACTTAAAAAAAAAAAAAAAAGATTTTAAAACGTTAATAAATAATGGAAATTTTTCTTTTTGCGGTTTTCTTTTACGTTTAACGTAAGAACAAATCCAAGTTTACGTGTTTAGTGTTTAAAAAACAAAAACAAAAAAAACACGTTACGAGCAGGAAATCCCTGTAGTGTAATGGCTAACATATTGAGCTACAACATCATAGTAATTGAGTTTGAACTTTAGTCACCCTATTACGCTCACTTTTGGACTAATACCCTTGAAGAAAGTATGATCCTTCTCATCTTCCCAGATATGTACCATTTCTGTTCTTTTACAAGGAGGAAGATACAAGTTAAATAGTACCACCACTGTTCTTCTACAAAAATGGCTTTGGCATAAAATAACCCATGAAGATTGATATGCCATTAAACAAAGAAACCAACTATAATACATGCTTATTAACCATTGTTCTATGGCCAGCACCCTAGTATATTTACAAAGTCTAGCTAAGTATGGCACAAGGCTGCAGGTATGGAGCACCCTCTGAAGATCAGACTCACATAATCTGCAACAGTTAGTACTAAATGAAACTATAATGAATATGCAAAATTCTGTAATGTTTGGTGGAAGAAGAAAAAACTTATTAAAAAAAAAAAAAAATGATTCTAGTTTTTAAAAAATGAAATTTGAAAATAAAGAATTCCAAGGTTGGTTGTTGTTGGCCTGGGTTTAATCTGTTCTACATCTTTAGATTAAAATGTCAGAAGTGATTAGCATTCCATCATTCAGGTGAATGAATTGCAGATCAAATAATTCATTCTGGCATGAACTAGGTGCTCAAACGTGAAGAAAAATGGCTGCAGAAATGAATCTTGAAATTTGATCAGAGCAACTAAGTGCACACACTTGCTGAATATAAGAAATGTGTGTGTATGCTTGTGTGTATATATATATATAAGAAATGTGTGCGTATGCTTGTATATATATATATATATACATAAAGATGCTTACAAATAAATTAGACCTATGTATTTTATATATATATATTTATACATGAACACACATGGAAGCATATATATATATATATATATATATATATATATATATACTTTCTTTGTTGGGGTACCAAGTTTCTTAGTACAAAGGTGATTCTAGGCTGGTCCTATTCTCTACCAGTAGTTTGTTGTAGAGTTCAGGTTCCATGTGAGAGCTCAATGTTTAATTTTTTATAAACAGAGCAAATTTATTTGTGAATAAAAAGGCCTTAAATACCATGGGTATTGTGATTATAGACCATTTCCACTATGGTCCATAATCCTGATATATATATATATATATATATATATATATATTTATTCGTAGGTGGGATACCAGTTAATTTGGTATTAGGATGATTCTAAGCTGATCCTTTCTTCCAACGGTAAAATGTTAGAGAGTTCAGGTTCCATTTGAGAGCTCAATATTTAGTTTTTATAAACAGAGCAATATAATTAGTAAAGACAAAAGCTTAGAAATCAGGTATCATGTGGTCCGATGAAGCTCATGGGTATATTCAGATACCTTTGGGTTGAAATGGTACCATAACCACATGATACCTGATTTTTAAGCTTTTTATCTTAACAAATTACTAATATATATATATATATATATATATTTATGTATGAGTAGTGGCTTACTGGTGGGTACGGATAAACAGCGTTCATCTATAACGATAAGACCCATTTCAACAGACATACGTAGTACCAACTGATATTAATCGAAAACTCGATTAATTCAACGGATGTAACAGATGATTCAGATGATGAAACTTGAGTAGGTTACTTTTATATCCATTTCTTATATATATATATATATATATATATATATATATATACACACACACACAAACATATAGCATATTTGGAAGCATTTTTATATATCAGATATTGTATAGTTGCACACTCAAACACATACGAAGAAAGGCTTAATTTATTTGTAAGTATTGTTATATACTTATGCATATATTTTTCTGTAACTTAACATGTCCCATAATTTAAATTCATACAAGCACACAAAGTGTATATATATATATATATATATATATATATATATATATATATATATATATATATATATATATATATAATGCTCTTAGATTTATGAATTCAATTTGTTATGCATAAATGTATTCCTGTTTACATTTACTTACCTGTCTATAGATTTACAAGCACACATAAATTCATGTTTGCATGACAATCATTTTTCTATATAATTTTCAAGAGTTAGGCTTATATTAATTATCTATATATAAATCTTAGTAGGTATTTACTTGTCCCAGCCAAATCTGACAGTATGAAGATTTATTCAAACAGCAGAGTTTCAAGTGTAAGCAAACTTGCTATGTGTAATTCAACATTTAATTTTTATTTAGAAACAAACAATGATTGTTTCTCTGAATTTTTGAGATGAGACTTGATAATTTGTATTATTCGGACTATTGTCCTCATCTTTATTGTTGTCTGTACAATTGGACACATAGCGCAGTGAATATAGGCATTGTGTTAATACAGTTCTAAGTTACAGTTATCTCTAGGTTGCAGGTTCAATTCTGGTCAGGGGCTACAGTAATAATTAACACAGTTTGTATCCAGCTATGATTAGCGGAATGAGAACAGGATACCCCCATGGATTGAATAGAGGGTTGGGTTAATACAGTTCTAAGTTACAGTTATCTCTAGGTTGCAGGTTCAATCCTGGTTAGGGGCGACAGTAATAATTAACACAGTTCATATCCAGCTATGATTAGCGGAATGAGAACAGGATACCTCCATGGATTGAATAGATGGTTGGGTTCAAAGTTCCGTAATTACGAAAAGAGACATCCCAAGTTCGAAAAGACAGTTCCCGAGTTCGACAAGAAATACCTGAAGAAGGCCGGAGGGCACATTGGTGGAAACATGTTAGGGGGAGTCCTCATGGCATATTGGCTAATGTGCTGGACTGCAATATAGTGATTTCGAATTCCAATCATGCTATTACGTTCTCTTTCTGACTAATACCTTGGGAAAGGTATGACACCCTCTCCTCCCCCAGCTATATCACTACTGTTTTTCTCCAAGGATTGGTTTGGCATTAAATAACATCCCAAGGTTGATATGCCATTAAAAAAGAAACCAAATCAAAGCTTTCTTATTAATTATGCCAACTTTTCTTTTATGAACAAATGTGTCGTCTCTGCCGGTTGGAGATTTTAATGAGTGTGACATGCAAGTTCTTGTTCATCGCTGATGAAAATGCAGACTTAATGGTGGTAACTATGTGAAAAAATAGTGTTTTGCTTAACCTAATGAGGTATTTGTAGTCCTATATCTGTTGTAGATAGGCTGGTTTAGCTCAGTTGGTAGAGCATTGGACTAGGAACCACAAGGTTCCTAGTTCGATACCGGTCCTCGCCAACTCAGCGTATGAGTAGCATAGGGATCTGTGCGGTAAAGTAAGGAGCTGATGGTAGGTGTGGCGCTCCACCTCAGATGCTAAAACAATCTCCTTGGTCTAGCGCTATTGAAAAGGGGATAGACTCCGTCGCTGACTGGCTGATACCGACTTTAGGCCGCCCCGTCGACTTTACTTACTGTACTTATATCTGTTGTAGATAGGCCGGTTTAGCTCAGTTGGTAGAGCATTGGACTAGGAACCACAAGGTTCTGGGTTCGATACCAGCCCTCACCACCTCAGTGGATGGGTAGCATGAAGATCTGTGCAGTAAAGTGAGGAGCTGATGGTAGGTGTGGCACTCCACCTCAGACGCAGAAAACAATCTCCTTGGACTAGTGTTAGTGAAAAGGGGATAGACTCCCTCGCTGTTTGGCTGATACCGGCTTTAAGCTGCCCCGACGACTATATCTGTTGTAGATAGGCTGGTTTAGCTCAGTCGGTAGAGTACTTGACTAGGTAATGGCAAGGTTCCAAGTTCGATACTGGCCCTCGCTAACTCAGTGTATGAGTAGCACAGGAATCTGTGTGGCAAAGTGAGGAGCTGATGATAGGTGTGGCACTCCACCTCAGATGCTAAAAGACAATCTCCTTGGTCTAGCACAAGTGAAAAGGGGATAGACTCCTTTGCTGTCTGGCTGATACCGACTTTAGGCCACCCCGACGACTTTACTTATTACTTTATCTTATGTAGTTTCTAACAAAATAATTGGAAGCATTAGTTTTAGACTATCTCTTGTAAGTATTTACCCAACCTATTCATCATGGGTTGAATGGGACACAAGGTCACAAGTATATGACATCCAGCGAGGATTGAACTCGCTATTCAGTAGTAATAGATCTACAAGACTACCTATGGGTAAATAATAAGGTAGACAGGGCTATTTAACCGTAGTATGGTAACCGGTCTAAGGAAAGGAAAACTGAATTCATACCTGTTAAACCACTTAAGAAATTGACCTTATGTCACAACCTGCACATGTGTAGGGGATGGTATATATATATATATTTTAAATAGTCAAACTTAGGTTAACATAAACAACAGATTTTAAAATATCAGTGTCAAAGACAATATAGCAAATATATGCAAATGTTTAATTATAATCATAACTATATTCTAAGGTTTCATTGCATTTTTTTTTTATTTGTTTGCACACAGTTATACGATATCAAGCATTTTGATTTAATACAACTAAAATGTACATCTTTGCTGGGCGACCCACTCTGGTGCGCCCATGTGTTGAATTCCATAGAAGAATGTCACTTATGAGTTCATCCTTGCTTCTCCAGCAGTGCCCAGCATGTCTTGTTCGCCTCACACAGATGGTTTGTGTGATCTGGGGCAGGTGACCATACAGCTGTTTTCTCGTGGGGTGTTGTTTCCACATCTTGTTTAATATTGCACGCAGCATTTTCATGCAAGTCCCATCTAGCTTATTCTCCAGGTGCTTTGTTAGAGTCCAGGTAGTGCAGCCATATAGTAACACTACGGCTTAGAAGAATTTTCGCTTTAATTTGTCAGCAAGATCGGATTTCCATGTCGCTGACAATTTGTTTAAAGCAGCCCATGCCTTTCCTATACGTACATATGTTATATACTGGACCGTCAAGGAACACAAACACTTGTATTTATAAAAATATATGGTTATATCTTTATTTCCTCAGTTGTATGCAGACGGAGAGTCGTTAGCAGGGGTTATGCAAACATGGAGCCTTCAGGAGTTCTCTGCCAGCAATCTCGAACCTGATCTTTGACTGCCGAATTGATTTCCACGGGCTTTTTTTTTTTTACTATGGTCCAACTCATGGTGACACGCCTCTTTGATCATGACACTTACGCAGTTTTTCTGTAGACACACCTCTTCACCCATGCAGCCTGTTTTCATTGGTTATGGGCTGCGCCTACAGTGTCAAATGTACACCTGCATCTTTAGGTGCCAAAAGTCAGTTCAATGCCATATCCTGTTTTTGTTTCCAGGCCCACACTTGACACCCATGCACTTCCTGCATGCAGCCCGGTCTCCAGGTGCAATATATTACACATAGATCAGCTCTGTGTGGATACTGGATGCTGTGCAGAGGACCTCCCGGGGGCAATGAATGATAGGGAAGGATGGCAAGAGATTGTTATGGATATCCTTGCTGCCAGCGCGACAGGATCACGATGATGATGAAAACTAAAATACAGTTCTATCTATGAGTGAAGGCATCAAATAAGCACTTAACAAAGATACTTAGCTTAGTCTAAGTCATATTGTCTGTTTAATCATAAAGATTAATATTTTGTGTTTTCCTGCTCAATAATAATCTCAAAAGAACAATAATCCTTTTCATATTTTTAACAATGCTTAGCTTGAATGTGACACAAGACTAGGCTTGGTTGGGTTTCTTTGTTTAATGGCATATCAACCTTCATGGCTTATCTAATGCCAAAATTATCCTCGTGGAAAAATAGTGGTAATATTTAACCCATATCTAGGTGAATGGGAGTTCATACCTTTCCCAAGGGTATTAGATATCCAGAGGGAACTGAACATACTACCATTGGTTTGTTAATAAGCTTAGCTTGCTTACACAACACAAGGCTCCCTATAAATTTCCGAAATAAGCTTAAACATGGAATTGGATTGGGGGGAAAAAGTGTAAGGAAATTATTTTGAGGAATTATGTATTCTAAATTCTAAATTGGTTGTTGGTTGATTTTATGGCATGCCAACCTTTGTAGGGTTAGTTATGCCTAAGTCAGTTTAACACATATATGGGAAAAATATATCTTCATTATCTTTTTTTTTAAACAGGTAAACACTTAATACTTAGCTAAAGCATTTTAAACAGGTAAACACTTAATACTTAGCTAAAGCATTTTAAACAGGTAAACACTTAATACTTAGCTAAAGCATTTTAAACAGGTAAACACTTAATACTTAGCTAAAGCATTTTAAACAGGTAAACACTTAATACTTAGCTAAAGCATTTTAAACAGGTAAACACTTAATACTTAGCTAAAGCATTTTAAACAGGTAAACACTTAATACTTAGCTAAAGCATTTTAAACAGGTAAACACTTAATACTTAGCTAAAGCATTTTAAACAGGTAAACACTTAATACTTAGCTAAAGCATCTTAACTCTTTGCATACCAATTTTCCCCTATGGCTGTACCAAATTATTCTATTCAACTAGTTCAGCTGGACAGCAAGTGAGTCTATCTTCTTTTCAGTAGCACAAGACCAGGGAAATTGTTTTGTTTAGGTAGAGTGCTACACCTAGCATCAGCTCCCCACTTTACTGCACAGATTAGACTACCCAAGCTGTGCACTGAATTGGTAAGGACCAGAATCGAAACTGGAACCTTGAGATTCCTATGCAGAAGCTCAACCGACTTGCAGTTCCTAGGTGAATCATAAATAATACATAATATAAAAGGGTTTTGTAATTTTCTTGAAGCATTGTGTCTATATTGGTTTGTTTTGAAGGCTATGACAATGCAAGTGTGAAAGTAACTGTGGTGTTGTTTGTTAACCTGTGATTTATTCTTAATTCTTAATATTTCAGGATAAAAATCCCTTCTACAGAAGATTACAAGAACTGAAGTTGTTGCTAGTGACTGTTTATTTGTTCTGTCTCATGTCTTCCAAATTCTGTGTATGTATATGTGTGTGTGTATGTGGGGGGGTGCTTGTTTATGCATGTGTTTGTGTGTAGGTGTAGGTGTAAGCGTGTGTGTGCACGCCTATGTCTGTGTATCTGTTCATTTCCTTTTTTTTCTTTATTTTTAAAATTATTATTCCAGATTTGGCTCGCCCTCTGAGCATGTTTTTTGTTGTTTACTAACAGGACCATCATAATAGTTTTTCTTTCAGAATTAATATAATTTCAGTTTTCTTTTAGAAGAAAAATATCTTTAAAAATTAAAAAAAAAACATTAGGGGTTGTTAAGGAGAAAAGGGGAGGTGTTAGGGAGAATTATCTCTCCTAACAATTCTACACCGGATATACTGACTAGTAGTGAGATAGAAAACTGACAGGTAGAGAGTCAGGCAGACAAAGACTGGCCCAATGATACACACAGTTGAATTCTATCCAGAACCACCCCACTATATTCCCTGTCAGTGAGAATGAATAAAACAAATATTGTTATATGTTAAACATATTTCACTGTTTTTATCATCATTTGTTATTCCTACATCTCCGGATATAACAGGGGTGTACATTATATATTGTTGATACTGTATGTACAATCATACTCCAAACCTGTGTCTGTGTACATATACTCGAGTTCATATACATAATTAGTTGGTTGGTTGGATTTTATGGCATGCCAACTCTTGTTGGGTTATTTTATGCCAAAAACATTTTGTTTTATTAATTCTTGATGAATATTCAACAGATTTGAATACAAAGTTTTCCTTCTCCTAGACTGGTTGCCTAACCAAGGTTAAAGAGCCCAGTCTGTCCTACTATTTACCCATAGCTGGAGGGAGAATAGTTGGATTCATACCTTCCACTTTAGCACTATTTAAAATGTAAACAGACTTGTTCAGGGTTTGAACTCAGTGGCTGAGTCCACTTCTTACAATGATAACTGTTACACCATGAGTGCCTCCAACATTTAAGCGTATAAAAAAATCAGATCATTGTTGCATGAGTGTGAATATGGAATCAACACTTATTAATAAGTTACAAAATCAAATGGAATGTAAACAGCCTCATCCAGGATTTGAACTCGTCTCGTCATGTCCATTTCCTATGACGGTAACCATTATACTACACGCCTCCATATACATGAATATATTTTGGTTTGTTTTGTTTTACGGCATATCAACCTCAGTGGGTCATTTAATGCCGATAAAGTTTTGAAATAAATCAATTCTTAATGGATAATACAATTTTTTTATAAATACATTTTTCTATTTAACACATAGATGGGACCCTAACAGGTACTACCACTCGGGTCAGAGTGGACCAGGGAGCAATGGTGATGAAGGGGTGCTCCACATTCCCCAAACCCCCAAAACTGGAACCTCACCATCAGATAGAGTTTAACGTCATTCCCAGGACATGTAGACCCGCAGACACCGCCTTCTAGCACCCATATGATAAAAAGGGGTTGGGGCTTGCCATAAAGGCAATAGGGTTTGGGAAAATCATATAGGTGCTAGGGCTTGACGTGACCAGCCAATTGATCGGAGGGGGCCTCTCCGACCGCCCGTCTAGCCCAAGATAGGAGTGGAGTATTGCATGTCATGAACTGCTCATTCACGTGGGTTCTATCCTTAAGCATCACGGGTCGCCACCCACGTCCAACAGGTGGCCCCATTGGGGGAGTCTTACCCCTCTGCAGAGGTGCACTCGGTGCATTCTAACGCCCCAGCCGACAGGGCGGACACGAATATATGTGTGTTAAAGAAGACAAAAGGTTAACAAATAAGTAGACAAACTATAGATTCAACGAGTTAAACAAAAACTTGATAGAAAATAACAGATAATGAAGCTATTTACAATTCTTGATTGACATACGATGAAGCTGACTAGTTTTAGAGATTAAGTTGTATTCAAACTTTTATATAATGCAAAGGAAAATAACATGACAGCTCAACTGCATCTTATTTAAGTGGAATCTTCAAGGTCAGATATTTATTTTCTTCTTTTCCATTTTCTCATTCTTTACTAAATTTTTTTTTTTCTTAATTTTTCTCATCATGTCTTGCGGTGAAGTTGTCTTTTGCTTATTTATATCTAAAAAAAATAAAGATAAATAAATAAATAAGACAAATTAAAAAAGAAAAAAAATTCTTGTCTGTTAATGTAATTTTGATTGCCTTCCAGTAATTTTCTGATATCAACTTTTATTTTGTGTTCATGAACATTTTCATAGATCGGATGCTGATGCTCTTCATGAGTGTATATATATATGTTGAAAGGAAAAATAAATAAAGGAAAGAAAATGTTGAATGGAGAAAATAGATTTAATATGAGTTACTAACATGTGATTGTTCATGTACACATGTATTCTATTTATTATTATTTTAAATATAAAATAAAATAATAAATAGAAAAATAGCAGTTTACAATATATATTTTAAAATATAAAATCCGAAACACATTTTAGTAATTCATATCAAATCTATTTTATCCATTCAACATTTTCTTTCCTTTATCTATTTTTCCTTTCAACATATTGTCGGATTCATTTCCATTTTCAACTCTAAATATATATATATATATATATATATATATATATATATACACACATTTGCATTTTTGTATGCCTGCAGATCTATTATATGCATACATACACATTTTGTAGTTTTTTCTTATACTTGCATATATGTTTTGTGTAGTCTTTCCACACACACACACACACACACATAAAGTAAAGTCGTCGGGGCGGCTAAAGTCGGTATCAGCCAATTAGCGAGGGAGTCTATCCCCTTTTCACTTGCGCTAGACCAAGGAGATTATTTTAGCGTCTGAGTGGAGCACCACACCTACTGTCAGCTCCTTACTTTACCGCACAGATCCCTGTGCTACTCATATGCTGAGTTGGCGAGGACCGGTATTGAACTAGGAACCTTATGGTTTCTAGCCGAACGCTCTACCGACTGAGCTAACCCGAAAAATCATTCTTCCCATCATGCTCCTACAACAGTATATAAAGGGATGTCCAATATTAAGATTTTTTTTGGACCCTACACCATTGTCCTTAGTGGACGGAAAGGTGCCAACAAGGAATTGCATATGTTGTAAATTATTGACCCTACGAGTAGGATTGTATGTTTCTATTTACATCTTTGGTGCAGTCTCTTATAAGTTGTTTGCATACGGTCATGTGATGTTGCATATTCCTATAAAATACAAATAATTTTCAGAGTTAATGTTACATAATTATTAGATCCCTAATACTTAT
Source organism: Doryteuthis pealeii (assembly GCA_023376005.1). Taxonomy (NCBI): domain Eukaryota; kingdom Metazoa; phylum Mollusca; class Cephalopoda; order Myopsida; family Loliginidae; genus Doryteuthis; species Doryteuthis pealeii. The sequence goes on from CM042150.1 coordinate 53,768,799, forward strand.
ATAAGGTAGTATAGAAACATAATGGCGATTAGTGCAGCTGATGGCCTTGAGAGTGAGTGACGGCGCTTGACCTTACTCTCACCTTGCCTTCCGGGGATAAATTGTGAGAACTGAAAGGCCTAGAAGATCCTGTCTTCCAGTTTAAGGATAGTAAGTCAGTCAGTTAGAAGGTAGGGGCCGAGCTTGTAGGATGAAGTCTCACCTGCACAGATGTCTGGGTTGGGGATTGAAAATAAAGTAACATCAAAGTAAATCGAAGTCTTGTGTTTATTAACTAAAAACTAACAATGACACAGGGCTTCTGATAAGGAGAAATCCCTAACAGAAACCAGACCCGAAGTCCCCAAGAAAGTCCAGACCTTAGAAGAGACCAGACCAAGATAGATGAAGAAATAGCAAAGCCAGCCAGAAGAAAATATGACCAGAGGTAAGAAGTAAGAAAAGGGTATACAACATTAATTGACACATACTAACATGTACTACCACTCCAGGTGAAAGTTGACCTGAGAGTAATGCCAATGCTCCAGAATGGAGCCTCACCACCAGACACAGTTTAGTGTCATACCCAAGACACAAAATGAAATTTGAGATTTGTTATATTTCAAAAATCAAAAATATCTCTGTATTGTTTACTCCTCTTCACATTTTTTTTCAACTTTACTCCTAGAAACAGTAACCCAACATATCATACGATTTTAGAATCATACCAGCTCTGTGAGCAAATTAAACACATTCCAAACCAGAACCAGTGATCCTGACATTTAAAATGAATTTTAATTAAGTTTTAATTACTGCGATGGTTTCTGTAATTTTTGTGACAAATTGTTTTGTATGATAACAATTTTTCTAACCTTGTAATAAATTTGAGAATAATCTAAAAAAAAAAAGCTGAAGGTCATTACCAGTTTTAGGGCAGTAAGTGGTTTTATTTGAATAACTATGTAATTTAATAATAATCACTATCAACTGAATAATCAATTATTCATAATGATCAAAAGAGAACAGATGTTAAATGAATAGTTATTGTCACAATTGATTTTTAAAGCTGAAAATGCAAATTAGTGATCCTGATGAAATTGGATAAGATATAAGAGCTATGCTGCTTGATATACGAGGGTGGGCTGAAAAGTTCCCTCCCACATTTTTAAATTGTAAATCTAATACAAATAATTACAAACAAAATTATTTGATGGGACCCTTAATAGACACTACCACTTCAGGTCAGAGTTGACCTGAGAGTAATATATAAAAAAGGAGTACTCTATATTTCCCAATGCTCTAGAACTGGAGACTCACCACCAGATGCAGTTTAGTGTCATAACCAAAATATCCCTTGGGGGGGGGTCTTACCTTCCTGTAGAGGATTGTGGGGATTAAAAGTACTAGCAATTTTAACATAGATGCTCCTCTTTTGGTCAGGGAATTGCCAGTTGTAGTTTCCATCTACCCAAAATACTTCAATTTCCCTCTCAACACCATTTCCCCAATCTTGCCATGTCCACTCTCAATCTTCTATCACTAACAATATTTGTAGTGCCTAAAGCACTAGTCCATGATGAATTGTCTGTATAGCATTGCACTGGTGGTAGTACAGCCATACCAAAAGTTTCTTGCACCAATCCTGCATCTGCTGCCTCACTTAATGCCTCAGATGCTTATCTTTTGTAACTTTGAAGCTGATGGTGAAGTGTTCCCCGATTGCCATTGCCTTTGCAGTGCACAGCTTCTTGTTCTTGCCTTGAATAAAAACAGCAGCCCTGCCCCCTCTCTAAAAACGGGAGGTTCACTTCTTGCACAGCACTTCTCATTAAACTGGCCTTGTGGGGGGGGGTCAAGTAAATACATCCTTTGTGCCTAGTGGAGATATAAACTTAGTTTCAAGGGCTTCTCCCAGGCACTACCTCTCCCTCACCTAAAAGGTGTAAGGACTGCTGAAGAGAATGCTGGTGAGCAATTTTACCTCACCCATCCTGAGAGGTTTGTTTCCCGTGGGGCACCCCATTTTAAGCCAAACCTATGTCACATTTTGGCATCAAGAGATGAATACACCAGTTTCCATCAGATTTATACAAAGTTAAGCAGTAATAACATCGTTCAGTTCTGCAATGGGTGACCACTTAGGAATGGCAGGTACTGTCAACAATCTGAGGCCTTAGTAAATTAGAATAAAATGGGAACTCTTCCAAGCTGAAACCCTATCAGTACTACTATATGGCTGTGCCCCTTGGACTGGTGACTTAACTTTAAGCAAGGCATGGAGAGGGGTGAGAAGAAGAGGAGAGTAGTCTTGATAGCAAAGAGGACAGAAACAACCCAATTTTTCACAGTAACAATGATGACACCATGGAGAGGGGTGAGAAGGAGAGGAAAGTAGCCTCAACAGCAAAGAGAGACAGAAACAACCCAATTTTTCACAGTAACAATGATGACACCATGGAGAGGGGGGAGAAGGAGAGGAAAGACAGCAAAGAGAGACAGAAACAACCAATTTTTCACAGTAACAATGCATGGAGAGGGGGGAGAAGGAGAGGAAAGTAGCCTCAGAGCGAGAGAGAGAAGACAACCCAATTTTTCACAGTAACAATGATGACACCATGGAGAGGGGGGAGAAGGAGAGGAAAGTAGCCTCGACAGCAAAGAGAGACAGAAACAACCCAATTTTTCACAGTAACAATGATGACACCATTGTCAGGAAAAATATTATCTATGTAGTCCATAATTCAATGACCCAATACACACGAATGTGGACCAAATGATTTTATTTCATGGGTTGTGACAGCTGTGTTGAATATGACTTGTCCTTCATATTAGTGAAAAATAAACCTCATTTGATTACATTCCATGAGAACATCTTGGTCAGCCTATGAACTTTTCAGTTCAACCTTACAAATAAGAAATGAAGTACCTTTACTTCTCTTGAACTAACTGGCATTCAAGAGATATAAACAATCAGCTTAGTTCCAGCCAGCACCTGCCCCTCTCTAAAAAAAAAAGGGCTGGGTTTATTGCTTGGTGTCCTTTAAGGGGAATACTGTGTTGAATATTATGACTTGTCTTTCATATTAGTGTTGTCACTGCTGAAACTCTGCTCACATAAACTGTCTGTTTGGTCTCTGTAATTGTTTAACAAGCATTAATAAACTTTTTGTTCCACTTGGAAGAAATCAATGAGACACCTTTAGTTTCAATACCATTTTGTGAGTCTGCCACTCAGCTACTAACTGTAACAAAAACTGTTATTGGTTATTTGCAGGAAGGTTGCTATATCAACAGCATCCACTTCTGATGTAGTAGGAAAAACATAATAAAATAGAAGGAATTATTTTCTGAGCAAATCTCTTAGAAGTGTGGTAAGTATTTACCCAACCAAGGTCACAAGTATGGGGCATCCAGTGAGGATCAAACTCGCTATTAAGTAGTAATGGATCTGCAAGACCAGATTGCTAACCATGACTCTACGATAGATGCTCTTACTTACCCAACCTGTTAGCCATGGGTAGGATGTGATACAAGGTTGCAAGTATGGGGCATCCAGTGAGGTCAAATTCACTATTTAATAGTAATGGATCACAATAATGAAACTTCTTACAATTATGGTATGCCAATTCTTGTTCATTAATATAAAAAATACATAGATAATGGTAGCCAGTTACTATATGGAAAAATCCACCCAATCGTTGGGCTTAGAATATGTTGACCTTATCCTCTGTACAGGGGTAAGACCCCCCCCCCCTAAAGGGAGTATTCTATGATTCTACACTGTATCTAATGATGCTCCAGTTCTGGAGATTTGGGGAATGGGGAATAGTCTTTCATTGCCATTACTGTCAGGTCCACTCTGACTCAGAGTGGTAGTACCTGTTAGGGTCCCATCTATGGCTCAAACAGATCTGTTTAAAAATTATTTGTATTCAATAGGACTGGGGGAAAATAAAAAAAATAAAAACTCTTAAGAAACAACACAAAAATGTAAATAATAATGAACATGATTCTTTAACCTCTAGGTATAAAATAACCCTAGGCAAATTGACATGCCATTAAAATCAATCAATCATATATGGAAAAATAGTGATTTGTAGCTAAAAACTTGCTCTATACAGTGGTCTTATTTTACTCCCTGTATATATTGTAGTTTCTATGGAAATAAATTTTAATCTTTACTTTCAGAATTTCTCACATATGCACACACACATTATATATATATATATATATATATAAAGCTTGTTGTTTTACACATTAGTAAATGTTTAAAATGCGGTGACATTTATTACTAATGTGAACCAGAGAAAATAAAGTAGCTGTAAATTGAAAAAATATTTTCAAACCGTGGGAAAGGGTTATCATTTCTTCTCAATTTTCCTTTCTTTCTCTCCCCTGAGAAATAACTTGCTAAAATTCCATTGTACTAAAAGAATTTGTTTGGGAAATTTGCAACAAACAAGATAGACAAAAAAGAAATGAGCAAATAAATAGGCTTTTAATAGTACATTAAATCCTACATAATGGTCATATTTAGCAAATACTTTTAAGTATATTTGCAAGCTATTAAAGTTTACAAATATACTTATATTAGAATTTCCAATTGGATATAAACTCATGCCATATGGGAGATGGGTTGATATATTCAATATCGTGTTACAATTAAGCTGAAAATATACTATAACCAATATACTCTAGCTCTGTCGGCTGGGGCTTTAGAATATACTGACTGCACCTCTGCCGAGGGTAGGTGCCCCCCTCCTCAATGGGGGCACCTGTTGGCCATGGGTGGCAACCCGTGATGCTTAAGGACGGAATCTTGATGGCTGAGCTGTCCATGACATGCAACACTCCAATTTGCCTCTTACTTAGGCTAGATGGGCGGTCAGAGAGGCCCCTACAATCACTCAGTTTGTCATGTCAAGCCCTAGAACCCTAATTACTCCTATGACAACTCCAACCCTTTTTATCATATATATGCTAGAAGGTGGTGGCTGAGAGTCTGCATGTCCTGGGAACAACATTAAATCTGTGGAGTGCCCCTTCATCACCATTGCTCCCAGATCCACTCTGATCGGAGTGCTAGTACTTGTTAGTGTCCCATAAATAGGTTAAATAGAAAATTTGTTTATAAAAAAATTGAGTTTAAAAAATTTTTATTCCAAACTATCACTACGAATCTTTCAAAACTTTGCCGGCATTAAATGACCCACCAGGGTTGATATGCCGTAAAGCAAAACAAGCAAACAAACAAACCAATAGACTCCTTGTGGACTCTTGGGGTTGGTTTTGTTTATTTAACAGCATATCAACTCCTTATGGGTTATTTAATGCCAAAATTTGCTTTATTTCTAAATAGGATTACAATTATAACTATTTTCAATGTTTAATTGCAGTTTTTTGTCTATAATTTTGCACAGTTATATGATATCAAGTATTCCTATTTAATAAAAATATTCTTAACACAGTTGTATGGTATAAATTACTTCTATCTAATATAAATAACATTATTTGACCTAACAGGTACTGCAGCTCCAGGTCAGAGTGGGCCTGGGAGTAATGGCAATGAAGGGGTACTCCACACTACCCAGATCTCCAGAACTGGAAATGCACCATCAGATGCAGTTTACCCAGTATATGTTGACCATAGGGCTTCAGCCTCATGAAATCAGAATATATATATATATTTTTTTCATATTTATATTCTGTCAGATTTATTTTTATTTTCTGTGTAGTAAAGTGGGAAGCTGATGGTCAGTGTGGTGCTCACCTCAGATGCAAAAACAATTCCCTAGTCAAGGGCTAGTGAAAAGGGGATAGACTTCCGGAATGTTTGGCTGCTAGCGACAATAGGCTACTCTGCTGATTTTTACTATATATATATATATATAATAGTCGGGTGGCTTAAAGTCAGTATCAGTCAATCAGCGAGGGAGTCTATCCCCTTTTCAATAGCATTAGACCAAGGAGATTGTTTTTTGCGTCTGAGGTGGAGTGCCACACCTACCATCAGCTCCTTACTTTACAGCACAGACCCCTGTGCTAGTCATACGCTGTTGGCAAGGGCAGGTATTGAGCTAGGGACCTTGTGGCTTCTCTCCGAATGCTCTACCCATTGAGCTAACCCAGCCCTATCTCTCTCTCTCTCTATATATATATATATATATATATATATATATATATATATATATATATATATATATAAAAGAATAAACATCTGAATTGTTTGTGTATAAATTGTGCTTGTTACTTGTAATTGACATAAAAAAATTCTAATTGATATAAAAAATACAAGGAAATATTAATTCTAAGTAGAAAGTAATTCTAAATAATTAAAAAAAAACAACAACAATGAAATAAGATAAAAATACTGAATATAATCAAGTAAAGATAGAGACATTATTGAATTAGTAATTACTTGGTCGATTTACTATAATTTGTTAATCTGGCAAGGCTTACTAACTGGAATGTTGTTTATTTGTTTGTCTTTGATATATCTCCCCTCCCCCTGCCAACCCCATAATCTTTAATATAAAGTTACCACATTTGATAGACCCACACACACCAGGGAAAGCAGATGGTTTTCATGGATTGGTTCAACGATCACAGCCCATTGATGTTAATTCGAAGGAATTATTCCAATTTTCCACAACTTGCTTGACTTAAAGTTGCCAAATTTAGCAAGGTAATCAAAACAATGGGATACAGAATGTTTGTGCTGGTTTATTCCAATTTACAAAAATCCTAATTTCCTATTATTTTTCCCAATACAAGATTAATTAATTAAGTGAACAGTGTTGGAATCCATGTAGAAATTTCCTAGCCTTATTTGTGATAAATAAGGCCAGGAAAAGGCCACCACCACCACCACCACCATGTCAAAAACAACCCCTTGTTTTTTAGGTGAAAAATTAGTCTTAAAAAGTTATTCAGTACATGAGTAGGTAAGTAAAGTCTGTGGAGTCGCCTATTGTTGGTATCAGCCAAACAGTAAAGGAGTCTATCCCTTTTTGCTAGCACTAGACTGAAGGTGCAACAACCGGTATCAAAGAACCTTGTGATTTCCTTGTCAGTTAATTCTGTGGAGTGGTTTATTGTTGGTATCAGCCGAATAGTGAAGGAGTCTATCCCCTTTTTGCTAGCACTAGACTGAAGGTGCAACGACTGGTATCAAAGAACCTTGTGATTTCCTTGTCAGTTAATTCTGTGGAGTGGTTTATTGTTGGTATCAGCCGAACAGTGAAGGAGTCTATCCCCTTTTTGCTAGCACTAGACCAGGGAGATTGTTTCGCTGAGGTGGAGTGCCACACCTACCTTCAGCTCCCAGATGCTTTACCCAACAGATATGCTGAGGGTGCAAGGACTGATATCAAACTCAGAACTTTGTGATTTCCTTGTCAGTTAAACCGTCCCTAATTACATGAGTGTATGATATTATTTTTACTGTTTATACTAATAAAAGTTTATATGTCATTTGTACTTTAGAATTAAATTTTTTTTTTAGCAATGGTGAATGCAATAGCTGTGTATTTATGTATTTACACACACACACACACACATACATACCATTGGCTGGATCAGTAGAATGCGATGACTGCACCTCTGCAGAGGGGTAAAAGTTGTGATTTTTTAAAGAGTATGAGTGGCCGGTGGATCTAGCTGATCTCATCTACAGTTTATCAGGTTTTGTTCTTAGTCCTTCTGGTTACCCACGCACCTTCCTCCCCACAGGCTGAAGCAAGTAGATGGGGAGTTGGTTTAAACACAGACAAGACATCTACATAAAAGACAGTACTGGCTCACACTGTACCAGTAACAGTTATGAATGAACTTGTAAGTCTGCTACAAAATCTTTGTCTAAGCGAAAAGCCTTATGACTGACATACGCTATATGCCAACAACATTAATCTAATCTCTGCTGTATTTAAGAAGCTAAAATTGTCCACCATGAAACTGGATAAAGTCATGTAAGTAAATAAATGCTCAAAAGTGCAGAGATAATCTTTGGTGATAACAATAACAGGTAATTATGAACTTTTGTTTAGTAAATTAGGGTGTCACAGAAAAAACAGAACCCACAAATTTTGTAATAAAACTGTTAATTTTAACTAGAGGGGGTTAAGGTTAGGGTTTAGTGTTAGGGTTTAGGGTTTTGTTTTTTCTGGGTCACCCGTTATAGGGTGACCCAGAAAAAACAGAACCCAAATTATTTATTTATTTTCCCATTAAACTAACCGTAAACCCTAAACCCAGAAATAGGGTGACCCAGAAAAAACAGAACCCAAATTATTTATTTATTTTCCCATTAAACTAACCATAAACCCTAACCCCCCTTAGTTAAAACTTAAAACAGTTTTATTACAAAATTTGTGGGTTCTGTTTTTTCTGGGACACCCTAATTTACTAAACAAAAGTTCATAATTACCCAATAATGTTATTCTGAATGATACAATACTTGAAAAGGTCAACAAAGTTAGATTTTTTGGATCAATGGTACCAGGAATCTCATCTGATATAAGAAGGAAAGTTTTAGCTTCTTCACTTTACAGTAGACTTAACGATATTTCAAAAGAAGACCAAAGTTCTTCTATACTAGGGTTTCATGGAGGCACGTGGTATAATTTGGTTGGTACTAGAAAGAATATCCCGTCATGTTTCACTCATCCAGGTCCAATATAAACATTAGTATATCCAATGATGTTCTAACATTGAATAACCAGGAAAGACAAGATAAGCTCATTTATACACATAGGCCACTTGTTGGTCGTGGGTGGCAACCCATGAGGCTTAAGGATGGAACCCAGGTGGCTGAGCAGTCCATAACATACAACACTCCACTTAGGCCCTTACTTAGGCTAGACATGCGGTTGGAGAAGCCCCCTCCAATCAATCAGCTGGTAGGAAATGGACTCATCGACTCGAGTTCAAATCCCGGACAAGGCTGTTTGCATTTGACATAGCGCTAATACCCTTGGGAAAGGTATGAATCCAACTATACTCCCTTCAGCTATGGGTAAATAATAGGGCAGACTGGTCTCTTCAGCCTTGGTTAGGCAACCTGTCTAGGAGGAGGAAAACTCTGAATTCAAACCTGTTAAACTCAGCTGAAGAAATTGACCTTGTGTCACATCCTGCTTGTGCAGAGGGATTGGTAAATATATATAGTAGGATTTCCCAATGGGTAGGATGCATGGATTTGGGTAGGCACAAGGCCAAATTTGAAAAATGGTGGGGCCAAAAGGGAGCCCAAAGATAATTTAGGACCCACAAAAAATATATATGAAGTATTTTGTAATTAATAATTATTAAAATAGAATATTAAATTTAAACTTAAACTTAATCTAGTTAAAATGTTAAATAAATCTTACATAAATAAATATTTACTTATTGAATCTTTTTTAATCTGATCTATGCAGAGTATTAAGTTGACAGACGGAGCATGAGAGAGGTGAAGGGATAAAAACTCAAGTTGGCGCAGGGGGCCATAAAAAACTTACATAGGGTTGAAGGGGAGCAATGGCCAAAAAAAAAAATGGTTGAGAAACACTGTTCTATAGTATGCATGAATAGTTCCAATAGGCATATATGCTGGAGATATTTGTAGTTTGAAGGAGGAAAACAATAGAAAACTGAATTTATTTGAGAATGATTGCCTCAGGACTATAGTGGGAGTTTCTCATATAAATCCTATAAAAAAAGGATAACAAAGGATTGACCTTGGAATATCAACAAAAATCATTGACATTGTCAAAAAGAAAAGATTGAAGTGATTTGATCATGTAATACACAAAGATAATACCAGCTATGTCAATCATTCATAAGAATGGTTTTGCTAACAAAAGACACAGAGAAAGACCATAGAAGCAATGGAGTGACCCAATAAGACAGAGCACAAAATTACCTCTGCTTTTTCCAGTGTGGATGTGGAGAGTAAGGAAGTAAAAAAAAGTGTGGAGGGTAAGGATGTAAAAAAAGGTGGAGAGTAAGGATGTAAAAAAAGGTGGAGAGTAAGGATGTAAAAAAAAAAGGTGGAGAGTAAGGATGTAAAAAAAAAGGTTGAGATTAAGGATGTAAAAAAAAGGTTGAGATTAAGGATGTAAAAAAAAAAAGGTGGAGAGTAAGGATGTAAAAAAAAGGTGGAGAGTAAGGATGTAAAAAAAAGGATGTAAAAAAAGGTGAGAGTAAGGATGTAAGAAAAAGGTGGAGAGTAAGGATGTAAAAAAAAGGTGGAAAGTAAGGATGTAAAAAAAAAGGTGGAAAGTAAGGATGTAAAAAAAAAGGTGGAGAGTAAAGATGTAAAAAAAAGGTGGAGAGTAAGGATGTAAAAAAAAGGTGGAGAGTAAGGATGTAAAAAAAAGGTGGAGAGTAAGGATGTAAAAAGGGTGTAGAGTAAGGATGTAAAAAGGTGGAGAGTAAAGGTTGGAGAGTAAGGGATGTAAAAAAAGGTTGGAGAGTAAGGATGTAAAAAAAGGTTGGAGAGTAAGGATGTAAAAAAAGGTGGAGAGTAAGGATGTAAAAAAAGGTGGAGAGTAAGGATGTAAAAAAAGGTGGAGAGTAAGGATGTAAAAAAAGGTGGAGAGTAAGGATGTAAAAAAGGTGGAGAGTAAGGATGTAAAAGAAAAGGTGGAGAGTGAGGGGGTAAAAAAGTGGAGAGTGAGGAGGTAAAAAAGTGGAGAGTGAGGATGTAAAAAATTGGAGAGTAATGATGTAAAAGAAAGACTGGCAAATGACAGAATGAAATGAAGTGTGGACAAATATGTGAGGAATCTTAGGGAGTTTATGCAGATAATCTATCTATTGTCATGAATGTGTAAAAGTGCATTCCACCTTTTATTTAAAGTTCGGACGGTTGAATGAAAGAAAGAAAAAAAATTGAACTAGCGACGAGTTCATAACGAATAAATAGTTAACATTTTTATTACTATCAACCAAGAACAATAACGTGTCCCCCCTTCCCCCCTCTCACCTGCACCGATATCCAAGACAGACGATGAACTTTTGACCCTTAATGTACTTTTAACACACCCTGTGACCCCTTCTCCCCAGATAGCGTTCGAATAAATTCCCGCCAATTTTAAGAAGAAGAGGAAAAGAAATATTTTTCTCGACACAAGACAACTCGAGTTCAGCGAGTGAGGATGTTGTAAACGAAGATCTGCTATGATATCAACTGACTTTTAAAAAGACCCCAGTTTTGTTAAAGAGATCTGCAATATTATTGAAAAGAAAAAAAAAAGAGAGAGAAAGAAAGAGAAAATTTCTCATGGACACTAAAGTATATCTGAGGCACAAAGCAGAATTTCTCCAAAGGTATTTCATCAAGAAAATGTAAGTTCCTCTCTGATTATGATTTCACTCTCACATATTTTGTTTGCATCTGTGACGTCGGGAATACTTCGAACTTTTGAATATAACTATTTTCACATGAACTATTGACTAAGGTCATTTTCTGTTTGAACTTTTGCCAAGTGGCTAGTAATTTTACAGAGACTTTTAAGAGTAGAAAAAAAAAGAAATATTGAATGCGGATAGGCGCATAATTAACTCACAAGATCGAAAGTCATTGATGTTTATTCTTTTAATAAAACTTCATTTGTTTTCTTGTTGATATAAATGATACTGTGTCTGTGGTCTTTTGGCGCTGCCAATGTTTTGCTTCTATATTTTCTTGGCGTATTCTCTACCTTTTGGAGCGGGGAAGTGAAACACTGGATATTCCCCTCCCCCCTTTGTATTGAACTCATCGGCCTGGGACCTGTCGTATTATTTTTTTTAATCTTTTCTTTGCGACCCTGTGTTTGATCGTCCCTTATCATCTCAGGCTGTCGTAACACTATCCATACATATATAAAGGACAGTTGGTGTGTATGTATGTATGTCAAGTTGCTGTTAATGTGAATGATGGCTGTTCTAGTTTTGAGAGTGAAAGAATTGAGCCTGAAAACCTCAAGCATCAACTTCGAAAGGGATACACCTGTCACATTCGTGAGAACACAGAGGGTTGGAAATGTCAAATATGTGGTTGGATTCTGCTTTCTAAGGCTGGATATGTAAATTATAGGAAATCTGCCCAGGGACAATTCATGCACATTCCAGGAACAGACAATGTGTCTTGTGCAATCTGTAACAAAGTCTGTAAGCCAGCTTCTGGTCTTAAGAGACATATGGTAGTGCATAAGATTCAAATTTTATCATCCGATTCAGTGGGAAGGACGTTCTTCCTATGTCATATTTGTATCAAACTTTATGAATCTGCAGCGGGATTGATGAGTAATTTGAGGGCTCAAGAGAGGAAAGGTTCTGGTGGTGGTGTTGTACGATTGTGAGGGATGGCAGTGATCTGTAAAGATTATGCTATTGCTATGTTGCTATGTATGTATATCTGGAGGAACCTACTAAAATAAAACAATTAACAACAAAGTAAATACATATACACATTCACTATCATCAGAGCTTCCTTTCTGTGCAAAAATAATGAGGAGCTTATTTATATTTGTGATGATATTTAAAAATCAAAATTTGGATAGTAGGAGAAGGGAAAGTCATTGGCAGCGTTTGTGATTAAAACAAACAATTCAATTATGGAAGACCAAAATAATCAATGGATCTGTGAGACTAACTTTTTTTTATTTCCCCTCTACCCAGGCTAAGTCGGGTAGCCGCTTCTAGTAATGAAATGATAATAATTGTCAACCAATAGGTCATCCACTTCTCTGCTTGTTTCAAGTAATAAGTCTCCACCCATGAAAATATTTAAACTAGTTTTGGGCATTATGGTCAGATATTGTTTCATTTTCATCCAATTCACCTGTTAAAAGTTCTAACAACACTTCAAAAAGCCAAATAATGGAATAATACATGTATATATTCTGCAAAATATTCAATATGTTCAAATCCTGAACAAGGGTGTTTGCATTTCATATTGTGCTAATACCCTTGGGAAAGATATGAATTCAACTATTCACTCTTAGTATTGAAGTAAGTCAGTTAGACAGTCAACAATTGGTTTGAGCAATGTGACTGGCCAAGCCTAACTGCACCAGTGTCAAGACAACTGGTATTTATGGGAATTCAGAACAGTCCACCCATGCATTTGGGTGAGTCCATTCCCTGAGTCCTGATTGGCTGCTTGGTTTGTAGGGTCCTCTGAGGCTCCATAAATCCTGCCACTTTTCAGTGGTCTTTACAGCATCTCAGAATCGTATTCAGTAACGACTGTTTGCCATCTTGTCTTGCCAAGCCAATTCGACGGCTATGGATAAAATAGTAGGGCAGACTGGGCTCTTTAACCTTGGTTAGACAACTGGTCGAGTGGGGGGAAGGAAAACTCTGAATTCAAACCTGTTGAACTTTGCTTAAAATTTGGCCTTGTGTTGCACTCTGTTTGTGGCAGAGGGGTTGGGTAAATACATACCTAAGAAATGATTGACAAGCCTGTTTCCCATTTGTATTTTAAAAGCACTATGTAAACAATAATCTAAGAGAATGACCTGAAAATTAATTACTGATTGTTATCAACTTTTCAGATGCAAGAAGATGATATCTCAGTGTAGTTCCCAGATTTTCATTAATGCTTCAAAGAAGCCATCAATAATTTATGATAATCATTGGACACAATAATTAAATAATGAATGAAGCAGTCATACATGTTTTCTAACTTCATTGTAATCTGATGGATTCTAGAAAAGAAAGACAGAAAAGAGAAAACATCTTTCATTTTCTTTACTTTTTTTTTTTTTTTACATAAACAGTTGGTTGGATTTTACTGCATGTCAACCCTTGTTGGGTTATTTTATACCAAAGACGTTTTGGTTTTATTCATTCTTGTTCAGTATTCAATTTTTTTTCCCTTAAAATAACACGTATTTTAATCTATTTAACCCATAGATGTGACCATAATAGGTACTACCACTCCAGGTTAGAATGGATCTGGAAATACTTCACACTCCCCAGAGCTTCAGAATTGGAACCTCAACATTAAATAATCAGTAAACTGGTTTCATGGATTATTATTACTGTAGTGAGTTTGATCTTTAGTCCATGCTTCAAAAACGTGGCCTTCTGCCAGGCCAAACAGCAAATATTATTCAACATTTTTGAAAAATAGATATAAGTATATTAAGATATGGTTGCACCACCTGGACCCTAACAAAGCGCCTTGAGAATAAGATAGATGGGAGCTGCACAAGAATGCTGCACGCAGTCTTGAACAAGTCATGGAAGCAGCACCCCACAAGGAAACAGCTGTACAGTCACCTGCCCCCCATTTCACAAACTATCCGAGCAAGACGGACAAGACATGCAGGACACTGCTGGAGAAGCAAGGATGAACTCGTGAGCGACGTTCTCCTGTGGAAGCCAACACATGGACATACAAGTGTGGGGCGCCCAGCAAGGACGTACATTGACCAGCTATGTGAGGATGCTGGCTGCTGCGCAGAGGAGCTCCCAGGTGCAATGAATGATAGGGAAGGTTGCCGAAAGATTGTCATGGATACCCGTGCTGTATGCGCGACATGATGATGATGATATTAAGATACGAGCAGAAGTACCCAGGATAAAAAAGCATACATGTTTATCTCTATTTATGCATATTGAATTACTTAAACAAAATGGTGCCATCTCCTCATTAAATGCCAAGCCTCTGAAATTAGTAAACCAGTTGTAATAAGTAAATGAGAGTTACCTCCCATATTTTATGATTACCTCCCTTTGGAGAACTCTCTAGTGAATACTAGACTATATAAACTCCCAAGAAGTGTACTAATTATTCTAAGTAGAATAAAGCTTTTAAAGGTCTATTGGTGTTATCATTTGTTATTACACCAATTCACATACCTTGGTAGTCATATCTCATCTATTCCCTTTTCGCTAGCACTAGACTAGGGAGATTGTTTTTTGCTGAGGTAGAGCACCACACCTACACAAGCTCCCAGATGCTTTAGCATACAGATCAGATTACCCAAGCTGTGCATGGATTTGGTGAGGACTGGTATCAAACCCAAAATCTTGTGATTCCTGGGCAATTGCTCTACCAGCCCATAGTAATTATTATTAGTGAAAATAGATCACTAATTAGGACTAGTAGTGATCACCCCAAACAGTGGATTTAACAGGTTTGAATTCAGAGTTTTCCTTCTCCTAGGCTGGTTGCTAACCAAGGTTAAAGATCCCAATCTGCCCTATTTACCCATAGCTGGAGGGAGAGTAGTTGGATTCATACCTTTCCCAAGGGTATTAGTGCTATGTGAGCTGTAGCTTTGTCCAGGATTTGAACTCAGGCCGATGGTCCTTTTTCCTACGACTATCCTTTACACCACGCGCCTCTAACTATATATAGATAAGTTTAATTGTGTGTGTGTGTGTGTGTGTGTGTGGAGCACCACACCTACACAAACTCCCAGATGCTTTAGCATACAGATCAGATTACCTAAACTGTGCTACTCATGCACAGATTTGATGAGGACTGATATCAAACCCAGAATCTTGCGATTCCTGGGTGAATGTTCAACCAATTGAGTTAAACCAGCTCATAATAATCTATACATATATAAAGGGCAGTTGTGTGTATGTATATATCCGGAGGAAACTTCAAAAATAAAACAATTAATGACAAAGTAAATATATATATATACACATTAAATATCATCAGGGCTTGGTTTTTATGCAAAAATAATGAAGATTTAATTTATAACCATAAAGATATTTAGAAATTAGAATTTGAATAGTAAAAGAAGGAAAAGTCATTAGTGGCTTAAAACATAAGCATGATTAAAACGTGATTAAAACATTAAAACATTAAAACAATAAAACATTAAAACATGATTAAAACATAAATCAATTATGGAAGACCCAAACAATCAATGGATCTGCGAGACTAACTTCCCCCACCCAGGCAATGCCGGATAGCCGCTTCTAGTATATAGATAAGTTTAATTGGTGTGTGTGGGGGGTGGGGGTCACTTTTGAATAATGGCTAACTGCAAATGCAGTTTTATAGAAAAGCAAATTTTTAAGTTCAATTTCCTCTTCCCAAATCTCCATCAATGGATGTTTGTATTGTTTTGTTGTTTAGAATGTCAGAACAGTTTTGAAAGTAATTTATTTATTTTTTTTACATTATTGAAAGTTTTCTATCCGGCTGAGAATTCCAACCAAGATTCATTGGTAAGGATTCTGATTGTCAACTGTTGTGTTTAATTATGTCTTGATGCAAAGATACAATTTTGTTAAGAAAAGTCTAATGAGATTTGCAGCACCAAACACACTGGCAATTTTTTTTTTTTTTTTTTTTTTTTTTTTTTACTTTCAGTTTTATAAACAAGATAAACAAGAAACATAAATTTGCCAAGACTAAGAAATAAATGTCAACAAAAGTTCAGGAAATCTAAACAATATATGTGAACTGAATATAATACAGATTTTTGCAAACTGCTTCTCTCCACACTGCCGCTGTGATCCAAAGGAAAGGTAAGGAACCAATGCAGTTTGGCAGTGGTAGTGTTGCAGGAGTTGCTGGGTAGCATTGGATTCAGCATCCCACCACTTTAGGTACTCCAGCCCCTGATTTTTTGGGGCGGTTTACTCCCTAAAACAATATATGTAAAATGAACATAATACAGACTTTTGCAGCTATCCTTTATGAAATCAGTATATAAGGAACTAATGTGAAGGAAACGGTGTCAACTAAGTGTTAGGGTAAGTAAATATCACAATGCTAGTTATATAGTAACACTTTACCTAGAGACAACAGTATTTATCAGTTAAAATGATTATATCAGGTTCTACCTGCACTTAGGCATCCATTCCTTTGTGATTACAGTCAAGTCACACTGATCTATTGGGATGTTGGTTGGTTAGTTGGTCATTTCGTTATACAACATATTAACCATTTTTGGATCATTTAATGCCAAATCAATTCATTTTGATTCCAGGTTGCTTATAGTACCTGCTATTGCTTAAATGGTCGCTGCTTAACTTTGGTGATCTAGTGCAAACTAATGGTTTCAACATGATTAGACCTTAAGGTAGTCACAGACAAGCAATTTACCCAAGTGCTCAATCATCCATTCTTCACAATGAACCACTATGACATACCAATGACAAGAGAACATTTAACGATGAGACAAAGTACAGAGACAAGTGAGATTTATGCCTTTTATAAGGTGTTCCTGGGTATGACATTAAATGATGTTAAACTGCATCTAAATGGTGAAGTCCCAATTCTGGAGCTCTGGAGAATGTGGAGTACCCCATTCATCACCATTACTCCCAGGTTCACTCAGACCCAAAGTGGTAGTACCTGTTAGGTTTCCATCTACCATATTTGACGGCATATAAGACGCAACCCCATTTCACCTGGTCAGATTCAGGAAAAAGTTTTTAGTGTATTTAAGCATATATTGTTGAAAACAGTCTAGCTGTGCATTACACAAGCAGAAACATAGCTGTATAAAAACAATTTGGCAGTACAGGCAGCAATAAGCATACAGAAGACATCTCAATAGCAGGAAATAATAATAATAATAATAATAATAATAAAATTAATAATAAACTTCACCTACAATGTATAAGACGCAGGGCAATTTTTTTAGCCAAAATTTTGGAAAAAAGTGCATCCTATATGCCGTCAAATAGAAAAAAAAGGAGTTTTAAAAAAAAAAAAAATGAATACCCATCAAGAATGAATAAAACAAAAATTTTCAGGATAAAATAACCCAACAAGGGTTGACAGCCATAAAATCCAACCAACCAACTTTTGTATGGAGTTAATTCAGATGAATTCTGTCTGACTTCAAATTTGTTTTTCTGGTTCTATTTTGCATTACATACCATTACGTCATCTTACATTGCCATCTAACTACACACATTTCCTTGCATGTATGTGTGTGAAAGAGAGGACGAAGAAAGAGATGTTGCCATACAGCTTATTACAAGAGTTGGAATTCAAATGCTAATATATAATTGGTATCCAATCTTTCCATATATTTGACACTGTTCAACCAAGTGGATACAAGTAAATATTTCATACTAATTACTAATGGCTTGCAGCTGAAAAATACAAGATTGTGTAATTCATTTTTCTAATTATGGTTATGTTATTTCCCATTTTTGATGAATGGAATGGTTGTTTTTCATGAAAACCTAATGTTTAGAGAGTGATTCAGATATTTTATTAGGCTGTAGCATGCACAACTGAAATTTTACAGTTAGACCTGATTATTTTATACTTTCAGAGTAACCAGCAGAGTTTTCCTTCTCCTAGGCTGGTTGCCCAGTCTATACTACTATTCGCCCATAGTATTTGCAGTCTATTTTAGTAATTTGTATTATACTAGTTTAAGTTTTCAGCATTATCTGGAAAGAAAGACTGGAGGGATAACATGCATGCGTGTGTGTGTGTGTGTGTATATATATATATATATATATATATATATATATATATATATATGTGTGTGTGAAGAGATGGAAGTAAATCTGACAGTATGTAGTATATTAAGAAAATTGAAAAAACATAGGTTTAAATAAACTTACCATTCAACTTATTTAAACCTGTGTTTTTCAATTTTCTTAATATACTACATATATATATATATATATAATATATATATGTATCCCCAACTCCTGTGGAGGGAGAATAGTTGGATTCATTCCTTTCCTAAAGTTATTAGCAGTATGTGAAATGCAAACAGCCTCATCCAGGAGTTCAACTGATTGCCATGTCCATTTTCTATAACGGTAACCACGAACACCTCCACCAACTCAAGATCTTTTTTGGTAAAACACAGGTAGTAAGCATCTATTATATATTGAGTGGCCAGTTTAGCTCAGTCGGTAGAGTGTTCGGCTAGAAATCACAAGGTTCCTGGTTCGATACCGGCCCTCGCCAACTTAGCGTATGAGTAGCACAGGGATATGTGTGGTAAAGTGAGGAGTTGATGGTAGGTGTGACGCTCCACCTCAGACACGAAAATAATCTCCTTGGACTAGCACTAGTGAAAAGGGGATAGACTCACTTGCTGTCTGGCTGATACTGACAATAGGCCGCCCTGATGACTTTACTTACTTTTACTTTATATATTAAGTTCTAGCAAGCTCTACACATGTATTGAGCCCTTTTGTTAATATTTATTCTAGTACGAATCTCTCATATTTATTTTTTCAAAGAAAATTAGAATTGAAACTGTTCATTTTTTTCTTTATCAGACAAGTCATTATATTTTTTCATTATATATGAATATATATATAAGAAAAATAAAGTGTTCCAAAAAAGATAAATTTATTATGATGTTTATGTCAATGTTTAAAGGTTTCGGTTTATGTAAAACCTTCTTCAGGATAATATGACAAAAAGATATCATATTGTCCGGAAGAAAGTTTTACTTAAACCGAAACATTTAAACATCAACATAAACATAATAACATAATCTTTCTGGGAACACTTTGTTTTTCCTATTTCTATATATCATCGAATTCATTTCCACATTTTACCCCCATATATATTCATTTTTAATAATATTGTGTGTTTTCATACCTTTTTATCTATATATAAGTGTTTGTGCACGTAAATAGATATTTATCTATAGCTATATCTCTAAATGGTAAAGATAACACCAGATGAAGGAACACCCAAATGACTGCAGGAGGGGTGGGTGGCAAAATAACCTTTCTGGTATTTTTATAGACCTCCGCCTGTGCAGATAATAAAGTTTTTAATGAAATCACTGCAGTCAATTAAGATAAAAATAAATTTTTGTATACACTCTAGTGATGCTGATACATTTTGATTTAGTGCGTCCTGGGATGCACATATTTATTTTGAATGAATCACCAGGAAAATTGAAGGGTTCCAACTAAAGCAGTCTAACTCCTACCTTTTAACCTATCCTGTGTAATTCATTTCTAAGAAACTATTGAAATGTATTTACAGTTTGCTTGAAATGGTGAGGGAAAAAAAAAAGAAAAACACTGGGACACATAGATGATTTTACTGCATCCTTTTAGATTTTCAAGTTCAATGGTGAGCTGCTTGAAAGTGGCTCATTAGCCCTGCCAAAGTCTTGCACATCTTCCCACATTTACAAGTTATTCCATGGAGCACAAGGTATTTTATTGGTCCATCCCGCCAATGCACAGTTTGGTGACTGATCAGGCCAGCCTTGCTCAGACATAGCCTTCCATAATATATATATTTACCAACCCCTCCACACGAGCAGGATGTGACACAAGTCAATTTCTTAAGCGGAGTTCAACAGGTTTGAATTCAGAGTTTTCTTTCTCCTAGACCGGTTGCCTAACCAAGGTTAAAGAGCCCAGTCTGCCCTACTATTTACCCATAGCTGGAGGGAGAGTAGGATTCATACCTTTCCCAAGGATATTAGCGCAATTACCACATCCAGGATTTGAACTCGGGGTGACAAGTCCATTTCCCATGACTTTAAACATTACACCACGCGCTTCCATATATATATACTCATAAACATTCATTTTATATAATATATCAAGCAGCATTGAACAGACAGTGGCATTTCTGCTAACTACCTATCAATGCATTTATAGAGGCCTTTAGCTTCTTGTTGATGATAGACTGGCATATGATACTAGAAGAACACATGGCTGACCATACTTCTAGCTTTGCTTCAAGGCAAAATGAAAACAATGAGAAATCTATAAACGCCTCAGCCTTACCATTCTTGGATTAATTCCAGCAATCACACTGTCTGCAAAATTCAGCTTTGCCTGAGCACCTGTTAAACAAGTGTCACCACCCCATGTAAGTGCAGCTGAATAGAACCTCTTCAAGTCCAGCTGACGCATATACCCCACCCTCACTGACACATCCAGTATTTTATCTACAATAACGTGGCTACTAAGGGTGTGCAGAGGGTGGTTGGTTAGAGGAGCAAGCTGGTTGTAGAGGAAGTAACAATAACAAGTAAACATCAAAAACCTACAAAACATGTAGAGAGTTCCAACAGGCTGCAAGTGTCACAAGAAATCAATATTCAGAAGTATCTGTTTAATATAATGTATGCTTAGTGAAGCACACATGTTCTCATTGTATTAGTGTATAAGCAATTCAAGTAGATATATATATATATATAAATATATATATATATATATACCCATCAAGTTGCTTTGCTTATACACTAATACAATGAGAATGTGTGCTTCACTAAACTATATATACATGTAGTTTGTTTATATATATATATATATATATATATATATGTGTGTGTGTGTTAATGTATGAGTAGTGGCTTACCGGAAGGTACGGGTACGATCGTTGGGAGCGCACAATATCCAGAGGTTAAGACCGTGAAAAAACAAATACAAAGTGCTCAATACAATGTAGAGCAAAATTTATTTAAGAAATGGATATAAAGTAACCTACTCGAGTTACTTTATATCCATTTCTTAAATTATATATATATATATATATATATATATATATATATATATATATATATATATATATACACACACACACAAGCAGGTTATTAAGCATTGCCCAGGAAAAAAAAAACAAGCAAACAAATGTAACAAAATGTATAAGCAAATCAAATGGATATATATATATATATATATATATATATATATATATATATAAATATAAAACAAACTTGTTGAGAGGAAGAGGAACATATTTAAATAGACCTAATATGTAATTCTTGTCCCTTCTTAAGTTGGACTTCAAGAGCCGAAATAAATTCACATCTAAAAAACTAAGATTTTATATATATATATATACATATATATCAATCAATGTGTATGGTTGGCACTATTATACTTGAAGAAACGGTTGTAAACACTTTCAAAACACTTTCGTTGCCTGATGACTGCTACACAGTAAGAAACCAATGGTAGCAAAATTGTTCCAATGTAAATAAATATAAAAACATTTATTTATTCATCTATATCTATATCTATATATATATATATATATAGTGATGCTGATGGCTTTTTGATTTAGTGCATCCTGGGATGCACATATTTGCTTCAAATGAATCCCTGGGAAAATTTATGGGTCCCAACTAAAGTTTCTTAATAGATTGTAGTCTTTTTATCTATGATCTGGGGAAACAACCACCTAACCATACCTTGTAACCTATCCTGTGTAATTGATTTCTAAGAAACTATTGAAATGTATTTACAATTAGCTTGAAATGGTTAGAGAAGAAAAAAGAAAAACACTGGGATGCATGGATATAATTTTACGGTGTCCTTTTAGATTTTTGTGCTTCAGGGATGCAGGACACATACCTATCAGCACCCCCTCTCTCTCTCTCTCTCTCTCTCTATGTAACAGGAATGACTTACCAGTAAAAATATTGGGTTGGTCTCAATATTTGGTTGGTTTAAGTGTTACACGGATAAGTCAGCATTATAATAAATATAAAGTGCTCAATACATAAGTAGAGCGTATTTATTATTGTTTTCAACAGACATAATTACAACATGAACTCCTGCAGTTAGCTGTAATTAATCAATATATTGATTAATTCAGTGGATTTATCCCTGAAGATCCTTATGGTGAAACTTGAGTAGGTTATTTCTGTACATACTATAATAATACACACACACACACACGCCAGTAGGTTATGCAGCATTGCCCAGAAAAAAAAGAGAACAAATATTTAGATGAAATAATTCTTATATATAAGATTCTATGGATACAGAAAAATGTGCTTGACATAAATACTAAAGAGATGTAAACAAAGAAATATTCTGATTAGTTTTCTGAGTGCCTTTGTGTACACAATATTTCTTGTCCTTCCATCTTTTGTAGAGACCTTTTCTTTTTTTTTTCATTGCTAATTGTAAACATCCAGCATATAGCTTGGCCATATGAAAAATATGGATTATATGAGATGTCTGTCCCACCAGTTATGAGGTCAAAAAAATATTTTTCTACTTCATATTGAAGTCTTTATCTCATTCTGTTTGGTCAGGAATAGCATATTTACTTATCTGATAACCTCTTGTGACTTCAGAGGTCAACTTTGAATAGTTTATGTTGGAGACAGAGATCAAGTCAATATCAATGCAAAAAATCCAATTACCAAGACTTAATTTAGCCAGGATCCTTGGACACACACTTTTGCATAGTGTATATATATATATATATATATATATATATATATATATATATATGTGTGTGTGTGTGTGTGTATGTGTGTGTGAGAGAGAAAGAGAGAGTAAGTTCTGGCTATCTAACTAACCCTTTCACTTCATAATTGAATTTCATGGTCATTCCTATAATGATGTTAATTATCCTCCAAAAAATAGAATTGATATTGGGTTGGCACAATGTTTGGAAATAGATAAATTTTTTAGTGGATATATCTGCTTTTTGCAGCATAAGGGTCAAGTCAACTTCAGCTAATGTGTGTATATTTATCAACCCATACATATGAGCAGGGTGTGACACAAGGTCAATTTTTTAAGAGGATTTTAACAGGTTTTAATTGAAGTTTTCTTTCTCTGAGACTGGTTGCCATATCAAGTTTAAAGAGCCAAGTCTGACCTACTATTTACCCATAACTGGAAGGCGACTCCTGGGAAAATGTAATTTAGAGTTAAGCCAACTGCCCCATTTAATTCTCTCTCAATATATATATATATATATATATATATATATATATATACATATATGTGAAATAAAATGGAAATTAATCCGACAGTGTGAATATGATGTATTGAAAAAACAAAGGATGTTTACAAATGCATGGGCTCATTCTCTCCTGATGAGCCCATGTATTTGTAAACATCCTTTGTTTTTTCAATACATCCTATTCATATATATATATGAGAATGAATAAGATGGAATGAAAACACCACACAATGCTGTTAAAGAGAAAACAATTTATAACATAATCAAAGCTGATATTGATCAATATTTCGATCTTACAAAAATCTTCTTCAGAGCCCGTTTACTCCGTGGTGTTTGTGATCGGAGATAAGAGTCACGGAGTAAACGGGCTCTGAAGAAGATTTTTGTAAAATCGAAATATTGATCAATATCAGCTTTGATTATGTTATAAATTGTTTTCTCTTTAACAGCATTGTGTGGTGTTTTCATTCCATCTTGTTCATTCTCATAATGTCGGATTCATTTCCTCTCTTTTAACTTTATATATATATATTATATATATATATATATAAAAAAATTTTCTTCCTGGTTGATGTTTGGTAGTATATTTTTACAATCAAACTTTCTGCTGGGTTTTTTTCTCTCCGCAAGGATCTACCAACACGCTTGGTATATTAAATTATATATATATATATATATATGTAAAAATGGAAAAGGAATTGAATACGACAATATGAGGAAAAATGAGTAAAGAAAAGAAAAGTAAATGGATAAAATGAATTTAATCGATATCACATTAATCGAATATCACTTACACATGTGTTTCGGTCAGTTTATAATAAAAAAAAAATAAATGTTCACTCTGTTGAAGGTCGATTCTTGTATGTGTGCGAAATATTTTCACACACATAAACTGACCGAAACACATGTGTAAGTGATATTCAATTAATGTGATATCGATTAAATTCATTTTATCCATTTACTTTTCTTTTCTTTACTCATTTTTCCTCATATATATATATATAAGACTCTACCATATATATTAAAATGTTTTTTTGAAGTCATATACATCCTTTGCCAAACGGAATTAATTTATAAATAAAAAATAAAAAATAAAAAATAAAAGGTTTTAAAAAAAACACCCTATATTTTTTTAAAGAATAAAGGGAGGCAACTTCGTTGGCATTACTTAAAAAAAATTCAAATTTAAAAAAAAATAACAGCGTCCGTAAAAACTAACCGACGTTATTTACAATCCTAAATGTGACATTGAGTAAAGAACTCCAACAAACACCATTGGATCTTGCTCCTCAACCTGATGATTGCTTTTAGCATGAAACCGCGGTCGTTGATAATGAACATTGATCTATGAAAACATTGTAAAATAAATAAATATATATATATATATATATATATATATATATATATATATATATATAGAGAGAGAGAGAGAGAGATAGAGATAGATAGATAGATAGTACAAAAATGAATGTAATAATCCAGTTATTATGTCTGTAGAATAGAAATGATTGTACTTTACTAAAAGAGAAATGTTATTTGGTTATGGTCATGTAGTAGTGTTTTTTATGACATGTCTATTGTTGAAAAGCTTTTTAGAATGATTCCCATTCAGCTTTTTGAAGATATATCTGAATTCATGACTGCTTTGTGTTTCAGTACAAAAGTGAAGAAAATGTGCTTTAGTTAAATGGGAAAAACGGTTAAAGAGATTTAATTTTCGATGATTATTTTATGCAGCTCGTGTTGGCCACAGTCCCTTGGGTAGCTAGAAGGAAGTTAAGTTTCCATGGTAATGATACACCACCTGCTGGGTTGAAAAGCAATACTGAAGAAAGAGCAGATAATGAACAAGGTATATTATTAAGCCTTTCACCAAATAATGAAAGAATCGTTTATTTTACAGAAGAAGTTATTTTTCAACATGATCTCTGTTTAAATTTGTGTAGACTGATCTGTATTCAACTATGTTGCAAGTTGAATCTGCTTCTAAGAATCCAAACCCGGTAAGTGGCTTAAATCGCAGCTTGGGCCATTCCACTATGAGGGATGGTCAAGTCTATTTCCAGGATTTTGATTGGCTGGTGGTTCTAGTGTGTATATTCCTATCCATATATACTGAACACCTGACCATGTCCTGTCAGCTGCTACAGAGTGTATTCGATTAGTTTCTTTTTGTCTGGTGACTGGATGCTAGTCACAGCCTTCCTGTGAAGGCGATGACTGGATGCTAGTCACAGCCTTCCTGTGAAGGCGATGACTGGATGCTAGTCACAGCCTTCTGGACGCTAGTCACAGCCTTCCAGTGAAGGCAGTGACTGGACGCTAGACATAGCCTTCCTGTGAATGCGGGTATGATGTTCGTTCTACAATCTCCTTTGTCATTAATACACTTAATTCAGTGCGGAATATAAATCATATAAATTAAACTTTAAACTTCAGCTAATAAGTATGTCAGGCTACAGAACAGAATAATACTGATCAATATTCATTGGTATATATATATATATATATATATATATATAAAGATTTTTTTTGTCATTATTTTCATAGTGAGTTCGAAGCATTAATTAAAATGTAATAATAAATTTTTGAAGGCGTAATAATGCACATTTATGTTTAAAAAACATATTTATTTCTTTTTTTTCTTTTTTTTTTTCATATTAAGGGTCCTAAATATTTTCAAGCAAAGCTCATCATCAGAGGAATGGAAGATTTTCTCATAATTTTCATCTGTATTTGATAAATTCAATTGTGTTGTTGTTCATTGAATGTTTGGTGGTAACTGTGAAAAATTTTTTTTTTTTTTTTTTTTCCGGCGAAGATATAGTTACGCTCGGTAAATTCCGTAATAAATCGGTGCGGTGATCGTGTTCCGCGGGATTTTTTGAAAATTATTTCATATATAAATTCTTTTTTCTTTTTTTTATAATACTATAAAATAATGAAGTCCTGCTCAGGGACACTGGAATAAAGATTTTTTTTGTCATTATTTTCATAGTGAGTTCGAAGCATTAATTAAAATGTAATAATAAATTTTTTGAAGGCGTAATAATGCACATTTATGTTTAAAAAACATATTTAAAAAAAAAACATATTTAAAAAAAATTTTTCACAGTTACCACCAAACATTCAATGAACAACAACACAATTGAATTTATCAAATACAGATGAAAATTATGAGAAAATCTTCCATTCCTCTGATGATGAGCTTTGCTTGAAAATATTTAGGACCCTTAATATGAAAAAAAAAAAGAAAAAAAAGAAATAAATATTTTTTTAAACATAAATGTGCATTATTACGCCTTCAAAAAATTCATTATTATATAATATATATATATATATATATATATATATATATATATATATATATATATATATAGGCAGCAGATTCTCTTGTCAGGATGTTTTATTGAAAATGACAGACAAGGATTTAATGCTATTTGTCTGAATTTTTTAAGGATTTGATGTTTAGCTTTTTATTAAACTTTTCTTTTTGGGAAACGAGATGTCACAACTGCAGTTGTAGGCAGTTTAAAATCTATTCAATGTTTCTGTTCTCTGTCATTTTCAATAAAACATGCCTATAACACACACACACATTATATATATATATATATATATATATATATATTATATATATATATATGTATTATGGAAAAGGTGACTTACCGGTGAATATGGTCACAATGGTTAGTTGAGGCAAAATTCAGAAAGGTAAGGCAGCGATATAACAAATAAAAAGTGCTCAATACGTTAATAGAGCAAACTTATTGTAATACAGTTACAAGTGATAACCTACTCGATTTTCACCATAAGGATCTTCAGGGTTAAATCTACTGGATTAATCAAGATATTGATTAATTGCAGTCGATTACACATGTGTGTCTTTTGCGATAAACGGTTCATTATGGAGGTAGTATTCGACGAACGCTGCTTTGAAATTCAAAAGTTCAAAAAAGCGGAAGTTGTGTTTTCGCAAGGTTCATATATATATATATATATATATATATATATATATATATATATATATATACATATATATATATATATATATATATATATACATACATACATATATATATATATATATATATGGTGAACTCTCCTATCGTGAACGATAGATGAGGGTCAGCAGTGAGTGATTTGTTTCCTCCCATATTGTGCATGCTATCAAGAAGACATTTTGTGTTTCCTTGAGAGTGATAGCAGCCCAGCCTTGCTGCAAGCTATGAAGCCACACTGATAGATGGAATTTCCTATAGCAGATGTTTTTGTTTTAAAATTTAATGGAGCTTTAAATTTAATGTTTCAGACTATTTTCTTCAAAGCTTTTTAATCTAATGAAACATGTCTTACACCATTCTTTCGATTTGATGCTAGATTTTTCCAAATCTATTTTTATTCAAAAAATTATAGATCATTTAAACAAAATTGAACCTACTATAGACTTCATGTATGAGTTAGAATACTATAACACCTTAGCTTTTTTAGATATACTATTGAATAATAATAACAACCGAAGAGAATTTAAATTTTACCACAAAACCACAAATAAAAATGACCATATTCATTTCTATTCACATTATAACACCAATATATATATATATATATATATATATATATAATATAAATATAGAGATTTTTGAAGGCAATTAACAATGCAATATGTGTTGAAAATTATATTTATTTACCTTCTTTTTTTTTTTAATTCTAAATATTTTCGGAATAAATTTCCATCATCAGAGTTATTAGAAGTATTAAAAGTACTAGGTGTTTTTTTTTTATAGTACTTATCCCACGGCGCTGGTGTAATCATCTGTTGTTTAAGCAACGGATGATTACACCAGCGCCGTGGGATAAGTACTATAAAAAAAAAACCTAGTACTTTTAATACTTCTAATAACTCTGATGATGGAATTTTATTCCGAAAAAATTTAGAATTAAAAAAAAAAAAGGTAAATAAATATAATTTTCAACACATATTGCATTGTCAATTGCCTTCAAAAATCTCTATATTACACATACGCACAATGCTTCAAACAAACTATTAAAAAAACCTTTATATATATATATATATATATATATATATATTATATATATATATATGATAATATAGTTTCTATATTTATAAGTAAAGAGTGCTCAATATCATTCATAGACCATCTTGAAAGCCATTGACAAGCAGAAGTGCCAATCTATGAATAAATAATGCCATCATTTGGAATCTTGTTGGAATAATTCCATCACTTATTACAGGAATTATGCTGACAAAATATAATATTAATGTTCATTTATTATTAAAAAATAAAGACAATTTCTTAAAGTTTCTAGAGGATGACCTGTCAAGACCCTAAAGCCATAGCTTATCTAAGTCATAAGTAAGCCTGTCTCCGTAGACTCAAAGGAGCTTTGGGTATCAGAGGAGCAAATAAGATAGTTTGTGGTTCATTCTCTAATGTTCCAAGCAAGGAATGGTAAAAATACTGATTTTAAAAACTGTCAAAGCAGGCTTACGCTTTCATTTCTCCAAGATTGACAGATTAAATTCTATTGAATAACTGCCAGCAACATAAGAAAATTCCAATATCTTCTGATTATTGAACAGACAAAAAGAGGAAAGATGTCTACTCCTGCCTTCGGGGTTACTCTAAGGCTTTGTCCATCCAATATAATTTGACAAGGTAAATCTTCTAAAAAGATATTACTAAAAATTGGTGAAAATTTTATAAGATTTTATTATTTCAGGTCTTTATTATTTCAAGTAGCCTTCTGAAATTTATAATAGAGTTTATATAAAAAGTATTCAGTTACTTAGATAATACCTACCTGATTGGTGAAACAATATTGACTTCATTTTTTTATGTTTTATACTAAACATAAAGGCTGGGATTCCATATAGTAAATTTTTAAGGCTACACAATCTTCCTTTTCTTGAGTGTCTGGCTGGGAACCTCATGGTTTCTGGTTCGATACTGGCCCTCGCCAACTTGGTGTATGAGTAGCACATGGATCTGTGCGGTGAAGTGAGGAGCTGATGGTAGTTGTGGCACTCTGCCTCAGACGCTAAAAACAATCTCTTTGTCTAGCGCTAGTGAAAAGAGGAAAGACTCCCTTGCCATCTGGCCGATACCGACTTTAGGCGACCCTGACGACTTTACTTTACTTTTTACTTGTAAAATCTAAATTAACTATCCTAATGATATATGTGAATGTCCGTCTCAGTCGCTAAAAACAATCTCTTTGTCTAGCGCTAGTGAAAAGGGGAAAGACTCCCTCGCCATCTGGCTGATACCGACTTTAGGCCACCCCGACGATTTTACTTTACTTTTTACTTGTAAAATCTAAATTAACTATCCTAATGATATATGTGAATGTCAGTGTGTCACAGTGTGTCAGATTTATTCAACTTTACTCCTTATTGCTGTAGCCCAACATATCATACCATTTAGGAATCAGGCTGACTCCATAAACAAATTAAAAACATTTTGGGTCAAATCCAGACCTGCAATCCTGAAATTCCTGAATTTTAATTTCTGTGATTGTTTTTTGGCAATTTTTTTTTTTGCATGATTCTTTTAGATAAATTCATTTGTACAATAACAATTTTCAAATTGATTTAGACTGAGCTAAACCGGCCCTTTTATAATATGATAATTCATATTCTATTTCATAAAATAAATGTAACAAATAAACTACAACCTCTTGTTACATAATTTATGAGCAGACATACCTGTAGTTAGAATTTTTAATTAGGGTCCGTTAACTTAAAATGACAGGGTACTATGGAAAGTTACTCGCTGGTTATGGATGGTTACTGACCTTTTACTTGACCCCTTGAAGCCACACGATTGGATGTGTGAGAATAAGTTTTAGTTTAGTTAGTTAGATGTGACCCGGCACCCTATCATATCAGAGAGGATGTTTCTTAGGGACGCACTAAATCAAATTCTCTTTAAATAGAATTGTTGCATGCTCTCTTTCTTTACTTCTATTATTCTTCAGCTCATCTTTGGTATCTTACGTTCTTCTTCTAGCGTCTGGACTTCGTCTTGGGGACTTCGTGTCTGGTCTTCCATTGGGGATTTCTCTTTATCAGAAGCCCTGTGTCATTGTAAAAAAAAAAAATCAAGTGTGGAAATGTATTTCAAATTTAGAAATATTCCAAGTTTATATGTAGGTGCATCAATACGTCTGTAAGTAAAAAAAAAAGTAAAGTCGTCGGGGTGGCTTAAAGTTGGTATCAGCCAATCAACGAGGGAGTCTATTCCCTTTTCACTAGAGCTAAACCAAGGAGATTGTTTTTGCGTCTGAGGTGGAGCACCACACCTACCATCAGCTTCTTACTTTACTGCACAGATCGCTTGTGCTACTCATACGCTGACTTGGCGAGGGCCGGTAACGAACTAGGAACCTTGTGGTTTCTAGCCGAACACTCTACCGATTGAGCTAAGCCGATATTTAAAAATAATAATTTACATTTGTTCAGTAACTATATGTGAGCATTCATTAAATGCTTCATAAATGACTTTTAATGAGATATTTACTTCATTTTTATGAAGACACACACAAGTGTATCGTCTAATGATGAAAAAAAAAAAAACACTTCAGTTGTTATGCATGATAAGTATCGAATGGGCAATTTCAAAAAAGTTGAAATAATTGCAATCAAAGTTTGACAAACTTTTGCTTGCAATATTCTTATTATTCTGGTGGAGGGTGAAAGTGATACCAATTGCAGTTGGTGCACTTGGAACGGTCCCTAAAAGTTGAGAAAACAGACTGGAGGATCTGGAAATAAGAGGAAGAATTGAGACCATCCAGACAACAGCATTGTTGAGATCGGCTAGAATACTCAGAAGAGTCCTGGAGACCTGAGGAAACTGGTTGTCACTCATGCTCCAATAAAAGACCATCAGCTAACACTGGTGTGAAAAACTCACAAGGACTGCAATAATAATAATAATAATAATAATAATAATAATAAATTGTTTGGGAATGTGAAAGTGATACCAATTGTAGTTGGTGCACTTGGAACAGTCCCAAAAGGATTAGAAAAGAGTCTGGAAAGTTTGGGAATCAGAGGAAGGATTGAAACCATTCAGAACACTGCACTGCTGCAATCTGCCAGAATACTCAGAAGAGTCCTGAGGAGACTTGCTGTCACTCAGATTCCAGTGAAAGACCATCAGGTAATGCTGATGTGAAAACTCAAAAGGAGTAAATAAATTGTTTGCACAGTTATATGGCTGTAGCATAATTATTATGGTTTTCGGGAATTTAAAAATATGTAACGTTATGGCATTTTACCGTGTCTTCAAAACACTCAATCAGGGCTTTCTATCAGGGCTTGACACCAGTCGTATATACGAGTCGACACGTTGGCTTGTTGATCACACAGTACTTGTCGTTTCTAGTCAGTCGACCCCAAAGAAATCTTCCACACTTCTTTGCGTGGTCAGGGAAAGGTATCACCTTACAAGTCAAGTGGTTCTCGTTACGGCCAATTGACTTTATCTCCATGGGTGTCTAGTGTTCAGGGGAATATCATTGTTTGTTTTACATAGTACTGTCCATAGTATTTTCTTTGTAGTAAATGATGACTATGATACAGAGTTTATTTTTCAGGAGTTTATTAGAATAAATTCAATTCGGCTTCTTAACTTTGAGAGAGAGAGTCAGCTTAATTAATAAGGAATATCTTTCTTTATATGATCCTTAGAGTTTCAGTACTTTGAGTAAACTTTTGGTGACAAACTTTTTCTAGTCGGCAATTATCATGACAGCCTTTTTCGTTTCAGCGACAATAGATCGTTCTCCGATCTCAGCCCAAGCCAACTCCAACTGTCAGACCAACTCCACTGCCCAACTCCCAGACCAACTACTCATCTCCTAGCGAGGGTCCGGCCTTATATATTATCTCAACAGAACAATCTAGAAGAGTCTTTTTCTCGAATAATCCATCTCTTCCTAGAAGGAAAAGAATGTTCGATTCGTTCTAATCACTCGATTCCGTCTACGGTCACTGTGAGTTCACGGCCGTTTGGATCAAAGAACAATTAACAGTCAAGAAGACTGGATTTTCGTTAAAACCCGCCTTCATGTCTCCAAAAATCTCATTTATGTTTTTATTTCTTTTCGGGCTAATTCTTCAAAGAGACCACCCGGTAAGGTCTGAGAATCATACTACATCTATCTTTCTGTTTGACACAAGGCCACAAATATGGTGTTCCCAAGTAAGGCCCGTCCATTATGCTACAAATAAAACGGTAATCGAATTTCTGGAGAAAGAGACAGAAAAATAAATAAGAACAAAGGTTAAAGTTTGGAAGAGTAAACACACAACGGGATGCCAGCAATGACCGTAGAATGACCCCAGAAATAGATTTAAAAAATAAAAACGGAAGTTCAGGGTTTTGACCAGAAACAGATGTGACACCAAGACGAGAAATGGAAGAGGAGAAAAATCTGCCCTTTTTTTTTCGGCTAGACCCTTGCGGAGTCAGATGTAGCTCCGGTTCCCCATATGGGTTTGGGGATAGTAGAATAATGTGACCATATACTCTCTCTCTCTCTCTAAAAAAGAACCCACGAGCATGAAAGAAATAAACAGCCCCCTGTGACTATATTGCCTGCGTGTATTGTTTCTGGACTAATGACAACTACTAGTACTAACTACAACTCGAACTTGGCCCTATGCAACATATATCCTTCTGGTACAATGGCATCAAAATACCAATAATCTGTACACAATTTTATGGTTTAAAGTATTCCTCTCTAATACTAATAATTTTCAAAATAGATCTATATGACCCATAAATGGGACCTGGTTTGGTTTGGTTTATCAATCTCAAGGGTTATTTAATGGCATATCAATCTCAAGGGTTATTTAATACCAACAAAGTTTTTAAATAAATTCATTCTAAATGAATACTCAATTTTTTTATAAACTCACGTTTTTCTATTTAACCTATAGATGGGACCCTAACAGGTACTATCACTCCAGGTCAGAGTGGACCTGGGAGCAATGGTGATGAAGGGGTGCTCCACATTCCCCAAGCCTCAAGAACTGGAACCTCACCATCAGATTAAGTTTAAAATCATTCCTAGGACATGTAGACCTTCAGCCACCGCCTTCTACCACTCATATGATAAAACGGGTTGGGGCTTGCCATCAGGGCAATAGGGTTGGGGCAATCATAAAGGTGCTAGGGCTTGATATGCCCAGTCAATTGATCAGAAGGGGTCTTTCCAACTACCTGTCTAGCCTAAGTAAAGGCCATAGTGGAGTGTTGCAAGCCATGGACTGCTCAGCCACCTGGGTTCCATCCTTAAGCCTCACGGGTCATACCCACAAGCTAATAAGTGGCCCCATTGGGGGAGTCTTACCCCTCTGCAGAGGTGCAGTTGGTGTCTTCTGATGCCCCCAGCCAACAGAGCGGAGATAGGACCTGAACAGATACTACTACTCCAAAGTGGATTTAGGAGTAACATCAATGAACAGATTACTCCACACTGTACAGAACTCAAAAACTAGAGCCCCACCAGTGAATACAGTTTAGTATCATGCCCAGTAAAAAACCTTTTTGGTGGGGTGTTACCCATATTCAAGTAGGTGTTTGTTGCATAACAGTTATCATTGTAGGAAATGGACTTGATGAATATTTACCACGTACCCCATGTGTACAGGTTAGGCACAAGGACCTATTAATGTGAGATCACCCACGAACCAAATCTCATGGGAGGCAGGTACAAAAAATGTGTTGATCCCATTGACATACCCCTCAGGCACCGGACAATAAACCCAGTCCTGTCCCTTTAAATCGAGGGGGCAATTGTTGTCTGGGGGGATGGCCCCCTGGGATCAATGATGTTAGCTTACATAGTCCAGGGCCGAAGCTCCGAAATGGACATGATGACCAAAGGTCAAATCTTGGAGGAGGCTGTGTGCATTTCATATAGTGCTAACACCTGTGGGAAAGATATGAATCCATCCATTCTCCAGATTTCTGGGGAAAATACTAGGGGCAGACAGGTTTTTTTTAGTCTTCGTAAGACAACTAGTGTAGGAGAGGAAAACTCTGAATTCAAACCAGCAGTAATCCACCACTTAAAAAAATGACCTAGTGTTGCATCCTACTTATGGTGGAGGGGTTGGGTAATTACATATCTGTTTGCAAGGGATACACTACAGTCAGTGGATTCTAAACCCCACTGACAGGGCTGGAATAGATGGGGACTTCCACTATATATATATATATATATATATATATGTTGAAAAAATAAATAAAGGAAAGAAAGTATAGAATGGATAAAATAGGATATTTTAATCAATTTTACTTACACGTGTTTCGGTCAGTAGTTTATCCATGTGTATATTATTCAAACTATTATTATTTTTAAATAACCAAATGAAATGAAATAATAATAATAAAAAAAATGTAAAAATGTTCCGCACACAAAGAAAATTCGACCTTCATCAGAGTAAATCCTTATTTGAAATGAAATTCATTGGAAAAATCGGAGAATTTTTTAAATGTTCGAAAAAAGAACTGTTTTTAAAATTCATGTTGAGACGCGGTCGAGAAAGACGGTTAATAATGACGTCATACCGCATGCGAATAGATTTTGACGCGGAGAGAAGTTTTGTGGAATTCTAAATTTTCAAAGCATGAGGGATTTTTTTTTTTTTTTTTTTTTTTTTTAAATAGAAATTTTGCTTATGTGTGATTTGTTGGTGATTCATTTTTTAAATTGTTAATAAAGTCATTATAGTGATTTTCTAAATAAAATTGTTGTTTTAGTCAAATCAAAATGAGTATTCAAATATGTTAGAGAACATAAAACAAATTTGCTATTTCATATTAATAGGAGGAGAGTAAAAACAATATTATGCAAGGATGAAGTCGATGATAACGACGGTGGCAAGAGAAATAAAGGAAATAGAACAATGTAATTTACTATAGATAGGGGAATTTTAAAAGTTTTTAGAGAAAAGGGAAAATAGGAAAAGTATAAGGAAAAAAATTTAAGAATTTTAAAAATTAGAAAAATGATTTGGAAATTTTAGTGTATATATTTTTTAATATAATTCTAGCAAGGAATGGTGATATTTTATAAAAACCAGGTCTCTGTGGTAAAGTATTGAGAATCGAAATGGTCGAGGATTCTACGATACAACGAGCATTTCGATTGTGGATAAAAGCGATCATTGAAGATTTTTACATTATATATATATATATATATATATATATAAAGTGTGACAAAAGATTTTTTTTACTTTCTGACACACTTTGTATTCGAAAAAAAAAACGTTCTATTTATTCTTCATTTCTATCTTGGTAAATTCAGCTTTAAACTTGGTACTTCTTTGATAAACCTTGTATTCGGAAAATAAATTAATGAATGGTATATATTTTTTTTTTCTTCAGAATACAAGGTGTGTCAAAAAGTATCAAGATTGAAGCTGTATTTACCAAAATAGAAATGAACAATGAATGAAACGTTAATTTTTTTTTTTCAGAATACAAGGTGTGTCATAAAAATGCTAAGTTTGAAGCTGTGTTTACCAAGATAGAAATGAACAATGAATGGAACATTAATTTTTTTTTGAGAATACAGAGTGTGTCAAAAAGTACAAAAAGTCCTGATATTTTTTGACACACCTTGTATATATATATATATATATATATATATATATATATTTATATATATATGTGTGTGTGTGTGTGGAGAAAGGTAGACAAATGTGGGATGTTGTACAACATCCCATGTTTGTCTACATTTGTCTACCTTTCTTCACATACTGTTGGATTAATTTCTCCCATATATATATATACATATATAGTCATCCACAGACACCGTGCCTCGACGCATCACGTTTCCTCAGTGTGGCTAGACATTTGTAAGCTACTTACAAACGGGATAAAAACCGATTGATTCAGCATCAGTCGGACAGCCCAACTGCTCGACTATCGTGACCTACAGAATGGGAAGGGGATTTTAGCTGTTTTAATACACACATCTGTATGTATGTATGTAAAGGGCGCCATAAAGTGCTCCATCCCTTTTATAGGATATATATATATATATATATATTTACCAACACCTCCGCAAGAGCAGGATGCGACACAAGGTCAATTTCTTAAGCGGAGTACAACAGGTTTGAATTCAGAGTTTTCCTTCTCCTAGACCGGTTGCCTAACCAAGGTTAAAGAGCCCAGTCCGCCCTACTATTTACCCATAGCTGGAGGGAGAGTAGGATTCATACCTTTCTCAAGGGTATTAGCGCTAAGTGAAATAATTGCCACACCTAGGATTTGAACACAGGTCGACGAGTCCATTTCCCATGATTTTAACCATTACACCATGCGCTTCCTATAGGATATATATATATGTGTGTGTGTGTGTGTGTGGTGTGTGTGTGTGTGTGTGTGTATCTGGTTACATGCATATTTTATTTATATATCTTATTAACTAAATATGTTTCAATTATATTAGATTTATTATATTGCATAATCAGTTCCTTTATCTTTTATAAAAATATTTATGACTAAATTGAGCATGTGGTTGCAATGATTATGATAGAACACAAACATAGGAAAAAACAGGTGAAACTTTCAAGTCAGGAATAACTAATGAGAAAATCAGGCAGTCAATAAAACCAGTGTAGAAAGGAAGATAAACTTCCCAAGTAACGTCTACAGTTTGACGTCATACAAAATATATAACCAACTCACACAAACTAATAATCACAATACATATACATTATATACATATATATATATATAAGGGAAGGTATAAATCAATTTTTCATTACCTTATATACAGGGATTTATTATTGCAAGCATTAATATACTAGCAGGGGTATGTGGTGTTGCTGGGGAAAAAAAGCGCAGGAAAAATATTTTGATGAAATAGTTTAGATATTTTAGCGAGATTATTTAGATACAAAATATGAACAGGACATTAAAAAGTGTTTTGGTGATTTTCGGATGCTGTCGTCACAGCCTCTTGCCCTAAAATACGCTAGACAGCATCTGCTGAAAAACTGAACCATGCTAGTTATGAACTGCATAGCAATTTAAAGGCGTTTTTAAACGACCAATTAATGTGACATTTGTTTTGAATTAAGATAAAATGAAAATACTGAAAAAGATATTTTAAAAGGGGGGGGGTAGAATATTTACATTTACTTGTTGATAAAAATCCTGGGGTAAAATATCGATTTCTTATTGCATTAACTTGTTGATAAAAACAGCTTCAAACAGGAAAAAAAAAGGATATTTGACAATTAAAATGCCTTCAAACTGCTAAAAAAAAAAAAGATATTTTAAAGAGGTAGGGGTTAAAATATTTACAATTACTTGTCGATAAAAAACTGGGGTAGGGGGCTGTAAAATATCGCTTTTATATTGCATTAATTTGTCAATAAACATGCCTTCAAGCCACTGCACGATTCACTTTTTCAGCAGGCGCCACCTAGCGTATTTTAGGGCAGGAGGCCAGAACGAGAGCATCCGAAAAGACCAGAGTTTTAAACAGAAAAAATCTTAATGCCTCTTTAAACAATATTCCTTCTTTTTATCTTTTGCAGATAGCTGTATGGCCACTTATCTCCCATCTCACAAACAAGTAAAACAGCAAGACCTGCTGGGCACTGCTCGAGAAGTAAGGATGAACTCATAAGTGATGTTCTGCTGTGGACACCTACACATGGATGCACCAATGTAGACAGACCAGCAAAAACCTATATCACTCAGCTCATTGCATATTCTGGATGCTAAGTGGAAGTCCTGCAAGAATCTAATTGTCAATAGGCAGTTTAATGGGAGTCAGTCTAATGTAGTCTGTTGCCAACTAACTTTCTAACTCTTTTGCTAAAGAGTTCCTTCAACTGAAACAGTCAAAGGGAGATAACTCATAATTTACATTGCAGCACCCCCCCCTTTTTTTTAAAGTTTGGATGTATCAAGTACTTCTAGCAATTTTAGCATAGATGCTCCTCTTTTGGTCAAGAGATCTGCCAGTTGTAGTTTCCCATCTACCCAAAATACCTTAATTTCCCTCTCAGACCGATAGGGATGGTTGGTGAGAGAGAGTCATGGATATCCGTGTGACGATACTGATGATGACGACTCTCCCAAGAAGCGGACTATTCACTGTTGCTGGGATCATGTAACCTTGTATAACCTGCTGCATATTACATAGAGAAAAGATAGGTATTGTTAAGTAACCCAGTTCCCAGCAAAATGTCATAACTTGCATTTTGGATTATTTGAATCCTGTTTATCATTAGTGATTGGGTCATGATGAAACATCAGCAAGTATGATTGAAATTTTGTCATCTACATACATCTGTATGATTTGCTCTGTTATCTTAGAGGTTGTGGGATAATTTGATTTGATTAAATGAGAGAGACAGCCAGAGAGAGAGTGGGAGAGGGAGGAAGAGGGAGAGAGTTAAAATAATAATAAAAGAATGAAAATGGGGGAAGAAAACTGTGGAAAAATGAAAAGTAGAAAGGAAAGAAAGTGAATGTAGAGAGAGAGGCGGAGAGTGACAGAAAGTGAACGTAGAGAGAGGGGAGAGAGAGAGAGAGAGAGGAAGAGGGAAATAGAGGGGAGAAGGAAATAGAGGAGAGAGGGAGGGAGAGAGGTAAAAGGATAATAAAAGAATGAAAATGGGGGAAGAAAACTGGAAAAATGAAAAGGAGAAAGAAAAGAGAGTGGACGTAGAGAGAGACAGAGAGAGGGGGAGAGAGGGTAGAAAGATTATTACCATTGCTACAGTGAGAGGTACAAATCTGTATTGATGTTAAAATATAAAATTTAAAAAATATTATAGATTTTGTTGAAGTATGGATTACATGTATGCTTCTAGTATAGATAAAAAGAAAAATTGAATGGCCTATGAATTAAACAAAAATAAATGAAACAAATGTTGAAAAATTAAATTAAAATTTACTGTTAGAGGCAGCGGAATATGAAGCATAAAAAATAAAAGTATATCAACACTATTTCAGAGTGATCCGCACTCTTACCTCAGGCAAAAAAAAAAAAAAATTATTATATATATATATATATATATATATATATATACTTTAATAGTAAAGAAATTTTAATTTAATTTTAATTTAATTTTACAAAATTTCTTTATTCATTTTAGTTTATATTAGGTAAATTTTAATTTATTTTACAACATTTTCTTTTATTCATTTTAGTTTAATATTAAGTAAATTTAATTTAATTTTACAACATTTTCTTTTATTCTTTAATTTTACATTTTCTTTTATTCATTTAGTTAATATTAAGTAAATTTTAATTTAATTTTACATTTTCTTTATTCATTTTAGTTTATATTAAGTAATTTTAATTTAATTTTACAACATTTTCTTTTATTTTAGTTTAATATTAAGTAATTTTAATTTAATTTTACATTTTCTTTTATTCATTTTAGTTTAATATTAAGTAAATTTTAATTTATTTTACATTTTCTTTTATTTTAGTTTAATATTAGTTAATTTTCTTTTATTCTTTTAGTTTAATATTAAGTAAATTTTAATTTAATTTTACATTTTCTTTTATTCATTTTAGTTTATATTAAGTAAATTTTAATTTAATTTTACATTTTCTTTTATTCATTTTAGTTTAATATTAAGTAAATTTTTAATTTAATTTTACAACATTTTCTTTTATTCATTTTAGTTTAATATTAAGTAAATTTTAATTTAATTTTCAACATTTTCTTTTATTCATTTAGTTTAATATTAAGTAAATTTTAATTTAATTTTTCAACATTTTCTTTATTTATTTTAGTTTAATTCATTCAATTCGTTTGATTTCATTTATAGATATTGTTGATGTAGAAACAATCAATATGGTTTTTTCATCTGGCAAAAAAAAATACTAATGTATTTTTTTTCTATAATACAAATATGTTCAGAATCAATAACACATTTTTCTCACAACAGTTAGTGATTAAATTGTAGACAAACAATCGTTTTTTCTTCTTTTCTTTTTCAATAAAAGGTTTATTTCATTATTGATTTCTGATTAGATTTTCATTTTGTGTTTTTGCTGATATTTTTATCACGTTGCTCAGATCCTTTTAACATCCAGCTGTTAAATAAGTAACCTCTGCCAAAATTTTAACTTGCATTCTGTATCTTTAAAAGCCTGTCTGATATAAATGATTTGGTCATGGAGTCTGACAAACTACTAAGATTGAATTTTCATTATATATATATATATATATATATATATATACCAAACCCCTCTGCACAAGCAAGATGCGACACAAGGTCAATTTCATATGGGGATTTTAACCGGTTTGATTTTAGAGTTTTCCTTCTCTTAGACTGGTTACTTAGCTAGGGTTAAAGAGCCCAGTGTTCCCTGCTATTTATCCATAGCTGGAGGGAGAATTGGATTCATACCTTTCCCAAAGGTATTAGTGCCATGTGAAATGCAAACAACTTCGTCCAGGAATTGAACTCTAACCATTACACCACACACCTCCATTTTTGACACACATTATATATATATATATATATATATATATATATATATATTTATATATGATAGATAGATAGATAGATAGATAGATTAAGATAAAAGGATATGAGACACAATATGCTGTTAAAGTGAAAACATTTTATATCATATTCATAGCTAATATTGAACAATATTTCAATTTATAAAAATCATCTTCAGAGCTTGTTTTTATTCCGAAAATAATTTGAATTCAAAACGAAAACATTGATGTTCCAAAAATGTTTTGGAACATCAATGTTTTCGTTTTGAATTCAAATTATTTTCAGCTCCTCTCTCGATGAGTCCGGAGTAAAAACAAGCTCTGAAGATGATTTTTATAAATCGAAATATTGTTCAATATTAGCTATGAATATGATATAAAATGTTTTCACTTTAACAGCATATGTGTGTTTTCATATCCTTTTATCTATACTAAATACTGTCAGTTCATTTCCTTTCTCTTAACGTTTATATATATATATATATATATATATATATATATATATATATATATACATACATACATATGTGTGTGTATATATGAGATTTTAGGTTTGACATAACAGAAATATATATATATAAGTTAAGAGAAAGGAAATCAATCTGACGGTATGAGTATAGATAAAAGGATATGAAAGCAACACAATATGCTGTTAAAGTGAAAATATTTTATGAAGCTATGAATATGATATAAAATGTTTTCACTTTAACAGCATATTGTGTGTTTTCCTATCCTTTTATCTATACTTATACCGTCAGATTCATTTCCTTTCTCTTAACTTTATATATATATATATATATATATATATATATATATATATATATATATATATTCACACCTCTTACATAGGATTAGGATGTAACACCAGGTTTATTTCTTAATCAAAGAGTTTAACAGGTTTGAATTTAGAGTTTTCCTTCTCCTTGACTGGTTGCCTAATCAAGAGCCCTGTCTGCCCTACTATTTACCCATAGCTGAGAGAGAAAAGTTGGATTCATTCCTTTCGTGTTTATTTCCTATAACATCAACCATTATACCACGTGCCTCCAACTGAAGTTTCAAATTATTAGCATCTGTATTTTTTAGTTAATAGATCATTTTTATTTCTCTGAATTTTGGACACCTAGCATCGTAGGTAAACAGTTCTAAGTGACAGTTATCTCTAGGCTGCATGTTCAATCCTGGTCAGGGGCAGCAGTAACACAGAATAATAATTAACACAGCTTAACACCGGTACCCCAGCTATGGTTAGCAGAATGAGAAAAGGATACCCCTGTGGATTAAATAAAAGGTTGGGTTCAAAGTTTCATGATGGCTCCCGATTACGTCAAGAAGGTCAGAGGGTACATCGGCCGAAATGTTGTACAGATAACAATAGAGATGAGGACAATAGTCCGAATAATCCAAATAATACAGATTATTTCTAATTTAGTTGCCTGCTACATACAAGGGTCGGATGAAATGTTCATAGTCTAACCAAAATACTCTCATGGAATGTGACTAAATGAGGTTTATTTTTCAACATATTCCCCCTTGCAGCCCACACACTTCTTCCATCCGTGTTGCAGTGCTTGAATCCCATTGGTAAAAAAAAAGTCATCAACCTCATCAGCAAGATTCGAACGCAACTGCACCGTGCGTTAAGGCAGGCCTTAAATAATGACACTAACATCGCACATCTGGGTCAATTGGACAGTGTAGTGATTTACATGCATGCCAATGAGGTAGTCCGACTTCAAGCCACGACTTACGATCAGGAGGATGTTAGTTCAATCTCTCCAATCGTCCATTACACCCCCCCCCCGATCTCGTTTTACATGCCAGATATAGTCGTGTACGCTTTGAACCACTACGGGCGTGATTTCTCTTACCACAATAACCAATGAAAGTTGATATGCCATGAAAACAAAGAAACCAAAACAAATTAAGTCATTTTATATTCTATGACTTAAGTAAGTAAAATATTGTTACATAATTATTGGGACCCTAATACTTATATAAGGTAGTGTAGAAACATAATGGCGATTAGTGCAGCTGATGGCCTTGAGAGTGAGTGACGGCGCTTGACCTCACTCTCACCTTGCCTTCCGGGGATAAATCGTGAGAACCGGAAGGCATAGAAGACCCTGTCTTCCGGTTTAAGTAAGTAAGTCTCAATCAGTTAGCAAGTAGGAGCTGAGCTCGTAAAATGTGCGCAGATGTCTGGTTTGGGGATTTACAAATAAAGTAACATCAAAGTAAATCGAAGTCTTGTGTTTATTACCTAAAAACTAACAATGACACAGGGCTTCTGATAACGAGAAATCCCTAACAGAAACCAGACCCGAAGTCCCCAAGAAAGTCCAGACCTTAGAAGAGACCAGACAAGATGTTAGAAGATAGAACCAAAGCCGGCCAGAAGAAAATACAACCAGAAGTAAGAAGTGAAGAAGAAGGCTATGCAACAATATATCAGAAATAAAGAAGTAACTTCTGATGAGATTTAAAATCAAATCCCATCAAATAAATAATAAAGATACTTCATTTAAGAAATATATATATTTACCAACCCCTCCGTGCAAGCAGGATGTGACACAAGGTCAATTTCTTAAGCAGAATTTAACAGGTTTGAATTCAGAGTTTTCATTCTCCTAGACTGGTTACCTAGCCAAGGTTAAAGAGCCCAGTTAGAGAGTAGTTGGATGCATACCTTTCTCATGGGTATTAGTGCTATGTGAAATGTAAACCGCCTTGTCGAGGATTTAAACTCGGATCGATGAGTCCATTTTTCCTACGACTCTAGCCATTACACCACATGCCTGGATCATTTAGGAAATATAAACAGTTAAAATGTGGAGAAAGGTAGACAAACATGGGATGTTGTACAAAATGGATGTTTATTGTACAACATCCCATGTTTGTCTACCTTTCTTCACATACTGTTAGATTAATTTACTCTTATTTCTCCCATATATATATATATATATATATATATAGTCATCCATATTGAAGTAAGTCAGTTAGACAGTCAACAATTGGTTTGAGCAATATGACTGGCCAAGCACAACTGCACCAGTGTCAAGAAAACTGGTATTTATGGGAATTCAGAACAGTCCACCCATGCTTTGGGGAGTCCATTCCCTGAGTCCTGATTGGCTGCTTGGTTTGTAGGGTCCTCTGAGGCTCCATAAATCTGCCACTTTTCAGTGGTCTTTACGGCATCTCAGAATCGTATTCAATTACGACTGTTTGCCGTGTTGTCTTGCCAATTCGACGGTAATTGGACTTAGTATTCTATAATCCACAGAAACCATGCCTCGACGCATCATGTTTCCTCAGTGTGGCTAGACATTTGTAAGCTACTTACTGACGGGATAGAAACCCGATTGATTCAGCATCAGTCGGACAGCCCAACAGCTCGACTATTGTCACCTACAGAATGGGAAGGGGATTTTAGCTGTTTTAATACACACATCTTCAACTTTTGAACATGAAGGTAATTATTATTGAGGTAAAGCTGACACACTGCTGTTAATGCAAATATTAAATCATTTTTTATTTTTTCCTTTTAACTATTTTCTTTTTCTTTTAGTTTTGTTGCAGATTAAAATCTACTTCAGGAATAGTTTTAACGTCCCTCTTGAAGTTTCTATACATTTCTTTTATTCTATTATGGCCACTCATGTTATAAAGAAGCACATGACTAGTCGTTTTGCCTTTCCAAGTTCATTTAAATGCTGAACAACACTTGAATATCCAAGTCCTCACCACTTCAAGCAAAGCTGAATGTCAACTTGAATTAAATTCAATGTAAACAGGTGCAGATATAA
The DNA here is from genome assembly GCA_023376005.1 of Doryteuthis pealeii. NCBI lineage: Eukaryota > Metazoa > Mollusca > Cephalopoda > Myopsida > Loliginidae > Doryteuthis > Doryteuthis pealeii. The sequence continues at coordinate 53,813,734 of CM042150.1, forward strand.
CATGTCATACATATAAAAAGTAAAGTCGACAGGGCGGCCTAAAGTCGGTATCAGCCAGTCAGCGAGGGAGTCTATCCCCTTTTCAATAGCGCTAGACCAAGGAGATTGTTTTAGCATCTGAGGTGGGGCGCCACACCTACCATCAGCTCCTTACTTTACCACACAGATCCCTGTGCTACTCATACGCTGAGTTGGCGGGGACCGGTATCAAACTAGGAACCTTGTGGTTTCTAGCCGAACGCTCTACCGACTGAGCTTATATACTACAACTAAATTATAATGTATGATACATACACTACGACTAAATTATAACGTATGATACATACACTACGACTAAATTATAACGTATGATACATACACTACAACTAAATTATAACGTATGATACATATACTACAACTAAATTATAACGTATGATACATATACTACAACTAAATTATAACGTATGATACATATACTACAACTAAATTATAACGTATGATACATTACTACAACTAAATTATAACGTATGATACATTTACTACAACTAAATTATAATGTATGATACATATACTACAACTAAATAATAATGTATAATACATATACTACAACTAAATTATAATGGTCTGATTTCTTATTGTGGATACCTTTATTACCATGACATAACAAAATGGCACATTGTAGCAAGATTTTATGTTAGGTTTGGTTTGTTTTGTTTTACAGCATATCAACCTCAGTGGATCATTTAATGCCGATAAAGTTTTGAAATAAATTAATTCTTAATGGATACACAATTTTTTTTAATATAAATACATTTTTCTATTTAACCCATAGATGGGACCCTAACAGGCACTACCACTCTGAGTCAGAGTGGACCTAGGAGCAATGGTGATGAAGGGGTGCTCCACATTCCCTAAATCTCCCGAACTGGAACCTCACCATCAGATAGAGTTTAACGTCATTCCCAGGACCCTCAGCCACTGCCTTCTAGCACCCATATGATAAAAAGGCTTGGGGTTTGCCATAAGGGCAATAGGGTTGGGGCAATCATACAGGAGCTAGGGCTTAACGTGACCGGCTGATTGATCAGAGGGGGCCTCTCCGATCGCCCGTCTAGCCTAAGTAAGTGTCTAAGTGGAGTGTTGCAGGTCATGGACTGCTCATCCACCAAGACTCCGTCCTTAAGCATCACGGGTCGCCACCCATGGCCAAAAGGTGGTCCCATTTGAGGGAGTCTTACCTCTCTACAGAGGTGCAGTCAGTGCATTCTAATGCCCCAGCCTACAGGCCGGGTGATGTTAGGGAAATACCATAAAAATATCCTAACTTGAAGAATAAAAATTCCATTCAATTTTGTAACTTAATAAGTGTTGATTCCATAATCACACTCATGCAACAATGATCTGATTTTTTTATACGCTTAAATGTTGGAGTCACTCATGGTGTAACAGTTATCATTGTAAGAAGTGGACTCAGCCACTGAGTTCAAATCCTGAACAAGTCTGATTACATTTTAAATAGTGTTAAAGTGGAAGGTATGAATCTAACTATTCTCCCTCCAGATATGGGTAAATAGTAGGGCAGACTGGGTTCTTTAACCTTGGTATGGCAATCAGTCTAGGAAAAAGAAAACTCAGAATTCAAACCTATTAAACTCCGCTTAAAAATTCACCTTGTGTTAAATCCTGCTCATGTGGAAGAGTTGGGTAAATAGGTCCAGTTAAACCTGGAATGGTAGTGCCTATTACAATCTTCTCTAAGGATCAAAATAGATTTGTTTAAAAATGATTCCTGTTCAAGACACACTACATGACAAAACTAGGTTATGAGACCAGTAATAATGAATGATGATATTTATTACAAATGCTGAAAAAAAATTCCTATCAACAAGGAAAGAAAAAAAGAAAGAAAGAAAAAAAAATTATTAATTGATGCATAAAATGATACAGATAATAATGATAATAGTAATAGTGAAATACCATCAGCCAACACTGATGTGAAAAACTCAAAAGGAGTGAAAAAAATAATAATAATAATAATAATAATAATAATAATAATAATAATAATAATGGTATATGCACAAGCCTGAATCTGTCCTGGAGAATGAGATACACAAAATTCTCTGGGACTTTGAGGTACAGATGGATCACCTAATCCCGGCCAGGAGACCAAACCTAGTTTTGATTGACAAGAAGAGGAAGACTTGTCATCTCCTGGATTTTGCCGTCCAGGCCGATTACAGTGAAAATGAAAGAAAGCGAAAAGATCAACAAATACTTGGACCTTGCCAGAGAATGGAGAAAACTGTGGAACATGAGGGTGAAGGTTGTACCAATTGTAATTGGGACCCTTGGAACGATCCCCAGGGATCTGGAAAAGAGTATGGATGAATTGGAAATCAGAGGCAGAATAGAGACCATCCAGACTACAGCATAGTTGAGATCGGCTGGAATACTCAGAAGAGTCCAGGAGACCTAAGGAGACTTGCTGTCACTCAACCTCCAATCAACCACCGGCTGCGGCAAGTGTGAAAAACTCGAATGGAGTGAAATAATAATAATATTATTTTTTTAAACAAATGCTTTTTAAATGAATTTTCTTTTCTTTTTTTTATTTTTCACAAATAAATATTTTACAGACATGATTATTTTCATCATTTCATCATGAACATTTTTACACTTTAGTGCAAAAAAATTTTTTTTTCTAAATTGTAACTGCTGATCAGAGATTAGTAGAAGTACAATTAAAGTTAATTTTAATTCACCTGTTGTTTGTAAAAGATGGAAGAAAAAAATCAATAACAAACAAAAAATATTGAGGAGAAGCAATTTTAATAAAGTGAAATAGTAGTTTAGATTTAAGAAAAAAAAAGAATGGTGAAAAAAAAAATGATCAACTGATGATGCTTCAAACATGAAAATATTAGCATCTGTATTTTTTATCTAATAAATTATTTCTAATTATATTTCCTGCAACATATGAGGGTCAGCTGAAAAGTTCATAGCCTAACCAAATATTCTCATGTGACTAAATGAGGTTTACTTATTTTCCCTCTTCATTATTCCTCTTTCTCCTCTCTTATTTCCTCCTTCATTATTCCTCTTTCTCCCTCTCTTATTCCCTCCTTCATTATTCCTCTTTCTCTCCTCTATTCTCCTCCTTCATTATTCCTCTTCTCCTCCTTACTCTCCTCCTTCATTATTCCTCTTTCTTCCTCTCTTACTCTCCTCCTTCATTATTCTCTTTCTTCCTCTCTTACTCTCCTCTTCATTATTCCTCTTTCTTCCTCTCTTACTCTCCTCCTTCATTATTTCCTCTTTCTCCCTCTCTTACTCTCCTCCTTCATTATTTCTCTTTCTCCCTCTCTTACTCTCCTCCTTCATTATCCTCTTTCTTCCTCTCCTACTCTGTCTCCAATCTTCTTCTCCTTAGCCCATTCTCTTTCACTCCTTATTATATTTTAGATATATAATTTTCCTTAAATGAATACTAGGTTTTTGTTCTTTTCTTTTTTGTTTTTGAGAAAAAGTTTATTTATTTTGTAGGTCCCAACACATGAGGTTCAGCTGAAAAGTTCATAGGCTGATCCAAGATACTCTCATGGAATGTGACTAAATAAAGTTTGCTTTTTTTAACATAGTACTCCCTTGTGATTCACACTTCTTCCACTGGTATTGCAGTGTTTGGATCCCATTGGTCAAAAAAAGTCATCAACAGCAAATATGACAATATCATATGAACTTTTCAGCCCACCCTTGTATGCCAAATAATGATAAAATATATTTAAAGTGTTTCACCTGAAACTTTTAATGAATTTTATAATCAATGAATAGAAAATCCGTCGGGTTGGACAGCCGGATCTCTCCACCAAAAAAATATATTCTCCTAACTTCCAAAGTCCACTGACCAAGTCCTTGCTGCCTGCAACAATTTTTTCTAGCAGTCCTTCACCAAAGCTCAGTCACCTCTTCTTCCTTGTTGTACGTCAGTGCCCTCGTCAGCAAGATTGGAATGCCACTATACTGGTGTGTTCAGGCAGGCCTTAAATAATAATTCACTACCCTGACTAAAATCCCACATCCGAGTCAATTGTGCAATGTAGTAATTTGCATGTGCGCCAACAAGGTAGTCCGATGTCAAGCCACGACTCTCGATCAAGGAGGATTCAAGTTCAATCTTCCTAATAATGATCTTATTTTGCACGCCAGACATATTCATGCATGCTTTGAGCTATCACGTGCGTGACTTCTCTCACAATAAATTTTTAAACTCAATTACTATTAATTTTTATTTGTTTTAGTTTCTTTCTTTAATGGCATATCAACCTTCATGAGTTACTTAATGCTAAAGGCATCCTTGTAGACAAACAGTAGTGGTATTTTAATCCATAGTTGTGGGAGTGGTGAGCGAGTTCATACCTTTCCAAAGGATATTAGTCCTAAAGTGAATGTAATAGTGCAGCTGGAGTTAGAACTTGCTTACTATGATGTCACAGTCCAGTACATTAGCCACTATGCCATGAGTAAGTAAAAGTCGTTGAGGTGGCCTAATGTTGGTATCAGCCAGGCAGCGAGGGAGTCTATCCCCTTTTCACTAGCGCTAGACCAAGGATATTATTTTAGCGTCTACCATCAGCTCCTCACTTTACCGCACAGATCCCTGTGCTACTCATACCCTGAGTTGGCAAGGGCCAGTATCGAACCAGGAACATTGTGATTCCTAGCCAAACGCTATACCGACTGAGCTAAACCAGAATTCTTAATCAAAAACTCAAATTTAAAAAATAAGGAATAAAATTGGATAATAGATAATTATCTATACATAGGGCAGTTGTGTGTATATGTATGTCTGGAGGAAACTTCTTTTACAATTAACAATAAATAACAATTAATGACAAAGTAAATATATATACACATTAAATATCTCCTGGGCTTGGTTTGAGCTAAAATAATAGAGATTTGATTTATATTCATGAAGATAATTAAAAAATAAAATTTAAATGATAACAGCATGGTTTTTTTTTTCATTTAATATTTTAGATAGTAGACATTAACATTTCTTTTCAGAGTAGCTGGATCAATGCAAGGTTTATTTTTTTACATAGAGTTTAAATGGGCATCCCATGAGGATTCAACTCACGATTCAGTAATAATGGATCTGCGGGACTAAGTTAAAAAAAGTCCCCCTCTACCCAGGCGACGCGGGTATCCGCTGCTAGTTTTGTTCTAAAGATAGAGTTGAGAACCTTGTGATTCCTAGCAGAACACTCTACCGACTGAGCTAGACAAGGGCATTTAATGTTTTTCTATTTTCAGCTTACATAGCAGCTAAATCTGTTGTACCTAGAATTTCACTAATTACAGAGTAAATTGGTAGAGTGGCCTATTGTCGGTATCAGCCGGACAGCAAGGGAGTCTATCCCTTTTTTGCTAGTGCTAGGCAGGGGTATTGTTTTGCTGCGTACAGCCACTTACCTCCCATCACACAAACCATCTAAATAAGATTAACAAGATATGCTGGGCACTGTTGTAGAAGTAAGGACAAAATCATAAGTGACATTCTCCAATGGTCTCTGACACATCAAAGTTACCCTGACCAGCAAAGACTTATATTCATCAGCTCTGTGCGGACACTGAGTGCCGTCTTGAAGACTTGACAAGTATTATGACATAGAGAGAGAGAGAGAGAGAGAGTCAAGGGAATACATGCTGTCAATAGGTCTTAATGATGATGAAATGTGAGCAAACAGAATTTTAACTTGGCTTCCATTTCTGTATAGAATTATATACCACCTGCCCATCCTTAAAAAACCGTCTGATGAATCATGTTAATAACTTTCTAATTAACTTATTCATTCCAACTATTTTTTTTTAAATAAATATATTACATCTCCCAATCTCAGACAAACAAAGGTAGTCATTTCAATGAAATTTGAAATAATTCATTTGCCTGGTCTGCAAATATATTAGAAGCAATAAAAAGACAATTAGATTGATTTTAATGGCATGTCAACCCTACTGGAATTATTTTATGCTTTCAAGTTAGGAAATTGCATTGTATTGTACATTCTAATTTAGTTTTAATAAGTGGGTTAGTTTTATGGCATGTCAACCCTTGTTGGGTTATTTAAAGCCAAAATCATGTTTTTTCTTTTGCAAGCAATTATATAGTTTCAATTTGGTTTGGTTTATCAGTTTAACAGCATATCAACTCCTTATGGATTATTTAATACTGAAATATGAATAAATTTTAAAACAGATGTTTCTCTTATATGAACTCCTAACAAGTACTACCAAAGTGAACCTGGGAGTAATGACAATGAAGAGGTACTCTCAGATCACCAAAATTGGAGCCTTGCCATCAGATACAGTTTAGTGTCATACCCCTTTTGGGAGTTCCTGCTCCTCTGCAGGAGATACAGACAGCATATTCTAAGCCCTGCTGACAGGGCGGGGACCACTAAATATGTAGAAAACAAGTTAAAAACCACACCCCAAAGTGGTATTATTTTTATAAAAAGATGAAAAGCAGTGACACAAAAATATGTGCACATCTAATTATGTTTGAGGTTTTATAGTATCAAAAATTACTTTGGCAAAAGACAGATTCATTTTGAACGAGGCAAAACTCCAAATTGGTGGAAAGCATTTAAAGATATACTACAAATAAAAAGAACCATTAGAAAAAAAAGAAAAAATAGTGAAGTAAAACTCAAGCCAATTAGGTGTAAACATTCGAGACTCTAAAAAATCCTTCCATTAACAAGGATGCTATATTAAGAAAGGATTCGTCTATTTCAATACAATGATGCGTTTGCTGTAAAAGGTCAAAGTTCAGCATGCCAAATTTGACTATTTGTTTGAGGAAATCATTTTAGAATTGGCAAAGGAAAGATCTTTAAACCACCATTTATGCAAAAATACTTTATATAAAACTTTTGACATTCTAGGTTTATACAAAGTATTATTCTACAGTTTGTTGGGTACTAAGTCCAATTACCGTCGAATTGGCAAGACAAGACAGCAAGCAGTCGTAACTGAAATACAATTTTGGTTTGCTGCAAAGACTACTGCAAAATGACAGGATTTATGGAGCCTCAGAGGATCCTACAAACCAAGCAGCCAATCAAGACTCAGGGAATGGAATCACCCAAATGCATGAGTGGACTGTTCTGAATTCTCATAAGTACCAGTTGTCTTGACACTGGTTCAGTTGTGCTTGGCCAGTCACATTGATCAAACCAATAGTAGACTGACTGACTGACTGACTGACTGACTGACTTCAATACAAACATTAATTGTACTATTTCTCTGAATTTTTTAGATGAGTCTTGATGATTAGTATTATTTGGATTATTCGGACTATTGTCCCCATCTTCATTATTATCTGTACAATGTTTCGCCCGATGTGCCCTCCGGCCTTCTTCAGGTATTTCTTGTTGGACTCGGGAACCTTCTTTTCGTATTCGGGAACCTTCTTGTCATAATTGGGAGCCATCACGGAACCTAACCCTTTATTCAGTCCATGTGGGTATCCTGTTCTCATTCCACTAACCATAGCTGGGATACAGGTGTTAAGCTGTGTTAATTATTATTCTATGTTACTGCTGCTCCTGACAGGATTGAACCTGAAGTCTAGAGAACTATTACTTAATCTTAATCTAACTCCTTTATCCACTAGGCCATGTGTCCAAGAAATACCTGAAGAAGTCTGGAGGGTGCATCGGCCAAAACTTTGTACAGATAACAATGAAGATGAGGACAATAATACAAATAATACTAAACATTAATTGCTTTTTAGAATGCACACAGATAACAATGAAGATGAGGACAATAGCCTGAATAATACAAATAACACTAAACATTAATTGCTTTTTAGAATGCACACATTGTTTGATAACAATAGTGAAATCATAATGGTATTTCAATTTTAGTATAAACTGTAGACAGAATTTAATCACTAAACCATAATGAATTATTCCTAGTTGAACAATATTTCCAGTTAACTGACTACAATTTCAACAGTATAAAGACAATAAATCAGTGGTTCCCAACGAAAATATCATAAAATGTGTTCTTAATTGTGCTTGCATATTATTTGAAATGAACTTAATTGTTATTAAGAACACATTTTATGATATTTTCTTGTTAAAACATGCAGTTGTATTGATTCAAACAAATTCGTATTTTCAGTGTAGATTTATTGTGAAATGAAAATGGCCGACCAAAACATAAGGCTTCCTCAAAGTGAAAGAAACAAGGGAAGGTTACTCTCATTTATGTAGCTAATGTTCAGATTACCAAGTTAATTACAATTAGAAACCAATAGTAATTCAACATTTCATTGATACATTTATTATTTATTTATCAACAAAAAGCAGTTGAGATATCATGGGTATAATTTGTAGAGAAACCTATGTTGGCTATCTATTTACTTGCAAAATATAACAAAAATATAACAACGGTCCACTTTCAATTACTCTAAAGAAAAATTAGAGTTAAGTATATTGCTCATCTTCGAGACACATAGTCTAATGGTTAGAGTTGTGGGAAATGGACTCGTCAACCAGAGTTCAATTCCTGGATGAGGCTGTTTGCATTTCACATGGCACTAATACCCTTGGGAAAGGTATGAATCCAATTCTCCCTCCAGCTATGGGTAAATAGCAGGGCAGATTGGGCTCTTTAACCATGGCTAGGTAACCAGTCTAGGAGAAGGAAAAAACTGAATTCAAACCTGTTAAACTCCGCTCAAGAAATTGACCTTGTGTCACATCCTGCTCGATGGTTGGTAAATACATATAATTCTCATCTATAGTGGAGCTGTCTACTTTATATGTACTAGCAAATATATGCACCCTCCGGGTGCAAGTATTTAAGTTTAAATGTAATGAAATATTAGATTAAATCAGAAAGGCTAATGAAACTAATTAAGAATTCAGATAAAAAGATTTGAAACGGAGGGGGTATAATCGGAAAATAGAACAACTGAAACTTACTCTTTCATCACTTTCGTTTTTCAATGCTAAATTTTCCTAATTTAACTATTTAGTTAAAATAGGAAGTAAAGAATAAAATTACAATTATTTCTTCTTGTTAATGAATTTCTTTTAGGATTTATTGAAGAGATTTTTACTCATATTCATTAAGATAAAACCAAAAAATTAGAAATCAATAATACCAAGCACATTTTTATAAAAATCAGTTTTTTTAATATCAATATGCAAATTAGCTTTACGTTTACACTGAAAACTGGTATTTTGTTGTATATATAAATACAATTGCATGTTATTAGTATTTAGGTAAGGCCAACAGTATTAATAATGTCAAACAGTTTTATTATTAATTGAAGTTTAAATAGAAATAGAATCATGGAGAATGTGACGTAAATAACTAAGGGAATTGAGACTTGAGTAGTAATATAGTTTCGGTTACAGACAGAAAAACACACAATCTCCATTATAATAAGATTGTGATGGGTAAATGTTCACGTGTTCAGTTACTTGATACTATTACTACAATCCCTTTATTTAGTAGTATGCTGTATTCAATATTGACTACTGATAAAGACAAAGATATTGGAGTAGGTACAATGCTATTATGTGTCAACAATAAGGAATGATGAGACTGAATGTTTATTTTTCATTACGTATATGGTTAAAATGGTTGGATGTATAGAGTTTAGAATGTTGTATAATGCATTAGAGTGTTCTTTGTTTAGATAATGTTGTCTATTGAATTTCAGCATAGCTTATTGTATGGGAAATAAAGTTTGCAAGAGTGCCATACCGGGGTGTATGTGTGGATATGAGAATAACTTGGGCTTGTGTATAGTCCTTTTTGATGGATCTACCATAATTGTTGTTGAAAGATAAATGGCTACATTGTTGGTGAGTAGCTAAGGGACATCTATCTATTGTCACCTCATATAGGACACTGGTTTTTGCCTATTTGCCTGTGTGTGTTTAAAAGACTTGAATAGATTCTAGTGCAGTCGTTCCCAGCCTTTTCCTATTTCCGCACCCTTAAAAGAGTTTTGCTCTGACCTCACACCCCTACAATTTATACTTTTGTTCAAAAATATAAAATGTGAATCCATACTACAGTTTTATCAAAAGATCATATATATTTCACTCTCTAAATCTAATATAATATGTAATATTTTCTTTGACATGATTAAGGGTAATAATAATCTGAAATAAAGAAACGAAAATACAAATAATATCAATTACAAAAGAAAAAAATTTAATCTAAATTTGAACGGAAGCTTGTCACCCCCTATACTAAGTACGACACCCAGAGCCTGAAGTGGTTTACGAGCGAGCCCTCGTCTCATGCTCCACGGGGAGTTTGAAACAAGACGGCGACGGCAAAATCCCGCCTGTCGCGGATGTCAAGTCAGTTGGCCTTTTCGAGCACGCCGCCGCGTATGCATCGACGACAAGCCACGCCCGACGGAGATGGCGAACCGTCCCGCCGAACGCAACAGCCGCCGCTACTAGCAACAGATGACTGCTATGGCAGGCTCCAGCGGAACGAAAAGAGACACTTTTCATAATACCGTGGCGACACCGGTCGCGGTTCCAGCTTAGAGGCTTTCAGCCGTTATCGCGCTGAGGCAGCTTGGCACCGCCGCTCGTGCAAGCACCCCTGGTTGGAAATCCTGATTCTAGAGATAAGTTCAAAAACTGGGTCTTTAGCAGTATATTTTGATTTTGTTGGAAAATATATTATTTTGTTGGTAAATTGTATTTGCTTCTTGAATGAGTTTTATGGATCTCTGCCAGTGGACAAAAGGGAAATTGTCATTTTCTCAACTTTTTACAATCAAACATGGTAACTATCAAATGAATACAGTGGTACCTTGACATATGAGTTTGATTTGTTAGCTGTGGGGGTGAGAGAGTTCATACCTTTCCCAAAGGTATTAGTCAGAAGGTGAACAGAACAGAGTGACTAGAGTTCAGACTTGCTTACTATGATGTTGCATTAACCACGGAGACTCTCCGCACTAGTAATTTGGATGCCACTATGGTCTTGCATTTTCCCTTAATAAACTCAACATAAAATTAACCGGAGTTAATTTGCATTATATATATATATATATATATATATATATATATATATATTTATATAGTTTCCTTATATCAACAAAGGCCCTGAAGAAGATCTACTAAACAGATTGAAACACTGCAGTGTTGGCTGAATAAATACCACTCATTTTATTTGAACCTGTGTTTTTTCAAAAATCTTTTCACTATATTACATACTGTCAGATTCACTTCCATTTTTCTCTTCACACACACACACACACACACACACACACACACACACACACACATATATATATATATTATAAACAAAATCACTTTAAAAACATTTTTCTTAAATAAATCAAGAAAGTGATTAAATACTGGCTAGAAGAGCTGGATTAAACTTAAAAGAAATTTGTATACAATTCAACTACAACTGTTAGATGAAACATGTGAACTAAATGTGTGTGTATGTGTAACTGTAACCTTGCAAAAACAGCCCATTAGCAAGATTTTTATGAAAGTAATATTTTCAAAAACCTCTAGAATAAAGAATTTCCAGTCCAATTTGTAAATGGTCTTTATTTGTGCCTCCTTTTTTTTTTTTAATCAACCAAATGTTAGATATAACAAAAATAACTATGAAACACTAATTAGAATCATTCACTCTTTCCTAAATAGAAAAAATCAATATCATAGACTGCAAATACCACAGGAACCCAAAAGGTTGTCGAGTTTTGATATAAAATTACATATACATAAATTTACAAGTAAAAAGTAAAGTCGGCGGAGTGGCCTATTGTCAGTATTGTGTTAGTATAACATTCAGTTCTAAGACTAACAACAACAAGAAAGGAATTAATATTTCCCTTAATTCAAACTATTTATTGGCTAGACATAAAACAACAAACAATATAAAGTCCTTCCTTTATATAAAGTTGAGTTTAAGGGACTTACCAGCGCGTAGGAGAAGATATCTTAGGGTGGTTTCCTGAATTCGTTGCCTCGTGGTACCGCGGGTAAAATCTGTCTGACCACTTTTTGGATATTGCGCCAAAACTCTGGGCTATCACGTGATTGGTATATCCAATCACAGAGCCTCTCCCTCACTCACTCTATATACAGGAATAACCATTTTACTGACCCAACATCAGTATCAGCCAGATAGCAAGGGAGTCTATTCTCTTTTCACTAGCACTAGACCAGGGAGATTATTTTTGCATCTGAGAGCACCACACCTACCATCAGCTCCCCACTTTTCAAGCTGTGCTACTCATGCGCTGAGTTGGTGAGACCCAGTATCAAACCCGGATGTTCTACTGACTGAGTAGAAGAGCCTTAAAAATTTGTAGATTACCAAAGAAAGAAAATAGAAAAAATTTGTTTTAGTATCTGTTAAATTTTTTTAGCTGCATGCAATCTTAAACAAGACTTGGAAACAACACCCCACGAGAAAACAGCTGTACGGGCACCTGCTCTACATCACAAACCATCCATGCAAGACGAACAAGACATGCCGAACACTGCTGGAGAAGCAAGGATGGACTCATAAATGATGCTCTTCTGTGGAAGCCGTCTCATGGGCACGCCAGTGTGAGCCGTCCAGCAAAGACATACATTGATTAGCTTTACTGGATGCCATGCAGAGGATCTCCCGGGAGTAATGAATGATAGAGAGGGGTGGTGAGAGATTGTCATGGATATCCATGCTGCTAGTGCAACAATGATGATGATGATGATGATGATGAACTGTGAAATAATTTATTTTGTGTGTATTTGACAAGATTAGAGTAGATTATCCTAGCTAGAGGCTTGACTGGGAAAAATTGGTCTAATTGGCTTAAAGATTGCTTGTCTCTTTAAATGAAATAGGTTTGTGTGGGTAATCTAATTTCTAATGTTGATAACCAGTCACTACTTGGTATGTGAAGTTAATTAGGGAATGTCTGTGTGTGTGTGTGTGTGTGTGTGTGTGTGTGTGTGTCTGGATGCCAAAAAAAAAAAGGCAATGGTATGAATATAAATGCAATTAAAACATTTTTTAAAAAAAGCCTAACAAATGTTTGCATTATCATGTTACAGCTGAATCATAATTATTGCACTTCTGAATATATTTGCATAGATTGAGTGAAACAAAACTAACTGATGTGTCAAATTAGTTAGGATTTGTGAGCTTGGCTAGAATATACAAAAAGCAAAGAAAAAAATGTTTATATCAGTAAGGTTATTTGCCTCTCATCCCACTTACGAGGGCTTGACACAAGGACATGTTTATGTGGGCCCACCCACAAGCCGAAGATCATGGGTGGTAGACATAAAAATTGCGTCGATCCCGTTGGCATTCCCCCTCAAGGAAGGCGCCTACTGGGATCGACGCTATTAATTTTACTTTACTGGTCCAGTGGCCGAAGCAGACTGGACGGGTGGATTAGGTAAGGGTATTTGCCTGCTCATCCCACTTATGAGGGCTGGACACAAGGTCTCGTTTTTACGTGGGCACATAAAATTGCAAGGATCTGGGGGGATGGCCCCCCTGGATCGATGCCATGAACTGTACTTCACCGGTCCAGAGGCCGAAGCACACTGGACCCCCAGCCGAGGCCGGGTATAGAAGGTAAGTCTCAAAGCATAGAATCTGGAACAGATACTACACTTTGATCCTCCCCTTTTAGGCCAGGGAATGTTTATATCAGTAAGTGTAGTGAAGGAATGTGGTGTAATAGCTACCATCCTAGGAAATGGACACAGCGACACGAGTTCAAATACTGGATGAAGCTGTTTGCATTTCAGAATTCTGGTTGCCGCGTTTGTTTACTATGACTATATTAACATAAAAGGAAAAGGATTCGATGACCCGAGTTCATGTCTTGGGAAAGGTATGAATCCAATTATTCTCCCTATAGTTATAAATAGTAGGGCAGGCTGGGCTCTTTAACCTTGGTATGGCAACCATTCTAGGAGAAAGAAAACTGATTAAGAAATTGATTATGAGTCACATTTTACACATGCAGAGGGGTTGGTAAATATATATATATATATAATAGACATAGCAAACAGAATTCAAATCCTGGATGAGGCTGTTTGCATTTCACATAGCACTAATACTTATGGAAAAGGTATGCATCTAAATATTCTGCTTCCAGCAATGGGTAAATAGTAGGGCAGACTGGGCTCTTTGACTTTGGTATGGCAACTGGTCTAGAAGAAAAACTGGATTCAAAACTGTTAAACTCCTCTTAAAAATTGATCTTGTGTTGCATCCTGCTTATGTAGAGGGATTGGTAAATATATATTAGGAGCTGCACATGTTGTAATGGTTATCATTGCAGAAAATAGATATGGCAAACAGAATTCAAATCCTGGATGAGGCTGTTTGCATTTCACATAGCAAAAGGTATGCATCCAAATATTCTGCTTCCGGCTATGGGTAAATAGAATAGTAGGACAGACTGGGCTCTTTAACCTTAACTGAATTTAAAACTGTTAAGCTCCTCTTGAAAATTGACCTTGTGTCACATCCTGCTCGTAGGGAGGGATTGGTAAATAGATACCAGTGGAGTGAATTCTTTATCCGCAGAGAAAGAGTTTGGAGATGTGTCCATGTCTAAATTAGATATGGACATGTTAATTTGTTAATTAAATTGAAGTAATAAGCTGAACAATTGATACCTTTTTGAAGGCTTTAATTAACAAACAAGATGGCTACGTTTTATTCAGTTGGAGAATGAAAGTCAAAAGAGATTGGGGTGGGGGTAGTTAAAAATTTATTACGAAATAATGATGTAATTAAAAAGAAAAAAAAGAAAAGAAAAAAATTAAAATCTGATCCACAATCCTAATTGGAAGAAACTGAAAATACATTTCCTTAAACAAACTCTTTAAAATATTTATTCAGGGAGTCTCCATCGTGCAGTGGCCACCATGCTGGTTATTGAAATAAATCAGTCAGTCAGTCAGTCAACTATTGGTTTGAACAATGTGATTGGCCAAGCACAACTGAACCAGTGTCAAGACAACTGGTATCTATGGGAATTCAGAACAGTCCACTCATGCATTTGGGTGATTCCATTCCCTGAGTCCTGATTGGCTGTTTGGTTTGTAGGATCCTCTGAGGCTCCATAAATCCTGCCATTCTGCAGTAGTCTTTGCAGCAAACCAGAATCGTATTTCAGTTACAACTGCCTGCTGTCTTGTATTGCCAATTCAACGGTAATTGGATTTAGTATTATTCTACACTGGTCTACAGCATCATAGTAAGCGAGTTGTACTATTATGTTCACTTTTGGACTAATACCCTTGGGAAATTATGGGTTAGATAGTACCATTACTGTTCTTCTACAAGGATAGTTTTGGCATCAAATAACCCATGAAAGTTGATATGCCATTATAACAAAGAAACCAAACCAAACTAAAAACAGTCTTTCAACTTTTTATAATTCATACACGTCTTTCTACCTACAGTGTACACACCATTTCCTACATTGTCTAAAATTTAATTTAAATAATATTTAAAGTTTGGAGACTATTGTAACATTTTTTCAAATTTTAATTATGCAAATTTACAAATATATCTTATTATAATGGAGATTTGATGTCTGTCTGTAACTGAAACTATGTCACTGTTTACATCATAATACCCACAGGAATTGTGCAATAATTATTTAATTTATAGCTGAAATCATTAATACACAAAATAAATCTTATTTATTAATGATGTCTATGAAAATCTTACTTAGATTTCCTCAAAGCAACCCATGTTATTAGTGTATTTAAAATCCTGTAATGTATCTGATATATCACCAAGAAATAAAGGTTTACATAATACATGGTGTGGTTAACTTGCATACTGTTTTTACCAAAACTGGGTTTCAGAAAAATTGATATTTGTCTTCTTTATTATAAAAATGTAAAAAAAATTGATATTTGTCTTCTTTATATAAAAATGTAAAAAAAATTGTATGTAAAAAAAATTGATATTTGTCTTCTTTATATAAAAATGTAAAAAAATTGATATTTGTCTTCTTTATTATAAAATGTAAAAAAAATGATATTTGTCTTCTTTATTATAAAAATGTAAAAAAATTGATATTTGTCTTCTTTATTATAAAAATGTAAAAAAAATTGATATTTGTCTTCTTTATTATAAAAATGTAAAAAAATTGATATTTGTCTTCTTTATTATAAAAATGTAAAAAAAATTGATATTTGTCTTCATTATTATAAAAATGTAAAAAAAAAATATGATACTGAGAAAAATTGAGAAACAGAAAAGATATCTACAGGTTTGATGGTTTTGCAAACCAATGCCTATTTTTAGTAGAGCATCTGTCTTATTTAACAAGGCTTCCTTGGGGTAAGGAGGGATATGAGTTCAAGCCTCATTGACAGGTTATTGTTTATCATTTTTTTTATTTGTGCTGTAGAATATCAACCTAAATGAAGTGTGATAAAAAAAAAGTTACTAAAAATTAAAAGATGAAAGGAAATACTAATTAAAATTAATGATTTAAAAAAAAATTAAAATCTGTACTACCAAAATACTAAATTAGGGTCCTTTTCAAAAGGTAAAAGTTACAAAGATGAGTATATTAGTCTTGAATACCAATGCAGCTTTGTGGCATGAGAGAGACTTTGGGTAAGCGAAAAAGTAGCAGCAGCTTAAGAATTAATTGCACACGCGCGCGACACGGCAGCCTAATATAATTAAAATGCTCTTTTTCGAAAAATGTAAAAAAAGAAAATAAGCATTCTGACTTATTGGTCAAGCTGGCATCCAGGCTTAGAAAAACATACAATGTGATAAAAACAGCAGAGATAAAAGACGTTAAAAAAATAAACCCTGACATATCCACCATCGAATTGGATACCCACAGATAAGTAATTCTTTTTTTCATTGACTTCACAAAGAAATATTACAAATATTGCTCACACCTCACAGAAACAAAAACAATAAGGAACTTTGCTCTATATATATTTCTATAAAACCCCTTCACTTTGCTCTCTATATATTTCTATAAAATCCCCTTCACATGACATTTTCCGTTATATACTTCCAAACAAATTTTAAATTTTTCACATTTTCCAAAAAATAAAAATAAAACCTTACAACCGTCATACTTTTTTACTTTATATATAAGAAAACAAAAAAACAGAAAATTTACAATATTAATTACAAAAATAAAAATTATTTTTCTATAAATCTGTTGAAAACTATACGTCAACAGGCTAATACTCATCCCGTTTTGAATAAGAGAATTCGTCTAGTGTCAAATCTTGTCAATATATCTTCTTTTTTAAAAACTGTTACAATAAGATATACATAATCTGATGACCGAGAAAAATGCAGTGGAAGGGCTCACATTCGAAACTATTGTATAACTTTTTTTTTTTTTTTGTTTTGAACTCATATGACTTTCGTTTCCGCTCTTAATAACACGAATTATAAACAAGCTCTGATGACGATTTTCATAAAATCGAAATATTGTTCAATATCTGCTAAGTTATAAAATGTTTTCACTTTAACAGCATTTTGTGGTGTTTTCATATCTTTTTATATATACTCATATATTTCTATGCTAATTTTGGTTTGTTTTGTTCTTTGTTGATTATTAAACTCTTCATATCGAAATCCCATGTTTATCATCTTCATTTTGATAATGTGTTCCACCTGTAAAGACATCTCTTCTACAGGAACCTTGGAGTTGTACCCTGGACAATTGAATATCAGATTCCGGACAAAATATAAATGTAATTTGTGTCCGTGACAGCTTGCTTTCATGAATAAAGTAAGTATTAACCAAACAGTGAGGGAGTCTATCCTCTTTTTACTTGTGCTAGACCAGGGAGATAGTTTTGCCGAGGTGAAGTGCTACACCTACCATCAGCTCCCAGATGCTTTACTACACAGATCAGATTACCCAAGCTGTGCTACTCATGCATGGAGTTGGTGAGGACCGGTATCAAACCCGAAACCTTGCGATTCTTTGGTGGATGCTCTACCAACTGAGCTAAACCAGCCACTTTGCTTTCATGAATACAGTGCCCCAATTAAAATTGTGGCAAAGAGCTTCTTTTCTACTATGAAAAGATAAGATTAGTTTCTTAATTAAAAAATAAAAACAACAAAACAAAATGCAGATTGCAACCAATCTTCATCTTTTAGGATATTGAATACATTTTTTTCCTTCCATTTTGTTTTCATTGTTAGAAAATCTTTTGAGTAGCATTTTTAGCTTCATTCTTGCATAAAAATCTCTCATCAGTAATTTTTTTTTCTGTTTTTAAGATGGCATATCCAAAGAAAAGGATGTTGGCCACATATTTAGGAAAACTTCCTGGATTTGTTTAGATATTGATTTTAAATAAATTATATCCATCTATCCAACCCCTTCACACAAGAAAGACACAACAAAATGTCATTTTTTAAGTGGAGTTTAACAGGTTTGAATTCAGAGTTTTCCTTCTCCTAGACTGGTTGCCATAACAAAGTTAAAGAGTCCAGTCTTTTCTACTATTTACCCATAGCTGGAAGGAAATAGCTGGATTCATACCTTTGCTGAGAGTATAAGTGCTATGTGAAATGCAAACAGCCTCATCCAGGATTTGACCAGGTCCATTTCCAACGATGATATCATTACACCACAAGCACCTCAATTTGAAATAAATTATACAAAACAAACATTGAATAAAACAGGATTTAGGACAACTTTTTAATTAAGATTATCACTTTCTATATATTACTACTCTTTATGTACATGTGAAAATTATGTACCACTGCAATGGTGCTGGTAGCTTTTTAATTTAGTGAGTCCTGGGATGCACATATTTGATTTGAATGAGTCCCCGGGAAATTTGATGGGTCCCAACTAAAGTTTCTTAATAAATTGCAGATTTTTATCTATAAACAATTAAGGCTGTCAAAACCCTACCTTGTACCCCATACAGTGTAATTCATTTCCAAAAAAATATTGAAATGTATTTACATTAAGCTGGAAATGGTGTGGGGATTAAAAAAACTGTGACAGAGAACACGAGGTGAGTGGCCCGCCGTATTCTCGAAGGAAGCAGGCTAGGCTTTGCCTGGCATGTGGAATCAAACCTGCGTCCTTCGGAATACAAACAGGCGACACATTGGCACCGAATTCACGATACTACTGTCCTGGATGTAAGCGCCAGGTGCCCGGATGATGGCTACGAAGATTCCGGCAGCTAGGATTGGCTCAGGAATCTTGTGCGTGGGGTGCAGACACCCGGATGTTGAAGGAAAATCTTGTATAAGTAGAGGTGGGGTGACGACAGCAAGGAGTTGCGATTTTTCAGCTGCTGATGATAATAGAGTTGGTGATTGTATGACGACGACGGATTTTTTTGTGCTGTAGATTTTGTGACGGCGACGACATTGTTGACCACCCCCCCCCTCTCTTCAACAAGTCGAATTTATTTTCCCCCTCTATTTTCTTTTCTTTTTCTTACCATCTTTTTCTGCATCCTTTTAGATTTTTATGCATCAGTGATGCGGGACGCGTACCTATCAGCATCTCTGCCACTGTATATAGGGATTTTAAAATTCCATTGGATACCAAAGTTCAGTGGGTATTTTTCTGGCCGATGTTTAATTATATCAAATGAAAAGTTTGCAGAAATTATTTAACAAATATTTTTGTTAGTTTCAAAAATGCATAATTTCAATATGAGCAGTAAGCAATAAATTATATTGTCAAATATATTTTTCAAGAATTATTGTTTGAGTCTTAACACAACTAAAGAACCAACACTAAAGACTTTGAAGTTGTCTTAAAATTTTAGTATGTTAAGAATTTAACATAAATGGTGAGGTTCAATAAGTAATAAAGGCAGTGATGCTGATAGCTTTTTGATTTAGTGTGTCCTGGAATGCGCATATTTGCTTTGAATGAGTCCCCAGGAAAATCTATGGGTCCCAACTAAAGCCATCTAACTCTAAATGGTTGCATATCACCAACAAGTCCATTTCAAAGATTTTTCTCAATATCAGTAGGTTAGTAGTAATTATAGAGTCAGTTTAGCTTAGTCGGTAGAGAGTCTGACTAGGAACCACAAGGTTCCGGTTTCGATACCGACCCTTAACAACACAGCATATGAGTAGCACAGGTATCTGTGCGGTAAAGTGAGGAGCTGATGATAGGTGTGGAGCTATGCCTCAGACACCAAAAGAATCTCCTTGGTCTAGCGCTAGTGAAAAAGGGATAGACTCCTTCGCTGTCTGGCTGATACTGACTTTATGGCCACCTCGACGACTTTACTTTTTAATAATCTAGGTCACAACAAGCAAACCTCTGGTCAGAGACCCCCAGTTATATGCTTGCCAGGTCTTTACTTGGTATAGCCTTATTTCAACAGCATTAATCATAGTTCTATGATAGGAAGTATTTGTCTTGCCCCCCTCTCTCTCTCTCTCTCGGTTGCCCCCCTCCTTCCTCTGAGGACAAGATAACAATAGTGAAATGTCATCTTTTGTTTCTTCAATAACAGAAACACAATGAATGCTATGAACACTATCAGTTGTTATTATAAAACAAGATTCTATTATCTCTCCTAGATTTATTCAGTCAAGTGGAATCTGTCAACACAGATTTGACATGAAATACATTAAGAAATATAAATAGATTATTATTATCAAAACTAGCAAAAATATGCAGCCTCCGGGTGTAAGTATTCAACTTTTAATGTAATGAAATATATTAAACTAGAAGTGGCTACCCGGTGTCGACTAGGTAGGGGAGGAGGGGTAAAAAGTGTAAGTATTCAACTTTTAATGTAATGAAATATATTAAACTAGAAGCGGCTACCCGGCGTCGACTAGGTAGGGGAGGAGGGGTAAAAAGGTAGTCTCGTAGATCCATTATTGTTGAATCACGGGTTGGATCCTCGAAGGAGGCCCCATTAAAATCCCTATGTAAAAAAAGACCTTGCCTTGACCCAGCCACTCTGAAAAGAAAAATTAATGTATCCTATTTATAATACTAAATGCAAAAAAACAAAAAAAAAAAAAACAACAAAAAAACCCCATGTTGTTATCATTTCAATTTTTTTTTTTTAATTATCTTCATGAATATAAATCAAATCTTCATTATTTTTGCTCAAAAACCAAGCCCTGTTGATAATGTGTATATACATTTACTTTGTCGTTAATTGCTTTATTTTCAAAGACATACAGATACACACACCTGCCTTTTATATATGTATAGATATAGATAGATATATTAAGGAAAACCCTGATATGACTACAGTATGTTAAATGTTAATTTCTTTCTATTCCTTATCAAATTACTTATCTACTCTTTCTCACTTGGTTTTAATATCATAGAGGTGAGAAACTATCAGTGACCAAGCTCCATGAAATTCATGTCCGCGCTACCCTACACCCACACACACACACACACACACACACACACACACATCACAAATTTGACATGCATGCATTAAAAAATATAAATAGATTATTATCTAAACTAGCAATTTTTTGTTTGGTTTGGTTTGTTTTACGTCATATCAACTTCACGTAGAATAAACATCATACCCACTTTCACAGGAAGGCTGTGACTAGCATCCAGTCACCAGACAAAAAAAAAAAACAGAGAGTAACTGAATACACTCTGTAGCAACTGAGTGGACATGGTCAAGTGTTCAGTATATATGGATACAAATATACACAATAAAACCACCATATATGGATACAAATATACTATTAACATCATATTCACCATTACAGGAAGGCTGTGACTAGCATCCAGTCACCAGACAAAAAAAAAAACAGAGAGTAACTGAATACACTCTGTAGCAACTGAGTGGACATGGTCAAGTGTTCAGTATATATGGATACAAATATACACAATAAAACCACCATATATGGATACAAATATACTATTAACATCATATTCACCATTACAGGAAGGCTGTGACTAGCATCCAGTCACCAGACAAAAAAAAAACAGAGAGTAACTGAATACACTCTGTAGCAACTGAGTGGACATGGTCAAGTGTTCAGTATATATGGATACAAATATACACAATAAAACCACCATATATGGATACAAATATACTATTAACATCATATTCACCATTACAGGAAGGCTGACTAGCATTCAGTCACCAGACAAAAAAAAAGACAGAGAGTAACTGAATACACTCTGTAGCAACTGAGTGGACATGGTCAAGTGTTCAGTATATATGGATACAAATATACTATTAACATCATATTCACCTTTACAGGAAGGCTGTGACTAGCGTTCAGTCACCAGACAAAAAAAAAGACAGAGAGTAACTGAATACACTCTGTAGCAACTGAGTGGACATGGTCAAGTGTTCAGTATATATGGATACAAATATACTATTAACATCATATTCACCTTTACAGGAAGGCTGTGACTAGCGTTCAGTCACCAGACAACAAAAAAAGACAGAGAGTAACTGAATACACTCTGTAGCAACTGAGTGGACATGGTCAAGTGTTCAGTATATATGGATACAAATATACTATTAACATCATATTCACCTTTACAGGAAGGCTGTGACTAGCGTTCAGTCACCAGACAACAAAAAAAAGACAGAGAGTAACTGAATACACTCTGTAGCAACTGAGTGGACATGGTCAAGTGTTCAGTATATATGGATACAAATATACTATTAACATCATATTCACCATTACAGGAAGGCTGTGACTAGCGTTCAGTCACCAGACAACAAAAAAAAGACAGAGAGTAACTGAATACACTCTGTAGCAACTGAGTGGACATGGTCAAGTGTTCAGTATATATGGATACAAATATACTATTAACATCATATTCACCATTACAGGAAGGCTGTGACTAGCGTTCAGTCACCAGACAACAAAAAAAAGACAGAGAGTAACTGAATACACTCTGTAGCAACTGAGTGGACATGGTCAAGTGTTCAGTATATATGGATACAAATATACTATTAACATCATATTCACCATTACAGGAAGGCTGTGACTAGCGTTCAGTCACCAGACAACAAAAAAAGACAGAGAGTAACTGAATACACTCTGTAGCAACTGAGTGGACATGGTCAAGTGTTCAGTATATATGGATACAAATATACTATTAACATCATATTCACCTTTACAGGAAGGCTGTGACTAGCATCCAGTCACCAGACAAAAAAAAAAGACAGAGAGTAACTAAATACACTCTGTAGCAACTGAGTGGACATGGTCAAGTGTTCAGTATATATGGATACAAATATACTATTAACATCATATTCACCTTTACAGGAAGGCTGTGACTAGCGTTCAGTCACCAGACAAAAAAAAAGACAGAGAGTAACTGAATACACTCTGTAGCAACTGAGTGGACATGGTCAAGTGTTCAGTATATATGGATACAAATATACTATTAACATCATATTCACCATTACAGGAAGGCTGTGACTAGCGTTCAGTCACCAGACAACAAAAAAAGACAGAGAGTAACTGAATACACTCTGTAGCAACTGAGTGGACATGGTCAAGTGTTCAGTATATATGGATACAATATACTATTAACATCATATTCACCATTACAGGAAGGCTGTGACTAGCGTTCAGTCACCAGACAACAAAAAAAAGACAGAGAGTAACTGAATACACTCTGTAGCAACTGAGTGGACATGGTCAAGTGTTCAGTATATATGGATACAAAATATACTATTAACATCATATTCACCATTACAGGAAGGCTGTGACTAGCGTTCAGTCACCAGACAACAAAAAAGACAGAGAGTAACTGAATACACTCTGTAGCAACTGAGTGGACATGGTCAAGTGTTCAGTATATATGGATACAAATATACTATTAACATCATATTCACCTTTACAGGAAGGCTGTGACTAGCGTTCAGTCACCAGACAACAAAAAAAAGACAGAGAGTAACTGAATACACTCTGTAGCAACTTGGACATGGTCAAGTGTTCAGTATATATGGATACAAATATACTATTAACATCATATTCACCATTACAGGAAGGCTGTGACTAGCGTTCAGTCACCAGACAAGAAAAAAAAAAACAGATTAACTGAATACACTGTCTTTTTTTAGGATGGTGACTGGACGCTAGTTACAACCTTCCTGTGAAGGTGAGTATGATGTTTATTCTACACTACAGTGGGTCATTTAATGGTGACAAAGTTTTGAAATAAATTTATTCTTAATGGATACTCAATTCTTTTTTTTTATAAACACATTTTTCTATTTAACCCATAGATGGGACCCTAACAGGTATTACCATTCTGGGTAAGAGCAATGGTGATGAAGGAGTGCTCCACTTTCTCCAGACCTCCAGAATTGGAATCTCACCATCAGATAGAGTTTAACATCAATCATTCCCAGGATATGAAGACCCTCAGTCACCGCTTTCTAGCACCCATATGATAAAAAGGGTTGGGGCAATCATATTGGCACTCTAATCTAGCAAGAATATGAGCCTTCCAGGTGTAAGTATTCAACTTTTAATGTAATGAAATATATTAAATTAGAAAGACTAACAAAATTAAATAAGAATGCATATAAAAAGATTACACTTATTTTAATTATATTTTAATTGGTTTCTATATAATTTTTAATTATTGATTTTGAGACATTGGAGAATAAAACAATAATATTAGAGATCAATAACACCAAGTAATTATTTATTAAAACAGGTTTTGTTAAAACCAGTATGCAAATTAACCACACCATATATTATGTAAACCTTTATTTCTTAATGATATGTAAGACTCGTTGCAGGATTTTAAATGCAATAATAACATGGGCTGTTTTGAGGCAAATCTAACTCAGATTTTCATAGAGACATAATTAATAAATAAGATTTATTCTATGTATTAATGATTTTGACAAACTCATTGATAAAAATATGCAATTCTTGAGGGTATTGTGACGTAAACAGTGACAGTTTTGCTTACAGAAAGACACTGAATCTCCATTGTTATAAGATTTATAAATGATGAAGAAATTCGAATAATAATCTATTTATATTTTGTCCTGTTTGTGATCACTTATACCTAAGTTTTCTTTTCTTTGCCCATTCCTCCCCCCCCCAAAAAAAAAAAACTGCTGCAAATAAAGGCTCGTGTTTATATCAAACTCTTGAATATTTTTCTTTCCATTTTAACATCTTCAATTAAAAGGTAAAGAATTTCCTCTACATTTATCTTTGATTTTGGCACAATTCCAAGGGGGAAAAAAAAGGAATTCCTTCCTTTTATAAATGGATTACACGATTGAGAAAGAATAAACCTACTGAAATGTGGTAAAATAAGAATAAAGAAAAAAAATGAGATCAATAGTCAATAAAAAAACTCTTGGAATGACAATCATCTCAAAATTACAGCCGCCCTGTTGGTGGGGCGTTAGAATGCACCGACTGCACCTCTGCAGAGGGGTAAGACCACCTGTTGGTCGTGGGTGGCGACCCGTGATGCTTAAGGATAGAACCCAGGTGGCTGAGCAGTCTAGGACTTGCAATATTCCACTTTAGGCTTTTCTTGGGCTAGACGGGCGGTCGGAGAGGCCCCCTCCGCTCAATCGGCTGGCCACGTCAAGCCCTAGCACCTGTATGATTGCCCCAGCCCTATTGCCCCTATTGTAACCCCCAATCCTTCTTATCATATGGGTGCTAGAAGGCGGTGACTGAGGGTCTACATGTCCTGGGAATGACGTTAAACTCTGATGGTGAGATTCCAGTTCTGGAGGTTTGGGGAATGTGGAGCACCCCTTCATCACCATTGCTCCCTGGTCCACTCTGACCCGGAGTGGTAGTACCTGTTAGGGTCCCATCTATGGGTTAAATAGAAAAACATGAGTTTATAAACAAAATTGAGTATCCATTAAGAATAAATTTATTACACAACTTTGTCGGCATTAAATGACCCACCGAGGTTGATATGCCGTAAAAAAAACCAAACCAAAATTACAGAAGATATAATTATAAATTATGATGTAAGAATTTAGAATCTGTTAATGTTTTATAAATTGACATAACTAATAATTAACTTTATTATTATTATGAAGGGGCCGGGTTAGCTCAGTCGGTAGAGCGTTCAGCTAGAAACCACAAGGTTCCTAGTTCGATACCGGTCCCCGCCAACTCAGCGTATGAGTAGCACAGGGATCTGTGCGGTAAAGTAAGGAGCTGATGGAAGGTGTGGCGCTCCACCTCAGATGCTAAAAAAACTATCTCCTTGGTCTAGCGCTATTGAAAAGGGGATAGACTCCCTCGCTGACTGGCTGATACCGACTTTAGGCTGCCCCGACGACTTTATTATTATGAAAGTTTTTTTTAATGTATGCATGCAGCATTTGGAAATAACTTATAAGGATTGAATAGAAGACAGAAAAATATTTATTGACTAATTTTTTTTTTCACTTTTTGGAGTGTATTTTTATCACAATGTATTTAGCTAATCTATTCTATGAACAACAAATTAAAGATGAAGAAATTCATTAAAGGAATTCATGGCAACTCTTACAGTTGTAAATGCTCTGGTCATGGAAAAAGCATTAAAGGTAGTCTTCATATATATATATATATATATATATATATATATATCATCATGTCGGGCAAGCAGCACGGATATCCATGATAATCTCTCGCCAACCTTCCCTATCACTCATTGCCCCTGGGAGGTCCTTTGCGCAGCATCCCGAATCCTTGCATAGTTGGTCAATGTAGGTCCTTAGTAGGCGTCCTAAGTTAGCATGTCCATGTGTTGGTGTCCACAGGAGAACGTCGCTTATGAGCTCGTGCCCGCTTCTCCAGCAGTGTCCTGCATGCCTAGGCTGTCTCACCTGGAAGGATTTGTGACATTGGGGTAAGTTTTCCAAGTTACGAGCTATCACTTGGTCAATGTTTTGCTTTGTGTTGAGAGCTAAATTTTGAGATATGAGCAAGCTTCCGATATGTTTATTTTGAAATTTGAATTTTGAAACTTAAATGGTTTTTAGTGAACTTGTTAAGTTCGCTAAAAACCATTTAAGTTTCAAAATTCATTATGCCAATCCATTCAATACAGGTAGGATGTGACACAAGGTCATAAATATGGGGTGTCCAATGAGGATCAAACTCTCTATTCGTTAGTAATGTAGATGTATGTGTACATATCTATACTACTATACTGAAATTTGTGCAAGGGACATGGTTAAACGGAAAGTCCTAGGATCTAAATCTTTGCAGGATACTTGATCTTTGATTTTAACATAGACTATATGAGGAAGGTCACTGGAGGTTACCAGATGGCAAAACATAATTTTATAATTTCTGGCCAAACAAGGTGAGGTAGAGACTTTCATAGTTTTGATATTAAAACCAATGACAGTACTGCTGACATCCACAAATCATCTGTATCCAGTCCAACCAGTGAAAACAAAAGAATTCTGCTTCCAGAAACAAAGGACACTGGTAGTCCTTGTGGTGTTGATACAGAAGATGAGAAAGCCTCTAAATCTGTGAGAAGATCTTCTAGAATACGGAGATTCCTAACAAATACAGAGACTTTATAACTGAATGAAGGAGTGATAACTACCCCCCTTCTACTTAATACTTCTTGAAGGGAAAAAATGTTGTAAATTAAATAGTTATTTCCTTTTTAATAACCTTAACCTTTGATTAACCTTAACTCCTAATTATCTCCCCTGCCTGCTAGTATATATATATATATATATATATATATATATATATATATGTAGTATAGTGAGAAATTTGAAAAAACACAGGTTTAAATAAAATGAGTGGTAAGTTTATTAGCCAATGCTGCAGTGTTTCGATCTGTTAAGTAGATCTTTTTCAGGGCTTTTGTTGATATAAGGAAGAGTAAAAAAAATTTTATCACAGAATAATGAGGAGAACTGTGATAGTCCTTGTTTATCAATCTGTTCAAATTTGAAATTTGAAGAAACGTGTGTGTGTGTGTATTTAAACCTGTGTTTTTTCAAATTTCTCCCAATACTACATACCGTCGGATTCACTTCCATCTCTTCATATATATATATATGGAAAAATGAGTAAAGAAAAGAAAAGTAAATGGATAAAATAAATTTAATCGATCACTTACACATGTGTTTCGGTCAGTTTATGTGTGTGAAAATATTTCGCACACATACAAGAATCGACCTTCATCATATTGTCGGATTCAATTTCTTTTCCATTTTTACATATATATATATATATATATATATGGGTATTTTATTGAACTGTTATAACTGGTGTAATTGTTTTGATATTAAAGCCTATCCAAATGGTTTATCAGTCTCGTCGTTCTACTCTTTATTTTTCAATTCACATATGAAGTTTAAGAATGGTTGATTTTACAAATAGAAAAACTGAAAGTTTAAAAAAATATAACCTAGCTAATAACTTTTAACATCAATTAATTGACTTAAAAAAACAAAAAACATGACATATTAGGAGTTGCAATAAAACAATATAAACCACTAGAATTGAATAGTAGTTCTATTATGAATTTTTTTATGTTGGCCAGTTAAGAATAATTAATTAAAATCTATCTGAAGTAATTGTTTTGTTGATTATCAAAGAGAATAATCAGAAACAAAGCTTTTGTTTTAGAAATAGCTTTTTTAGATTCTATCAAAATTTATGTCTTTCATGGAACTTTGAACCAAACCCTTTATTCAATCCATTGGGATGGGGTGTTCTCATTCTTACCGGGTATAAGTGTAAAGAGGAAGAAAGAGGAGAAAGAAGAGAAAAGACAAGGAAGAGAGTGAGAAAAAGCAAGAAAAAAGAAAAAGAGAGAAGAAACAAAGGGAGGGAAGAAGGTGAGTGAGAGATGAGGAGGAAGTGAAAGGAGAAGAGAGAGAGGGAGGAAGCAAAAGGGATTAAAGAAGAGGAAGAGATGAGAGAGGAGGGAAAAGAATAAGAAAGGAACAGAGAGAGAGAGAGAGAGTGAGAGAGAGGGGGAGAAAGAAAGAAAGAGAGAGAGAGGGGGAAGTAGGTAGACAGAAGGAGAAAGTAGAAAAGAAAATAGAAAAAAGAAAAAGTATTTTCTCAAAAGTTAGGCTATGGTAAAGTGACCTATTTCGGAAGATCTAAGTGGCAATCTCAATTTCAACACTGCACTTTTCAGTAATGGAAGGCCCAGGAATGCCCAATATGCTTTTAATAGCATTTCTCACAGCTTCTTCTTACATAGTCAAAAAAAAAGACATGCTATAATGTTATTAGTAACTGCTAAGACAAGTTTTTCCTGAAGTCACTAAAAAGCACTAACAATTCTCAAACAATAACTCGTATTAGAACAAAGTCTTTCTTACATAACGTGAACATCTGTGAGATTTTACCAAACAACTGTGTCAATTATTTTTTACATTTTTCATTTTACTTTGAACTAAATTGATTTCTCTAAACAATATATATATATACCTCAGAATATAGTCAGAATTATCCTGAAGAACCATTCGAGTGAAACCTAGGTAGATAGTGTCTGACTCATGTAGGTCCTTAGAATCATGCTCTAATTGATGTATTGAGCACTTTTTACATATACAACCTAAAAACTCCCCCAGTGTTTTTTTTCTTTTGGCCACTACATTCGGTACTGATGATTATTTTCAGAAAGTATGGATGTGTCAGTCTTTCCTTTTTTTTTTTTTTTTCCCCCCATATGTCAGTTTAAATTTTTTTTTTATTTTGAA
Source organism: Doryteuthis pealeii (assembly GCA_023376005.1). Lineage (NCBI taxonomy): Eukaryota > Metazoa > Mollusca > Cephalopoda > Myopsida > Loliginidae > Doryteuthis > Doryteuthis pealeii. The sequence continues at coordinate 53,843,430 of CM042150.1, forward strand.
AAACTGAATTACCTGGTTTTTTTTTATACCGGTAATTTAAAAAAAATAAACTCCCATGAGCCTTCACCAGAAGAACCCTTCGAGCATGTACGGGAAAAAGGACCCACTTCTGACCCCCAAGATAATCTCTCGGCCATTCGGACTTAGGCCTTATCTGGGGCAAGGCACGACTACTGGTCAGGAACGAATTTCCTTACCACATGGTGGCTATGACCCATGAATAAAGCCTAAATCCTTAAACTACCTTTTGTCTTTGTCTCTTCCTTTTCATTCTTTGAATTCCTTCCTTTTCAGTGTGACCACCAAATAAGATGGGGTAAAAAGCAAACCCTAGGAACACGCAACAAGAATAACCAGCAACCTTTTAAATCTAAAACATTAAACCTTTTGCCACCCTACAGGATTCACACTCAACATGCCTACATCAAGTACCTGGAGGAGGTAGTACTGCTCTTGATTGGAAGGGTGGTTGCTAGAAGATCCTACACCTGGCAACAGGACTCTGCACCATGCTATACAAGCAAGAGAACCCACTGCAACAGCAAACATGAGCTGAAGGCAAGGATAATGGCAACATTTATCAATTTAAACAAGGAGACTGTCATATAGGCTTGCAGGAGATTCTGGGGTCGCCTGGACGCCTTGTTTGAAGCCAATGGCCATTTCTTTAAATAAATTTAATCTATAGTATTTCAAGATATTTTCATGTAATTTTGGTAAATATATCTGATAAAGTGAGATGCCAGTGTTAATTTCATTTTTGCATAATTCGGACGACAGTTTACCCATCGCACCCGGTATGTTTAAAAATTCGGACCATATGACCTTTAGGCACCCCTTTTGCGATCTCGATTCATAAGGACATTTTTTTCATTTACACCGTCAAAATCCGGTTGTTTGTTAACAGGCGATTTTTAGAGGTTTTTAAAAATTATAACCATAACCCCTAACCCTAACAAACAACCGGATTTTGACGGTGTAAATGAAAAAAATGTCCTTATGAATCGAGATCGCAAAAGGGGTGCCTAAAGGTCCAAAAATTCCAAGACTGAAGTCCTATTAACATTAAAAGCACTTAAATGATAACTAGTATTATTTGGATTATTCGGACTATTGTCCTCATTTTTATTGTTATCTGTACATTGTTTCGGCCGATGTGCCCTGCGGCCTTCTTCAGGTATTTCTTGTCCGAATAATCCAAATAATACTAATTATCAAGCCTCATCTCAAAAATTTAGAGAAATAGTAAATGATAAATGTTTTCATATGTATATTCTATATCTTATCGTTTTTGTTTGGTTTGTTTTTCTTTTGTTTTTTGGTTTTTTTTAAATATCCGTGGGAGTTCTACAGGTGCAGAGGCTAAACTTGCAAATCGTCGTCAAAATTAAAACGGAAAATTTTGACGACGATTTGCAACACATCAAACTAAAGTCAAGTAAGTCAGGTTAGTAATTGTTTTATTTCATTTAGTTAACGAATCTTGAAATATTTCTAAACTGCACATAAATATTCTCGTTTAGAAAATTTTCAAGATTCGTTAAATAAATTAATTAAAACTTACCAAAAAAAGTCAAGTATTTTGAATCGGATTTTTAAAATTTAGTTTTGAAGTGTAGCAAATCGTCGTCAAAATTTTCCGTTTTAATTTTGACGACGATTTGCAAGTTTAGCCCCCCAGTCTACATGCGAACAACAAAAACCAAAAATTGCCCAGTCCTCGTGACTAGTACCACGAAGGCTTCAGAATACATCAACCCTCCGCCTCCTGTTATTGTGCAATGGGGAAGTATTGCACTGGGCATGAATCCTCAGAAACAAGCTTACCGAAGACGGAAACGGCCGAGAAAGAGAAACAAATACAATCTGTCAGAAGATACAGTTGGCTGATAGGCAGAAATGTCAATGTATACGCTGTGGCTGGTAATAAAGTCACAAGGGGAAAAAATCTCCGGAAAAAGTCACAATTGTGGCGAGGAAAAAAGTCACAATTATGGTGGCTGGTTAGGGTTAAGTTTCGTAGATAAATATGTTTTTAACACTGTTTTATTCCGCCTGTGACTTTTTTATAACTGAATTCGTATACGCACGCAATCTCCGAACGTATCCAATCATTTTACGAGAACTGCGCTAGTATTTCGATAAACGAACAACTAAACCTGGTAGCCAAAACTTTTTTCTTGTTTAGAAAGCTTTTTTTCTCTCATATCGATTAAATCTAAGAACTAAGGTTTAATAGTTCGACCAGTAAAACTAAGATCTTCACCAGGTTCACGTAGACGCTCCTTCACATGTTTTGCATAAAAAGTTAAGCGAGGCAGCAATGTTGTTAGTTCAGTAACAGGTGGGCTAATCTGCTTTTAATTCGTCCAGATGAAAGAACCTACCTACCTTGTTATAGTTTATAAAAGACCAATTTGGTATCTCTAACCACTAAATGTACTCAATTTCACTGTTCAGGTAGCAGTAGTAAAAACCAGCAAAGATAATATGGGGAAAATAGTAATACTGCTGCTTTTAGCGTATCGAGGTAAATAAATAAAATCACAGATTCTTTTGTTAAGAGCATCAAAAGTAAATTCTTGTTTAGAAAGGTAAAAAAGGAAAACTCGGTTTTAACTAGATACCTCATTTATTTAAGGAGAAAGAAAACATACGGTTTCACACTGTAACTGATTAGTGGTCGATACTACTTGAATGTTTATAAACGAAAGGTAGGGCTCAAAGTTGAAAGAATTACAGTGGCAATTCTGCAACTGATTAGCATATTATTATTTGTCGTGACATATGTCCATTTCCACTTGTTTGGGGTTAGGAAATCAAAGATTAAACGTTATAGTTTTTATTCAAAGCAAATTAACTTGTAATTTTGGTAAAAAAAAAAAAATAACGTGGGAAGTTATAAGTTTTTTTTAAAAATCTATCAGAGAAAAAATAAAAAAATAAAACAAATAAAGAACCTACAGCCCCTTAAAATTTTCGCTTGATTTCAATTCTTGGACGTCTTTGATATTTAGTGGGTGGAAAAACTCATTCCATAATGGAATGCCAAACCCGAACAGACTTATTTAAAACTTTTGACAATTAGATTTCTTCCAAATGTGAAAATAGAAGAATATCAATTTTCAGAGGAGCTCAAGGAAGTGCAGCACGTCTATAGCTGGGACTATCTTTTCCGGCTAAACTTGCAAATCGGTCGGAAAATTAGGGTGACCCAGAAAAAACAAAACCCATAAATTTTGTAATAAAACTGTTAATTTTAACTAGAGTTAGGGTTGGGGTTGGGGTTTAGGTTAGTTTAATGGGAAAATAAATAAACAATTTGGGTTCTGTTTTTTCTGGGTCACCCTGTATACAGAACCCACAAATTTTGTAATAAAACTTAATTTTAGCTAGGGAGGGGTTAGGGTTGGGTTTAGGGTTAGTTTAATGAAAATAAATAATTTGGGTTCTGTTTTTTCTGGGTCACCCTAATTTTCCGACCGATTTGCAAATTTTGCCTCTTTTCCTTATTCCCAATGGCTGGATTCCAGCCCCTTCCGACAGCACTTGCCCCACTAAAAGGAGTAAGGTCTATGTTTATTGCCTGGTGCCTGAGGCGCCCATCAACGGAATGCTGACGAAATCTAAGCAATTTTTAAATCCGCCGCTACGGGAGGCATGCTTCATGTGTGGCACCCCATATGATCTTGTGTCTATTTTACCATGGTAGAAAGCTAAAAAAAAAAAAAAATACCCAACCCCCATTCCAGTTAAATTAAGAAATTGCGGTATTCAGTTGTTAGAAGGAAGCATCGTGAAGGCTGAAGTCATTTGGTATGTAGATAGTTAAGTATAAAAATGTTGATTTTTTTTTAATCAATTCTTTAAAAGTTTTATTATAAATCAATCTTTCAAAGAATATTTGTAAATGAGATGTTTGATTATGATAATAATAAAAACTAAACAACAAACCAGCACACAGGTATAGCACTTAGATGTTCCAGTGTAGAAGCCCCCACTTGCGTATAGAAAGAAAACACGCTAAAACTTCCTATCTTTTATTTCTATACCCTATTTTACCTTGTCATAAATTACCGTCTGAACTTAATTAGAAACTCCATCCACGCTAATTCACGGGGATAGTACTTCAGGTAGAATCGGTAAGTAAGATATTCTATCAATAAAAATGTATTACTTTACACCACCTCTGTTCCTTGTTATCTACGAATGTATTTCATACGCTAAATATTACAAGTGTTATTGAAAGAGAGATAGTATCTATTTTAAAGTTTATCGATTTAAACATATTTTCACACAGGCCTTCCAGTCAGTTTATAAGCAAAAAATTGTTTGTTTTGTTTAAATAATGGGTATTATTAGTTTTTATGATGTTGGTATTTGCACAAAAAAAATCGCAGTTACTTCAAAATATGCCCACGCAATTAAATAAACTAATAAATCGGGTAAAAACTTATATCATTTTGTGGGTTTTATATTATTTATTTAGTTACTAGCTGAAAACCTCGTAGCACCAAAAAGGGTTATCAGTTAAACGTCACCAAGAATATATTTATATTTAAACAGGTTTCGTTGAGGACCATGGAGATTTTATTTCTTTTATGATATTTTTTGTGGTGGTTGTGGTGCGTGGTCTAGCTTCCTCGCTATTTTCCTGGTGTCGGGGGTCCAGCTGGTAGAGGGGTGTTCTAAGTTCGGTTCCCAAGCGCTTTCGATCGTATCCATAAATTGTCTTCGAGGAGATGTTTTGGTATTACTAGTTTTTATTTAATGTGGGTGCGAAAGTTGTTATTTTGTTAAGGGCTTATTATTGGTGGGTGTGCTTAGGTTAGTGTGTTGAAGATGTTTAGTATGTTTGTGTTTAGTATTTTATTTATGTTTTGTTTATTTTTAATGTTGATTGCTTTGAGAATTTGTAGGCGTTACACGAGGGTGGTAGGGCGGTGCATAAAAGGCCACGTGACCATTTTTTGTCGTCAGCCATTCAGTTGAAGAAAAAAAACGGGAAATTGCTGTCTCCGTGCGATTTTTAAAGTCACTCTTTCACACTAATTTAGTCAATAGTTTAATTTTTGCTCTATTGGAAACATTAACAATGCAGTTGAAGATTTAAAAGAAAGAAAAAAAACTAATACAAAATATGAAACAAGGAGGGAAATTTGTTTACGAGCTGAAGAAATTTGGTAATGAAAAAAAAAAAAAAAAAAAAAGTCAGTTTCCGAAGAAGAAATGTCTAAAGAAATTTTTAATTTAAAAATTATTCTACATTGGATTTTTATCCATGCACAAAAAATCAAATAAAAATCATTCAATGAAATAAATTTAATTAAATTCTGACTGAAAGCATTAAAAAAAAATTAATAAATTCATTGAATGAATGTGAATGCCCATTTTAATTTATTTTATTTTTGCAGATATAGAAAAAGTATAGAGGACGTCTTTCGTTTTTAAAATTTTAATTCAAAAACTAAAATTTTAACACCAAAGTTAATTTTTAAAGAGTACTAGATGTGAAATTATTAAATCAAAATTTGATTGATTGAAAAATAAAATAAAACATTAAACAAATCCAAATTGTTTTTAATAATAATCTCCGCCAGTCCACAGGTAAAACAAACAAATCATTTTTAGTCATTGCATAACGAACTTAAAGGGGGAAAATTCTTCCTTTTTAACACTAATCTTAGATTTTCTAAATTTTGAAAAAGAAAAGAGTTAAAGTTGATCAAATCGTGACAAAATAGCGAAAAAAATAAAATTTAAATTAAAAAAACAAAAAAACATACAGTAAATTAACTAGCTAGTAACAAATAATTTAAGTAAAATGAAAGTGTTATCTTAAAAGAAGAAAGACAGGTGTATGGTTTTAAGTAGATTCTTAATTCTAAGAGACATTTGTCAAAACCGTTTTTGTCAATAATAATCGGCAATGTGGTTTTCCCTCTCATTTTTATTCTTATTTATTTATTATATATGTAATATATTACATTTTTGCAAGAACAGTAGAATATTATTAATAAAAGCGTGTTGTGCTGCTAGAATTGTGGTGTCGATAATGTAACAATCAAGCAGGTAAATTATATATTAAAGAAAAGAGAAACAAAAGTGACATACGCAAGGAGATGGGGGGGGGTACGGGATTACAATTTCAGTACAGTGGTCGAATTAATGATAATAACTTCATATTTATTTAAATTAAAAATAAATAATTAAAGAAAACACATGAGTAACCAGTTTAATTAGCGCAAGTATTGTTTGTAAGGTTCTTTTTCAAATAACTACCAACGAAATAGAAAAAGTGTTTAACTTCTTTTTCTTTTCTTTTTTTCCTTCTTACAAACGTGTTGATCTGTGCTGCTATTAAAAGTCGAGAAATCACGATTAAATTCATTTACTAATTTGAACTATTACATGATGTTGTTCAAAACAAATGACAGAAAAAGAAAATGTTTCTATCTTTCATTATTTGTACGGAAAATACAAACAAATTTGAAACTTGACAAGTTTTTTTAATGTGTTCGTTTACAACATTCATTCATTCATTATCGGTTAACTTATATATCAATTAAAAAAAAAAAGTGCGACGAGCGAAACTCGGTCTTTTTATTTTTTTATTAATTCCAAAAATTATTGAAAGAAAAAATTATTAGATTATTGCACTTCTTTTCTTAAAATAAAATTTTAAAAATCAATGCATACCTTTAAAATTTTAGCAGTAGTAACAGACATTCGCAAATATATATACATAATTTGAAAATTATTAAAAACAGCAACAAAACGGATACTTTTTCTTATTTAGGTAAAAACACTGGGTTGCAAATATTCTTTTTTTTATCTTCTTTATGAAGGTTTTTTTTTTTTTTTTTTTTTTTTTTTTCTTTAAAGCAAGAAGCAAACAAGTTTAAAATAAAAATTTTAAAAATGATAAAAAAAAGTCAAATTTTAGTTCTTACCGTTTTCCGCATCCATAATGTTCAACGTCTATTTTTCAGTGACAATAAAATGAAATGTACGTAAATGAATGACAATCTTCTTTTTCTTAACACTGACAAAAAGATTAAGAGAGCCTCCTGCGTGAAGTAAGTCCGTGCCGTGCGACAAAACACTTTTTTTTACAATGTTCGGTTTTCAACTTAAGCAGGATGTGACGTTGTCAAAGTGCGTGTGTTTGTGTGGGAGAGAGAAAGAAAGTGAAAAAGAGCTGGGCTGTATCGAAATTAACGGAATCGGTTGTGGGAAATTCGATAAACGAGAGAGAATAGCTGTGTGTTGTGGGTGGGGGTCTGATGGATGGAATAGATGAGATGAAGTGTAGGAAGAATACGATCCTTGAATTTCTACGCTTGTCACAGCAACAATTTTTATTACCTCCCTTCTCCTTACTCCACAAGAAAAAGAAAATTAGAGATTTTTAAGGAATTTATCTATCTATCTATCTATCTATGTCAATTTGTTCATATCTATCTATCTATCTTTCTATCTATCTATCTATCTATCTCTGTCAATTTGTTCATATCTATCTATCTATCTCTATCTATCTATCTATCTATCTATCTCAGTTTGGTCATATCTATCTATCTGTCTGTCTATCTCAGTCTGATCATATCTATCTATCTATCCAGTCTGTTGATATCTATCTATCTATCTATGTCAGCTATCTATCTATCTATCTATCTATCTATCTACGTCAGCTTATTCATATCTATCTATCTATCTATCCCAGTCTGTTCATATCTATCTCTCTATCTATGTCAGCTTATTCATATCTATCTACCTATCTATCACAGTTTGTTCATATCTATCTATCTATCTATCTATCTATCTATCTATCTCAGTTTGTTCATATCTATCTATCTATCTGTCTCAGTTTGTTCATATCTATCTATCTATCTATCTATCTATCTATCTATCTGTCTCAGTTCATATCTATCAATCTATCTATCTGTCTGTCTCAGTTTGTTCATATCTATCAATCTATCTATCTACCTATCTGTCTCAGTTTGTTCATATCTATCTATCTATCTATCTATCTATCTATCTATCTATCTATCTCAGTTTATTTCTTATCTATCTATCTCAGTTTATTCTTATCTATCTATCTATCTATCTATCTATCTATCTATCTATCTCAGTTTATTCTTATCTATCTATCTATCTATTTCTATCTATCTATCTATCTATCTATATCTATTTATTTCAGTATCTATCTATCTATTTATTTCAGTATCTATCTATCTATCTATCTATTATTTCAGTATCTATCTATCTATCTATCTATCTATCTATCTATCTATCTATCTATCTATCTATCTATCTATCTATTTATTTCAGTATCTATCTATCTATCTATCTATCTATCTATCTATCTATCTATCTAATTTGTTCAAATCCCATTTACCTATCGGATACAGAAGTTAATGTTTCTTTACAAATGTTTTTTTTCCCAGTGAACTGAGAAATCAATGGTTAGCATTTAATCTACATTATAAATTTCATTAAAAGAAACTTTGAATAATCTATTGATATAAGAAATCTAAAAAATGAATGAAAAAAAAAAAGAACATTAATATACTCTTATCAATTGTTACCATAAAAAAAAATAGATATCAAAATTTAAAAAGAAGTGTCAACTCAAAATGGCCACCATCCTTCAAGCAGCATCAGTTTATTAGCCTACCATGATTGAATGCTTACCAAGAAATAGACAATGTATGTGCATGAATATTGTGTTGCATTCAGGGGACTCAAATCCCAATTGGAATGTATTTTCATATTATATGAGGAATCTAGCTCTCTATCTATCTATATATCTACCCCAGTCTGCTCATATCTATATATATATCTATCCCAGTCTGCTCATATCTATATATCTATCTATCCCAGTCTGTCCATATCTATCAATCTGTCCCAGTTTGCTCATATCTATCTATCTATTATCTATCTATCTATCTGTCTATCTATCTTATCAATTCCAGTCTATTTGTATCTATCTATCTATCTATCTATCTATCCCAGTATGTTCATATCTATCAGTTTATCCATATCTATCTATCTATCTATCTATCTAATCAATACCAGACCATTTCTATCTATCTATCTATCTATCTATCTATCTATCTTATCAATACCAGTCTATTTGTATGTATGTATGTATATATATATATATATCTATCCCAGTCTATTCATATCTATATATCTATCGATCCCAGTCTGTTCATATCTATCAGTCTATCCCAGTCTACTTATATCTATCTATCTATCTATCTATCTATATATATATATATATATATATATCTTGTCAATACCAGGTAATTTGTATCTATATATCTATCTATCTTATCAATACCAGTTTATTTGTATCTATCTATCTTATCAATACCAGTCTATTTGTATCTATCTATCTATCTATCTATCTATCTTATCAATACCAGGCCATTTGTATCTATCTATCTATCTTATCAATACAGTCTATTTGTATCTATCTATCTATCTTATCAATACCAGTCTATTTGTATCTATCTATCTTATCAATACCAGTCTATTTGTATCTATCTATCTTATCAATACCAGTCTATTTGTATCTATCTATAGTATCAATACCAGTCTATTGTATCTATCTATCTATCTTATCAATACCAGTCTATTTGTATCTATCTATCTATCTTATCAATACCAGTCTATTTGTATCTATCTATCTATTTATCTATCTTATCAATACCAGTCTATTTGTATATATCTATCTATCTATCTTATCAATACCAGTCTATTTGTATCTATCTATCTATCTATTTATCTTATAAATACCAGTCTATTTGTATCTATCTATCTTATCAATACCAGTCTATTTGTATCTATCTATTTATCTTATCAATACCAGTCTATTTGTATCTATCTATCTCATAAATACCAATCTATTTGTATCTATCTATCTATCTATCTTATCAATACCAGTCTATTTGTATCTATCT
>CM042150.1:53855897-53882354 GCA_023376005.1 Doryteuthis pealeii
TCAATACCAGGCTATTCATATCAATCTAAGTATTTATATGATCTATCTATCAATACCAGGCTATTCATATTAATCTAAGTTTTTTATGATCTATCTATCAATACCAGGCAATTCATATCAATCTAAGTATTTATCATATGATCTATCTATCTATCTATCTATCTATCTATCCCAGATCAATCATATCAATCTAAGTATTTATCATATGATCTATCTATATATCTATCCAGACCAATCATATGAACGTAAGTTTTTATCATAATCTATCTATCTATCTATCTATCCCAGATCAATCATATCAATCTAAGTATTTATCATATGATCTATCTATATATCTATCCCAGACCAATCATATGAATGTAAGTTTTTATCATATGATCTATCTATCTATCTATCTATCTATCCCAGATCAATCATATCAATCTAAGTATTTATCATATGATCTATCTATATATCTATCCCAGACCAATCATATGAACGTAAGTTTTTATCATATGATCTATCTATCTATCTATCTATCAATGCCAGACCATTCATATCAATCTAGCTATTTATCCATTTTCTGATATGTTCATTCAATTCTTCTGCCTTTCTGCTCTTTATCCATCTGTTTTCATATCATTATACATAAACATTTCCTTTATTTCTATATCTCTCAAAGTATCAACCTATTTATTAATCTCTCCATTTGTATTGCTCTATATTTATTGATTTAAACAGCTTTTGCCTTAAGTATATCTAAAAGTTGCTACAAAATTCTATGCCGTATGTAATTACTCAGCCGATGACCCCCACAGCTCTTTTCAGAAAAGCAGAACAAAAGTTCAGTAGAAACTAATAACTGCTCAATATATGTAGATTATTTCACTAAGGCCGAATACAATTTAAAGCTGCCTATTTCCTTCACTTCCTTCCATAATTAATCATTCACTTTTTTTTTTCCTAATCACTTTCTAGTGTCCATGTTAACCTGGACTCAACTGACCTATTTTTGTTTGGAGTTTTGTGACTTCGAACAAAAAAGAGTTAAGATTTAATAAAATCATCATCATCATCATCATGCTGGTAGCACTGATATCTATGACTCTCTCTAAGCCAACCGTCCCTATTGATCACGCCCCTGGCAGGTCCTCCCGTGCAGCATCCAGAATCTGCACAGAGCTGATTGATATAGGTTTTTGCTGGTCAGCCTACACTGGTGTGTCCATGTGTAGGTGTCCACAGGAGAACGTCACTTATGAGTTCTTCCTTGTTTCTCCAGCAGTGTTCAGTATGTCATGTTCATCTTGCTGGGATGGTTTTTGATAAGTATACCTCATATATATTTATGCAATCTTATTTTTTGTAAGAGAGCTGGAGAATTTGGTAATAAATAATACCTAATATCTATTTCTCTGAATTTTTGAGATGAGGCTTGATGTATCATTCGGACTATTGTCCTCATCTTCATTGTTATCTGTACGTTTCAGCCGATATGCCCTCCGGCCTTCTTCAGATATTTCTTGTCGGACTCGGGAACGTTGTACAGATAACAATGAAGATGAGGACAATAGTCCCAATAATACAAATAAACCTAATATCTGTTTTGATTGTATAATGTTTCATGAGAAATAAAGAAATCCTGGTATCTTTGATTTAAAAGAAGATTAGCTTTATATTTGGTTTGGTTTTGGTTTGTTTTGTTTTACGGCATATCAACCTCAGTGGGTCATTTAATGCCGATAAAGTTTTGAAATAAATCAATTCTTAATGGATAATACAATTTTTTTATAAATACATTTTTCTATTTAACCCATAGATGGGACCCTAACAGGTACTACCACTCCGGGTCAGAGTGGACCAGGGAGCAATGGTGAAGAAGGGGTGCTCCACATTCCCCAAACCTCCAAAACTGGAACCTCACCATCAGATAGAGTTTAACGTCATTCCCAGGACATGTAGACCCGCAGCCACCGCCTTCTAGCACTCATGATAAAAAAGGGAGCTTTATATTTGAAAAATTCTTTGTGGTATACTTATTCATGTGTGATACTATATATATTTGTTTAGGTTAAATTCTACTTAACGGACATAAATTCCACCATTGTATGTCACCCCGCCGAAAGAAAAAAAATACTAAAAATCAAGGAATTAACCGAATTTAATGAAATTTTCAGTGTTGATATATTAATAAATAAACAATATAATGCACTAGTTATTTTATTTGAAAACTGTTACATTTTTTCAGGTCAGTTAACTTTGAACCACATATCTTTGAGGCATAACACAGATTCACAAACATACGTTGTTCAAAGTGAATTGACCTGAAAAAATGTAAAGGTTTTTAAATAAAATAACTATTCTACTATATGCCAGTTTTTTTTTACACCAATAATATATATATATATATATATATATCCCACCAATATTAAACTAAGAATCCAAGATAGAAAATAATCATCATTATATCATGAGGTTTAAATACTTAGATGCCACACTTATTTTTCTGCTTTTCCTCTGCTTTTGCTTATAAACTCTTGAAATTTACTTCATTTAATTTTATTATGAGATAAGGTAAATAATTGCATAAGCTGACAATTCTGTACTTTCAATAAATACAGATAATTTTTTTTAAAAAAGCAAAATACATATTGTTTTCAGGATTTTTTCCATAAATGTAAACCCTGCATTGTTTGGAATTGGTTTAGAGCAAAAATTATTTTAATCTCCCAAAAATGTTTGTTTTGAGGCTATTCAAAATGGCAGGTCTGTCATTAAATCTTTGGTGTCTGAAAAGTGAAAACCAAGTGAAATTTACAGAAGAATGTGTGATGTATATAGAGAAGTATGTTTTAGTCAAAAAATGTTTACAAATAGTCTAAACATCGGCTCGCCACTACAAGCATGAGTTGAAAAGACAGTCGATGGAGTGGAAACATGCCGACTCTCTGGTAAAGAAAAAGTTCCGGGCACAGCAATCAGTAAAGAAAGTGATGCTTATAGTCTTCTGGGACATGAAAAGGACCCATCACTATTGATTTCCTGGAAAAAGGTACAACTGTAAACAGTGCTTTGTATTGCCAACTCCTTAGGAAAAATTCACCTTATTTATTGAATGACCCTCGTACATCTTAAAATTGTCTCAGATTTTTTAGTCGGACATGAAAGCAATGGTCAGATTTCTTTTGTTGCATAGCGCGTCGTCACTGTACTAATTGCAATAGTTTTATCTTCGTTGTAAGGGATGACAATAACACCAAAGTTATCCTCCAGAAGTTTATTGAAATAAATTCAAGCTTCTTAACTTCGAGAGAGAGGGTCAGTTTAATTAATATATTCAGTCTTTAGACTTTCGGTCCTTTGATTAAATTTCTGGGCGACAAGCTTTTTCAGTTGGTAAATATTAACGCTAACTTTTCCGACACCAACTACACGAGGTCCCGCTCGGCCGACTACTGCCCCGATCACCTCACTCTCTCTCCGCGTGACTGCCTCCGGGACTAACTGACGACTGACCTGTCTGAAGCCCTCGGTTCTTTTATATTCATAGCTACTCCCAGGTATTTTTATCTCTTGATCTGATAACGGGCAGGTGTTAAACTTCTTTGTTTAATAAAACCGGGAATTCATATTTCCCTTTGTACAATATATAACACTTTGACATTGTCGCTGAAGTCCTACAAGGATATATGTTGACCTCATTTATTGAATGACCCTCGTACATCTTAAAATTGTCACAGATTTTTTAGTGGGACATGAAAGCAATGGTTCACTCACCCGATGGTGACACAGATTTCTTTGACATTGTCGCTGAAGTCCTACAAGGATATATGTTGACCTCATTTATTGAATGACCCTCATACATCTTAAAATTGTCACAGATTTTTTAGTGGGACATGAAAGCAATGGTTCGCTCACCCGATGGTGACACAGATTTCTTTGACATTGTCGCTGAAGTCCTACAAGGATATATGTTGACCTCATTTATTGAATGACTCTTGTATATGACTAATTAAGATTAGTGTTTTTTTTAGATAATTAACCTTTTTAAATCAGATGTTTTCCCAATAAGCAGATTAAAAAAAAGATTCTAATTTAAAAGAGTTAAAGTGATCACAAGACTAAATGAACAGCTGCTCCATGTGGTTCTACATAACTAATGAAATTATTAAATCAAAATATTTGACTTCAAAAATCTTTCAAGCATACAACCCAGAAAAAATTCATGTCTGTTGAAGAAAATATTTGCTTTGCATGGTAACAGTCGCAGATCTAAAAGCTGTATTGTTTTCTCTCAAAATATAGTCTTTTCAATTGGATAAAAAACAAACCAGAAACAAATCAATATTTTCCCAATCCTACCGCATTGAGGCTTTTGTTTTTCTTTGGTTTCTTTGTTTAATGACAAATCATCCTTCATTTAATGCCAAAGCCATCTTATATATATATATATATATGGAGGCATGTGGGCTAGTGGTTAGAGTCCTGGAAAATGGACTCGTCGATTTGAGTTCAATTCCTAGACGAAGCTGTTGGCATTTCACATTGCGCTAACACTCTTGGGAAAGTTATGAATCCATATATTCTCCCTCCAGCTATGGGTTAAATAGTAGGGCAGACTGGGCTCTTCAGCCTTGGGTAGGCAACCAGTCTAGGAGAGGGATAACTCTGAATTCAAAATTCCTGAGGTCGGTCGTTGATTGGGTTTGTGGTAACCCTTGATGCGCCAATTCTTTCTTATCGACTGTGCCAAAAAGTGTGGATGGTCCAACACAAGCCTTCACCACTATAAACAAATCCCTGTGTGGCAGTTCATTGTGTGTATGAACCCTCATACGTCGAAAATCGACGGGAGAGTCCAATAAATATATATATATATATAATTTTGCAATTTTTTGATTTTCTTTGCATTTGTAACATGTTCACCTGACGATTGTTAACGCATGAAACTAAAATGGTCGTGAATGTTCCTTTGTCACCAAATAAATAGATATGTAAAACCTTTATATATTTATTTTATTATATATATATATATATATATATATATATATATACCTCCTCATCAAACAAGGAACGAAAAGGAGTGAAAAAGAGAGGAAAGAAGCCGCCACAGAAAAGAGAGCCAAAAGGAAGGAGAGACAACAGCAACTCCAGCAAGCATCACTGTTTGTTTGCAGTCATTGCACTAGAGATTGCCATTTAAAAATTGGTCTGTCCAGCCACTCACGCAATTGCAAATTAAAAAAAAAAAGTATACACTACACCATCATCTTTAGTAGACGGAAGGATGGCAACAATATATATATATATATATATATATATATATATATATATATATATATATAAGACATCCACAGACACAATGTTTCAACGTTTCACGTGTCTTCAGTGTGGCCAGACACAGCAACTACCTCCGACCAGGAGCGAAACCCGACTGACTTTTCATCAGCCCTATTCATTAACCTCTCATCCATTTGACAGCTGCCATTAAGGAGTGGTGTTTAAACTATTAAATACATACATTTGTTTATATATTTTATGATCACCAGAGAGATCCAGTCCTAAACAACAGACGATCATTGCTTTATGCTGGCAGTGAAAGTTAATTTAAGTTGCCCTTAAAGAACTCTACTGGGTTTTTGGAGCATATATATATATATTTCTGAGTTCTGCAGTGTTCACCTACCCATTGCTTCTAGTATTATTTTGATTTTAAAGGAAATAAAATATCCCACTTCATCAGTTGTTTTAATACTTAAGCCTTCAGCTATCTCCAGAGGAAGTAAGTATTTACCTAACCCATTGCCACAGGTAGGATGTGACACAAGGTCACTAGTATGGGGCATCCAGCGAGGATTCCCAGTGGAAGTAGGTATTTACCCAACCCATTGCCACAGGTAGGATGTGACACAAGGTCACTAGTATGGGGCATCCAGCGAGGATCCCCAGAGGAAGTAGGTATTTACCCAACCCATTGCCACAGGTAGGATGTGACACAAGATCACTAGTATGGGGCATCCAGCAAGGATCCCCAGCGGAAGAAGGTATTTACCCAACCCATTGCCACAGGTAGGATGTGACACAAGGTCACTAGTATGGGGCATCCAGCGAGGATCCCCAGAGGAAGTAGGTATTTACCTAACACATTGCCACAGGTAGGATGTGACACAAGGTCACTAGTATGGGGCATCCAGCGAGGATCCCCAGAGGAAGTAGGTATTTACCTAACACATTGCCACAGTAGGATGTGACACAAGGTCACTAGTATGGGGCATCCAGCGAGGATCCCCAGCAGAAGAAGGTATTTACCCAACCCATTGCCACAGGTAGGATGTGACACAAGGTCACTAGTATAGGGCATCCAGCAAGGATCCCCAGAGGAAGTAATCACAAATGTAATCTAGCCATATGTATTGAGACAAATAAGTTTCAATGACAAATACATGCAGTTCACCATTCCATGCTATGATACAACTGTAATGGCATTGCTGCTGCTGCTACTTCTGCTCAAAGACATAACTCCCACCAACCTACTGCTACTAGCACCTGCAGGGCAGTAATTTTAAATCCAGGAGATTATTTTGTATTACAATTTATTAAAAGTATCAAGCAACTCAGTGACCCATTGAATTAAGAGGAAAAAACAGTGCATTCTGATGTAGCTAGGATGAATATTAAATTTTCCTGAATGGTATTGTTATCCTTTTGCTTTAGAATTAAATAAGAAAACAATTTTATTAAAGAAGAAAGAGTTTGCAAGATCAATATTGGGTTAATTGGAGAGACATGGTCTAATGGTTAGAGTCATAGGAAATGGACTTGTTGACCCAAGTTCAATTCCTGGACAAAGCTGTTTGCATTTCACATGGCACTAATACCCTTGGGAAAGGTATGAATCCAATTCTCCCTCCAGCAATGGGTAAATAGCAGGGAAAACTCTGAATTCAAACCTGTTAAACTCCGCTTAAGAAATTGACCTTGTGTCACATCAAACTCATGCAGAGGGGTTGGTAGATATATATATGATGAGAATGTTCTTATAATACGTTAGAAGGCTAAATGTAACTTTCCAATATATGTACATGAAATAATCCAATGAAGAAGTTGTGTTACATAATCTATGCGGTTGCATAAGATTATTGTCAATCCCCTGTATTTCTGAGGAGATGGCCCCTTTTCATATCACAGGCGGGCTCTTTAACCAGTCTAGGAGAAGGAAAACTCTGAATTCAAACCTGTTAAGCTCCGCTTAAGAAATTGACCTTGTGTCACATCCTGCTCATGCAGAGGGGTTGGTAGATATATATTGGGTTAATTTAAGGTTCTATTTTAAAAATTTTTCTAATTTTTATGCCTGATTTTCTTCTTTTCATTTTCCTTTGTTCACATCCATCTTTTATTTTCTTTCTTTCTTTTGGTAATCTGAACATTAGCTACATAAATGAGAGTAACTTCACTTTGAGAAAACCGTTTGTTTTAGTCAGCCATTTTCATTTCAACATAAATCTACACTGAAAATACGAATTTGTTTGAATCAATACAACTGCATGTTTTAACACAAAAATATCATAAAATCTGTTCTTAATAACAATTAAGTTCATTTCAAATAATGCGCAAGCACAATTAAGAACACATTTTTATGATATTTTCGTGTTAAAACATGCAGTTGTATTGATTCAAACAAATTCGTATTTTCAGTGTAGATTTACGGTGAAATGAAAATAGCAGACCAAAACAAACGGCTTCCTCAAAGTAAAACAAACAAGGGGAAGTTACTCTCATTTATGTAGCCAATGTTCAGAATACTTTTCTTTCTTTCTATTCATATTTATCTTTCATCTTCATCTTTCCTTATCTTCATCTAATTCATCAATTCAATTTGTCTCAATGTTTGTTGTTACTCTCTTTTCACTTTTGTTCCCATTCATTCTGTTATCCTTTCCATCTATTTTTCTTTCAATTCAACATCCCTCCTTTTCTATCTTTATATCTCTGATTCTGAATCTTATTATTTACTAGGTTAAAAGCCGCCCTATCGGCAACAATTAAGCTAGCTCCTGTGGAGGGCTCTTGATTAGGGCAACGTCCCAACAATGTCACTTCACACATTGAATAGATATTAGATTTTGTTAAACTTGAACAATATTTTTCAAACAATAGTTTTCATCAAAACAACGATATAATTTGTTTATTTGGAACATATTATCAAACAATTATTTATTTCATGAGTGATTTTTACTGGAATTCACAAATTATTTTAATTATTCCCAAATTTATTTCCAAGTCATAAAAATCATTATTGTACAAAAACATTTATCACAAAAAATAAAATTTAAAAAAAGTCACCAAAAACAATTGCAGTAATTAAAACTTGAGAATCTAAAATTTCAGGATTGTTGATCCAGATTTGGCCTGGAATGTTTCCAATTTGCTCACGGAGTTGGCCTGATTCAAAAATGGTATGATATGTTGGGCTATTGCCTTTAGGAGTAAAGTTGAAAAATGTGATACACTGACATTAACATTTATTATAAGTAAGTAAAGTAAAGTCTTTGGGGTGGCCTAAAGTTGGTATCAGCCAGACAGCGAGGGAGTCTATCCCCTTTTCACTAGCGCTAGACCAAGGTGATTGTTTTTGCGTCTGAGGTGGAGTGCCACACCTACTATCAGGTCCTTACTTTACCGCACAGATCCCTGTGTTACTCATACGCTGAGTTGGTGAGGACCAGAATCGAACTAGGAACCTTGTGGTTTCTAGCCAAATGCTCTACCGACTGAGCTAACCCGGCCCTTATTATAAGAGATTATATTATTTGTTTATTCTTTAATTTCATATGTTCATCAGACTTCTTTTCTTTTGTTAATTTTGTCATGAAAAAAATATAAAACTCTAAAAGCATAATAATAAAATCAAAACTTTATAAAAGTAAGTAAGTAAAGTCATCGGGTTGGCCTAAAGTTGGTATCAGCCAATCAGCGAAGGAGTCTATCCTCACCCTGTGATCTGCTGTAATCGCAAAGTTCACCAGTTGACATGTTCTCTTTTTTTTGTTAATCAACTCTAGGTCTGGTTTCCTGGCTGGGATAGGGGGATCCATTTTTATCTCAAAGTTCCAGAGAATTTTATGCATTTCATTCTCAAGAACAGATTCTGGTTTATGCATATACCATTTTGTTGTGTTGTCAAAATTTAATTTTTTGCATAATTCCCAGTGGATCACCTTCCCAACCCAGTTATGCCTAGCTTTGTGTTCCTAGTTTGCTACATTCACTTAATCATTATGATTATTATAATTATTATTATCAGCAGCAGCAGCATTAGCCTCCAGGCGATGTAAAAATGAATTTTTCAAAAATATTGCCTGAGGTGAGTGGGAGTTAAAAATTCAATTTCAATAAACTTAATTTTATGCAGTTCAATTTGCAGAAAAATAAATTCTTTAAAAATTCTTTTCGATAATTAAGATTTATTTCAAAAATGTTTGTACAATCAATTAATGAATGCAATATATGTTGTTATGCTCTTAATTCATTTTCTTAGAGATTTAATAAATTTCATGTTTATTAAAGTAGACATTTATTTATTGAAGTAAGAATTACATTATTTAAATAACTTTATTTAATTTTTAAAGAATAAAATAAAATTTATATAAACTAAAATTAAAAAGCTATTTTAATAATCTATTACAGAATAAAATTAAACTTGAGTATGTATCGTTTAAACGATAAACAAAATACTACTATTAATTACTTGGCTAAAATTAATTTGAATAAATATACTGTAACCAACTTGGATCCTTTGTTTATAAAAAAAAAATTACTTGAATCAGCATTAAATGACCCAGAAAGGGTTGATATGCCATAAAACAAAACAACCAGCCAACAAACATAAAGGAAGAAAAATGGTTTTCTATTTTGAATTCAGCAAGCAAAAATACATACAATTCACTTGAAATAATCAAAACACCATTTATATGTATATGCTTCTTCTTCAGACAAAGTTATAAAAATAATCAGTTACTTGGCAGACCATTGTTCTTCTAAATAGATTTACAGTTGTTTTCTGGAATGTATTGTGTAGCTGAAACAAACCTAAGAGGAGGAAATGCAGGGACATTCTTAAAAAATTGACATTTTCCTCAGTAGGTGCAAAACATTTGACTTGAGGAATTTACAAGAGCATGTCATCCGAGGAGATTGGCAATATTGAAGAAAATTGAAACATTTTTCACCGGGTCATTTTTTTCCAGATTGGATTTCCTGTGTATAGATTTTTTTTTGTTCACTATCAGTTACAATAAAGATGAATTGTGGAGGTGCATGGTGTAATGGTTATCGTCATAGGAAATAGACACAGCAAAAAGTAAGCAAAGTCATCTCGGTGGCCTGAAGTCGGTATCAGCCAGACAGCGAGGAAGTCTATCCCCTTTTCACTAGCGCTAGACCAAGAAGATTTTTTTTAGCAACTGAGGTGGAGCGCAACACCTACCATCAGCTCCTTACTTTACCGCACAGATCCGTGTGCTACTCATACACTGAGTTGGTGAGGGCCATAATTGAACTAGGAACCTTGTGGTTTTTAGGAGAATGCTCTACTGACTGAGCTAACCTGGCCATCTTACTAGACACAGCAAGACGAGTTCAAATTCATAAAATTCACTTGAAATAATCAAAACACATTTTTCATTGTATGCCTGTATGTTAAAAGCCGATGCCAATTTTGTCTTAAAATTCAACCTATACACATGTATATATGAAAGTAAACAAATAGTCTGTTTGAGATGGCGATAGCCGACAATTTTTGGGAGAATATGTGCTTAATTGAAGTCATACCTAATTTGAAAATTAATTAGTTGATAATTGGATGGTCTCAATTCTTCTTCTGATTTCCAATTCCTCTAATCTTTTTTCTAAACTTTTGGGGACTGTTCCTAGTGCCCCAACCACTATTGGTATCACTTTCACCCTCATATTCCCCTGTTTTTTCCATTCTCTAGTGAGATCTAGGTATTATTATTATTATTATTATTATTATTATTATCATTATTATTATTCCTAGTGCCCCATCCACTATTAGTATCACTTTCACCCTCATATTCCACTGTTTTTTCCATTCTTTAGTGAGGTATAGGTATTATTATTATTATTATTATCATTATTATTATTATTATTATTATTATTAACATCATCATCTTACTAGATTTTTCTCTATCTCATTATTGTTGCTTTTTATCACAACAATTTGCCTGGACACACACTGTACTATTACAATTATTTCATTTCATGTTTTATTTGATCTTATTTTTATTGAATCTGGCATCATTTAAGGATTGAGCTCATTATAATAGCAATCATCTGTGAGATTAACTTGTTAATACTCACTCTACAGATTAGCTTAATCCGGCAATAATGAAGCATCAAGAATAAAATTCACTATGACTTAAGGTTCCTTGCTAAATCACCAAAATTAAGCAGTAATGAGCCAGCCAAATACTTCTGGAGCCCTGAGGTGTGTGGAGCTCATTTGTTGCTATTTCTACCAGGTTCACTCTGAATCATTATTATCTATCGATCAATTAAATCTGTTTGAGATAATATTTAAAATGATTTTGAATTATGAGGAAGAGTTGAAAAGGATCTGCTCTTTTGCCATAACATATCTATTATTGTTACACTGTGTTCTGCAAATGCATGTATATAGATGGCATTGTTGTGATCATGTGATCAAAGTTTGAACCTGATCACTCCATTTTGCTTGCTGTCTTTACAATGTCAACATGGCTGCTCCACTAGCAGTATGCACCAAGGAATTGACCTGATTTTTCTGGTTGGAAGGAGTGTCAGAGGCTGAAATTCACCAGAGGCTTTTAGTACAATACAGGATCTTGTTTTGCTTTCTGCCTTTACAGTGTAAACATGGACGCTCCACTAGCAGTATGCATCAAGGAATTGACCTGATTTTTCTGGTTGGAAGGAGTGTCAGAGGCTGAAATTCACCAGAGGCTTTTAGTACAATACAGGATCTTGTTTTGCTTTCTGCCTTTACAGTGTAAACATGGACGCTCCACTAGCAGTATGCATCAAGGAATTGACCTGATTTTTCTGGTTGGAAGGAGTGTCAGAGGCTGAAATTCACCAGAGGCTTTTAGTACAATACAGAATCTTGTTTTGCTTTCAGCCTTTACAGTGTAAACATGGACGCTCCACTAGCAGTATGCATCAAGGAATTGACCTGATTTTTCTGGTTGGAAGGAGTGTCAGAGGCTGAAATTCACCAGAGGCTTTTAGTACAATACAGGATCTTGTTTTGCTTTCTGCCTTTACAGTGTAAACATGGACGCTCCACTAGCAGTATGCATCAAGGAATTGACCTGATTTTTCTGGTTGGAAGGAGTGTCAGAGGCTGAAATTCACCAGAGGCTTTTAGTACAATACAGGATCTTGTTTTGCTTTCTGCCTTTACAGTGTAAACATGGACGCTCCACTAGCAGTATGCATCAAGGAATTGACCTGATTTTTCTGGTTGGAAGGCGTGTCAGAGGCTGAAATTCACCAGAGGCTTTTAGTACAATACAGGATCTTGTTTTGCTTTCTGCCTTTACAGTGTAAACATGGACGCTCCACTAGCAGTATGCATCAAGGAATTGACCTGATTTTTCTGGTTGGAAGGAGTGTCAGAGGCTGAAATTCACCAGAGGCTTTTAGTACAATACAGGATCTTGTTTTGCTTTCTGCCTTTACAGTGTAAACATGGACGCTCCACTAGCAGTATGCACCAAGGAATTGACCTGATTTTTCTGGTTGGAAGGAGTGTCAGAGGCTGAAATTCACCAGAGGCTTTTAGTACAATACAGGATCTTGTTTTGCTTTCTGCCTTTACAGTGTAAACATGGACGCTCCACTAGCAGTATGCATCAAGGAATTGACCTGATTTTTCTGGTTGGAAGGAGTGTCAGAGGCTGAAATTCACTAGAGGCTTTTAGTACAATACAGGATCTTGTTTTGCTTTCTGCCTTTACAGTGTAAACATGGATGCTCCACTAGCAGTACGCACCAAGGAATTGACCTGATTTTTCTGGTTGGAAGGAGTGTCAGAGGCTGAAATTCACCAGAGGCTTTTAGCACAATACAGGGTCTTGTTTTGCTTTTTACAGTGTAAACATGGACGCTCCACTAGCAGTATGCACCAAGGAATTGACCTGATTTTTCTGGTTGGAAGGAGTGTCAGAGGCTGAAATAGAAGTGTGTATGAGTGGATAGAGAAGTTTAAAAGTGGCCAGACAAGCCTGATGCATGAAGAGGGAGCTGCACGCCCATCAACCTACACTACTGATGAGAAGATTCAGCAAGCTCAAGAGATGGTAATGGTGAACCAGTGAGTTATCATTGTTGATGTAGCTTATTCTCTGCAGATTAGTCATAGTTCTGCCTATCAAATCAATCAAGATGAGTTTGACTTCCATAAAACAATAATGTGGATAAATTATAAATAATAATTAAATAAATACTTATAAATAATATACAATTATAAAATGCTATGTAAAATATAAACAATAATGTGGATACATTTTTAATCTCCTTTGTAGATCTGTTTGATTTGATTGATTAGATAATTGATTGATTTTAATGGCATGTCAACCCATTCAGGGTTATTTTATGCCAAGCGTTAGGTTGTGAGGGAGAGTAGAATTTATTGTTATGTCTTTTTTTCAAGGATTTTTCTTGATTTTAACAGTGGGTTGTTTGCAGTTGTTTGTTGCTAAATGGACTGGAAATCACTTTAAGGGGTAAGTTTATAGGGTAAGGTTCAAGATTGTTATATGCAATAGTTTGGTAGAAAGTTTTTTTAAACACAATTTTTATAAATAATGTTTTTCTATTTAATCTATAGATGTTACTCTAACAGGTACTACCACTCAGAGTGGACCAGGAAGCAATGGTGATGAAGGGGTGCTCCACATTCCCCAGACCTATAAAAATGGAACCTCACCATCAGATAGACTTTAACGTCATTCCCAGGATATGAAGACCCTCACCCACTGCCTTCTTGCACCCATATGATAAAAAGGGTTGGGGCTTGCCATAAGGACAATAGGGTTGTGGCAATCATATAGGTGCTAGGGCTTGGCGTAACCAGCCGATTGATTGGAGGGGGCCTTTCTAAACACCCGTCTAGCCTAAGTAAGGGTCTAAGTGGAGTGTTGCATGTCATGGACTCTCAGCCACCTGGGTTCAATCCTTAAGCATCACAGGTCACCACCCACTGCCAACAGGTGGCCCCATTGGGAGAGTTTTACCCTTCTGAAGAGGTGCAGTCGGTGAGGGTCCTTGCAATAAACTGCACCTTGTTCCACATTCCACTCTCATGGATAAATCCCCATCAAAGGTGGGCTGAAAAGTTCATAGACTGAAAGTTCATATGATGATGTCATATTTGTTGTTGATGACTTTTTTGACCGATGGGATCCAAGCACTGCAACATCATTGGAAGAAGTATGTGGGCTGCAAGGGGAGCTAAAAATGAACCTCATTTGGGTAATCCTTAACTATTTCCTAGTAAATTCCTACCATAAAATAAACTAAACCCTCATTTTATGTCCGTGTTTTTGCAATAAATGTTTTATTTTTCTTGCACCTGTTATTTTACAATACTAAATATATTTTATTTATGTATTTTAATATTCACTTCAATGTGTATATTCTAAAAGTTTTTATTTTGTGAGAATGGTTAGTTTTAAAGTGGGGGCTCCTTTTGTTGTTGTTATTTCTTTTTTTTTGGGGGGGGGGCTTTGGCACTCTAAAATAAAAACGTCAGATTTTAATCATCATCGACGAAAAAATAAAATTACGGTCATAAAAGGAAGATCCAATTTATGCCTAAATTGTAAAACAAGAATATACATTTAACTGAATATTCTTTGTTATTACTTCCTCATAAGTTGTTTTCACATTTATTCCATATGAGATAATTATATTCAACCAACTATCATTCCTCTACAACTGCAACTTGACTACTTATTTACCACTTCAAAATCAATCTTATCTCCAAAGGACTTCAGCTACAAACTGCTGGTTACTGTTTGGCAAGACTCTCAAATCCTTTCTGCTAACCCTTGAAGAAGACTTTCATTTCCATTACTGGTAAGACATTAGGTGGATACTCTTAAATTTCTATTTTCAAAATTCCACTGGCATAATAATATTGCTCTTCCAACACTGGCTGATATAACAAATTGGTAGAATTGTTGAAAACAGTTGTTTCAAAAATATAACAAAATATAAGATACATAAATATACAAAAGCTGTATTGAAAGTATTAATAAAAAAAAAAGTTAATTCATTGTTAATCCAAAAGTTTATAACAATTGCCTTCCCTTGTTGGGAAAGGGTTTAGATTGGAAAAGGGTTATCTCCCCTTGCCACTATTGTTTGTCTCTAGAGAGCGTTACAACCTGGCTATTTAAATACAGCCCAGAAAAAAAAACTAATTCTTTCTCTCTCATTTGGGATCTCCAGACATGCCTTAGTGTCCCTGTCTATTTTGGACTTGGGGGCTTTCAGCTGGACCAGGCAGTATTAACAGCATGGTCCGATGGGATCCCTGCATTTTTTTTTACTAGCCATCACATTAGTTTTGGCTTGTGTGTGGCTTCCCACTAAAAAAAAAAGACCTTGTGTCACATCCTGACCTGGTGGGAGGTTAAGGTAAAAAAAAGTGTGATTGCTTGAGCCTGCTTCAGAGCACTTCGGCCTCTGGAGTGGCTAAGTATACCTAACTATACCTACCCCCTTGATTTGCCATTTTATCCAAAGTTATTATTCAAGATATGATGTTTTTACACCATTAGATAGAGACAGTCTTACTACATAACTGATATAGTATCCATTTTTCATGAGTTGTTTAACTATTAATAATGGAGATTCACTTCCGGTTTTTGTCTGTAACAAAAACTATGTCACTGCTTACGTTACATTTTCTCCAAAGTTATTATTCAAGATATGATGTTTTTACACCATTAGATAGAGACAGTCTTACTACATAACTGATATAGTGTCCATTTTTCATGAGTGTTTTAACTATTAATAATGGAGATTCACTTCCGGTTTTTGTCTGTAACAAAAACTATGTCACTGCTTACGTCACATTTTCTCCAAAGTATTATTCAAGATATGATGTTTTTTACACATTAGATAGAGACAGTCTTACTACATAACTGATATAGTGTCCATTTTTCATGAGTTGTTTAACTATTAATAATGGAGATTCACTTCCGGTTTTTGTCTGTAACAAAAACTATGTCACTGCTTACGTCACATTTTCTCCAAAGTTATTATTCAAGATATGATGATTTTACACCATTAGATAGAGACAGTCTTACTACATGACTGATATAGTCTCCATATTTTCATGAGTTGCTTAGTAAGTCGACTGGGGCGGCCTAAAGTCGGTATCAGCCAGTCAGCAATGGAGTCTATCCCCTTTTCAATAGCGCTAGACCAAGGTGATTGTTTTTAGCATCTGAGGTGGGGCGCCACACCTACCATCAGCTCCTTACTTTACCGCACAGATCCCTGTGCTACTCATACGCTGAGTTGGCAAGGACCGGTATCGAACTAGGAACCTTGTGGTTTCTAGCCGAACGCTCTACCGACTGAGCTAACCCGGCCCCAATTGCTTAACTATCTATTAATAATGGAGATTCGCTTCCAGTTTTTGTCTGTAACAAAAACTACATCACTGCTTACGTCACATTACCTTAAATCGTCATAACATAGAATAAATACACTCAGAATTTGAACATGCAACATTAGACAGTTCTCAATGTTTTTTAAAACAAGTTTTAATAAATACATGACTGGTATTATATATCTATATATAGTTTGTTTTATTTTAATACATATTTAAAGTTTACATTTCAAATTATTTTATTTTTTGATCCTTTAATGAATTTGATGATTTTACTTACTTAGGGTACAAACTCACTGACATTGAATTTTTAACTGCCACCCCTCAGGCAATATGTTTCAAAAATCTATTTTTACATAGCCCAGAGGGCGTTTTATTATTTTGCTAGTGGATATAAAGCATTAATAAAAAACAATCATTGTGATCTTTGTTGCTTCCACCTGATTTTATGCTTTCATTAGTTTTCATTTGCTTGCATTTGAAGAATAATTAAAGTTCCAATTACCATCGAACTGGGAAGACAAGGCAACAAACGATTGTAACTTATATACAAACCCGAATAGTCACAAAGTTTACTGCAGAATGACAGGATATATATAAGACTCCACAATGTCATTCAAATCAAGCAGTCAAGCAGCCAATCAGAACTCAAGGAATGGAATGACCCAAATCACCCAAATTCATGAATGGGTCATTCTTGATTTCTATATATACCAACTGTCTTGGACACTGCTTAAGTTGAACTTAGCTGCTGTTATTCAAACCAACAGTAGACTTACTGACCTCAATAGCATTAGTTTTCATTAGTTTTCATTTGCTTGCATAAATTATGTGCAATAAGAACTCTACAGATTACAGATAGTGTTTTCATAACAGTTTTATTTTCCACACAGTGCAGCCATGAAAAACTTGTTAGCACTTATCATGTTGGATTCGGACTGACTATTTCTTAGTACCTTTACTAAGAATGCGGTGACAATTTTTCCCAGTATTCCTTCACTGGGTGCCAAAAAATCAGCAAGTGAAAGTGAAAAAACTCATCTGTATGCATATAGATCAGTGCACGTGGAAATCTTGAAAAGAAATTATCAAGATAAAATCAGAATTTTCATTCTAGACCAATTCGTGATTAACACCACCAACTATCAGACTTTCTGCCCACATCTAATACACATCATACCCACATCACTGCCAGCATCAACTATCGCATCCCAAGGTTCGAACTGCCATTACATTTGGCCAACATCGCTACCAATTATGGCTACAAAGACCGTATTTTCCACCCACTCTGTAGATATCACTAGCAACACTGATAAAATCTACAACCTTTTCTTTTCATCAATGCAATTTATTTAAACTTTCAACCCATGTTTATTTTTCCTTTGCTACCATACGCTTACTCTTACCCACTTGATATTACAACTGGGTGATAAGTTAAAAGAAGGTGAAACCAGTTTTGATGATAAACCATATTGTGGAAGGGCATTATTGAGAATTCTGGGGTATGGGGGTTATCGTCCTTTGTCTGCGAGCCTCTGTTTCAAACCAACCAATCATGAGCCAGCATACTTTGGCGGCAAAGCCGAATAAGCAAACTCATACCACCTCTTCTGATTCAGCCCTCACCGGAGACAGACCTAAAAAAGGGTCACTCCTATTCTTCAACAGACAACCAGAATCGGAGTCGGACGCAAGCAGAAGTTCATCATATCCGAACTTATCAGAAGGCTGTAGCAAAGGGCTCCGTTAATAGCCCATATCTCAGGATACACCAGTTAAGTGACAAATATTATTATTTGCGCGAACGAACTAAAATTTTGCAATTCTTTATATGTAATACAGTCTTTTATTCATATTCTAGTCGTTCGTTTTACTTCTTTGACTCTTAACCTGTCTGCCACACTCGTCGTTAACTCCATACTTCAAACCTCGGAGTACTGCCGCTAGTGTTCTTTTCTTTATACCATCAACAGCAGCCAAGAGTTTTTCAAAGTGGATCTGAGAATTGGATTCAAATTGCATCAAAAAGTTATTCTGCACAAGCATGACTTTCTTGAAAACATTTCTCGCTTATTGTCTACCAACAACTGTTATACAGAACTGCTAAATAGAATTTTATCAGAGTTATCTCCCCTCACATATACACACAAAAAATGTTGAGAGAAGTTAATTAGACCTGAAAAGGAAATATGACTTCTAAGGGTTGGGTTTAGGGTTTCAATAATATTTAGCTCAATCAGTATCTGGTGCTAACAGATGAATACAAAACACAGAACAATAAGTTACAAAACAATTAACAAGACAACTTACAAGAAATAGAGAAGGGTCAGATGTGGTATAGCCAAACAAAGTAAGATCAGTCAGAATATTAATCAGCTTATTAATCAAATTTTGAAGTCCTTAACCATATATAACCGTGTCATATAAGAGAACTGAGGCAAATAAGGAATTTAAGGCTATGAGCCAGGCCATCTGTCGGAGTGCTGAAGGGTTGCTAGCTACTCTACAACATCCTATAATCTGGACCATCATAGTAAGATTCTTTACTTATCCTTCTCTGAACAAAGAACAACCATAATCATCTGATATTTTGTGGTTCTTTACTTTTTGAAAACTTTAATAAGTATTTTCTCCTTAACACGTGCCAACTTGTAATCCCTTCATAGACTGCCAGCTTTTTCTTAAGCACAATGTCTACCCCTATTAGCACTATTTTTATCTACATATGTTCTCTTTTATTAAAGAACTCTCAGATAATTTAGGACAAGACTAACTTAAGTTAATGTCTTAACTGGCTACTTGCCAATCTTTTTGTGTACTGTTTCATATATTTACATTAAACCTACAAAGGTTATAAGACCCCTTAGCCACCGACTCTGTCGTATATTGCTCCTTAATACCTTGGACTAAGCATTATGACAAGGCTATTTACTCACTGTCATGTTTTTGTGTACCTTGCATTTCAATTTTACCCTTTTTGACCATCATTAGGGCCGGCTTAGCTCATTTCAAGTGGGGTGTGTGTTGATGTCATAGAACAAAGATAACTTGAGTTATCTTTCTTTAAGAGAACTCTTCTTTTTTGAGAAATCATTTTTGTGTGCCCCTTTTAAGTTGGCAAGTGGAATGAGGTGTTTAAATAAACATCCTGAATATATTGTTGGTATTTGCATTTATTGTTAAGTATCTTGGACCATATTACCTTTAGGCACTCCTTTTTGATCTCGATTAAGAAAGGACATGTTTTTCATTTACACCGTCAATATCCGGTTGTTTGTTAGGGGTTAGGGTTAGGTTAGGGGTTAGTTTTATCATTTTTTTTTTAATCTAAAAATCGTCTGTTAAAACAACTGGATATTGATGGTGTAAATGAAAACATGTCCTTTCTTAATCGAGATCAAAAAGGTGTGCCTAAAGGTCATATGGTCCAGTATCTCTTTAGTCTAAAGCGTGTTTATCAAGGGGGACTGGTATTGAACCAGAACCTTACGGTTTCTAGGCGGGTGCTCTACCAACTGAGCTAAACCAGCCCCTTCCTATTGGTAGAAATGGACATTTTGTCTTTTTTTTTTACCAACTTGTATGCAGAAACTCTATATGTAGAGTGGAAAAAAAAAAATCTCAATAAATTACAATAAATCAACAAATTTTATTGCCATTAGGAGAAACCAGAAAATGAATTTACAAATATTTGTAATAGTATGTTACATCAATGGAAACAGAGCTAGCTTTAAGCCAATTGGACCAGTTGCTACCAACTAAGGGACTTCCAGGTAGAATAATTTACTTTACTATTGTCAAATGTATACACCATAAATAATTTTACTGTCAGCAAGTGTTTTCGCAACTATTTATGTTTCAAAAGTAATTTACATATTTTGTGCATTTACCTGTATACTTACCTGTATGTCATTTTAAATTAAATGTAAATTACTTATGTCCTCATTGGAGTTCTGTTGAAACAGCTGTTCATGATGATATTGATTCTTCAGTTGTCTTCAAGATACGTCCTGTCTGAATACTGTAAATCCTCAATTATAATCCACACTTTTTTCTCAAAATTTAAAGGTCAAAATCACTAGTGCATACTATATACGAGGTTAAAAATGAAAAACATTTTCTAAGCAATGCCCGAGTCTCTATTTGCTGTCCAGCAATGTTTATTCAGACACATTTTTTTTCAGAAGTACAGCCCTTGCGTATTATACTCAAGAGTGGACTATACTCGAGGATATACAATATGCCTCAATAAAAGTTTTCAAATTTTATTAATAAAAAAAAAAGTTAATTCATTGTTAATCCAAAAGTTTATAACAATTGCCTTCCCTTGTTGCGATAGGGTTCAGATTGGTAAAGGGGTTATCTTCCCTTGCCACTATTGTTTGTCTCTAGAGAGCATTACAACCTGGCTATTTAGATACAGCCCAGTAAAAAACTAACTCTTTCTCTCTTATCTGGGATCTCCAGACATGCCCTAGTGTCCCTGTCTATTTTGGACTTGGGGGCTTTCAGCTGGACCAGGCAGTATTAACAGCATGGTCCGATGGGATCCCTGCATTTTTTTTTTACTAGCCATCACATTAGTTTTGGCTTGTGTGTGGCTTCCCACTTAAAAAAAAGACCTTGTGTCACATCCTGACCTGGTGGGAGGTTAAGGTAAAAAAAAAAGTGTGATTGCTTGAGCCTGCTTCACAGCACTTCGGCCTCTGGAGTGGCTAAGTATACCTAACTATACCTACCCCCTTGATTTAATGGGGACAGAGCTGGGTTTATTGCTCAGTACCTGAGGCACCCCTTTGAGGGGGAATGCTGACGAGATCAATGCATTTTTTGTGCCTACCACCCATGAGCTTTGACTTGTGGGTGGGCCCACATAAAAATGTCTTGTGTAATGCCCTCATAAGTGGGATGAGAGGCAAATACCTTGCTTGCGACCCCCCCCCCAACTATAGGATTATATGTGTGCCTTCAACAGCCACTATTATACTCTATCTCTGTAGAGGTGTTTTGCTCACCTGCATTTTTATAGACATGACCATGCATGCCTTCTAAATACTCCCATGTCTGTAGGGAGGTGACCACCATGTGGTTTTGTATGAAGTAGTGACAACCTTTTGGGATAGGACTTTCATCTCTTCCTTTAACTCTTGACTCTTCAAAGACTCTTTTGTATTGTATCTTAAATGTTGTTCAGACAATAAAGTCTGTATTTTTTATGTTATCCCTTGTTGGAATTTGTTGTATATATTCATCTGCATTTGGAGGCTTTTCTGAGGTCTTCTTATGTATTATAAGAAGTAGTATTAATTACTGCAGTTAAAACAACATTTAATTTTTATAAGTTTATTGAGATATATTCATTGAAAAATGTCTAAAATAATTTATTGTAAAAGAAAATAATTCAAGAATTCATATGAAAAACAACAAGATTATTTTCCCAAAACAAGCAGATCAAAAGAACATATAAAGCTGGCTCATGCTGCTGATTTGAAGAGAGCATTCCTTGAAAAAAAGCTGAAAAATGATTTTATCTGAAAAAGAAAAGGCAAGACATTAGCTAGATGGAGGTACCATTTCCACTTGCCTAAGTTCACTTGTATGGGGACAGATTTGGTTCATTCATCTTGTATCCTATCTCCAATAAAACTATTTCTTCCTTCTTGTGAGCTGGTAAGCTGGAATGGAATTTAATGAAATTAAATTCGTTGAGGGGAAATATTTACCGAGCAAGTCGATAGGTGCTACCTCCACAAAGTCTGGGAGTCAAAGAGGCTGAGAGACCTTTTGGGGCCAAGAATTTGGGGGTTTTTTTTGCGCATGCTTAGAGGGCTCTTCTGGTATGAAGCCTTCTGCGAGATTGTTATTTTTGTGTGTTTCATTTATTTATTAAGAGTATTTACGGTTTTCGAAGGAGCTCTTATTTCTCCATAGTTGTAGGCAAATTGTCGGACAAAGAAGGAACAAACACGAAAGTAAATGCAGACACTTATATTGACAAAAATTACATAAAATTGTTGCAAATTTTTATGGTATTTGCTACAGACTTATCTGATGAGGAATTTTCTTGGTGTAATGGTGATAACAGGGTTTTCTTCTCATCGGTAGGAAATATAGATAAGACGCTTCGTCTCGGTAGTTTCTCGTCCTTCAGTAAGTGTGCAATAGTACCGGCCTTTATGCAGTATGCAGATACAATGCTTTAGAAGGGAGCTGGTTGTAAAGTTTTGTGATAAGTTGGCCCTGTTTTGGGGCTTGGTAATGAGAGCTTGGTGTTTTTACTTCTCTCCTCCAGTACTGCTTTTCGATAAGTAAGCCCTGGTTTTGGGCTAAGTGATGAATGAAGTGTAGGGACTGCTGTTTACGTGACTACCCTCAGTGAGTGCTCCGTGATAAGTAGGCCCTGTTTGGGCTAAGAGATGAGAGCGTTTGTTTTTATGTCTCTCGTTGGTAACAGCTCCCTGATAAGTAGGCCCTGTTTTTGGGCTAAGTAATGAGAGCGTTTCTTTTGACGTCTCTCTCCAGTAACTGCTTTGCAATAAGTAAAGTTTTGGTATTTGGCGCCAACATACGATGTTGGAGACCTGCCCCCTAGCAGCAGCAGAAGATAATTGGTTATGGAATTCCAACATTTATTTATCTATTTATTTTATTTAATTTATTTTATTTTACTTTTGTTTATTTATTTTTATTTGGTTTAATTTTTACTTTTATTAATCTGCACACTTGCCCCACCCAGGTGGCAGTTTAAAATGTGGGAGATACTTCTGCTGCATTCAGGATCATCGATGATACATGTCCAATTTTTTCAAACCTTTCCACATGGTACCATATTTTTCTCTGATCCTACATATTACTAACACTATTATGGAAAGATCTTTTAATCAACTCAATTTCATAAAGTTATGACTTCATACTGCAATTAGTGGAGATAGATTATTCAGTTTAACTTTTCTTTTCATTGAAAGGAAGTTGGCCAATGAGATTGATTATAACAAATTAGTATGTGGTGTAATGGACACGGTGACACAAGTTCAAATCCTGGATGAGACTGTTTGCATTTCACATAGTGCTAATACTCCTGAAAAAGGTATGCATCCAACTATTCTCCCTCCAGTAATGGGTAAATAGTAGAGCAGAATGGGCTCTATAACCTTGGTTAGGCAACCAGTCTAGGAGAAGGAAAACTCTGAATTCAAACCTGTTAAATTCTGCTTAAAAAATTGATCTTATGTCACATTCTGGTTGTGCAGAGAAATTAGTAAATATATACACACACGCACACGCACACTGTAAGTGAAGACAGACTAATGGTTAAGGTGCCGGACTGACACCCAACCGACCGGAGTTCAATTCCGGCTGTAGGTAGCTTACAAAATGTCTAGCCACACTGAAGAAACTTGATAAGTCGAAACACGTGTCTGTGGATGACCCTATATATATATATATATATATATATATATATATATGAGGAGTAACAGATTGGGTAAATCCGACAAAATGTGAATAAAATTGAGGAAAAACTGATAAATTATAAAACAACTTCATTCAATTGATATTTCTCTTCACGTACATACCGAGGTGAAATATCAGTTGAATGAAGTTGTTTTGTGCTTTATCCGTATTTCCTCAATTTTAATCTCTTCTCTACACACACACACACACACACACACACACACACACACACACACACACACACCATATATATATATATATATATATATTATATATATATAATTCATTAGATAACATTGCAAGAATGGAGCCTAGATAAAAAATGTTGTCATTTACTAATTTTAGCTTAGTTTGGAACAAGATCAGGAATTTGGGCCACCAGTAAGAATTGAACTCATTAGCAATGTTCTACTTGCCAAGTTCACAAACCATTTACATTATATGAGACACTCAAAAGAGATTGTTGTAATTTGCTTCATTGATTTTTCATTTGTTTTCATTTTACATTTGAAATATAAAATAATTTCAATAACAGATTTATTTTTATTACATTTTGATTTTAAATTTAATCTCAGATTTTATTGGAAAACAATTTTTTTAAATTGTTAACAACAAATTTAAATACAAAGTAATTATGTGCTATTTTTAAAACTATATTTTACTTGTGTTTTAAATTTAAATACAAGCATGCTGTTAGCATGCTTCACCAAAAGAACCTAGCTATAACCCAACACACACACACACACACACACACACACACACACACACACACACGTATTGTTATATCGTAAATGACCAGTTATACCGAGTGGTTGTATTATGAGGAGAATCCTTCATATGAGTCCTTCACCTGAGTCATTCACATGAGCCCCTCACATGAGTCCTGCACATGAGTCCCACACAGAGTGATCTGTGTGTACTTAAATAGTGGCTAGCACCACCACCACTGCTGAGGTACAGGGAAGATGGGTCATTCCATTATATCACATATATGTAAAAACATTATAAGAATTTTAGTAATATCTAGATTTGCTTAGATCCTGTTGATTCATAGTGTTACATAATCTATAGCAGTAGCATAAGATTATTGTCAATCCCCTGTAGTTCTGAAGGGATGACCCCTTTCATACCATGGCCAGGTCCTTCTATGGAAAAATTACAAAGCCCGCCAAAATGTGAAGTCATGTGGACCTTTTTCAGAGTCCCAGTTTGCAGTTGACGTCAGGCAGAGCAGTCGGCCATTTGCTGCTCTGCCTAAGGCTGGAAACTCACGTGTGCTATGTTAGTCAGATATTTAGTTACGTGAAATGTGTATAGTAAGGAGAATAAAAGTTTATATAAGTAAAATGTTCTTGTGGTTGATGAATGGTCTTGATAACAAGACTAAGAAATGAATCCAGGACGACCAGCCCAGCAGGAACATAGCAACAGAAGACCTTAGAAGAAACCAGACCAAGATGTTAAGATAAGGACGATTCAGAATAGCAAAGCCGCCAGGAGAAAATACGACCAGAGTAAGAAGTAAGAAAGGGACTATACAACATTTTATATCGATTGGTACTGTAAAACCCCAGTATGCAAACACAAATTAACTCATGTGTACTTTTTAACCACACATTTTGATTGTTTTCCATTCTACTGTGAAAAGAACAATAGTTGGAAGTTCATTTCCTCGTAAAGAAGAAAGAAAAAAATAATTTCCTAACCTCCTACCAGCTCAGATTAATACAAAGTCTTTTTATTTGGATCGAACTCACTATTCAAGATAATGGGATCTGCAAGATTAGTTTGCAAGCCATTACCCTCAATGGGTCAACTTCTCTTGTCCAGAATAAATGCGAGAAACATTCACAACAAAATGTTGGGTCAGTATAAATGGTAATTCCTGTGTGTTGAGTTGAGTGAGGAGAGGATTTCAGTGAGTGGATGAGACCAGATGAATCAGATTTCTCTGAACTAAGTTTCTCACGTTGTTTTGTCCAATCAGAGTTGAAAGTCAAATACAGGTAAAATCTCGTCAGTCATAATACTATTTCCATGAAACACTTATTTTAATCTTAACTACACAAACAGTACATAATCGATAGGCAACCCATAATTATGCAACACACACTGAATGGTAAGCCTCTGAAATTAGTAAAACAGTTCACATACCTAAGTACTAAATATCTCATCTACAGAAAGCAGCTGTCAATATTAGGCATAGAACAGCAAGACTCTATATAATTATTGCATCATATGGAAATCTGATCTCTGCTGATTAGATAATAAAGTGAGAATTTCTATCCAAGCAGACCATATCAGTACACAAACGTATAGCTACGACCACCGCAATCACG
>CM042150.1:53882454-53944954 GCA_023376005.1 Doryteuthis pealeii
CCGGCGTCGTCATACAATCACCAACTCTATTATCATCAGCAGCTGAAGAAATCGCAACTCCTTGCTGTCGTCACCCCACCTCCTACTTATACAAATTTTCCTCAACATACCGGCTGTCTGCCACACCCACGCACAAGATTCCCTTGAGCCAATCCTAGCTGCCGTGAATCTTCGTAGCCTATCATCCGCGGCATCTGGCGCTTACATTCGCAGACCAGTAAGTATGCTGAATTTCGAAGTGCCAATGTGTCGCCCTGTTTGTTATTCCGACCAGGACCGGGTTTTGATTCCACAGCCAGGCAAAAGCCTAGCCCGCTTCCTCGAGAATACGGCGGGCCACTCACCTCGTGTTCTCTTCACAGTTTTTAAATCCCCACACCATTCCAGCTTAATGTAAATACATTTCAAGTTATTTTTTGGAAATGAATTACACTGTATGGGGTACAAGGTAGGTTTTGACAGCCTTAATTGTTTATAGATAAAAAAATCTGCAATTTATTAAGAAATTTAGTTGGGACCCATTCAAATTTCCCGGGGACTCATTCAAATCAAATTATTGTGCATCCCAGACTCACTAAATTAAAAAGCTACCAGTTACCATTGCAGTGTACATAATTTTCACCATGTACATAAAGAAGTAGTATATATAGAAAGTGATGATATCTTAATTAAAGTTGTCCTAAATCCTGTTTTATTCAATGTTTGTTGTATAATTTATTCAAATGGAGGTGCTTGTGGTGTAATGATATCATCGTTGGAAATGGACCTTGCTCAAATCCTGGATGGAGCTGTTTGCATTTCACATAGCACTTATTACTCTCAGCAAAGGTATGAAATCCAGCTATTTCCTTCCAGCTATGGGTAAATAGAGAAAAGACTGGACTCTTTAACTTTGTTATGGCAACCAGTTCTAGTAGAGAAGGAAAACTCGATTCAAACCTGTTAAACTCCACTTAAAAAAATGACATTTTGTTGGTCTTTCTTGTGAAGGGGTTGGATAGATGGATATAATTTATTTAAAATCAATATCTAAACAAATCCAGGAAGTTTTCGCTAAATATGTGGCCAACATCCTTTTCTTTGATATGCCATCTTAAAAACAGAAAAAAAATTACTGATGAGAGAGATTTTTATGCAAGAATGAAGCTAAAAATGCTACTCAAAAGATTTTCTAACAATGAAAACAAAATGGAAGGAAAAAAATGTATTCAAATATCCTAAAAGATGAAGATTGGTTGCAATCTGCATTTTGTTTTGTTTTTTTTTTTTAATTAAGAAAATCTTATCTTTTCATAGTAGAAAAGAAGCTCTTTGCCCAATTTTAATTGGGGCACTGTATTCATGAAAGCAAGAGTGGCTGGTTTAGCTCAGTTGTAGAGCATCCACCAAAGAATCGCAAGGTTCGGATTTGATACCAGGTCCTCACCAAAACTCCATGCATGAGTAGAACAGCTTGGGTAATTGATCTGTGTAGTAAAGCATCTGGGAGCCGATGGTAGGTGTTTAGCACTTCACCTCGGCAAAAACTATCTCCCTGGTCTAGGCACAAGTAAAAAAGAGGGATACTCCCTCACGTTTGGTTAATACTTACTTTATTCATGAAAGCAAGCTGTCACGGACACAAATTACGTTTATATTTTGTCCGGAATCTGATATTCAATTGTCCAGGGTACAACTCCAAGGTTCCTGTAGAAGAGATGCTTTACAGGTGGAACACATTATCAAAATGAAGATGATAAACATGGGATTTCGATATGAAGAGTTTAATAATCAACAAAGAACAAAACAAACCAAAATTAGCATAGAAATATATGAGTATATATAAAAAGATATGAAAACACACAACAAATGCTGTTTAAAGTGAAAACATTTAAACTTAGCTGATATGAACAATATTTCGATTTTATGAAAAATCGTCATCAGACTTGTTATAATTCGTGTTATTAAGAGTGGAAATGCGAAAGTCATATGAGTTCAAACACAAAAAAAAAAAAAAAAAGTTATACAATAGTTCGAATGTGAGCCCTTCCACTGCATTCTCTTTCGTCGTCATCAGATTATGTATATCTTATTGTAACAGTTTTTAAAAAAAGAAGATATATTGACAAGATTGACACTAGACGAATTCTCTATTCAAAACGGGATGAGTATAGCCTGTTGACGTTTAGTTTTCAACAGATTTATAGAAAAATAATTTTATTTTTGTAATTAATATTGTAATATTTGTTTTTTCTGTTTTTTCTCTATATATAAAGTAAAAACGCATGGACGGTTGTAAGGTTTTATTTTTATTTTTTGGAAAATGTGAAAATTAAAAATTTGTTGAAGTATATAACGGAAAATGTCATGTGAAGGGATTTTATAAGAAATATATAGTAGAGCAAGGAAGGGGGTTATAGAAAAATATTATATAGAGCAAAGTTCCTTATTGTTTTTGTTTCTGTGAGGTGTGAGCAATATTTGTAATATTCTTTGTGAAGTCAATGAAAAAAAGAAAATTACTTATCTGTGGGTATCCAATTCGATGGTGGATATGTCAGGTTTTATTTTTAACGTCTTATCTCTGCTGTCTTTTATCACATTGTATGTTTTCTAAGCCTGGATGCCAGCTTGACCAATAAGTAAGAATGCTTATTTTCTTTTTTTTACATTTTTCGAAAAAGAGCATTTTAATTATAATTAGGCTGCCGTGTCGCGCGCGTGTGCAATTAATTCTTAAGCTGCTGCTACTTTTTCGCTTACCCAAAGTCTCTCTCATGCCACAAAGCGCTGCATTGGTATTCAAGACTAAAATACTCATCTTGTAACTTTTACTTTGAAAAGGACCCTAATTTAGTATTATGTAGTCACAGATTTATTAATTTTTTTTTTAAATCATTAATTTAATTAGTATTTCCTTTCATCTTTTAATTTTTAGTAACTTTTTATCACACTTCATTTAGGTTGATATTCTACAGCACAAATAAAAAAAATGATAAACAATAACCTGTCAATGAGGCTTGAACTCATATCCCTCCTTACCCCAAGGAAGCCTTGTAAAATAGACAGATGCTCTACTAAAAATAGGCATTGGTTTGCAAAAACCATCAAACCTGTAGATATCTTTTCTGTTTCTCAATTTTTCTCAGATATCATATTTTTTTTTACATTTTTATGATAATGAAGACAAATTATCAATTTTTTTTACATTTTTTATTAAAAAGAAGACAAATATCAATTTTTTTACATTTTATAATAAAGAGAACCAAATATCAATTTTTTACATTTTATAATAAAGAAGACAAATATCAATTTTTTTTTACATTTTATTAATAAGAAGACAAATATCAATTTTTTTTTTACATTTTTTATATAAAGAAGACAAATATCAATTTTTACATTTTTATAATAAAGAGACAAATTATCAATTTCTTTTTACATTTTTATAAAAAGAAGACAAATATCAATTTTTTTACATTCTTATAATAAGAAGACAAATATCATTTTTTATACATTTTTTATAAGAAGACAAATATCAATTTTTTTACATTTTTAAATAAAGAAAGACAAATATCAATTTTTTTTTACATTTTTATAATAAAGAGAGACAATAATCAATTTTTTTTACATTTTTATAATAAAGAAGACAAATATCAATTTTTTTACACCTTTTATAATAAAGAACGACAAATATCAATTTTTTCTGAAACCCAGTTTGTAAAAACAGTATGCAAGTTAAAACCACAACCATGTATTATGTAACCTTTATTTCTTGGTGATATATCAGATACATTACAGGATTTAAAACACTAATAACATGGGTTTGTTTGAGGAAATCTAAGTAAGATTTCATAGACATCATTAATAAATAAGATTTATTTTGTGTATTAATGATTTCAGCTATAAATTAAATAATTATTGCACAATTCCTGTGGGTATTATGATGTAAACAGTGACATAGTTTCAGTTACAGACAGACATCAAATCTCCATTATAATAAGATATATTGTAAATTTGCATAATTAAAATTTTTGAAAAAATGTTACAATAGTCTCCAAACTTTAAAATATTATTTAAATTAAATTTTAGACAATGTAGGAAATGGTGTGTACACTGTAGGTAGAAAAGACGTGTATATGAATTATAAAAGTTGAAAGACTGTTTTTAGTTTGGTTTGGTTTCTTTGTTATAATGGCATATCAACTTCATGGTTATTTGATGCCAAAACTATCCTTGTAGAAGAACAGTAATGGTACTATCTAACCCATAATTTCCCAAGGGTATTAGTCCAAAAGTGAACATAATAGTAACAACTCGCTTACTATGATGCTGTAGACCAGTGTAGAATAATACTAAAATCCAATTTACCGTTGAATTGGCAAGACAAGACAGCAGGCAGTTGTAACTGAAATACGATTCTGGTTTGCTGCAAAGACTACTGCAGAAATGGCAGGATTTATGGAGCCTCAGAGGATCCTACAAACCAAGCAGCCAATCAGGACTCAGGGAATGGAATCACCCAAATGCATGAGTGGACTGTTCTGAATTCCCATAGGTACCAGTTGTCTTGACACTGGTTCAGTTGTGCTTGGCCAATCACATTGTTCAAACCAATAGTAGACTGACTGACTGATTTATTTCAATAACCAGCATGTTGGCCACTGCACGATGGAGACTCCCTGAATGAATATTTTAAAGAGTTTGTTTAAGGAAATGTATTTTCAGTTTCTTCCAATTAGGATTGTGGATCAGATTTTAATTTTTTTTTCTTTTCTTTTCTTTTTTTTAATTACATCATTATTTCGTAATAAATTTTCAACTACCCCCACCCCAATCTCTTTTGACTTTCATTCTCCAACTGAATAAAATGTAGCCATCTTGTTTGTTAATTAAAGCCTTCAAAAAGGTATCAATTGTTCAGCTTATTACTTCAATTTAATTAACAAATTAACATGTCCATATCTAATTTAGACATGGACACATCTCCAAACTCTTTCTCTGCGGATAAAGAATTCACTCCACTGGTATCTATTTACCAATCCCTCCCTACGAACAGGATGTGACACAAGGTCAATTTTCAAGAGGAGCTTAACAGTTTTAAATTCAGTTAAGGTTAAAGAGCCCAGTCTGTCCTACTATTCTATTTACCCATAGCCGGAAGCAGAATATTTGGATGCTTACCTTTTGCTATATGAAATGCAAACAGCCTCATCCAGGATTTGAATTCTGTTTGCCATATCTATTTTCTGCAATGATAACCATTACAACATGTGCAGCTCCTAATATATATTTACCAATCCCTCTACATAAGCAGGATGCAACACAAGATCAATTTTTAAGAGGAGTTTAACAGTTTTGAATCCAGTTTTTCTTCTTCTAGACCAGTTGCCATACCAAAGTCAGAGCCCAGTCTGCCCTACTATTTACCCATTGCTGGAAGCAGAATATTTAGATGCATACCTTTTCCATAAGTATTAGCGCTATGTGAAATGCAAACAGCCTCATCCAGGATTTGAATTCTGTTTGCTATGTCTATTATATATATATATATTTACCAACCCCTCTGCATGTGTAAAATGTGACTCATAATCAATTTCTTAATCAGAGTTTTCTTTCTCCTAGAATGGTTGCCATACCAAGGTTAAAGAGCCCAGCCTGCCCTACTATTTATAACTATAGGGAGAATAATTGGATTCATACCTTTCCCAAGACATGAACTCGGGTCATCGAATCCTTTTCCTTTTATGTTAATATAGTCATAGTAAACAAACACGGCAACCAGAATTCTGAAATGCAAACAGCTTCATCCAGTATTTGAACTCGTGTCGCTGTGTCCATTTCCTAGGATGGTAGCTATTACACCACATTCCTTCACTACACTTACTGATATAAACATTCCCTGGCCTAAAAGGGGAGGATCAAAGTGTAGTATCTGTTCCAGGTGCTATGCTCTAATCCTTACCTAATCCACCCGTCCTCAGCTGGGGGTCCAGTCTGCTTCGGCCACTGGACCAGTAAAGTAAAATTAATAACGTCGATCCCAGTAGGCGCCTTCCTTGAGGGGGAATGCCAACGGGATCGACGCAATTTTTATGTCTACCACCCATGATCTTCGGCTTGTGGGTGGGCCCACATAAACATGTCCTTGTGTCAAGCCCTCGTAAGTGGGATGAGAGGCAAATAACCTTACTGATATAAACATTTTTTTCTTTGCTTTTTGTATATTCTAGCCAAGCTCACAAATCCTAACTAATTTGACACATCAGTTAGTTTTGTTTCACTCAATCTATGCAAATATATTCAGAAGTGCAATAATTATGATTCAGCTGTAACATGATAATGCAAACATTTGTTAGGCTTTTTTTTAAAAATGTTTTAATTGCATTTATATTCATACCATTGCCTTTTTTTTTGGCATCCAGACACACACACACACACACACACACACACACAGACATTCCCTAATTAACTTCACATACCAAGTAGTGACTGGTTATCAACATTAGAAATTAGATTACCCACACAAACCTATTTCATTTAAAGAGACAAGCAATCTTTAAGCCAATTAGACCAATTTTTCCCAGTCAAGCCTCTAGCTAGGATAATCTACTCTAATCTTGTCAAATACACACAAAATAAATTATTTCACAGTTCATCATCATCATCATCATCATCATCATTGTTGCACTAGCAGCATGGATATCCATGACAATCTCTCACCACCCCTCTCTATCATTCATTACTCCCGGGAGATCCTCTGCATGGCATCCAGTAAAGCTAATCAATGTATGTCTTTGCTGGATGGCTCACACTGGCGTGCCCATGGGACGGCTTCCACAGAAGAGCATCATTTATGAGTCCATCCTTGCTTCTCCAGCAGTGTTCGGCATGTCTTGTTCGTCTTGCATGGATGGTTTGTGATGTAGAGCAGGTGCCCGTACAGCTGTTTTCTCGTGGGGTGTTGTTTCCAAGTCTTGTTTAAGATTGCATGCAGCTAAAAAAATTTAACAGATACTAAAACAAATTTTTTCTATTTTCTTTCTTTGGTAATCTACAAATTTTTAAGGCTCTTCTACTCAGTCAGTAGAACATCT
Organism: Doryteuthis pealeii; assembly: GCA_023376005.1. Lineage (NCBI taxonomy): Eukaryota > Metazoa > Mollusca > Cephalopoda > Myopsida > Loliginidae > Doryteuthis > Doryteuthis pealeii. The sequence goes on from CM042150.1 coordinate 53,889,528, forward strand.
GGGTTTGATACTGGGTCTCACCAACTCAGCGCATGAGTAGCACAGCTTGAAAAGTGGGGAGCTGATGGTAGGTGTGGTGCTCTCAGATGCAAAAATAATCTCCCTGGTCTAGTGCTAGTGAAAAGAGAATAGACTCCCTTGCTATCTGGCTGATACTGATGTTGGGTCAGTAAAATGGTTATTCCTGTATATATAGAGTGAGTGAGGGAAAGGCTCTGTGATTGGATATACCAATCACGTGATAGCCCAGAGTTTTGGCGCAATATCCAAAAAGTGGTCAGACAGATTTTACCCGCGGTACCACGAGGCAACGAATTCAGGAAACCACCCTAAGATATCTTCTCCTACGCGCTGGTAAGTCCCTTAAACTCAACTTTATATAAAGGAAGGACTTTATATTGTTTGTTGTTTATGTCTAGCCAATAAATAGTTTGAATTAAGGGAAATATTAATTCCTTTCTTGTTGTTGTTAGTCTTAGAACTGAATGTTATACTAACACAATACTGACAATAGGCCACTCCGCCGACTTTACTTTTTACTTGTAAATTTATGTATATGTAATTTTATATCAAAACTCGACAACCTTTTGGGTTCTGTGGTATTTGCAGTCTATGATATTGATTTTTTTCTATTTAGGAAAGAGTGAATGATTCTAATTAGTGTTTCATAGTTATTTTTTGTTATATCTAACATTTGGTTGATTAAAAAAAAAAAGGAGGCACAAATAAAGACCATTTACAAATTGGACTGGAAATTCTTTATTCTAGAGGGTTTTGAAAATATTACTTTCATAAAAATCTTGCTAATGGGCTGTTTTTGCAAGGTTACAGTTACACGTACACACACATTTAGTTCACATGTTTCATCTAACAGTTGTAGTTGAATTGTATACAAATTTCTTTTAAGCTTAATCCAGCTCTTCTAGCCAGTATTTAATCACTTTCTTGATTTATTTAAGAGAAATGTTTTTAAAGTGATTTGGTTTATAATATATATATATATATATATATATATATATATATATATAATATGTGTGTGTGTGAAGAGAAAAATGGAAGTGAATCTGACGGTATGTAATATAATAAAAAATTTGAAAAAACATAGGTTCAAATAAAATGAGTGGTATTTATTCAGCCAATGCTGCAGTGTTTCAATCTGTTTAGTAGATCTTCTTCAGGGCCTTTGTTGATATAAGGAATATATATATATATATATATATATATATATTATATATATATATATATATATATATATATATATATATATATATAATGCAAATTAACTTTGGTTAATTTTATGTTGCGTTTATTAAGGGAAAATGCAAGACCATAGTGGCATCCAAATTACTAGTGCAGAAAGTCTCCACGGCTGATGCAACATCATAGTAAGCAAGTCTGAACTCTAGTCACTCTGTTCTCTTACCTTTCCCAAAGGTATTAGTCAGAAAGTGATGAACTCTCTCACCCCCCACCCCCCCCCCCAGCTAACAAATCAAACTCATATGTCAAGGTACCACTGTATTCATTTGATAGTTACCATGTTTGATTGTAAAAAGTTGTGAAAATGACAATTTCCCTTTTGTCCACTGGCAGAGATCCATAAAACCCATTCAAGAAGCAAATACAATTTACCAACAAAATAATATATTTTCCAACAAAATCAAAATATACTCCTGAAGACCCAGTTTTTGAACCTATCTTTAGAGTCGGGATTTCCAACCAGGGGTGCTTGCACGAGCGGCAGTGCCAAGCTGCCTCCGCACGATAACGGCTGAAAGCCTCTAAGCCGGAACCGCGACCGGTGTCGCCACGGTATTACGAAGGGAGTCTCTTTTCGTTCCGCTGGAGCCTGCCATAGCGGTCGTCTGTTGCTAGTAGCAGCGGCTGTTGCGTTCGGCGGGACGGTTCGCCGTCTCCGTCGGACGTGGCTTGTCGTCGATGCATACGCGGCGGCGTGCGTGAACAGGCCAACCGACTTGACATCCGCGACAGGCGGGATTTTGCCGTCGCCGTCTTGTTTCGAACTCCCCGTGGAGCATGAGACGAGGGATCGCTCGTAAACCACTTCAGGCTCTGGGTGTCGTACTTAGTATAGGGGGTGACAAGCTTCCGTTCAAATTTAGATTAAATTTTTTTCTTTTGTATTTGATATTATTTGTATTTTCGTTTCTTTATTTCAGATTATTATTACCCTTAATCATGTCAAAGAAAATATTACATATTATATTAGATTTAGAGAGTGAAATATATATGATCTTTTGATAAAACTGTAGTATGGATTCACATTCTATATTTTTGAACAAAAGTATAAATTGTAGGGGTGTGAGGTCAGAGCAAAACTCTTTTAAGGGTGCGGAAATAGGAAAAGGCTGGGAACGACTGCACTAGAATCTATTCAAGTCTTTTAAACACACACAGGCAAATAGGTAAAACCAGTGTCCTATATGAGGTGACAAAAGATAGATGTCCCTTAGCTACTCACCAACAATGTAGCCATTTATCTTTCAACAACAATTATGGTAGATCCATCAAAAAGGACTATACACAAGCCCAAGTTATTCTCATATCCACACATACACCCCAGTATGGCACTCTTGCAAACTTTATTTCCCATACAATAAGCTATGCTGAAATTCAATAGACAACATTATCTAAACAAAGAACACTCTAATGCATTATACAACATTCTAAACTCTATACATCCAACCATTTTAACCATATACGTAATGAAAAATAAACATTCAGTCTCATCATTCCTTATTGTTGACACATAATAGCATTGTACCTACTCCAATATCTTTGTCTTCATCAGTAGTCAATATTGAATACAGCATACTACTAAATAAAGGGATTGTAGTAATAGTATCAAGTAACTGAACACGTGAACATTTACCCATCACAATCTTATTATAATGGAGATTGTGTGTTTTTCTGTCTGTAACCGAAACTATATTACTACTCAAGTCTCAATTCCCTTAGTTATTTACGTCACATTCTCCATGATTCTATTTCTATTTAAACCTCAATTAATAATAAAACTGTTTGACATTATTAATACTGTTGGCCTTACCTAAATACTAATAACATGCAATTGTATTTATATATACAACAAAATACCAGTTTTCAGTGTAAACGTAAAGCTAATTTGCATATTGATATTAAAAAAACTGATTTTAATAAAATGTGCTTGGTATTATTGATTTCTAATTTTTGGGTTTTATCTTAATGAATATGAGTAAAAATCTCTTCAATAAATCCTAAAAGAAATTCATTAACAAGAAGAAATAATTGTAATTTTATTCTTTACTTCCTATTTTAACTAAATAGTTAAATTAGGAAAATTTAGCATTGAAAAACGAAAGTGATGAAAGAGTAAGTTTCAGTTGTTCTATTTTCCGATTATACCCCCTCCGTTTCAAATCTTTTTATCTGAATTCTTAATTAGTTTCATTAGCCTTTCTGATTTAATCTAATATTTCATTACATTTAAACTTAAATACTTGCACCCGGAGGGTGCATATATTTGCTAGTACATATAAAGTAGACAGCTCCACTATAGATGAGAATTATATGTATTTACCAACCATCGAGCAGGATGTGACACAAGGTCAATTTCTTGAGCGGAGTTTAACAGGTTTGAATTCAGTTTTTTCCTTCTCCTAGACTAGTTACCTAGCCATGGTTAAAGAGCCCAATCTGCCCTGCTATTTACCCATAGCTGGAGGGAGAATTGGATTCATACCTTTCCCAAGGGTATTAGTGCCATGTGAAATGCAAACAGCCTCATCCAGGAATTGAACTCTGGTTGATGAGTCCATTTCCCACAACTCTAACCATTAGACTATGTGTCTCGAAGATGAGCAATATACTTAACTCTAATTTTTCTTTAGAGTAATTGAAAGTGGACCGTTGTTATATTTTTGTTATATTTTGCAAGTAAATAGATAGCCAACATAGGTTTCTCTACAAATTATACCCATGATATCTCAACTGCTTTTTGTTGATAAATAAATAATAAATGTATCAATGAAATGTTGAATTACTATTGGTTTCTAATTGTAATTAAGCTTGGTAATCTGAACATTAGCTACATAAATGAGAGTAACCTTCCCTTGTTTCTTTCACTTTGAGGAAGCCTCATGTTTTGGTCGGCCATTTTCATTTCACAATAAATCTACACTGAAAATACGAATTTGTTCGAATCAATACAACTGCATGTTTTAACAAGAAAATATCATAAAATGTGTTCTTAATAACAATTAAGTTAATTTCAAATAATGCGCAAGCACAATTAAGAACATATTTAATACAGGCAGTTGTATTGATTCAAACAAATTTTTAATACTGGCAGTTGTATTGATTCAAACAAATTCGTATTTTCAGTGTAGATTTACGGTGAAATGAAAATGGCCAACCAAAACATAAGGCTTCCTCAAAATGAAACAAACAAGGGGAGATTACTCTCATTTATGTAGCTAATGTTCAGATTACTTTAAGCTTTATGTAGTAAGCATTAAATTTGTATTTTTATAAATATTGTGCTTTTCATAAAATCTGGGTTGTTTCTGTGATATTGAAGTTTCTATTTTCTTTCATTGAATTTCAGAAAAAGATTATATTGACAACTTATTGGTAAACCAAGTTCTATAAACATAAGATATTACTGGAAGTGCCAATATGATTAGAAACAGTTTGGTAAAGATTAGTAGTCCAGGTTAAAAGTGTGGTAGTTGTTACCCAAAGCCAAAATGTCTTGGACACTGCTTCAGTTGTGCTTAGCCAGTTGCTGTTATTCAAACCAACAGTAGACTAACTGACTTCAATAAATGAATAAAGTTTTAATCTTATTATTCTCAATTTGAAGCATACCAAAAAAAAAAAATAGTGTGTGTTCGCATGTGTGTATGGCAGGGGCGCTAGGAATTTATTGGGAAGCCACGGGGGTGCTAGCTTGGAAAAGTTTGGGAACCACTGATTTATTGTCTTTATACTGTTGAAATTGTAGTTAGTTAACTGGCAATATTGTTCAATTAGGAATAATTAATTATGGTTTAGTGATTAAATTCTATGTCTACAGTTTATACCACAATTGAAATACCATTATGATTTCGCTATTGTTATCAAACAATGTGTGCATTCTAAAAAGCAATTAATGTTTAGTGTTATTTGTATTATTCGGACTATTGTCCTCATCTTCATTGTTATCTGTGTGATTTCTAAAAAGCAATTAATGTTTAGTATTATTTGTATTATTGTCCTCATCTTCATTGTTATCTGTACAACGTTTCGGCCGATGTGCCCTCCAGACTTCTTCAGGTATTTCTTGGACACATGGCCTAGTGGATAAAGGAATTAGATTAAGACAGTTCTAAGTAACAGTTCTCTCTAGACTGCATGTTCAATCCTGTCAGGAGCAGCAGTAACATAGAATAATAATTAACACAGCTTAACACCTGTATCCCCAGCTATGGTTAGTGGAATGAGAACAGGATACCCACATGGACTGAATAAAGGGTTAGGTTCCGTGATGGCTCCCAATTATGACAAAAAGGTTCCCGAATACGAAAAGAAGGTTCCCGAGTCCAACAAGAAATACCTGAAGAAGGCCGGAGGGCACATCGGGCGAAACGTTGTACAGATAATAATGAAGATGGGGACAATAGTCCGAATAATCCAAATAATACTAATCATCAAGACTCATCACAAAAATTCAGAGAAATTGTACAATTAATGTTTGTATTGAAGTCAGTCAGTCAGTCAGTCAGTCTACTATTGGTTTGATCAATGTGACTGGCCAAGCACAACTGAACCAGTGTCAAGACAACTGGTACTTATGGGAATTCAGAACAGTCCACTCATGCATTTGGGTGATTCCATTCCCTGAGTCCTGATTGGCTGCTTGGTTTGTAGGATCCTCTAAGGTTCCATAAATCCTGTCATTTTGCAGTAGTCTTTGCAGCAAACCAGAATCGTATTTCAGTTACTACTGCTTGCTGTCTTGTCTTGCCAATTCGATGGTAATTGGACTTAGTATTATTCTACTGTTTGTTGGGTACTTTGTATAAACCTAAAATGTCAAAAGTTTTATATAAAGTATTTTTGCATAAATGGTGGTTTTAAGATCTTTCCTTTGCCAAATTCTAAAATGATTTCCTCAAACAAATAGTCAAATTTGGCATGCTGAACTTTGACCTTTTACAGCAAACGCATCATTGTATTGAAATAGACGAATCCTTTCTTAATATAGCATCCTTGTTAATGGAAGGAATTTTTAGTAGAGTCTCGAATGTTTACACCTAATTGGCTTGAGTTTTACTTCACTATTTTTTCTTTTTTTTTCTAATGGTTCTTTTTATTTTGTAGTATATCTTTAAATGCTTTCCACCAATTTGGAGTTTTGCCTCGTTCAAAATGAATCTGTCTTTTGCCAAAGTAATTTTTGATACTATAAAACCTCAAACATAATTAGATGTGCACATATTTTTGTGTCATTGCTTTTCATCTTTTTATAAAAATAATACCACTTTGGGGTGTGGTTTTTAACTTGTTTTCTACATATTTAGTGGTCGCCGCCCTGTCAGCAGGGCTTAGAATATGCTGTCTGTATCTCCTACAGAGGAGCAGGAACCCCCAAAAGGAGGATGACACTAAACTGTATCTGATGGTAAGGCTCCAATTTTGGTGATCTGAGAGTACCTCTTCTTTGTCATTACTCCCAGATTCACTCTGGTAGTACTTGTTAGGAGTTCATATAAGAGAAACGTCTGTTTTAAAATTTATTCATATTTCAGTATTAAATAATCCATAAGGAGTTGATATGCTGTTAAACTGATAAACCAAACCAAATTGAAACTATATAATTGCTTGCAAAAGAAAAAACATGATTTTGGCTTTAAATAACCCAACAAGGGTTGACATGCCATAAAACTAACCCACTTATTAAAACTAAATTAGAATGTACAATACAATGCAATTTCCTAACTTGAAAGCATAAAATAATTCCAGTAGGGTTGACATGCCATTAAAATCAATCTAATTGTCTTTTTATTGCTTCTAATATATTTGCAGGCCAGGCAAATGAATATATTCAAATTTTCATTGAAATGACTACCTTTGTTTGTCTGAGATTGGGAGATGTAATATATTTATTTAAAAAAAAATAGTTGGAATGAATAAGTTAATTAGAAAGTTATTAACATGATTCATCAGACGTTTTTTTAAGGATGGGCAGGTGGTATAATAATTCTATACAGAAATGGAAGCCAAGTTAAAATTCTGTTTGCTCACATTTCATCATCATTAAGACCTATTGACAGCATGTATTCCCTTGACTCTCTCTCTCTCTCTCTCTCTCTCTCTCTATGTCATAATACTTGTCAAGTCTTCAAGACGGCACTCAGTGTCCGCACAGAGCTGATGAATATAAGTCTTTGCTGGTCAGGGTAACTTTGATGTGTCAGAGACCATTGGAGAATGTCACTTATGATTTTGTCCTTACTTCTACAACAGTGCCCAGCATATCTTGTTAATCTTATTTAGATGGTTTGTGTGATGGGAGGTAAGTAGCTGTACAGCAAAAACAATACCCCTGGCCTAGCACTAGCAAAAAAGGGGATAGACTCCCTTGCTGTCCGGCTGATACCGACAATAGGCCACTCTACCAATTTACTCTGTAATTAGTGAAATTCTAGGTACAACAGATTTAGCTGCTATGTAAGCTGAAAATAGGAAACACATTAAATGCCCTTGTCTAGCTCAGTCGGTAGAGTGTTCTGCTAGGAATCACAAGGTTCTCAACTCTATCTTTAGAACAAAACTAGCAGCGGATACCCGGCGTCGCCTGGGTAGAGGGGGACTTTTTTTTAACTTAGTCCCGCAGATCCATTATTACTGAATCGTGAGTTGAATCCTCATGGGATTCCCCATTTAAATCTCTATGTAAAAAAAAAAAACCTTGCATTGATCCAGCTACTCTGAAAAGAAATGTTAATGTCTACTATCTAAAATATTAAATGAAAAAAAAAATCCATGCTGTTATCATTTAAATTTTATTTTTTAATTATCTTCATGAATATAAATCAAATCTCTATTATTTTAGCTCAAACCAAGCCCCGTAGATATTTAATGTGTATATATATTTACTTTGTCGTTAATTGTTATTTATTGTTAGTTAATTGTATAAGAAGTTTCCTTCGGACATACATATACACACAACTGCCCTTTATGTATGTATAGATAATTATCTATTATCCAATTTTATTCCTTATTTTTTAAATTTGAGTTTTTGATTAAGAATTTTGGTTTAGCTCAGTTGGTATAGCGTTTGGCTAGGAATCACAATGTTCCTGGTTCGATACTGGCCCTTGCCAACTCAGGGTATGAGTAGCACAGGGATCTGTGCGGTAAAGTGAGGAGCTGATGGTAGACACTAAAATAATCTCCTTGGTCTAGCGCTAGTGAAAAGGGGATAGACTCCCTCGCTGCCTGGCTGATACCAACATTAGGCCACCTCAACGACTTTTACTTACTCATGGCATAGTGGCTAATGTACTGGACTGTGACATCATAGTAAGCAAGTTCTAACTCTAGCTGCACTATTACATTCACTTTAGGACTAATACCCTTTGGAAAGGTATGAACTCGCTCACCACTACCCACAACTATGGATTAATAATACCACTACTGTTTGTCTACAAGGATGCCTTTAGCATTAAGTAACTCATGAAGGTTGATATGCCATTAAAAAAAGAAACTAAAACAAATAAAAATTAATAGTAATTGAGTTTAAAAATTTGTTGTGAGAGAAGTCACGCACGTGATAGCTCAAAGCATGCATGAATATGTCTGGCGTGCAAAATGAGATGGATGGGGAGTGTAGCAGTCAATTAGGAAGATTGAACTTGAATCCTCCTGATCGAGAGTCGTGGCTTGACATCGGACTACCTCGTTGGCGCACATGCAAATTACTACACTGCGCGATTGACTCGGATATGGGATTTTAGTCAGGGTTGTGAATTATTATTTAAGGCCTGCCTGAACACACCGGCATAGTTGCGTTCCAAGAGGAATAATGAAGGAGGAGAATAAGAGAGGGAGAAAGAGGAATAATGAAGGAGGAGAATAAGAGAGGGAGAAAGAGGAATAATGAAGGAGGAGAATAAGAGAGGGAGAAAGAGGAATAATGAAGGAGGAAAATAGTAAACCTCATTTAGTCACATGAGAATATTTTGGTTAGGCTATGAACTTTTCAGCTGACCCTCATATGTTGCAGGAAATATAATTAGAAATAATTTATTAGATAAAAAATACAGATGCTAATATTTTCATGTTTTGAAGCATCATCAGTTGATCATTTTTTTTTCACCATTCTTTTTTTTTTCTTCTTAAATCTAAACTACTATTTCACTTTATTAAAATTGCTTCTCCTCAATATTTTTTGTTTGTTATTGATTTTTTTCTTCCATCTTTTACAAACAAACAGGTGAATTTAAAATTAACTTTAATTGTACTTCTACTAATCTCTGATCAGCAGTTACAATTTAGAAAAAAAAATTTTTTGCACTAAAGTGTAAAAATGTTCATGATGAAATGATGAAAATAATCATGTCTGTAAAATATTTATTTTGTGAAAAATAAAAAAAAGAAAAGAAAATTCATTTAAAAAGCATTTGTTTAAAAAAATAATATTATTATTATTTCACTCCATTCGAGTTTTTCACACCTGCCGTAGCCAGTGGTTGATTGGAGGTTGAGTGACAGCAAGTCTCCTTAGGTATCCTGGACTCTTCTGAGTATTCCAGCCGATCTCAACTATGCTGTAGTCTGGATGGTCTCTATTCTGCCTCTGATTTCCAATTCATCAATACTCTTTTCCAGATCCCTGGGGATCGTTCCAAGGGCCCCAATTACAATTGGTACAACCTTCACCCTCATGTTCCACAGTTTTCTCCATTCTCTGGCAAGGTCCAAGTATTTGTTGATCTTTTCGCTTTTTCATTTTCACTCTGTAATCGGCCTGGACAGCAAAATCCAGGAGATGACAAGTCTTCCTCTTCTTGTCAATCAAAACTAGGTTTGGTCTCCTGGCCGGGATTAGGTGATCCGTCTGTACCTCAAAGTCCCAGAGAATTTTGTGTGTCTCATTCTCCATGACAGATTCAGGCTTGTGCATATACCATTATTATTATTATTATTATTATTATTATTATTATTATTTTCACTCCTTTTGAGTTTTTCACATCAGTGTTAGCTGATGGTATTTCACTATTACTATTATCATTATTATCTGTATCATTTTATGCATCAATTAATAATTTTTCTTTCTTTCTTTCTTTCTTTTTCTCTTTCATTGTTGATAGGAATTTTTTTTCAGCATTTGTAATAAATATCATCATTCATTATTACTGGTCTCATAACCTAGTTTGGTCATGTAGTGTGTCTTGAACGGGAATCATTTTTAAATAAATCAATTTTGATCCTTAGAGAAGATTGTAATAGGCACTACCATTCCAGGTTTGACTGGACCTATTTACCCAACTCTTCCACATGAGCAGGATTTGACACAAGGTGAATTTTTAAGCAGAATTTAATAGGTTTGAATTCTGAGTTTTCCTTTTCATAGATTGATTGCCATACCAAGGTTAAAGAACCCAGTCTGCCCTACTATTTACCCATAGCTAGAGGGAGAATAGTTGGATTCATACCTTCCACTTTAGCACTATTTAAAATGCAATCAGACTTGTTCAGGATTTGAACTCAGTGGCTGAGTCCACTTCTTACAATGATAACTGTTACACCATGAGTGCCTCCAACATTTAAGTGTATAAAAAAATCAGATCATTGTTGCATGACTGTGATTATGGAATCAATACTTATTATTAAGTTACAAAATCGAATGGAATTTTTATTCTTCAAGTTAGGATATTTTTATGGTATTTCCCTAACATAAACCGGCCTGTAGGCTGGGGCATTAGAATGCACTGACTGCACCTATGCAGAGAGGTAAGACTCCCTCAAATGGGGCCACCTTTTGGCCATGGGTGGCGACCCGTGATGCTTAAGGACGGAGTCTTGGTGGATGAGCAGTCCATGACCTGCAACACTCCACTTGGACACTTACTTAGGCTAGACGGGCGATCGGAGAGACCCTCTCTGATCAATCAGCTGGTCACGTCAAGCCCTAGCTCCTGTATGATTGCCCCAACCCTATTGCCCTTATGGCAAGCCCTAAGCCTTTTTATCATATGGGTGCTAGAAGGCAGTGGCTGAGGGTCTACATGTCCTGGGAATGACGTTAAATTCTATCTGATGGTGAGGTTCCAGTTTGGGAGATTTAGGGAATGTGGAGCACCCCTTCATCACCATTGCTCCCAGGTCTACTCTGACCCAGAGTGGTAGTGCCTGTTAGGGTCCCATTTATGGGTTAAATAGAAAAATGTATTTATATAAAAAAATTGTGTATCCATTAAGAATTAATTTATTTCAAAACTTTATCGGCATTAAATGACCCACTGAGGTTGATATGCTGTAAAACAAAACAAACTAAACCTAACATAAAATCTTGCTACAATGTGCCATTTTTGTTATATCATGGTAATAAAGATATCCACAATAAGAAATCAGACCATTATAATTTAGTCGTAGTGTATGTATTATACATTATAATTTAGTCGTAGTGTATGTATTATACATTATAATTTAGTTGTAGTATATGTATGACATGTTATATCTGCACCTGTTTACATTGAATTTAATCTAAGTTGACATTCAGCTTTGCTTGAAGTGGTGAGGACTTGGATATTCAAGTGTTGTTCAGCATTTAAATGAACTTGGAAAGGCAAAACGACTAGTCATGTGCTTCTTTATAACATGAGTGGCCATAATAGAATAAAAGAAATGTATAGAAACTTCAAGAGGGACGTTAAAACTATTCCTGAAGTAGATTTTAATCTGCAACAAAACTAAAAGAAAAAGAAAATAGTTAAAAGGAAAAATAAAAAATGATTTAATATTTGCATTAACAGCAGTGCGTCAGCTTTACCTCAATAATAATTACCTTCATGTTCAAAAGTTGAAGATGTGTGTATTAAAACAGCTAAAATCCCCTTCCCATTCTGTAGGTGACGATAGTCGAGCTGTTGGGCTGTCCGACTGATGCTGAATCAATCGGGTTTCTATCCCGTCAGTAAGTAGCTTACAAATGTCTAGCCACACTGAGGAAACATGATGCGTCAAGGCATAAGTAAAAGTAAAGTCGACGGGGCGGCCTAAAGTCGGTATCAGCCAGTCAGCGAGGGAGTCTATCCCCTAGCGTGAGTTGGCGAGGACCAGAATTGAACTAGGAACCATGTGGTTTCTAGCCGAACGCTCTACCGACTGAGCTAACCCGGCCCATTGGAGAAATAAGAGTAAATTAATCCAACAGTATGTGAAGAAAGGTAGACAAACATGGGATGTTGTACAATAAACATCCATTTTGTACAACATCCCATGTTTGTCTACCTTTCTCCACATTTTAGCTGTTTATATTTCCTAAATGATCCAGGCATGTGGTGTAATGGCTAGAGTCATTGGAAATGGACTCATCGATCCGAGTTTAAATCCTCGACAAGGCGGTTTACATTTCACATAGCACCAATACCCATGAGAAAGGTATGCATCCAACTACTCTCTTTCCAGCTATGGGTAAATAGCAGGGCAAACAGGGCTCTTTAACCTTGGCTAGGTAACCAGTCTAGGAGAAGGAAAACTCTGAATTCAAACCTGTTAAATTCTGCTTAAGAAATTAACCTTGTGTCACATCCTGCTTGCACGGAAGGGTTGGTATATATATTTCTTAAATGAAGTATCTTTATTATTTATTTGATGGGATTTGATTTTAAATCTCATCAGAAGTTACTTCTTTATTTCTGATATATTTTTGCATAGCCTTCTTCTTCACTTCTTACTTCTGGTTGTATTTTCTTCTGGCCGGCTTTGGTTCTATCTTCTAACATCTTGTCTGGTCTCTTCTAAGGTCTGGACTTTCTTGGGGACTTCGGGTCTGGTTTCTGTTAGGGATTTCTCCTTATCAGAAGCCCTGTGTCATTGTTAGTTTTTAGGTAATAAACACAAGACTTCGATTTACTTTGATGTTACTTTATTTGTAAATCCCCAAACCAGACATCTGCGCACATCCTACGAGCTCTACTTGCTAACTGACTGAGACTTACTTACTTAAACCGGAAGACAGGGTCTTCTATGCCTTCCGGTTCTCACGATTTATCCCCGGAAGGCAAGGTGAGAGTGAGGTCATGCGCCGTCACTCACTCTCAAGGCCATCAGCTGCACTAATCGCCATTATGTTTCTACACTACCTTATATAAGTATTAGGGATCCAATAATTATGTAACAATATTTTACTTACTTAAGTCATAGAATATAAAATGACTTAATTTGTTTTGGTTTCTTTGTTTTGATGGCATATCAACTTTCATTGGTTATTGTGGCGAGAGTAATCACGCACGTAGTGGTTCAAAGCATCCATGACTATATCTGGCGTGTAAAACGAGATCGGGGGGGGGGAGTGTAATGGGCGATTGGAGAGATTGAACTAACATCCTCCTGATCGTGAGTCGTGGCTTGACGTCGGACTACCTCATTAGCATGCATGTAAATCACTACACTGTCCGATTGACCCAGATGTGCGATGTTAGTGTCATTATTTAAGGCCTGCCTTAACGCACGGCGCAGTCGCGTTCAAATCTTGCTGATGAGGGCAGTGACATATGACAGCAACGAAGCAAGTGACTGCGTGAGAGATGGAATTCGGCGGACTACTGTGTTTTGAGTAAAGAACAACGAAGGTCAGAGGAATGTGGTTACTGTGAGAGCAGTTTGCTGAACAAAAGGGATTAGCGTTGTTAATTGAATGGACCCCAGTTGAAAAAATTATTATAGTTATCTAATGCCAAGCCATATATATATATATATATATATATATATATATATATATATATATATATATATATATATACACACAAGGTGTGTCAAAAATGTATTGAGATTTTTTGACACACCTTGTATTCTGAAAAAATGAAAGTTCCATTCATTGTTTATTTCTATCTTGGTAAATGCAGCTTCAGTCTCGATACTTTTATGATACAATTGGTATATATATAATTTGGCAGTATTTCTTCTTTCAAACATATTTGTTTGAATTGTGCAGACATTTTTTGTTTGCAAATTTTGTTCATGATCTTTTCTAGGTGCTGAATAGATTATATAATATCAGGTTGGAATTGGCTGATGTATTGGCCATAACTTATTCTTTCCCAAGTACTTTCAGCCCCTTCACGGGTCATCATCAGGAGGAAATGTAAAAACAATACAACATTGGATTGTTCCATATAATTGTGTTCTATTTATACATCAGACATAAAAATCCTAACCTTAATAAAATAAACTTTGATTCTAGCACTTACATACACAGTTCAATAAAAAATGTATGTATGTATGTATATATATATATATATATATATATATATATATATACACACACACACATTCACCAAAAATTTTAGTATGATGTTTTGTTGTTGCTGGGTTATAGTTACTAAATGTTCTATAACCACTTTCTTCTAATGGTAAGAATAAAATGGTCTTGTATACTATATTGATTAATTGGTGGTAATCTGAACATTAGATACATAAATGAGAGTAACCTCCCCTTGTTTCTTTCACTTTGAGGAAGCTGTCTGTTTTGATCGGCCATTTTCATTTCACCGTAAATCTAAACTGAAAATACAAATTTGTTTGAATCAATACAACTGAATGTTTTAACACAAAAATATCATAAAATGTGTTCTTAATTGTGCTTGTACATTATTTGAAATAAACTTAATTGTTATTAAGAACACATTTTATGATATTTTCGTCTTAAAACATGCAGATGGCTTCCTCAAAGTGAAAGAAACAAGGGGAGGTTACTCTCATTTATGTAGCTAATGTTAAGATTACCTGTTTGGTTTGGTTTGGTTTCTTTGTTTAATGACATATCAACCTTCATGGATTATTTAATGCCAAAGCCATTCTTGTAGAATAACAACAGTGGTACTATCTAACCCCTAGTTGGGGGATGAAGGAGTTCATTAACAGCATATTGTGTGTTTTCATATCCTTATATATATATATATATATATATATATATATATAAATGACAAAAATGGAGGTGTGTAGTGTAATGGTTAGTCATAGGAAATCGGCCAGAGTTCAATTCCTGGACGAAGTTGTTTGCATTTCACATGGCACTAATACCATTGGGAAAGGTATGAATCCAATTCTCCCTCCAGCTATGGGTAAATAGCAGGGAACACTGGGCTCTTTAACCCTGGAAAGATAACCAGTCTAGAAGGAAAACTCTAAAATCAAACCGGTTTAAATCTACATATGAAATTGACCTTGTGTCGCATCCTGCTTGTGCAGAGGGGTTTGGTATATATATATTATATATGACGAAAATTCAATCTTAGTAGTTTGTCAGACTCCATGACCAAATCATTTATATCAGACAGGCTTTTAAAGATACAGAATGCAAGTAAAAATTTTGGCAGAGGTTACTTATTTAACAGCTGGATGTTAAAAGGATCTGAGCAACGTGATAAAAATATCAGCAAAAACACAAAATGAAAATCTAATCAGAAATCAATAATGAAATAAACCTTTTATTGAAAAAGAAAAGAAGAAAAAACGATTGTTTGTCTACAATTTAATCACTAACTGTTGTGAGAAAAATGTGTTATTGATTCTGAACATATTTGTATTATAGAAAAAAATACATTAGTATTTTTTTTGCCAGATGAAAAAACCATATTGATTGTTTCTACATCAACAATATCTATAAATGAAAATCAAACGAATTGAATGAATTAAACTAAAATAAATAAAAGAAAATTTACTTACTATTAAACTAAAATAAGTCAAAGAAAATGTTGAAAAATTAAATTAAAATTTACTTAATATTAAACTAAAATGAATAAGAAAATGTAAAATTAAATAAAATTACTTAATATTAAACTAAAATGAATAAAAGAAAATGTTGAAAATTAAATTAAAATTTACTTAATATTAAACTAAAATGAATAAAAGAAAATGTTGTAAAATTAAATTAAATTTTACTTAATATTAAACTAAAATGAATAAAAGAAAATGTAAAATTAAATTAAAATTTACTTAATATTAAACTAAAATGAATAAAAGAGAATGTTGTAAAATTAAATTAAAATTAAATTAAAATTTCTTTACTATTAAAGTATATATATATATATATATATATATATATATATATAATAATTTTTTTTTTTTTTTTTGCCTGAGGTAAGAGTGCGGATCACTCTGAAATAGTGTTGATATACTTTTATTTTTTATGCTTCATATTCCGCTGCCTCTAACAGTAAATTTTAATTTAATTTTTCAACATTTGTTTCATTTATTTTTGTTTAATTCATAGGCCATTCAATTTTCTTTTTATCTATACTAGAAGCATACATGTAATCCATACTTCAACAAAATCTATAATATTTTTTAAATTTTATATTTTTTAACATCAATACAGATTTGTACCTCTCACTGTAGCAATGGTAATAATCTTTCTACCCTCTCTCCCCCTCTCTCCCCCTCTCTCTACGTCCACTCTCTTTTCTTTCTCCTTTTCATTTTTCCAGTATTCTTCCCCCATTTTCATTCTTTTATTATCCTTTTACTCTCTCCCTCCCTCTCTCCTCTATTTCCTTCTCCCTCTATTTCCCTCTTCCTCTCTCTCTCTCTCCCCCTCTCTCTACGTTCACTTTCTGTCACTCTCGCCTCTCTCTCTACATTCACTTTCTTTCCTTTCTACTTTTCATTTTTCCACAGTTTTCTTCCCCATTTTCATTCTTTATTATTATTTTAACTCTCTCCCTCTTCCTCCTCTCCCCACTCTCTCTCTCTCTCTTCCTCCCTCTCCACTCTCTTTCTCTCTCTCTCTCCTCTCTCTCTCTCTCTCTCTCTCTGGCTGTCTCTCTCATTTAATCAAATCAAATTATCCCACAACCTCTAAGATAACAGAGCAAATCATACAGATGTATGTAGATGACAAAATTTCAATCATACTTGCTGATGTTTCATCATGACCCAATCACTAATGATAAACAGGGGATTCAAATAATCAAATGCAGAGTTGTGAGCATTTTGCTGGAACTGGGTGTACTTAACAAACCTACTTTTTTATCTATGTAATATGCAGCAGGTTATACAAGGTTACATGACCCAGCAACAGGAATAGTCCGCTTCTTGGGAGAGTCCGTCAATCATCGAGTATCGGTCACATCGATAATCCATGACTCTCTCTGCACCAACTCCCTATCCGGTCTGAGAGGGAAATTAGGTATCTTGGGGTAGATGGGAAACTACAACTGGCAGATCTCTTGGACCAAAAAGAGGAGCATCTAATGCTAAATTTGCTAGAAGTACTTGATACATCGAACTTTTAAAAAAAAGGGGGTGGGTGGTGCTGCAATGTAGAATTAGATGAATTATCTTCCTTTGACTGTTTCAGTTGAAGGAACTCTTTAGCAAAAGAGTTAGAAAGTTAGTTGGCAACAGACTACATTAGACTGGACTCCCATTAACTGCTATTGACAATTAGATTCTTGCAGGACTTCCACTGTAGCATCCAGAAATGCAATGAGCTGAGTGATATAGGTTTTTGCTGGTCTGTCTACATTGGTGCATCCATGTGTAGGTGTCACAGCAGAACTCACTTATGAGTTCATCTTACTTCTCGAGCAGTGCCCAGCAGGTCTTGCGTCTTTTACTTGTTTGTGAGATGGGAGATAAGTGGCCATACCAACCTATCTGCAAAAGATAAAAAGAAGGAATATTGTTAAACGAGGCATTAAGAATTTTTCTGTTTAAAACTCTGTCTTTTCGGGATGTGCTCTCGTGTCTGGCCGTGCTCGTGCCCTGCGGGTCTAGAAATAACGGGTCGGGAGTGTCTTTAGGTTGGTGAGTTGGGGGGTGTTGTTCGGTGCCTGCTGTTGAGATTAGTTAGTGGAAGCCGTATCGTGCTAGTTGTTGAGTAGGAAGCCCTCATAGCGCTGAAGGCATTTTTATCAGAGCAAATTAATGCAAATAAAAAGCAATATTTTACAGCCCTCCTCCGCCAGTTTTTTATCGAAAAGTAATTGTAAGATTTAACCCTACCCTCTTGTAAAATATGCGTTTTTTTTAGCAGGTGTTGTGAAGGTGCATATTTCATTTGTCAGAATATCATTGTCTTTTTGGTGTTTTTCCCGGTGGTTGTGAAGCTGTGTTGGTTAGGCAACGAGAGTGTAGATGCAGGTGATAGAGAAGGTCGGTGATTTTTGTGTGAGTGCCAGGGTTGTCTCTAAGGTATGGGTAGCGAGAGGGTGAAGATGATGAGATAGTTATTCCTAACCCTCTGTCGCCCCCTTGTGATGAGAATATTCTGTTTGTAGCAGGTAATTGTGGTCATTTTACTTTATTCAAACAAATGTCACATCATTTTGGTCGTGTTTTAAATCGCCTTTAAATTGCTATCATGTCAAATAACCTAAGCATGGTTCAGTTTTTTCAGCAGGATGCTGTCTAGCGTATTTTAGGGCAAGAGGCCGTGACGACAGCATCCGAAAAATCACCAAAAGACACTTTTTGTTGTGTATAATGTTCTGTTCATATTTCTGTATCTAAATAATCTCGCTAAAATATCTAGAACTATTTCATCAAAATATTTTTCCTGCGCTTTTTTTCCCCAGCAACAACACATACCCCTGCTAGTATTTAATGCTTGCAATAATAAATCCCTGTATATAAGGTAATGAAAATTTGATTATACCTTCCGTTATATATATATATATATATATATTGTATATAATGTATATGTATTGTGAATTATTAGTTTGTGTGAGTTGGTTATATATATGTATATAATGTATAGTGTATTGTGAGTTATTAGTTTGTGTGAGTGTGGTTATATATTTTGTATGACGTCAAACTGTAGACGTTACTTGGAATGTTATCTTCCTTTCTACACTGGTTTATTGACTGCCTGATTTTCTTCATTAGTTATTCCTGACTTGAAAGTTTCACCTGTTTTTTCTATGTTTGTGTTCTATCATAAATCATGTGCAACCACATGCTCAATTTAGTCATAAATATTTTTATAAAAGATAAAGGAACTGATTATGCAATATAATAAATCTAATATAATGAAACAGTATTTAGTTACTAAGATAATAAATAAAATATGCATGTAACCAGATAGCACACACACACAGCACACAACCACACACACACACACATATCCTATAAAAGGGATAGCAGTACTCTATGGCGGGCTTTACATACATACAGATGTGTGTATTAAAACAGCTAAAATCCCCTCCCATTCTGTAGGTGACGATAGTCAAGCAGTTGGGCTGTCCGACTGATGCTGAATCAATCGGGTTCTATCCCATTTGTAAGTAGCTTACAAATGTCTAGCCACACTGAGGAAACGTGATGCGTCGAGGCACGGTCCTCTGGTGGATGACTATACATATATATATATATATATATATATATATATATAGTATATATATATATATCTATGGTAGAAATTAATCCAACAGTATGTGAAGAAGGTAGACAAACGTAGACAAACATGGGATGTTTGTCAATAAACATCCATTTGTACAACATCCCACGTTTGTCTACCTTTTCTCCAAACACACAGAACACAACCACACACACACACACACACACATATATATATATATTTATATTTATAAATGGGTGGCTACCGTGAAATATGGGCACCGATCATGGGAGTGCACAGGATCCAGGGGTTAAGTCCGTTATAAAAACAAATACAAAGTGCTCATACAATCTAGAGCAAATTTAATTGAAGAAATGGATACAATACGAACCTACTCGAGTTTCCATCGCTAGAATCATCAGTTAAATATCCCTGAATTAATCGAGTTACTCGATTAATTGCAGATGATCACACGTAGGTTTCTATTGTATCCATTTCTTCATATATATATATATATATATTATATATATATATATACACACAAGGTGTGTCAAAAAATATCAGGATTTTTTTGTACTTTTTGACACACTTTGTATTCTCAAAAAAATTAATGTTCCATCCATTGTTCATTCCTATCTTGGTAAACACCGCTTCAAACTTAGCATTTTTATGACACACGATTGTATCTGAAAAAAATATTAAACGTTTCATTCAATTGTTCATTTCTATTTTGGTAAATACAGCTTCATTTTGACTTTTGACCACACCTTTATTCTGAAAAAAAAAAAATATACCATTCATTAATTTATTTTCAGAATACAGAAGGTTTATCAAAGAAGTACCAAGTTTAGAAACTGAATTTACCAAGATAGAAAATGAAGAATAAATTGAACGTTATTTTTTTTTTCGGAATACAAGTGTGTCAGAAAGTAAAAAAAAATCTTTTTGTCATACTTTATATATATATATTATATATATATATGTAAAAATCTTCCAATGATGCGCTTTTATCCACAATCGAAATGCCTCGTTGTATCGTAGAATCCTCGCCATTTCGATTCTCAATACTTTACCACAGAGACCTGGTTTTTATAAAATATCACCATTCCTTGCTACGAATTAATAAAAATATATACACTAAATTTTCCAAATCATTTTCTAATTTTTTAAAATTCTTAAATTTTTTCCTTATACTTTTTCCTATTTTCCCTTTTCTCTAAAAACTTTAAAATTCCCTATCTATAGTAAATTACATTGTTCTATTTCCTTTATTTCTCTTGCCACCGTTGTTATCATCGACTTCAATCCTTGCATAATATTGTTTTTAACTCTCCTCCTATTAATATGAAATAGCAAATCTTGTTTTTTTATGTTCTCTACACATATCTTGAATTCCTCATATTTTGCATTGACTACAAACCAACAATTCTTATTTTAGAAAATCCTATCAATGTGACCTTTTACTTCCAACCATTTAACAAACACTGAACTCACCCAACAAAGCCACACATAACAAGACATTTCTATTCTTAAAAAAACAAAAAAAAAAAAAATAACACAACAAATCCCTCATGTCTTTCTGACACTAACTTTCAGAATTCCCACACAAACTTCTCTACTCCGCGTGACAACAAATACTGTCACAATTCGGCATTCGGCGCGACTGACGTCATTATTACCGCTCTTCTTCTCGACCGCCGGTCTCAACCATTGAATTTTAAAAACAGTTCTTTTTCGATACATTTAAAAAATTCTCGCGATTTCTTTCCAATTGAAATTTCATTTCAATAAGGATTTACTCTGAATGAGGTCGAATTTTCATTTGTGTGCGGAACATTTCTACATTTTTTTTTATTACTATTATTTCATTTCATTTGGTTTATTTAAAAAATAATAATAGTTTTGGATAATATACACATGGATAATACTACTGACGTAAACACCGTGTAAGTAAAATTGATTAAAATATCCGCNGTTGTCTGCCCCTTTTAGTTTGATGATGCCCACCAGGGGCACCAGAGTATTTAAGCGCCGGTTTCAAACACTTTTCGTTCTCTCTTTATAGTTTCAGCAACTACGAGCCACATGGGTAGATTCTATCTAAACCCTCTCGTGGGGCTCCGCCCCCTTACATTACTGTAAGTCTTCACAGCATGGACTATTCCTAGTCTCATGTCTGTACTCATATATGTATATCTGTATCATTCATGAATGTGTCTTATCGTTATTTGTGTACCCCTTTTTATGTGTACTCTTTACTATGAACGTTGTACCAACTGTTATCCATGTGCTGTACTTATTAAATGTTTGTCTATTAACCTTCGTCGGAGTCATTTGTATCCAAGTTATGTTGAACTTTAAACCATCCTTATAGGCAAAATTCACCTTATTTATTGAATGACCCTCGTACATCTTAAAATTGTCTCAGATTTTTTAGTGGGACATGAAAGCAATGGTTCGCTCACCCAATGGTGACACAGATTTCTTTGACATTGTCGCTGAAGTCCTACAAGGATATATGTTGACCTCATTTATTGAATGACTCTTGTATATGACTAATTAAGATTAGTGTTTTTTTTAGATAATTAACCTTTTTAAATCAGATGTTTTCCCAATAAGCAGATTAAAAAAATGATTCTAATTTAAAAGAGTTAAAGTGATCACAAGACTAAATGAACAGCTGCTCCATGTGGTTCTACATAACTAATGAAATTATTAAATCAAAATATTTGACTTCAAAAATCTTTCAAGCATACAACCCAGAAAAACTTCATGTCTGTTGAGGAAAATATTTGCTTTGCATGGTAACAGTCGCAGATCTAAAAGCTGTATTGTTTTCTCTCAAAATATAGTCTTTTCAATTGGATAAAAAACAAACCAGAAACAAATCAATATTTTCCCAATCCTACCGCATTGAGGCTTTTGTTTTTCTTTGGTTTCTTTGTTTAATGACAAATCATCCTTCATTTAATGCCAAAGCCATCTTATATATATATATATATATATATATATAATTTTGCAATTTTTTTATATTCCTTGCATTTGTAACATGTTCACCTGACGATTGTTACCAAATGGTTGTGAATGTTCCTTTGTCACCAAATAAATAGATATGTAAAACCTTTATATATTTATTTTATTATATTATATTATATATATATATATATATACCTCCTCATCAAACAAGGAATGAAAATGATTGAAAAAGAGAGGAAAGAAGCCACCACAGAAAAGAGAGCCAAAAGGAAGGAGAGACAACAGCAACTCCAGCAAGCATCACTGTTTGTTTGCAGTCATTGCACTAGAGATTGCCATTTAAAAATTGGTCTGTCCAGCCACTCACGCAATTGCAAATTAAAAAAAAAAAAGTATACACTACACCATCATCTTTAGTAGACGGAAGGATGGCAACAATATATATATATATATATATATATTATATATATATAAGACATCCACAGACACAATGTTTCAACGTTTCACGTGTCTTCAGTGTGGCCAGACACAGCAACTACCTCCGACAGGAGCGAAACCCGACTGACTTTTCATCAGCCCTATTCATTAACCTCTCATCCATTTGACAGCTGCCATTAAGTAGTGGTGTTTAAACTATTAAATACATACATTTGTTTATATATTTTATGATCACCAGAGAGATCCAGTCCTAAACAATAGACGATCATTGTTTTATGCTGGCAGTGAAAGTTAATTTAAGTCACCCTTAAAGAGCTCTACTGGGTTTTGGGAGCATATATATATATATATATATATTTTTGAGTTCTGCAGTGTTCACCTACCCATTGCTTCTAGTATTGTTTTGATTTTAAAGGAAATAAAATATCCCACTTCATCAGTTTTTTTTAATACTTAAGCCTTCAGCTATCTCCAGAGGAAGTAAGTATTTACCTAACCCATTGCCACAGGTAGGATGTGACACAAGGTCACTAGTATGGGGCATCCAGCGAGGATCCCAGCGGAAGAAGGTATTTACCCAACCCATTGCCACAGGTAGGATGTGACACAAGGTCACTAGTATGGGGCATCTAGCAAGGATCCCAGTGGAAGAAGGTATTTACCCAACCCATTGCCACAGGTAGGATGTGACACAAGGTCACTAGTATGGGGCATCTAGCAAGGATCCCAGTGGAAGAAGGTATTTACCCAACCATTGCCACAGGTAGGATGTGACACAAGGTCACTAGTATAGGGCATCCAGCAAGGATCCCAGAGGAAGTAATCACAAATGTAATCTAGCCATATGTATTGAGACAAATAAGTTTCAATGACAAATACATGCAGTTCACCATTCCATGCTATGATACAACTGTAATGGCATTGCTGCTGCTGCTACTTCTGCTCAAAGACATAACTCCCACCAACCTACTGCTACTAGCACCTGCAGGGCAGTAATTTTAAATCCAGGAGATTATTTTGTATTACAATTTATTAAAAGTATCAAGCAACTCAGTGACCCATTGCATTGAGAGGAAAAAACAGTGCATTCTGATGTAGCTAGGATGAATATTAAATTTTCCTGAATGGTATTGTTATCCTTTTGCTTTAGAATTAAATAAGAAAACAATTTTATTAAAGAAGAAAGAGTTTGCAAGATCAATATTGGGTTAATTGGAGAGACATGGTCTAATGGTTAGAGTCATAGGAAATGGACTTGTTGACCCAAGTTCAATTCCTGGACAAAGCTGTTTGCATTTCACATGGCACTAATACCCTTGGGAAAGGTATGAATCCAATTCTCCTCCAGTAATGGGTAAATAGCAGGGAAAACTCTGAATTCAAACCTGTTAAACTCCGCTTAAGAAATTGACCTTGTGTCACATCCTGCTCATGCAGAGGGGGTTGGTAGATATATATTGGGTTAATTTAAGGTTCTATTTAAATTTTTTTTCTAATTTTTTATGCCTGATTTTCTTCTTTTCATTTTCCTTTGTTCACATCCATCTTTTTTTTTCTTTCTTTCTTTCGGTAATCTGAACATTAGCTACATAAATGAGAGTAACTTCACTTTGAGAAAACCGTTTGTTTTAGTCAGCCATTTTCATTTCAACATAAATCTACACTGAAAAATACGAATTTGTTTGAATCAATACAACTGCATGTTTTAACACAAAAATATCATAAAATCTGTTCTTAATAACAATTAAGTTCATTTCAAATAATGCAAAATACGAATTTGTTCGAATCAATACAACTGCATGTTTTAACACAAAAATATCATAAAATTTGTTCTTAATAACAATTAAGTTCATTTCAAATAATGCGCAAGCACAATTAAGAACACATTTTTATGATATTCTCGTGTTAAAACATGCAGTTGTATTGATTCAAACAAATTCGTATTTTCAGTGTAGATTTACGGTGAAATGAAAATAGCAGACCAAAACAAACGGCTTCCTCAAAGTAAAACAAACAAGGGGAAGTTACTCTCATTTATGTAGCCAATGTTCAGAATACTTTTCTTTCTTTCTATTCATATTTATCTTTCATCTTCATCTTTCCTTATCTTCATCTAATTCATCAATTCAGTTTGTCTCAATGTTTGTTGTTACTCTCTTTTCACTTTTGTTCCCATTCATTCTGTTATCCTTTCCATCTATTTTTTCTTTCAATTCAACATCCCTCCTTTTCTATCTTTATATCTGATTCTGAATCTTATTATTTACTAGGTTAAAAGCCACCCTATCGGCAACAATTAAGCTAGCTCCTGTGGAGGGCTCTTGATTATGGCAACGTCCCCACAATGTCACTTCACACATTGAATAGATATTAAATTTTGTTAAACTTGAACAATATTTTTCAAACAATAGTTTTCATCAAAACAACGATATAATTTGTTTATTTGGAACATATTATCAAACAATTATTTATTTCATGAGTGATTTTTACTGGAATTCACAAATTATTTTAATTATTCCCAAATTTATTTCCAAGTCATAAAAATCGTTATTGTACAAAAACATTTATCACAAAAAATAAATTTAAAAAAATCACCAAAAACAATTGCAGTAATTAAAACTTGAGAATCTAAAATTTCAGGATTGTTGGTCCAGATTTGGCCTGGAATGTTTCCAATTTGCTCACGGAGTTGGCCTGATTCAAAAATGGTATGATATGTTGGGCTATTGCCTTTAGGAGTAAAGTTGAAAAATGTGATACACTGACATTAACATTTATTATAAGTAAGTAAAGTAAGTAAAGTCTTTGGGGTGCCCTAAAGTCGGTATCAGCCAGACAGCGAGGGAGTCTATCCCCTTTTCACTAGCACTAGACCAAGGTGATTGTTTTTGCGTCTGAGGTGGAGTGCCACACCTACTATCAGGTCCTTACTTTACCGCACAGATCCCTGTGTTACTCATACGCTGAGTTGGTGAGGACCAGAATCGAACTAGGAACCTTGTGGTTTCTAGCCAAATGCTCTACCGACTGAGCTAACCCGGCCCTTATTATAAGAGATTATATTATTTGTTTATTCTTTAATTTCATATGTTCATCAGACTTCTTTTCTTTTGTTAATTTTGTCATGAAAAAAATATAAAACTATAAAAGCATAATGATAAAATCAAAACTTTATAAAAGTAAGTAAGTAAAGTCATCGGGTTGGCCTAAAGTTGGTATCAGCCAAACAGTGAGGGAGTCTATCCTCACCCTGTGATCTGCTGTAATCACAAAGTTCACCAGTTGACATGTTCTCTTTTTTTTGTTAATCAACTCTAGGTCTGGTTTCCTGGCTGGGATACCCCCTATCCGTCTTTATCTCAAAGTTCCAGAGAATTTTATGCATTTCATTCTCAAGAAAAAATTCTGGTTTATGCATATACCATTTTGTTGTGTTGTCAAAATTTAATTTTTTGCATAATTCCCAGTGGATCACCTTCCCAACCCAGTTATGCCTAGCTTTGTATTCCTAGTTTGTTACATTCACTTAATCATTATGATTATTATAATTATTATTATCAGCAGCAGCAGCAGCATTAGCCTCCAGGCGATGTAAAAATGAATTTTTCAAAAATATTGCCTGAGGTGAGTGGGAGTTAAAAATTCAATTTCAATAAACTTAATTTTATGCAGTTCAATTTGCAGAAAAATAAATTTCTTTAAAAATTCTTTTTGATAATTAAAATTTATTTAAAAATGTTTGTACAATCAATTAATGAATGCAATATATGTTGTTATGCTCTTAATTCATTTTCTTAGAGATTTAATAAATTTCATGTTTATTAAAGTAGACATTTATTTATTGAAGTAAGAATTACATTATTTAAATAACTTTATTTAATTTTTAAAGAATAAAATAAAATTTATATAAACTAAAATTAAAAAGCTATTTTAATAATCTATTACAGAATAAAATTAAACTTGAGTATGTATCGTTTAAACGATAAACAAAATACTACTATTAATTACTTGGCTAAAATTAATTTGAATAAATATACTGTAACCAACTTGGATTCTTTGTTTATAAAAAAAAATGACTTTAATCAGCATTAAATGACCCAGAAAGGGTTGATATGCCATAAAACAAAACAACCAGCCAACAAACATAAAGGAAGAAAAATGGTTTTCTATTTTGAATAAAGCAAAAATACATACAATTTACTTGAAATAATCAAAACACATTTTTCATTGTATACCTGTATGTTAAAGGCTGATGCCAATTTTGCCTTAAAATTCAACCTATACACATGTATATAAGATAACTATCTATCTTGCCAAGCTGGTCTACTCAGACAAAGTTATAAAAATAATCAGTTACTTGGCAGACCATTGTTCTTCTAAATAGATTTACAGTTGTTTTCAGGAATGTATTGTGTAGCTGAAACAAACCTAAGAGGAGGAAATGCTGGGACATTCTTAAAAAATTGACATTTTCCTCAGTAGGTGCAAAACATTTGACTTGAGGAATTTACAAGAGCATGTCATCCGAGGAGATTGGCAATATTGAGGAAAATTGAAACATTTTTCACCGGGTCATTTTTTTCCAGATTGGATTTCCTGTGTATAGATTTTTTTTTGTTCACTATCAATTACAATAAAGATAAATTGTGGAGGTGCATTGTGTAATGGTTATCATCATAGGAAATAGACACAGCAAAAAGTAAGCAAAGTCATCGTGGTGGCCTAAAGTCGGTATCAGCCAGACAGCGAGAAAGTCTATCCCCTTTTCACTAGCGCTAGACCAAGAAGATTTTTTTTAGCAACTGAGGTGGAGCGCCACACCTACCATCAGCTCCTTACTTTACCGCACAGATCCGTGTGCTACTCATACACTGAGTTGGTGAGGGCCATAATTGAACTAGGAACCTTGTGGTTTTTAGGAGAATGTTCTACCGACTGAGCTAACCTGGCCATCTTACTAGACACAGCAAGATGAGTTCAAATTCATAAAATTCACTTGAAATAATCAAAACATATTTTTCATTGTATGCCTGTATATTAAAAGCCGATGCCAATTTTGTCTTAAAATTTAACCTATACACATGTATATATGAAAGTAAACAAACAGTCTGTTTGAGATGGCGATAGCCGACAATTTTTGGGAGAATATGTGTTTAATTGAAGTCATACCTAATTTGAAAATTAATTAGTTGATAATTAATGAATTAGGCGAAAATATCTGTTCAAATGTACATACAGAGATCATACAGAGATTGACTTTTTCTCGATTTGTTTACGCCTTACATTTGAACAGATATATTCGCCTAATTCATTAATTATCAACTAATTAATTTTCAAATTAGGTATGACTTCAATTAAGCACATATTCTCCCAAAAACATGTATATATGATAACTATCTATCTTGCCAAGCTATAGCAGCTTCAATGAAGATAAATTGTGGAGACATGTGGTGTAATGGTTATTCTCATTGGAAATAGACATACCGAGACAAGTTCAAATCCTGGATGCAGCTGATGTTTAATATTTTAGGAGTAGCGTAGTGAGACGGTTCGTTCCTAGTTATCTTGGTAGGCAGTGGACAGCTAATCAAGTTCAGATACTGAATGAGTTTGTTTACATTTCATATAGCACTAATACTCCTGGGAAAGGTATGAATTCAACTATTCTTCCTGGAGCTTTGGTGGTGTTGGTGGTGATTATGATGATGATATCACCCCTTATGAGTTTTTCCCACCAGTATTAGTTGATGGTCTTCCACTGGTGTCTAAGTAAGTGACAACAAATCACCCCAGGTCTCTGGTCTTAACAATGTTGGGGTCTGAATTGTTTTTCAATTCTTCATCTGATTTCTTTGGGGATTGTTCCAAGAGTACCAACCACAATTCATATCAACGTCATCCTCATGTTCCACTGTCTTTTTTAGTTCTCGACCAATGTCTTACTATTTTCCTATCTTTTCACTCTCTTTTATTATTATTATTATTATTATTAGTTTTTCACACCAACACATGGGAGGCTTGTGCAGAAGACTGTGTGACCTGGTGTCTCCTCGTCAAACAAGGAACGAGAAGGAGTGAAAAAGAGAGGAAAGAAGCCGCATGGAAAAGGGAGCCAAAAGGAAGGAGAGACAACAGCAACTCCAGTAAGCATCACTGTTTGTTTGCAGTCACTGCACCAGAGACTGTCATTTAAAAATTGGTCTGTTCAGCCACTCACACAGTTACAGATTTAAAAAGAAATATTTAAATGGACACTACGCCATTGTCTTTAGTAGATGGAAGGATACCAACAACAGCATTATTAGTTTTTCACACCAGCATTAGTTGATGGTCTTTCACTGGAGTCTGAGTGACAACAAGTTTCCTCAGATCTCCAGGACTTTCCTGGGTATTCCAGCAACAATGCTGTTGTGTGGAAGGTCTCAATTCTTCTTTTGATTTCCAGTTCCTCTAATCTTTTTTAAACTTTTGGGGACTGTTCCTAGTGCCCCAACCACTATTGACCCTCATATTCCACAGTTTTTTAAATTATCTAGTGAGGTCTAGGTATTATTATTATTATCATTATTATTATTATTATTATTAATATTATTCCTAGTGCCCCAACCACTATTGGTATCACTTTCACCCTCATATTCCACTGTTTTTTTCCATTCTCTAGTGAGGTCTAGGTATTATTATTATTATTATTATTATTATTAACATCATCATCTTACTAGATTTTTCTCTATCTCATTATTGTTGCTTTTTATCACAACAATTTGCCTGGACACACACTGTACTATTACAATTATTTCATTTCATGTTTTATTTGATCTTATTTTTATTGAATCTGGCATCCTTTAAGGATTGAGCTCATTATAATAGCAATCATCTGTGAGATTAACTTGTTAATACTCACTCTACAGATTAGCTTAATCCGGCAATAATGAAGCATCAAGAATAAAATTCACTATGACTTAAGGTTCCTTGCTAAATCACCAAAATTAAGCAGTAATGAGCCAGCCAAATACTTCTGGAGCCCTGAGGTGTGTGGAGCTCATTTGTTGCTATTGCTACCAGGTTCATTGTGAATCATTATTATCTATCGATCAATTAAATCTGTTTGAGATAATATTTAAAATGATTTTGAATTATGAGGAAGAGTTGAAAAGGATCTGCTCTTTTGCCATAACATATCTATTATTGTCACGCTGTGTTCTGCACATGCATGTATATAGATGGCATTGTTGTGATCAAAGTTTGAACCTGATCACTCCATTTTGCTTGCTGTCTTTACAATGTCAACATGGCTGCTCCACTAGCAGTATGCACCATCAAAGGTGGCGTGAAAAGTTCATAGACTAAAAGTTCATATGATGATGTCATATTTCTTGTTGATGACTTTTTTTGACCGATGGGATCCAAGCACTGCAACATCATTGGAAAATGTATGTGGGCTGCAAGGGGAGCTAAAAATGAACCTCATTTGGGTAATCCTTAACTATTTCCTCGTAAATTCCTACCATAAAATAAACTGAACCCTTATTTTATGTCCGTGTTTTTGCAATAAATGTTTTATTTTTCTTGCACCCGTTATTTTACAATACTAAATATATTTTATTTATTTATTCTAATATTCACTTCAATGTGTATATTCTAAAAGTTTTTATTTTGTGAGAATGGTTAGTTTTAAAGTGGGGGCTCCTTTTGTTGTTATTTCTTTTTTTTTTTTTTTTGGCTTTGGTACTCTAAAATAAAAACGTCAGATTTTAATCATCGTCAACGAAAAAAACAAAATTACGGTCATAAAAGGAGGTTCCAATTTATGCCTAAATTGTAAAACGAGCCCCACTTTAAAACTAACCATTCTCACAAAATAAAAACTTTTAGAATATACTCATTGAAGTGAATATTAAAATAAATAAAGAAAATATATTTAGTATTATAAAATAACGGGTGCAAGAAAAATAAAACATTTATTGCAAAAACACGGACATAAAATGGGGGTTCAGTTTATTTTATGGTAGGAATTTACGAGGAAATAGTTAAGGATTACCCTCATTTGGTCAGTTTCCATGAGAGTATCTTGGTCAGCCTATGAACTTTTCAGCTAACCCTCATACTTGGTATGGCACCCAAATTTTTGTTTTGCCATTATTTCTCAAAGAGCACTACACTGTCTTTGTCCAACAACTACAAAACATACTGACTATTTCAAGCAGTTTCAGTTCTTTTGCCGTTCCATCTCTTATTTAATTTTTTCTCTTGTCCTTTCTGTCTTAAGCTCAAACTCTCACTGAAAACATTCTCATACCTCATAGCCATGTAAGGACTACATTTCTTATTTGCCTCTGTTCTCTTATATGACACTAGGTTTCTGCCAGTAGGTGCTAGGTGCATAGCAAGAAGAATTTATAAAAAGAAAAGTGTCAAAGTCAAAACCCTCATTTACATTTCAGCCTCAAAAGAATTTATAAAAGAAAAGTGTCAAAGTCAAAACCCTCATTTACATTTCAGCCTCAAAAGAATTTATAAAAAGAAAAGTGTCAAAGTCAAAACCCTTATTTACATTTCAGCCTCAAAAGAATTTATAAAAAGAAAAGTGTCAAAGTCAAAACCCTCATTTACATTTCAGCCTCAAAAGAATTTATTAAAAAAAAGTGTCAAAGTCAAAACCCTCATTTACATTTCAGCCTCAAAAGAATTTATAAAAAGAAAAGTGTCAAAGTCAAACCCTCATTTACATTTCAGCCTCAAAAGAATTTATAAAAAAAGTGTCAAAGTCAAAACCCTCATTTACATTTCAGCCTCAAAGAATTTATAAAAGAAAAATGTCAAAGTCAAAACCCTCATTTACATTTCATCCTCAAAAGAAGTAACAATACACAGTTGTATTTCCTGCCCCCAAAAACAGGGGACTTTATGCTCCAACAACCTCATATTGCATAAACACGATAACATATTTAACATGTAAGTCTCTATATTTTCTCTAATAGAGACTCTTTTCATATTAGGACATTTCACTCATACAACTCTGTATAAACTCTTCCATGTATCCTTGTCATGTTTGTATCCTTTTCTGTTAAATTTGCTCAAGTAATAGAATATTTGGTTAAATCGAACTTAACGGACCTAAATTCCACCATCGTATGTCACCCCGCCGAAAGAAAAAAATACCCAAAATCAGGGAATTAACTAAATTTAATGAAATTTTCAGTGTTGATATATTAATGAATAAAAGATATAATGCTTCAGTTATTTTATTTTAAAACTTTTACATTTTTACCACGTATATTTAAGAATCTGTGTTAGGCCTCAAAGATATGTAGTTCAAAGTTAACTGACCTGAAAAAATGTGAAGATTTTTAAATAAAATAACTGATGCATTATACCTTTTATTTATTAATATATCAACACTGAAAATTTCATTAAATTCGGTTAATTCCCTGATTTTTTTTTTTTTTTTCTTTCAGCGGGGTGACATATGAAGGTGGAATTTAGGTCCATTAAGTTCGATTTAACTGAATATTCTTTGTTATTACTTCCTCATAAATTGTTTTCACATTTATTCCATATGAGATAATTATATTCAACCAACTATCATTCCTCTACAGCTGCAACTTGACAATTTATTTACTACTTCAAAATCAATCTTATCCCCAAAGGACTTCAGCTACAAACTGCTGGTTACTGTTTGGCAAGACTCTCAAATCCTTTCTGCTAACCCTTGAAGAAGACTTTCATTTCCATTACTGGTAAGACATTAGGTGGATACTCTTAAATTTCTATTTTCAAAATTCCGCTGGCATAATAATATTGCTCTTCCAATTCTGGCTGATATAACAATATCTACACAAATTGGTAGAATTGTTGAAAACAGTTGTTTAAAAAATATAACAAAATATAAGATACATAAATATACAAAGGCTGTATTGAAAGTATTAATAAAAAAAAAAAAAAGGTTAATTCATTGTTAATCCAAAAGTTATAACAATTGCCTTCCCTTGTTGGGATAGGATTCAGATTGGAAAAGGGTTATCTTCCCTTGCCACTATTGTTTGTCTCTAGAGAGCATTATAACCTGGCTATTTAAATACAGTCCAGAAAAAAAACTAACTCTTTCTCTCTCATCTGGGATCTCCAGACATGCCCTAGTGTCCCTGTCTATTTTGGACTTAGGGGCTTTCAGCTGGACCAGGCAGTATTAACAGCATGGTCCGATGGGATCCCTGCATTTTTTTTTTTTTACTAGCCATCACATTAGTTTTGGCTTGTGTGTGGCTTCCCACTAAAAAAAAAAGACCTTGTGTCACATCCTGACCTGGTGGGAGGTTAAGGTAAAAAAAAGTGTGATTGCTTGAGCCTGCTTCAGAGCACTTCGGCCTCTGGAGTGGCTAAGTATACCTAACTATACCTACTCCCTTGATTTGCCATTTTCTCCAAAGTTATTATTCAAGATATGATGTTTTTACACCATTAGATAGAGACAGTTTTACTACATGACTGATATAGTGTCCATTTTTCATGAGTTGTTTAACTATTAATAATGGAGATTCACTTCCGGTTTTTGTCTGTAACAAAAACTATGTCACTGCTTACGTCACATTTTCTCCAAAGTTATTATTCAAGATATGATGATTTTACACCATTAGATAGAGACTGTCTTACTACATGACTGATATAGTGTCCATATTTTCATGAGTTGCTTAGTAAGTCGACTGGGGCGGCCTAAAGTCGGTATCAGCCAGTCAGCAAGGGAGTCTATCCCCTTTTCAATAGCGCTAGACCGAGGAGATTGTTTTTAGCATCTGAGGTGGGGCGCCACACCTACCATCAGCTCCTTACTTTACCGCACAGATCCCTGTGCTACTCATACGCTGAGTTGGCGAGGACCGGTATTGAACTAGGAACCTTGTGGTTTCTAGCCGAACGCTCTACCGACTGAGCTAACCCGGCCCCAATTGCTTAACTATCTATTAATAATGGAGATTCGCTTCCAGTTTTTGTCTGTAACAAAAACTACATCACTGCTTACGTCACATTACCTTAAATCGTCATAACATAGAATAAATACACTCAAAATTTGAACATGCAACATTAGACAGTCCTCATTATTTTTTAAAACAAGTTTTAATAAATACATGACTGGTATTACATATCTATATATAGTTTGTTTTATTTTAATACATATTTAAAGTTTACATTTCAAACTATTTTATTTTTTTGATCCTCTAATGAATTTGATGATTTTACTTACTTAGGGTACAAACTCACTGACATTGAATTTTTAACTGCCACCCCTCAGGCAATATGTTTCAAAAATCTATTTTTACATAGCCCGGAGGGCGTTTTATTATTTTGCTAGTGGATATAAAGCATTAACAAAAAACAATCATTGTGATCTTTGTTGCTTCCACCTGATTTTATGCTTTCATTAGTTTTCATTTGCTTGCATTTGAAGAATAATTAAAGTTCCAATTACCATCGAACTGGGAAGACAAGGCAACAAACGATTGTAACTTATATACAAACCCGAATAGTCACAAAGTTTACTGCAGAATGACAGGATATATATAAGACTCCACAATGTCATTCAAATCAAGCAGTCAAGCAGCCAATCAGAACTCAAGGAATGGAATGACCCAAATCACCCAAATTCATGAATGGGTCATTCTTGATTTCTATATATACCAACTGTCTTGGACACTGCTTAAGTTGTACTTAGCTGCTGTTATTCAAACCAACAGTAGACTTACTGACCTGAATAGCATTAGTTTTCATTAGTTTGCACAAATTATGTGCAATAAGAACTCTACAGATTACAGATAGTGTTTTCATAACAGTTTTATTTTCCACACAGTGCAGCCATGAAAAACTTGTTAGCACTTATCGGGTTGGATTCAGACTGACTATTTCTTAGTTACCTTTACTAAAAATGCGGTGACAATTTTTCCCAGTATTCCTTCACTGGGTGCCAAAAAATCAGCAAGTGAAAGTGAAAAAACTCATCTGTATGCATATAGATCAGTGCACGTGGAAATCTTGAAAAGAAATTATCAAGATAAAATCAGAATTTTCATTCTTAGACCAATTCGTGATTAACACCACCAACTATCAGACTTTCTGCCCACATCTAATACACATCATACCCACATCACTGCCAGCATCAACTATCGCATCCCAAGGTTCGAACTGCCATTACATTTGGCCAACATCGCTACCAATTATGGCTACAAAGACCGTGTTTTCCACCCACTCTGTAGATATCACTAGCAACACTGATAAAATCTACAACCTTTTCTTTTCATCAATGCAATTTATTTAAACTTTCAACCTGTGTTTGTTTTCCTTTGCTACCATACGCTTACTCTTACCCACTTGATATTACAACTGGGTGATAAGTTAAAAGAAGGTGAAACCAGTTTTGATGATAAACCATATTGTGGAAGGCCATTATTGAGAATTCTGGGGTATGGGGGTTATCATCCTTCGTCTGCGAGCCTCTGTTTCAAACCAACCAATCATGAGCCAGCATACTTTGGCGGCAAAGCCGAATAAGCAAACTCATGCCACCTCTTCTGATTCAGCCCTCACCGGAGACAGACCTAAAAAAGGGTCGCTCCTATTCTTCAACAGACAACCAAAATCGGAGTCAGACACAAGCAGAAGTCCATCATATCCGAACTTATCAGAAGGCCGTAGCAAAGGGCTCCGTTAATACCCCATATCTCAGGATACACCAGTTAAGTGACAAATATTATTATTTGCGCAAACGAACTAAAATTTGCAAGTTCTTTATATGCAATACAAGTCTTTTATTCGTAATTCTAGTCGTTCATTTACTTCTTTGACTCTTAACCTGTCTGCCACACTCGTGGTTAACTCCATACTTCAAACCTCGGAGTACTGCCGCTAGTGTTCTTTTCTTTATACCATCAACAGCAGCCAAGAGTTTTTCAAAGTGGATCTGAGAATTGCATTCAAATTGCATCAAAAAGTTATTCTGCACAAGCATGACTTTCTTGAAAACATTTCTCGCTTATTGTCTACCAACAACTGTTATACAGAACTGCTAAATAGAATTTTATCAGAGTTATCTCCCCTCACATATACACACAAAAAATGTTGAGAGAAGTTAATTAGACCTGAATAGGAAATATGACTTCTAAGGGTTGGGTTTAGGGTTTCAATAATATTTAGCTCAATCAGTATCTGGTGCTAACAGATGAATACAAAACACAGAACAATAAGTTAC
Organism: Doryteuthis pealeii; assembly: GCA_023376005.1. Classification (NCBI taxonomy): domain Eukaryota; kingdom Metazoa; phylum Mollusca; class Cephalopoda; order Myopsida; family Loliginidae; genus Doryteuthis; species Doryteuthis pealeii. Next base: position 53,925,731 of record CM042150.1, read on the forward strand.
AAAACAATTAACAAGACAACTTACAAGAAATAGAGGAGGGCCAGATGTGGTATAGCCAAACAAAGTAAGATCAGTCAGAATATTAATCAGCTTATTAATCAAATTTTGAAGTCCTTAACCATATATAAACCGTGTCATATAAGAGAACTGAGGCAAATAAGGAATTTAAGGCTATGAGCCAGGCCATCTGTCGGAGTGCTGAAGGGGTGCTAGCTACTCTACAACATCCTATAATCTGGACCATCATAGTAAGATTCTTTACTTATCCTTCTCTGAACAAAGAACAACCATAATCATCTGATATTTTGTGGTTCTTTACTTTTTGAAAACTTTAATAAGTATTTTCTCCTTAACACGTGCCAACTTGTAATCCCTTCATAGACTGCCAGCTTTTTCTTAAGCACAATGTCTACCCCTATTAGCACTATTTTTATCTACATGTGTTCTCTTTTATTAAAGAACTCTCAGATAATTTAGGACAAGACTAACTTAAGTTAATGTCTTAACTGGCTACTTGCCAATCTTTTTGTGTACTGTTTCATATATTTACATTAAACCTACAAAGGTTATAAGACCCTTAGCCACCGACTCTGTCGTATATTGCTCCTTAATACCTTGGACTAAGCATTATGACAAGGCTATTTACTCACTGTCATGTTTTTGTGTACCTTGCATTTCAATTTTACCCTTTTTGACCATCATTAGGGCCGGCTTAGCTCATTTCAAGTGGGGTGTGTGTTGATGTCATAGAACAAGAAAGATAACTCAAGTTATCTTTCTTTAAGAGAACTCTTCTTTTTTGAGAAATCATTTTTGTGTGCCCCTTTTAAGTTGGCAAGTGGAATGAGGTGTTTAAATAAACATCCTGAATATATTGTTGGTATTTGCATTTATTGTTAAGTATCTTGGACCATATTACCTTTAGGCACTCCTTTTTGATCTCGATTAAGAAAGGACATGTTTTTCATTTACACCGTCAATATCCGGTTGTTTGTTAGGGATTAGGGTTAGGGTTAGGGGTTAGTTTTATCATTTTTTTTTTAATCTAAAAATCGTCTGTTAAAACAACTGGATATTGATGGTGTAAATGAAAAACATGTCCTTTCTTAATCGAGATCAAAAAGGTGTGCCTAAAGGTCATATGGTCCAGTATCTCTTTAGTCTAAAGCGTGTTTATCAAGGGGGACTGGTATTGAACCCAGAACCTTACGGTTTCTAGGCGGGTGCTCTACCAACTGAGCTAAACCAGCCCCTTCCTATTGGTAGAAATGGACATTTTGTCTTTTTTTTTACCAACTTGTATGCAGAAACTCTATATGTAGAGTGGAAAAAAAAATCTCAATAAATTACAATAAATCAACAAATTTTATTGCCATTAGGAGAAACCAGAAAATGAATTTACAAATATTTGTAATAGTATGTTACATCAATGGAAACAGAGCTAGCTTTAAGCCAATTGGACCAGTTGCTACCAACTAAGAGGACTTCCAGGTAGAATAATTTACTTTACTATTGTCAAATGTATACACCATAAATAATTTTACTGTCAGCAAGTGTTTTCGCAACTATTTATGTTTCAAAAGTAATTTACATATTTTGTGCATTTACCTGTATACTTACCTGTATGTCATTTTAAATTAAATGTAAATTACTTATGTCCTCATTGGGGTTCTGTTGAAACAGCTGTTCATGATGATATTGATTCTTCAGTTGTCTTCAAGATACGTATTGTCTGAATACTGTAAATCCTCAAATATAATCCACATTTTTCCCAAAATTTAAAGGTAGGTCAAAACCCCTAGTGTGTATTATATACAAGGTTAAAAATGAAAAACATTTTCTAAGTAATGTCCGAGTCTCTATTTGCTGTCCGGCAATGTTTATTCAGACACATTTTTTTTCAGAGGTACAGCCCTTGCATATCATACTCAAGAGTGGACTATACTCGAGGATATACAATATGCCTCAATGAAAGTTTTCAAATTTTATTAATAAAAAAAAAAGTTAATTCATTGTTAATCCAAAAGTTTATAACAATTGCCTTCCCTTGTTGGGATAGGGTTCAGATTGGAAAAGGGTTATCTTCCCTTGCCACTATTGTTTGTCTCTAGAGAGCATTATAACCTGGCTATTTAAATACAGCCCAGAAAAAAAAACTAACTCTTTCTCTCTCATCTGGGATCTCCAGACATGCCCTAGTGTCCCTGTCTATTTTGGACTTGGGGGCTTTCAGCTGGACCAGGCAGTATTAACAGCATGGTCCAATGGGATCCCTGCATTTTTTTATTACTAGCCATCACATTAGTTTTGGCTTGTGTGTGACTTCCCACTTAAAAAAAAGACCTTGTGTCACATCCTGACCTGGTGGGAGGTTAAGGTAAAAAAAAGTGTGATTACTTGAGCCTGCTTCAGAGCACTTCGGCCTCTGGAGTGGCTAAGTATACCTAACTATACCTACCCCCTTGATTTAATGGGGGCAGAGCTGGGGTTATTGCTCAGTGCCTGAGGCACCCCTTTGAGGGGAATGCCGACGGGATCAACGCATTTTTTGTGCCTACCACCCATGAGCTTTGACTTGTGGGTGGGCCCACATAAAAATGTCTTTGTGTATTGCCCTCATAAGTGGGATGAGAGGCAAATACCTTGCTTGCGACCCCCCCCCAACTATAGGATTATATGTGTGCCTTCAACAGCCACTATTATACTATATCTCTGTAGAGGTGTTTTGCTCACCTGCCTTTTTATAGACATGACCATGCGTGCCTTCTAAACACTCTAATGTCTGTAGGGAGGTGACCACCATGTGGTTTTGTATGAAGTAGTGACAACCTTTTTGGATAGGACTTTCATCTCTTCCTTTAACTCTTGACTCTTTTGCATTGTGTCTTAAATGTTGTTCAGACAATACAGTCTGTATTTGTTATGTTATCCCTTGTTGGAATTTGTTGTATATATTCATCTGCATTTGGAGGCTTTTCTGAGGTCTTCTAATGTATTATAAGAAGTAGTATTAGCTACTACAGTTAAAACAACATTTAATTTTTATAAGTTTATTGAGATATATTCATTGAAAAATGCCTAAAATAATTTATTGTAAAAGAAAATAATTCAAGAATTCATATGAAAAACAACAAGATTATTTTCCCAAAACAAGCAGATCAAAAGAACATATAAAGCTGGCTCATGCTGCTGATTTGAAGAGAGCATTCCAAAAATCTGAAAAATGATTTTATCTGGAAAAGAAAAGGCAAGACATTAGCTAGATGGAGGTACCATTTCCACTTGCCTAAGTTCACTTGTATGGGGACAGATTTGGTTCATTCATCTTGTATCCCATCTCCAATAAAAGTATTTCTTCCTTCTTGTGAGCTGGTAAGCTGAAATGGAATTTAATGAAATTAAATTCGTTGAGGGGAAATATTTCCCGAGCAAGTCGATAGGTGCTACCTCTACAAAGTCTGGGAGTCAAAGAGGCTGAGAGACCTTTTGGCGCCAAGAATTTGGGGGTTTTTTTTTGTGTGTTTCATTTATTTATTAAGAGTATTTACGGTTTTCGAAGGAGCTCTTATTTCTCCATAGTTCTAGGCAAATTGTCAGACAAAGAAGGAACAAACACGAAAGTAAATGAAGACACTTATATTGACAAAAATTACATAAAATTGTTGCAAATTTTAATGGTATTTGCTACAAACTTATCTGATGAGGAATTTTCTTGGAGTAATGGTGATAACAGGGTTTTCTTCTCGTCGGTAGGAAATATAGATAAGATGCTTAGTCTCGGTAGTTTCTCGTCCTTCAGAGAGCATATAGATAAGACGCTTAGTCTCGGTAGTTTCTCGTCCTTCAGTAAGTGTGCAATAGTACCGGCCTTTATGCAGTATGCAGATACAATGCTTTAGAAGGGAGCTGGTTGTAAAGTTTTGTGATAAGTGGGCCCTGTTTTGGGGCTTGGTAATGAGAACTTGGTGTTTTTACTTCTCTCCTCCAGTACTGATTTTGGGCTAAGTGATGAATGAAGTGTAGGGACCGCTGTTTACGTGACTACCCTCAGTGAGTGCTCCGTGATAAGTAGGCCCTGTTTGGGCTAAGAGATGAGAGCGTTTGTTTTTACGTCTCTCGTTGGTAACAGCTCCCTGATAAGTAGGCCCTGTTTTTGGGCTAAGTAATGAGAGCGTTTCTTTTGACGTCTCTCTCCAGTAACTGCTTTGCAATAAGTAAAGTTTTTGGTATTTGGCGCCAACATACGATGTTGGAGACCTGCCCCCTAGCAGCAGCGAAGATAATTGGTTATGGAATTTCCAACATTATTTATCTATTTATTTTTATTTAATTTTATTTTATTTTACTTTTGTTTTATTTATTTTTATTTGGTTTAATTTTACTTTTATTAATCTGCACACTTGCCCCACCCAGGTGGCAGTTTAAAATGTGGGAGATACTTCTACTGCATTCAGGATCATCGATGATACATGTCCAATTTTTTCAAACCTTTCCACATGGTACCATATTTTTCTGATCCTACATATTACTAACACTATTATGGAAAGATCTTTTAATCAACTCAAGTTCATAAAGTTATAACTTCATAGTTGAATTAGTGGAGATAGATTATTCAGTTTAACTTTTGAAAGGAAGTTGGCCAATGAGATTGATTACAACAAATTAGTATGTGGTATAATGGACACGGTGACACAAGTTCAAATCCTGGATGAGACTGTTTGCATTTCACATAGTGCTAATACTCCTGAAAAAGGTATGCATCCAACTATTCTCCCTCCAGTAATGGGTAAATAGTAGAGCAGAATGGGCTCTATAACCTTGGTTAGGCAACCAGTCTAGGAGAAGGAAAACTCTGAATTCAAACCTGTTAAATTCTGCTTAAAAATTGATCTTATGTCACATTCTGCTTGTGCAGAGAAATTAGTAAATATATACACACACACACACACACACACACACACACACTGTAAGTGAAGACAGCCTAATGGTTAAGGTGCCGGACTGACACCCAACCGACCGGAGTTCAATTCCGGCTGTAGGTAGCTTACAAAATGTCTAGCCACATTGAAGAGACTTGATAAGTCGAAACACGTGTCTGTGGATGACCCTATATATATATATATATATATATATATATATATATATGAGGAGTAACAGATTGGGTAAATCCGACAAAATGTGAATAAAATTGAGGAAAAACTGATAAATTATAAAACAACTTCATTCAATTGATATTTCTCTTCACGTACATACCGAGGTGAAATATCAGTTGAATGAAGTTGTTTTGTGCTTTATCCGTATTTCCTCAATTTTAATCTCTCACACACACACACACACACACACACACACACATATATATATATATATATATATATATATATATATATATATATATATATAATTCATTAGATAACATTGCAAGAATGGAGCCTAGATAAAAATGTTGTCATTTACTAATTTTAGCTTAGTTTGGAACAAGATCAGGAATTTGGGCCACCCAGTAAGAATTGAACTCATTAGCAATGTTCTACTTGCCAAGTTCACAAACCATTTACATTATATGAGACACTCAAAAGAGATTGTTGTAATTGCTTCATTGATTTTTCATTTGTTTTCATTTTACATTTGAAATATAAAATAATTTCAATAACAGATTTGTTTTTATTACATTTTGATTTTAAATTTAATCTCAGATTTTATTGGAAAACAATTCTTTTTAAATTGTTAACAACAAATTTTAAATACAAAGTAATTATGTGCTATTTTTAAAACTATATTTTACTTGTGTTTTAAATTTAAATACAAGCATGCTGTTAGCATGCTTCACCAAAAGAACCTAGCTATAGCCCAACACACACACACACACACACACAGATATTGTTATATCGTAAATGACCAGTTATACCGAGTGGTCGTATTATGAGGAGAATCCTTCATATGAGTCCTTCACCTGAGTCATTCACATGAGCCCTGCACATGAGTCCCACACAGAGTGATCTGTGTGTACTTAAATAGTGGCTAGCACACCACCACTGCTGAGGTACAGGGAAGATGGGTCATTCCATTATATCACATATATGTAAAAACATTATAAGAATTTTAGTAATATCTAGATTTGCTTAGATCCTGTTGATTCATAGTGTTACATAATCTATGCGGTAGCATAAGATTATTGTCAATCCCCTGTAGTTCTGAGGGGATGACCCCTTTCATACCATGGCCGGGTCCTTCTATGGAAAATTACAGAAGCCCGCCAAATATGTGAAGTCACATGGGACCTTTTTCAGAGTCCCCAGTTTGCAGTTGGATGTCAGGCAGAGCAGTCGGCCATTTTGTGCTCTGCCTAAGGCTGGAACTCACGTGCACTATGTTAGTCAGATATTTAGTTACGTGAAATGTATAGTTAAGGAAATAAAAGTTTATATAAGTAAAATGTTCTTGTGGTTGATGAATGTCTTGATAACAAGACTAAGAAATGAATCCAGGACGACCAGCCAGCAGGAACATAGCAACAGAAGACCTTAGAAGAAACCAGACCAAGATGTTAGAAGATAGACGATCAGAATAAGCAAAGCTGGCCAGAAGAAAATACGACCAGAGTAAGAAGTAAGAAAGGGTATACAACATTGTATCGATTGGTACTGTGAAAACCCCAGTATGCAACACATCAACTCATGTGTACTTTTTAACCACACATTTTGATTGTTTTCCATTCTACTGTGAAAGAACAATAGTTGGTTGAAGTTCATTTCCTCGTAAAGAATAAAAAGAAAAAATATTTTCCTAACCTCCTACCAGCTCAGATTAATACAAAGTCTTTTTTATGTGGATCGTACTCACTATTCAGTAATAATGGATCTGCAAGATTAGTTTGCAAGCCATTACACCTCAATGGGCAACTTTTCTTGTCCAGAATAAATGCGAGAACAATTCACAACAAAATGTTGGGTCAGTAAAATGGTAATTCCTGTGTGTTGAGTTGAGTGAGGGAGAGGCTTTCTGTGATTGGATGAGCCAGAAGAATCAGATTTCTCTGAACTAAGTTTCTCATGTTGGTTCTGTCCAATCAGAGCTGAAGTCAAATACAGGTTAAAATCTGTCAGTCAAATTACCTATATTTTTCCATGAAACACTTATTTTAATCTAACTACACAACAGTACATAATCGATAGGCAACCCATTAATTATGCAACACACACTGGATGGTAAGCCTCTGAAATTAGTAAAACAGTTCACATACCTAGGTAGCAATATCTCATCTACAGAAAGCAGTGTCAGCATCAGTATCAATATAGGCATAGAAAAGGCATAGACTGCTATATGTAGATTATTGATCATATGGAAATCTGATCTCTCTGATTAGATAAAGTGAGAATTCTTCCAAGCTGTAGCCATATCAGTACAACTGTATAGCTACACCACCTGGGCTATAACAAAACATTTAGAGAAAAGGCTAAATGGGAATTACACAAGGATCCTGCATGCTGTTGTAAGGGCAGTCTCTCTTGTCTGAGGGCTTTGGTGAATCTCCTGTGTCAGGAGACGCTATTTTGGTCATGTGACACAGGAACGCAAGGAGAGAATGCTCTTCTTCCGATGCACTGAACAAGCCTGGATGCGCTTGTCATCTCTCTCCAGCAGACACCTACAGTGCACACCAGACGCCACAGCCTCTACTTACAGTAAGTGGTTACCACTTTGTCTATTAAAACTATTGTGTATGTTTGGACACTTGTGACATTAAATAGCCTGGGGAACTTTGTTCCCCTAATGTGTTATAATAAAGATATATAAATGTAACTAACACGTTTGTTGTTTTCCTAACTGAAGTATTCTGCATTGGGTACTTATCCTTTAAGTAGCCCAATGTTTTATAAGAACCAGAGTTAACACTCTGTGGACCTCTTATACTGTTTTGAACAAATCTTGGAAGCAGCACCCCACAAAAATGCAGCTGTACAGCCACTTACCTCCTATCACATAAACCATCTGAGTAAAACAAACAAGACATGCTGGACACTGCTGGAGAAGTAAGAATGAACTCAAAAGTGACTTTCTCTTATGGACACCTACACATTGACACTCCAGTGTAGACCAGCTAGCAAAAACTTACACCAATCAGCTATGGATTCTGGGTGCCGTACAGAAGACCTCCCAGGAGCAATGACTGATAGGGACAGTGGTGAGAGAGAGTCATGGGTATCCATGCTGTCAGTGTGATTTGATGATGATCAAATCCTAATATTTTTATTGTATGATTAAACTTGAAAAGTAGCAAAAATGATCAGTGGGATATTTAAAGGTAATTCACTAAGCTTTGGTTAGTTGTGGCACAAGGCCAAAAGTGTTGAGATCACTCAGGGAGAATTGAACTTACTAGTAATGGTCGGATAGTTGAGCTCACTAACTAACAGACCACTCAAGGCGACGATGATATTTAAAGGCGATGATTCTTAAAAAAGGTATTTATTGGACAAACAACTGTAAATAGCAATGAAGAAGAAGAAGAAGAATTACAGAGAAGAAGAAGAAGAAGAAGAAGAATTACAGAGAAGAGAAGAAGAAGAAGAAGATTACAGAGAAAGAGAGAAGAAGAAGAAGAAGAATTACAGAGAAAGGGAAGAAGAAGAAGAAGAAGAATTACAGAGAAAGAGAAGAAGAAAGAGAAGAATTACAGAGAAAGAGAGAAGAAGTTACAGAGAAAGGGAAGAAGAAGAAGAAGAAGAAGAATTACAGAGAAGGGAAGAAGAAGAAGAAGAAGAAGAAGAAAGAGAAGAAGAAGAAGAATTACAGAGAAAGAGAAGAAGAAGAAGAATTACAGAGAAAGGGAAGAAAAAGAAGAATTACAGAGAAGTGGAAGAAGAAGAAATTCTATGGAAGCTTCAAAAGTGTTGTAAATAACAATCTTGGGTGAAAACAAATAAAAGATACTGGCCAAAAATCAAGAAGCAAATGATACGTAGGCTCCTGCTACTGTTAATGAGGCAATCACTGGAATTTTTATATGGAAGATAGGTTTATTTATTTATTTATTTATTTCTATTTCTTCTTAATTTTGTTTTCTTTCTTTGGATACACTCCTGGCAGAATGTCCCTGTGAAATATATTATGGGAGAAAGTAATTGCCTAGTGAATAACTTCCAATTGATCGTCAATGGAATAAACCAAAAAGAATATAATTGCATTCCAAGCACAAAATGCCAGTGTCATTATTTTAGATAGAATAGTGTAGATATCTTGTTGGAATCATTGAAAGAATAAGAATTAACAACAGTAACAACAACAATAACAACAACAATAACAAATTAAAAGAAAATGCAAATCAGGAAGTCTTTACTTATATTCCAAGTTTTTTTTTTGTTTGTTTTTTAACTTCTTTGACTACACAAGGATTTTTGTGACAACTGCTTGGGGGCAAAGCAGTTAGTTGCCATAGCAACACATCCAGAAATAAAAAAAAAGAAAAAGCACAAAAATATTTATTTCTTTCCCACAGCATGGTCTTGTAGCAAGACATGTTCTTGCAGAGGGGGTTGGGTAAATACATACACTAACTTTTAACTTTTTGGCTACTTTACACCACTCACAATGTCTCTCCCACTACTGTAAGTTAGTTCATTATAATTGAGCAGAAGGACTCAGATTACAATAATAATAGGACTTTAGATAGTGAACTTTGAAATATCTCATCATACAGGTAAAAAACCAAGAAAATGTGGTACATTTGTTAAATGCATACACTAGTTTTTATTTCTTTGTCTACTTTAAGCTGCTCACAGTGGCTCTCCATCACACAGCAATAATAACAGGACTCTCATTTGTTAAATGCATACACTAGTTTTTATTTCTTTGTCTACTTTAAGCTGCTCACAGTGGCTCTCCCTTCACTTAATCCTATCGTAAGTTATTTCAGTATAATTTAGCAAAAGGACGCTGATTACAACCATAATAGGACTTTATTTGAATAGAATAAGTTCTGAGTTGAACTCAAGAAGCAAACAGCAAGTATATGTTCAATATATATATATATATATATATATATATATATATATATATGGTAATAAATGGTACCTGATAATATCCATTTGATTGTATAACATTCCCTTAGAAATAATAGAATCCTGGTATATATTAGCTCAGTTGGTAGAGCATCCACCTCAGAACCACAAGGTTCTAGGTTCAATACTGGCCCTTGCCAACTCAATGCGGGAGTAGCATGGTTAAGATCTGTGCAGTAAAGTGGGGAGCTAATGTTAGGTGTGGCACTCCACCTCTGATGCAAAAACTATTTCCCTGGTCTAGCGCTAGTGAAAAGGTGATAGACTCCTGAAATGATAAACAAAACACGGACAGACTTAAGAAAGCCTTATTCTACTTAGAATAATGTTACAGTTTACTGAGAGCTTATATACACTTAGAAACACCAAAGAGTTCCCAAAGGGGAGGTAATAATAAGATTGGGGAGGTAATTCTGAATTACTTATTACAACTCCTTGATATCTGGCTGATACTGACAATTGGTCAGTTCGCCTACTTTAAAAAGTAAAGTCGTCAGGGTGGCCTAATGTCGGTATCAGCCAATAGCGGGGAGTCTATCCCCTTTTCACTAGCGCTAGACCAAGGAGATTATTTTAGCATGTGAGGTGGAGCACTACACCTACCATCAGCTCCTCACAGATCCCTGTGCTACTTGTACGCTGAGTTGGCGAGGGCCAGTATTGAACCAGAACCTCGTGATTTCTAGCTGCATGCTCTACCGAATGAGCTAAACAGGCCCTTAAAAAATTAATTTTTTATAAAAAAAATGTTAGGGTTGTACTTATTTATGAGCAATACTAGGAACATATAACCTTTAGGCACCCTTTTGCGATCCGATTCAGGGGGACATTTTTTCCATTTACACTGTCAAAATCCGGTTAATTGTTATCAGACGATTTTTATAGTTTTTTAAAATTATAAAACTAATCGTAACCCTAACCCTAACCCCTTACAAACAACTGGATTTTGACGGTGTAAATGAGAAAAGTGTCCTTCTGAGTCGAGATCGTGGAAGGAGTGCCTAAAGGTCATATGGTCCCAATACTGTATCTCTTAAAGGCTGCAAATTTTCTTTTCCTTAACAATAGTAAATGATCCTCGAAATGGATTTTGTTATGAAATTTAACGCCTCTTTTTCTCTTCTCCTACCTTTTAATCTCCTACTAATGACCTCTCTAAGTGACCATCTACAAAATACATGTTTATCAAAACAAACCAAATGAAGTCTTATTAACTGAACATCACTTTGATACAGTAACAGGCACAGGGATGTTTGTGCCATATCTTTAAGCACTTCACCTTTTCAGTGTTGCCCCTTAGCCAAATTCACAGCTGACATTTTCATAGCAAACATCATTAATTCCATTGCTTGTTAGTGCATATGTGCATCTCTTGAGTAATCTCCAAGTTGTTATTTTTAAAAGATCTTTTTATCTCATGTTTTTATCATGTTGCCCAAAGAGCAAATCCAACTATAGCAGGAACTGTTTACTTGTCTGTCTGCAAAATGTGTTATTCTTCCTTTGAGCAAAGATGAACAGATTATGTTTGCTTGGAGAAAAATCTGCCTCAACCAAGTTACAAATTAGATTATTAAGGAAGGAAATTCTTTTACTCAGATACAGAAGACATCCTTAAATACAGTTAGATTTTGCAATTTATTTCAGAAATATATTGAAAAAATAATATTGAATTAAGCTGTTAATTAGTATTATCTGTGTTATTCAGACTATTGTCCTCATCTTCATTGTTATCTGTACAACGTTTCGGCCGATATGCCCTCCGGCCTTCTTCAGGTAAAAATTAACACAGCTTAACACCTCTACCCCAGCTATGGATAGCGGAATGAGAACAGGATACCTCCGTAGACTGATTAAAGGGTTAGGTTCAAAGTTCCGTGATGGCTCCCGATTACAACAAGAAGGTTCCGAGTCCAAAAAGAAGTTCCGAATCGAGAAGAAATACCTGAAGAAGGCCGGAGGGCATATCAGCCGAAATGTTGTACAATAACAATGAAGATGAGGACAATAGTCTGAATAATACAGATAATAAGCTTCATCTCAAACATTCAGAGAAATAAGCTGTTAATGATTTTAATCTAGAAAAATTGATTGTCAATGCATTTCTATATAAAAACCATTTTCAATACATTTTCAATACATTTATATCATTACATATTTATAATAGACATATTTTGTCTATAATATTTGTCTGGCTTCATAATTACAAATGCATTTTTATGGAAAAATCTCATTCTATACATTTATATATTATAAAAAATATATCTAAGGTAGGTGGGTTGTCTCCCTTGGTTGACATACCTCTTTTCAAACCAACCAATCACAGGCCTGTAAACTTTAGCGGCAAAATTTAAGATAAGAATTATTCCTCTTTGCAACTATCATCTCTTGAAGCTGGACGTGAATTACAACACTTCCCATATTCAGCAGAGAGTGACAAAGATAGAGAAAGGGCCATCGTAGGTATGATACATTTACCAACTTTACAAAATAGAAAAAAAAAAGTGTTCCAAAAGATGAATTACAACACTTCCCATATTCAGTAGAGAGTGACAAAGATAGAGAAAGGCTATCATAGGTATGATACATACCAACTTTACAAAATAGAAAAAAAAAGTATTCCAAAAAGATGAATTACAACACTTCCCAATTCATAGAGAGTGACAAAGATAGAGAAAGGGCCATCATAGGTATGATACATTACCAACTTTACAAAATAGAAAGAAAAACTAAGTATTCCCTAAAAAGATGAATTACAAACTATGGCTTCCCATATTCAGTCTATAGAGTGGACAGCGACTAGTATATCAAAAATGGCACCCATCAGTAGGTAAATGATACTATTATCCATTACTTTACAAAATATTTAGACCACACACACAAAAAACAGTATTTCTCAAAAAGATGTAGGCGTTCTTTCTCCCATTGATTGCGTGAAGCGATTAATTATAACATGTTTCCTCATTTTTTTCAAATTAAACCTTCATCCATGGATGCATTATAAAGATGTGAAAAAATGTAGTCCACTCAAACAGTCGAAAGACTACATTCTTAACATCTCTAATATATCACAGTAATACAAAATCCTCGGTAATACTCAAGCCTTTCATACAAACTATAATAATCATTTCCAGAACCTCACCTAATTATTTTATAAAAGCGACATTTCGATCTGTCAATTTCCAACCTCTAATAAGAATAACCCAGTGACTAAGTATTACTAATGAAGTATTCATACTTCTTTTATTGGATTATAACATAATTAGCACTAATAGGCAAATACTATAGCAAATACTTGCCTTGATAACCCATACCACTACGAATTTGGAAGCGGAAGGGGTTTCCCAATTGGTTTATCTTGTAGTGGCATAACATGCTGGGTCTATGAACAATCATGTACTTGTAGTTTGAACTCTAGTTCACACTCCCATTAAATGTTTAATATTTCAAATATAATTACCTTACCCAAAGTCATCCTCAACAGCATCATGCGTTCTATAATGGTAACATCTACTGCATCGTTCCTCTAATGGATGACATATGAGCATAAACCGGGGAATGAAAAGCTTTAGATATGTACAGTATAAAAGAAAACAAAAAATCCAAAACCAAAAGTCGTGTGTAGTTCAGCAATATATGACATTGCAACGTACTGTATTCTCCTAATCCCATTCGGTGAGGTCTATGTTTCCCATAGTGGCTAATTCGATGTTGTAACTTCTTCAGAATATTGTAGTAACCACTAATACCATGTTAAAGAGCCCAGTCGTGCCCTACTATTTACGATAAGGCTGGAGAAGAGAATAGTGGATTATATCTTCCTAAGCCTATTAAAGCCTCTATGTGAAAAAACAAATGCAACTAGTCTCATCAACCCGAGATAAAGCTGGAGAGAGAATAGTTGGATTAATATCTTTCCAAGAGGTATTAGCGCAATGTAGAAATGGCAACTTAGTCTCATCCCCGAGATAGTGGAGAGAGAATAGGCTGGATTAATATCTTCCTAAGGTATTAGCGCTATGGTGAAAACTGCAACTAGTCTCATCACCTCACCTGGATATCCGATTACTCCCCTGAAACATAACATTACAAGACAATACAAAGTTAACTCACTGATGGAGGGCAGAAGAGTGGGATTATGAACGCCCTCAAGTATACATACTCGAGACTTAAGAGAGCTATTAACAAAAGGTTTGGGCGTGCCTGTGTTGAGTTATATTAATTAAGAGAGTTTGTAATAAAGCATTTTAGTATACCTCTGTGTAATATAATCGGTCTATTGGGGCTGTTCTGCTTCTTCTTTGCATCGAATTTTCGAGGAGCGTTTTTGGCATTTTATACTCAACATCATTACTCATTTAGTGGTCACAACTTGAAACAAAACACAACGACAAGTAGTGTTGTGATACTTCATTGTGGATGGAAACAGGGTGGCATTGATGATATTGGACCCAGATTACCCAAGGACAGTTTTAAGCGAGTCAGGTTTTGAGTTAGGAGAACTAGAATTATTAGGGGCACTCTACAATAATTGCTCCTACCCAGCAAACCTTAATTCAAAGTTTGGCCCTTGTGAGGCATCAGGGGAAAATATATTTCCAACTGAAACCAGTATTCGAGCTAACATAAGATCCCTTATTCCTTCAGTCCCTTTTAACAGACCTTGCTAAGATTAAGAACCCTATCCCCAAAAGGCGCGTAGATTTAATATCGTAGTCCTCCTAGAGGTGCGAGCGGGTGCTGAGCGTGAGAGTTTCAGGCTCCATTAGTTGTGGAGAAGTGTGGAGCTTAGCAATTAATTGCGATTACAATTATACAGTTCGTACTTGTTACGCCCAAAGAGCGAAATGATATTACCGCCCCTGTATGCGTCTAGGATAGTAGGATTGAACTACCTGGTAGACGTCAACGAGTCTCCTATGACTCGTAACCATTACAGGGCCTATGCACACACGCCTCCATAATATACCGTTTATATTACTCGTAGTATATTTAAAAAAAGAGCAACCGAGAGAGAATTTATCTAATATAGATGTTCGAGAACTAAATGAGTAAGCCCCGTTGGAGCGCCTCTCGCAGTGTCTTAGGTGGCTTACAGCCAAGGTCTCCTTGTATATTATCAGCATAAATTGCCTTAACTACTTACATAATCTATGGTCGGTAGTGCATTAGATTCATTTGGCAACACCCTTGTGCGCTATCGAGATGTATTTAATGGGTAGTTGCCAGCGTGTTTTCAGTTC
The DNA here is from genome assembly GCA_023376005.1 of Doryteuthis pealeii. NCBI lineage: Eukaryota > Metazoa > Mollusca > Cephalopoda > Myopsida > Loliginidae > Doryteuthis > Doryteuthis pealeii. The sequence goes on from CM042150.1 coordinate 53,941,032, forward strand.
AGGGCAAATGGGGGAAAATCTAACTGTGACACCGCCTCTTAAGTAGAGTCACCCAAGATTAGCAGATGATGAGCATAATCATTAAGGGATACTCAGATATATATACCAAAGCACCTAACAAGTTAGGACAGACGGTTCCGTATGAGGTGACATCCCACCCGATAAAGGCCGAAGTGATTAGATAATGGTGCCTAAATATTCTAAACGCGTTTGATGAAAGTAGGTCATGGAGGTAGTTAAGTTTACCAGGACTGGACTTTAATAAGATGCCCTTGAGAGAAGATCGAGCCCACCTGAATTGTCATAACATGAACGCAGGACGAGACCGCAGTCAGTACTTCAGGAGTAATGTGTTATGAAGATATTATTATAAAGTTTACAAATCTATTTATGGTCTTACTAGGGCTCTGTTATCAAGACATAATGTGCTCGAAAAAGTAACCGCGAGAAGACAACCTCTCTCATCATCCATGGCACAAGTACAAGTGAAGGAATCTCACAGAATAAACTAGGATACATTCAACCCACTATCTATCTTGATCAGTCGATAATGGACAAAGTATATGATCAAGGAATGAAAAACAATTGACCTATATGCATAAAATTAATACGACCCATCAATACTGTCTAAGCTGTCCTCTCTCTTTCTCTGTGTGTCATTTGCACCACTTACATCTAACTACACCTGAAGAAACTCTGCATTTATTCCCCTGAAAGAATCCCAATCAGGGCGACTAGATTCTTTTTTTCTACTTGTCGAGATTGTTAAGCACAAAATGAGAGACTGAAAAACAGAGGTAATTGTAAGTGTCAGTATGAAGCGTTGAACCTAGAATGATTCAAAGTTTTTATTAGAAAGAAAAAAACCAAGAACTTTACAATCAAAACATTAATGGTCGTATGGATGAGTGTGAAGAGAGTGAATCGAAAAATTATCACTCTTTATTAAAAGGGATAACATATAATATAAATGTTATATCTTGTCATTTGTAACAACAAAACGATTGCTGATTCTGTGAATAGCTAGATCTGCTACCATCAATCCCTGTGTCCTGCACTCAACCTCACCCTTTTATTCTTACCTGAGACGTGTCTACACATAAGAACTCTGTAGGGTGTGTGAGATGGTCCCCACCTGGACCAATAGGTATAGTTGGTAACATTGACTCGATGAACTGACTAAACATCGTTAATAATTCAAGTATATACAAAAAATTTTGAAACTGCCTGCTAATTTTTCACCTACTTTATATTGGTGCAATTTTTGTATTAAGCTGGTGCAACTAAATATAGCCCTGATGAGACGCTTGAAAGTTCCTACTGAAAAACCCCTTTTTGCTCCCGTAAGTTCTATTGAAGGTTCAAGATATATGTAAGTCCATACTTACCTGATATCGTGATTTCTTTAAGCCTACAGTAGGAAGAAATACATTTTAGAGTCTTTCGATTGATATTGGTTCGTGATTGCTCCTATGCCAATGTTCTTGAAACATAAAAGTCACTTTGAAATTCCAACTTGAAATTGCGTACAAACACAAAGACACTTACACTACATTTAAGATCATTAGGGATTAAGTATTGACAAACTTGAGAGAAGCACAACGCATCTCTGGTGTGAGTCATGTTTTATGATTCCACCTTTCGATAGAGGTCTTATAGGCATCTATTCAGAGTCATCACTGATTGAACATTAGATGATATATTTATCATAAATGATATATATCAAGTGGTAAGTATAATGTAAACATTATCTCTGTGGATGATAAACAACATCAAATAATCCAACAAGTCTCCACCTAAGACATTCAGAGACTGATCCTAATGATTAAGATGGAGATGACCATAATTTAACAGCAATCATAACAGATAGCTGTAGAACAATATATACTAAAATCTATAACCCAAAAAGAAGTCCTGTGCATAATTTTTCACCATGACCTTTTAGCAAATAAATCTCAATATTGAAAACGATATATTGTATATGCTGCGAACCATAATTATGGAGAATTCAATTGAAATAAACCAAGCCCTACTGCTAAGTTGCGCGCAACTAAAAAGTGTTGTTATGAGCTCTATCAGATTGAATTTAATATTCTATTTTCCTTCTATCCCTCATTAGGACTGGAGCCTTTAGCTCAGATTGCCATACCTGGCTTCTCTCAAGGTCATAATCACCGTTAGAAGTATAGCCAAGGTCCCACGGTTTGGATCCCTGTGCCATAGACATGTAAAAGTACCTGTAAGCAAGCTATTGCTGAATTTGTAAGCATGTGGTCGCCTGTAGCTCAATCTCGTGCGCACTACGTGCACCACAAAAAACAATCTCCCTCTCCGATGGTCAAGACTCTTAGAATGACATAAGCCGAGAGTGAGAAATAGAGGATCTCCCTCGCTGTGTACTGGCCTCGATTCATCGCTGATCTTTTCAGTGCTATAAATCAAAGTACCCCAAGTCAATGACTGGTGTACCGTCTGATTCTTAGTGATAGGATCCAGTTAGACAAAGTCGGCCTGGAAATTATCTGAGTTCAGAACGCAAGAGTCTAAAACTTGACCAGCGAGGGAGTCTATCCCCCCTTTTCACTAAACTTTAAAACCAAAGAGATGGTTGCCGTGGGAAGTTGTGGGGCAAACCATCAAGTTACTTGCCTACGTCCAAGTGAAAAACGAATAGAGGAATCATAAACTAACACAATGTCAAAGCCACAGGTTTAATTTGTGACGTCAAAACTGCTGTTTCTAGTTAAAATAGATAAGTGGATAATTAGTTTACTATGGAATACAAAAATATTTTGTGAAGTCACAAATGGTTAGTTGGTTGGTTGGTTGGTTGATTGATTTTTTGGCATATCAATTCTTTTTGGGTTATTCAACACTGAATGAAGTCATTTTGATATTTAGTTTTTTACAGTATCTGTTATTGCTTAAATGGTCACCCATCTAAATATTGAACAGGCTAATTGCTGCTTGTTGGATTATTTTGTTGTATATAAGTGTGCTACAATACACCACTTAAATTTATAGACTAAGCGAGGTCACATAGTTTAGACCTCAGCCAATCAACAGCCTGGATGCGTGGCTAGTTGACTACTTAACCACTGATACTGAGAGACGTCCATTTGCAATCATTGACGAAGGAATTGCAATACTGAGGAGCACCAAGGAACAACCAAAGGATTCTTTACCCATAGATTGAAACTACGCTCTACTTAATACAAAGGATCTCTGCTGGACAAGCACTCTTACTTGAAGCTTAATCAATGGCCACTAAAATTGTAACACTGCTTAACTTTAATGATTTAACAGGTGTTATGTACTCCATTCCTTGTCAGGTACATAAACAAGAGTTCTTATGTAATAGAGTCTTCAGGTGATAGAGAGAGTAAAGACACCAGAGAGAGAGAGAGGGGGACAGATAGACAGATAGTCGTTTACTTACTTGTTCTTCTCTATCTTCTTCCTCTCCACTTCGGCCATAATGTGAACGTCTAGTCTGGTTTCTCTTTACTTCTTTCTAACTCCTTACTTTCGGCCATTTGTGTGATCGCCTAGTCGCCATGTTGGATCTTTACTTCTTCTACTTTGTCTGGTGGTTGCTGCTTCATTTTATAACTCAGGGCTTCTTTTCAAGGGCATCTTTTAAGTCATGTAATAACTAGTATTACTTTGATCAAAGGTTTATTTTAGCCCATTCTAATTCATTTGCGCAGAGTCACAACCGACGTCTGTCCACTTGAGGTCTGGTTGTAAACTGATTAACTAACTAAATCTCAAGTGACTTGCGAGATTCTAACTGTCCTGTAGTTTTCCATTCCCTGATATGAAAACACTGGCTCCTTAGAATTCTCATACAGGGTGTTACCAATAATCTATGCTACCACATAGATTATGCAATAGCTTGGTGCTTTCAACATGACTTGACT
>CM042150.1:53949954-53985606 GCA_023376005.1 Doryteuthis pealeii
ACCCCATGCAGGGTTTAACAGGTTCAAATTCTGAGTTTTCCTTCAGCTAGACTGGTTGTCTAACCAAGGTTAAAGAGCCCAATCTGCCCTACTATTTGCCCATAGCTGGAGGGAGACTAGTTGAATTCATACCTTTCCCAAGGGTATTAGCGCTATGTGAACTGTGGCTTTGTCCAGAAATTGAACTTGGGTCGACAAGTCCATTTTCTACAACTCTAATCATTACACTATGCATCTCCAATGATAATAGGAATTAATAAAATAGGTAAAAAGAATCAAGTATATAAAAAACAAATAAATAAGTCCAAGAAAAAACAATGCCGACTGTGTAGAGATATTGCTTAAGTGATCACCCAATTAACGATTGAACAGGCTCATCTCTGCTTAATTTCGGTAATCTAGCGGAATTTTGTATTTAAGGCATCTTTCTTGTGTAACAAGATGTAAATAATGGTCTCTAGGAAAATTAAATTTTTTTTTTCTAAATTGAAATAGATCACTAAGTAGGCCTGAGCCTATTCTAGTAGTGACCACCCCAAGCGGGTTTAACAGGTTTAAATTGAGAGTTTTCCTTCTCCTAGACTGGTTACCTAGCCAAGGTTAAAGAGCCAGTCTGCTCTATTATTTACCCATAGCTGGAGGGAGAGTAGTTGGATTCATACTTTTCCCAAGGGTATTAGCACTATGTGAAATGCCAATAGCCTTGTCTAGGATTTGAACTCGGGTCGACGAGTCCATTTCCTATGAGATTAACCATTACACAACGCGCCTCCACATGTTGCTTAAGTGGTCACCCAATTAACTATTGAACAGGCTCATCTCTGCTTAACTTCAGTGATCTAGCAGAATTTTACATTTAAGACATCTTTCTTGTGTAACAAGATGTAAATAATGGTGTCTATGAGTTTTATTTGTCTTTGTATCTGGTGACTGCAAATTGCCAGCTTGCTGAAGAAATCAACTCAAGTCGGCTATTATTGTCGAAAGACAGACTTCAAGTCTCAATCAATATACAGTTGACTGACTGGTAATTACAAGCAAACAAAGATGGAAAATGTTTCTAATGGTGTCTGAATGTGTCCAAGAATCGAGTTCTGGATATGTTGGGTCCAACAAATATTTTTTTCTCCATTGAATGTCAACAGGTATGAAGGAGGATCTCAGTAGACATTATTTCTGCTGTGTACAGAGGAAAATAAAGGCTGATAATAAAAGTTCAAGCATGGGCTTTTGTGTCAGTTTGCCTCACAGCAATTTGAGGCTATGGAATTACACGTGTGTTTCTCTAATCCACAATACTGCAGGGCATCTCTTTGGTATTCTTGATGGCTGTTTCACTAAAGTACTTGGCATTCAGCAAAGGCTAAAAGAGAATTTACCTTTAACTTTTCTTTTTTTTTTTCTCGAGAATGTCACAGTTTTTATTTTCCATTCTCTTCACATTTTGTTCCTCTATCAACGTTGTGAAGAAAATGGATGTAGAGTGCTAAAATGTTAAATGTTTGATATTTTGCCACTTGTTTTTATGACTGAATAATTTTAATTTCTTCGTTAACTGTCATAAAGAAGATAAAGTGTGGTATGATGTAAAGGAGGATAAAAATGGTTTGAAAATAAAGTGAGTCTGATGATCATCCTTGATAAAAGATTTGAAAAAAACAAAAAACAGATGCAAAAAAGCCAGGATTTTAACTCTTTGGCTGTACCAAATATTTTTTGGTATTTTTTACGTGTATGATGGGAAATTTCAAAATTCATTATCTATTCACCTCAGAACTCATTCTATTGAAATAAAGTCTTATTATTATTGTAATCTGAGTCCTTCTGCTCAATTATGATGAACTAACTTATGGTAGGATTGCAGTGGTGGGAGAGCCACTGTGAGTAGCTTAAAATAGGCAAAGAGTGAAAAACTAGTGTATGTATTTAACAGATGTACCAAATTTATTAGTTGCTATATGATTATTATATCCTATTGTGTGCCTGTGTGGATTGGTTGGCAAAAACCTACATTGATCAGCACGTTAGGGACAGGTGGTAAGAAGAGTCATGGAGATCTGTGCTGTTAGTATGACTTAGGAATGATGATGATAATATATCAACCCTTTTGGGGTCATTTAATGCCGAATGAAGTAATTTTTGATAACTTAAGGATTCAGATTGCTTACAGTATCTGCTATTGCTCAAGTGGTCACCCAATTAAGTATTGAATAATCTCATTGCTGCTTAACTTAAAACCTGAAAGAAAATTGCCAAGCAAACATAATAATAGAAGCAGATAATATTTAGCTCTTTACCTTTCAAATTTCCCCCACGGCTGTAACAAAATTTCTTGGTATTTTTTTACCTCTATGATGGGATATTTCAAAGTTCACTATCTAATCACGTTAGAACTCATTCTATTCAAATAAAGTGATTTTTTTCAGTGTACGCGAGAGATGCTGTCAGTGGCTTATAGGATTGCAGTGGTGACAGAGCCGCTGTGAGCAGCTTTACTTTTCTTTACTTTCCAGCTGTACCAAATTTCTTGGTATTTTTTACCTGTATGATGGGATATTTCAAAGTTCACTATCTATTCACCTATTCTAATCAAATTAAATCTATTATTATTATAATCTGACTAGTTCTGCTCAATTATAATGAACAAACCATGGTAGGATCACAGTTGGTTGGAGAGCCACTGTAAGCAGTTTGAAGTAGGCAAATAGTTAAATACTGATTTTCAAAGCCTGCAAGACCTTTCCTACACAGAAGGTTAGTTCAACACAATGTTTCGTTGCCTATTTTTTTTTCTTATTTGACTTTGTGTCATTCTAAGATAAATTGTAGTGTAGTGATTATGAAATAAATCTTTAATAATGCTTTTTATTTCAGAGTTAAAAAAAAAAAAAAGATATAGAAGAAACAGTTGAATTTGAAGATCTCTATTATTGCATTTCTTTTTTTATCACATTTTATCATTTTATCTTCACTACTACTACTACTACATTTATTTATTACTATTTTCAATTTTCCAATCATATTATTTTTATCTTTTTTAAAATTGTCGAACATTTGGCCATAAATGTACACATAATACAAACATTGGGATTTATTTGTAAGAATTGATAAGCACATACATTCATTTTTATATTAGTAACTTGCTGACGTACTCGATCCATGACCAGACTAAAAGGATTTTAGGAATGCCAAAGAGTAATAGAGAAAGGTGGAAGATAGAAGTAAGAGAGGGGGGAAGAGGAAAATAATTTAGCAAATTCCTTATCAGATATTTAAAAATCGCTAAGAATTTGCCTTTTATTTTGGACAGTGACATGTGTTAAAATTTTGAACGCGGCTGGTTGCATTTCACATAGCAATAAATCGTGGTGTAGTGGTTATTGTTGTAGGAAATGGACACAGTGACACAAATTAAAATTTTGAACAAGAATGGCCCATAAAATCGTAACAGGTTATGTGCCTAGGAATGTAAGGATCTTCTTTGATGGCAACGAAAAAGATCCTTGTGTTTCTGGGCCCATAACCTGTTACGATTTTATGGGCCATCCTTTAGGCTTCAAGCAAGAGTGCTTGTCCAGCAGAAATCCTTGATAAAGAATCCTTTGGTTGTTCCTTGGTGCTCCTCAGAATTGCAAGTCCTTCGTCAATGATTGCAAATGGACGTCTCTCAGTATCAGTGCTTAAGTAGTCAACCAGCCACGCATCCGGGCTGTTGATTGGCTCAGGTTTAAACCATGTGACCTCGCTTAGTCCATAAATTTAAGTGGTGTATGTAGCACGGCTTATATTCACAAAATAATCCAACACACATAGCACTAATGACATTCAGAAAGGTATACATCCAACTGTTTTCCCTCCAGCTATAGGTAAATAGTAGGGCAGACTGGTCTCTTTAACTATGGTATGGCAACCGGTCTAGGAGAAGGAAAACTCTGAATTCAAACCTGTTAGACTTAAAAATTGACCTTGTGTCACATCCTGCTTATGCGGATAAATTTTACTTTCATTATTTAAAAAATTTAAAATACACTTTCTTACCAAAATGATAGGCTATGCCTCTCTTCATTATGTAATACTTTACTTTTTCAGCCTTTTTATTATAATAAGCTAAGCTTTATAAATATTAAGTTGCTCATATGTTTCCCATCATAGGAGAGATTGGTATCTGAATTCAAGTAAATGTTAGTATTTTGAATACTGGTTTTCTAGGTAGGTATGTATGTATGTACGTAGGTAGGCCACCATCCCTCAGAGAATTGGTGTAATACAATCTTCCTATTCCCATCTCTCTACCCCCCCCCGCCATTTGGCTTCATGCTGTACTAAGCAAAGCTTGGTAAGTATTGATAATGTAAAATCAATATAGTGTAAAAGAAATCAATTGTAATGATTGGTATCTTGCACCGTAGTACCCTCATTTTCTTCTTCTTTGTCAATAAATGAAGGTATGACAATGACTAGTCAAAGATGACCAGTGATGGGACTGACTTTCTTTAAAGTGTTGTGATAACTCAACAGTCTTGAATTTGAACTTAATTTACTGATTCTGATTTCTGGATTACAACAGTTGGACAGATTCACACCTGTTTGCAAAAGTTTGAAGAGATGGTGCAATGTTTGTTTGGATGGGGCAAACCCCACTTAACAGATCTCTCTCTCTCTCTCTCTCTCTCTCTCTCTCTCTCTCTCTCTTACACTTTCACTTTTCCTTTTATTCTCTCTCTCTCTCTCTCTCTCTCTCTCTCTCTCTTACACTTTCACCTTTCCTTTTATTCTCTCTCTCTCTCTCTTATACTTTTACCCTCCCTTTTATTCCCTCTCCCCCCTCTCTCTTACACTTTCACTCTCCCTTTTATTCTCTCACTCTACCTTTTTATGACACATAGGGGGCCCGTGTGTCCCGTGTTCGCGCACCATCGTCGCTTTCACCATTCTTGTTCAAGTTGTCTGGGAGAATATCGATCACCACCAATAGCAGTCTCCCAGATCAATACCCTGAATCATTACGTACAGGACGTCCGAAGAGAATATTGATGAGCAATAGCAGTCTGTCCGGATCGATCTCTGTCACTGGCCGTCTTATCGTCAAACCCCACGCCGTGTCCAGGAACGCACCCATATGTCATTAGTAAAACAACAGCATCAAACAAAGAGAGACAAACAAGGCAGGTTAGGGTGATAGTCCAAGTGGTTAGGAAGCGATTATGGCACCAGGCGGTTCTATTCTGCTACTCTATCATCATTGGGTCCAGTCGAATAGGGGGGAGAGAGCCCAAATGCTCGCCTCGCTCAACTCTGCCCAACTCCCCCTTGCAAACTCAACCAAGTCGACTGTCTTTTGACTTCAACTCCAAAACTTCAACTGTCTGCCCCAAAACTTCAACTTGACTATATATATATATATATATATATATATATATAAATTCCCCCCATCATCTCCTTGACCTGGTTAACCCTTGACTATTCTTTTGTTTGAAATAAACAACTAGAACAATCACAATACTAGCACAAAGTTAATTACAGACTAATAGTCTCCGGTATTAAAGATTAACAATAACTAGTACAATGTCCCTTGTAACTAAAACCTTACTCTAAATAAATAATTTACATTACAAACAAAAACAAATCATCCCAGATTGTATATCATATGCATGTCAGTGAAACAACTGAAAAGCACTAAATCAAAGTGCTACATTTTATTCTCTCTTTCTCTCTCTTATACTTTTACTCTCTTTTTATTCCCTCCCCCTCTCTCTTACACTTTCACTCTTCCTTTTATTATCTCTCTCTCTCTCACATACACACTTTCACTCTCCATTTTATCCCCCCTCTCTTACACTTTCACTCTTCCTTTTATTCTCTCTCTCTCTTTCTCTCTCACTCTCTCTTCCTTTCTCAGTTACATACTTTTGTCATAGCTATTTCTTTCTTTCCACAATCCCTCTCTCTATTTGAGCACCTTTTTGTCTTCTTTCCTATATATTCTTCCTTTTCCATACCCCTTCCACTCTCCATCTCCCTCTCTTTCTCTCTTCCCCCCTCTCTGTATTTTGTCCTGTCTCTTTTTCATATTACTTCATTTCTCTTTCTTTATTTCTCCCTTTCTCTATCTGTTTTGTACCATTTCCTTTTTCTGACATTTTCAATTTTTACATTATTGTTCTCTCTCTCTCTCTCTCTCTCTCTCTCTCTCTCTCTCTCTCTCTCTTTATATATATATATATATACATATATATTAAATTTTTACTTGAAGGCACTTACAACGCATGTATCGCATAAAATTCGATACTTTTTCTTATAGAAAATGAACTTGACAAGTGTAATCCCAGTAAAGGATGGCTTGATGTGTAGAATACCGTACAGACTGTTTCGACTTTATTAAGTCTCATCAGCGGTATATACTAACGATTTCCCTCCGACAGAAATCGAAACCGGGACTTCAGCAGACACAGTGAAACACTAGTGAAACACTTTTATCGCCTCGGCCACAGTACACAGCTGACCATCCTAGCGAAATTAAGCTTGTCAAGCGATACTACACGCCTCTACCATAATAGGTAAGGGGGCGTTATTGAGAGAATAATAACAACAAACAGACCGAATGCCCTTCGGCGAAGTGAATAAGATTTTTTTTTTTTTTTTTTTTTGGATGTACACTTGTCAAGTTCATTTTCTATAAGAAAAAGTATCGAATTTTATGCGATACATGCGTTGTAAGTGCCTTCAAGTAAAAATTTAATATATACTTTATCCAGCAACGTTTCTAAATAAACAAACATCCAAAAAAAATCTTATTCACTTCGCCGAAGGGCATTCGGTCTGTTTGTTGTTATTATTCTCTCAATAACGCCCCCTTACCTATTATGGTAGAGGCGTGTAGTATCGCTTGACAAGCTTAATTTCGCTAGGATGGTCAGCTGTGTACTGTGGCCGAGGCGATAAAAGTGTTTCACTAGTGTTTCACTGTGTCTGCTGAAGTCCCGGTTTCGATTTCTGTCGGAGGGAAATCGTTAGTATATACCGCTGATGAGACTTAATAAAGTCGAAACAGTCTGTACGTATTCTACACATCGAGCCATCCTTTACTGGGATTACACTTGTCAAGTTCATTTTCTATAAGAAAAAGTATCGAATTTTATGCGATACATGCGTTGTAAGTGCCTTCAAGTAAAAATTTAATATATACTTTATCCAGCAACGTTTCTAAATAAACAAACATCCAAAAAAATCTTATATATATATATATATATATATATATATATATATATATATAAAGTTCTAGTTCCTGTTTGTTTGTTCATGAACTCTTATGGGCTTTTGGAGATAGACCTCCCACAACCACATATATTCTGAAACTACATTACTCTGATTACTTGGATAAGTATATTTCCACATACCCCAACTTTGCTGTTAAAACATTTTTTAAGACTGGTGAATCTATAATTGCTACATAAAGAGATTTTTATGCTCATTTTATGTTGGAATGATACTGTTCCAAATATAATTTTAGGCCCATAGCAGTATTGATTTTCTATCCAGAACAGCATCATTTCTATGTAACATGAAATGAGCATTAAAAGCTTTCTGTAGTGCAATGACAGATTCAATAGTCTTAAAAAATCGTTTCAACTGCAAACACACTGAGTTTACCAGTTCAGGCCATGATTGTATACTAGTACATCCAAATACAGTTTGCACCAGACATACAGTAACTTGCAACAAAGTGCTAAAACAAAAAATTAAATTTTTTTTTAAAATTGAAAAAGATCACTAAGTATGCCTGAACCTATTCTAGTAGTGACCACTCCAAGTGGAGATTTAAGAGGTTTGAATTCAGAGTTTTCCTTCTCTAGACTGGTTGCCTAACCAAGGTTAAAGAACCCAGTCTGCCCTACTATTTACCCATAGCTGGAGGGAGAATAGTTGGATTCAAGCCTTTCTCAAGGGTATTAGCACTATGTGAACTGTGGCTTCGTCCAGGAGTTGAACTTGGGTTGACGAGTCCATTTCCTATGACTCTAACCAGTATACCACCGTGCTTCCTTAAAACATTGAGGTAGGTAGTTCACAAAATCATTCTGTAACCTTCACAGTCTCAGGGTATTTGCTTCTCATCCCACTTATGAGGGCATGACACAAGGACATTTTTATGTGGGCCCACCCACAAGCCGAAGCTCATAGGTGGTAGGCACAAAAAATGTATTGATCCTGTCGGCATTCACCCTCGAGGGAGGCGCCTCAGGCGCTGGGCAATAAACCCAACCCTGCCCCTTTAAATCAAGGGGGCAGGTATTGCCTGGAATCAACGCTGTTAATTTTACTTAGCCGCTCCAGAAGCCAAAGCACTCTGAAGTAGGCTCCGTAATCACACAGATGTTCTAAAACAGCAGTGTATAAATAGTCTTGGACCAGCTCATTTACTCTCTACAAAAAGGTAAGCTAGGTTAGTCCACAACATTATGCCATAAAATGAAAGAACCAACCAACCAACCAACCAACCAATCAAATTGGAAATTATAAGAAAATGTAAAATTTAATGAACTTTAATTCAATGTAACTTATAGGCAGATGCATACTACAAAATATTCCAGACATATCTAGGCTATATCACTGCAAACACTAAAAACAAGGCCAGCATCACTGATATATTTATATGGCCTAAAAAGAAGATATCTTTAAAAATGTTTACTTTCTTTTGCTATAATCATTCTGTCCATTAGCTTTTCTTTTCTTTTTTTAATTATCATCTTATATATTTCTTCCCTGGCCATCTTGGTAAAATGAAGATCACATGCAAGACTGTCTTTCTTTTTATCTAAAGGCAATGTCACCACATTTCTATTTTTATTCCTGCTATTTTTATTGTCTTCTACAATAGATAGCACAGCCTGACAAGGAAAAATATTGTTTTCATTAGTGATTCAGGTAAAATGCTTTCAGCTTTCAGTAATTTGGAGGTAAGGTAAAATTCTATAGCTTGAAGCAATGGTATTATGGATTTCTTTCATTTTGTTTCTTTTTAAATTCTATTGGCTTGGTGGGATATAAATGGGGGTATAAAAAAAAAGGTGGCTTGAATTCTTGGTTTAATGGCATATCAACCTTCATGGGTTATATTATGTAAAAGTCATTCTTGTAGAAGAAAAGTAGAAACAGTAGTAGTGAACTTGGTAGAGTGGATTATTGTTTGTATCAACTGGACAGTGAAGGAGTCTATCCCCTTTTCACTAACACTAGAACAGGGAGATTGTTATTGCTGAGGTGGAGCGCCACACCTACCATCAGCTCCTCATTTTACTGCACAGATCCAAGCCATCCTTGTATAAGAAAAATAGAACCAGTAGTAGTGAACTTGATAGATGATGATGATAATATATTATTTTCACTGCTTTTGAGTTTTTCACATTAGCATTAGCTGATGGTATTTCACTGGAGTCTGAGTGACAACAAGTCTCATCAGGTCTCCAAGACTATTCAGAATATTCTAGCCGATTACAGCAATGCAGTAGCCTGGATGGTCTCAATTCTTCCTCTGATTTCCAGATCCTCCCGTCTTTTTTCCAAGTTTTTTGCAACCACTCCAAGAGAACCAACTACAATTGGTATCACGTTCACTCTCATATTCCACCGCTGTTTCAATTCTCTGACAAGGTCCAGGTATTTGTCCATCTTTTCATTTCTTTCAACTTCACCCTGTGATCTGCTGGAACCGCAAAGTCCATGTGTTTCGTTCTCAAAAACAGATTCTGGTTTATGCATATACCATTTTGTTGTATGGTCAAAATGTAATTTTTTGCATAATTCCCAGTGGATCACCTTCCCAACCCAGTCGTCCCTACCTTTGTATTTACTACATGTCTACATTTACTGTTTAGTTGTGTCTTATCAATTTTTGCTTTGATATAATCTGTTTTTATGGCATTATTTTGTGCAGCAATTATTAGTGATTCAGTTTCTCTCTTGAGGCTTCCTCTTCTAAACCATGCCCAAGAGTGCAACCTCTCTGATTTGTCGTTTGAAGTGTCCATATAATTGTTTTTCCTCCTATCTTAGTTTTCTAGTTTTCGTTGTTTTTCTGTTTGTCCATATATTACATCTACTGTTGTTGGCTGCCATAAGTAATCTTTCTTTGCTCTTTTTTGTGTATTCTTAGAGTCCTTGGATTGTGGCCTCTACACAGTCCTCTAAGTTGGCAATTAAGAATGACCCAGAGTATCTTATATATTTCATAACAGGGATGGCCCAGGTATTTATTTCTTTGATGAGATTTCTGCTGTTGAGCTTGGTTTATAAGAGCTTTCTTGTTCTTCTAAGGTATTCTTTTAAACTTTTTCTTTCATCTCTGTTTGCTTGATATTATCTGCTTCTAAAATTCCTAAGTATTTGTAAGTTTCTTTTTCTTCAAGTGATTTTATAGTGTCCTAATTTGGTAGTTGTATTCCGTCCATTTATTTTCTTTCCCCCTTTTTATTACTAGCATAGCATATTATTATTATTATTATTATTATTATTATTATTATTATTATGTTTATGATGATGATGATGATGATATATTATTTAGTTTTTCACACCTGCCATAGCTGGTGGTTCACTGTAGGCTGTGTGACAGGTCTCCAGGACTCTTCTGAGTATTCTAGCCGATTTCAACAGTGCTTTAGTTTGGATGGTCTTGATTCTTCCTCTGATTTCCAGTTCACCCAAATTCTTTTCCAGAGCTTTGGGGATTGTTCCAAGGACACCAATTACGATTGGTACAATCTTCACCTTCATGTTCCACAGCTTCCTCAGTTCTCTAGCAAGGTCTAAGTATTTGTCTATCTTTTTGCTATTATTATTATTATTATTATTATTATTATGATGATGATGATGATAAAAAAGTTGAAGGTTTTAGCATTAATTATGGCCTCTTAGATTACTTTAAATTGGTTTATGAAATTATTTTTAACACTATAAAATTGTTACACCACATCTGAGTTCTGTGCACTCCTCCAATTAACTTTGGCTTGAAAAACAAAATGTAATTATGAAATCAAAAGCAAACAGTTAACATGAATGAAAATCGCCATGGCAACATTAGCACCTAAAAGTAGAATTACACTCTTTTTTTTTTGTTCACCTAAAATTCGTTTTAGCAAGCTTCAGCTCTCAACTTGTATTTTATGCATCTGTATTGAAAATCAGTATGAAAGGGATTTTCAGTGGCCAGGAAATATTAATAAAAAACATGAAAGAAATTTCTAATCAAAATTAATGATAATAATAATGATTGACAAAATGAAATAAAAAAAAAATCCTATTAATACAACTAGTATAAAAAAAACAAAAAAAACAAAAGACAGCAGGTGTAACAATTATTATAATAGGAAGTGGACTCGGCGACCAGAGTTAAACAGCTCACAGCAGCTCTCCCACCACTCTGATCCTATCATGAGCAAAATACAAAAACTGATGGTTAGTTCATTATAATTGAGCAGAGGGACTCTGAGTACAATAATAATAATAGGACTCTATTTGAATAGAATGAGTTCTGAGGTGAATAGATAGTGAACTTTGAAATATCCAATCATACAGATAAAAAATACCAAGAAAATTTGTTACAGCCCTAGGGGAAATTTGGTCGGCAAAGAGTTAAATCCTGAAGGAGGAGCCTGTTTATTTGGGTTGGTTTCTTTGTTTAATGGCATATCAACCTTCATTGGTTATCTAATGCCATCCTTGTAGAAGAACATCAGTGGCATTATTTAACCCATAGCTGGGAGGATGAGGGGGTTCATACCTTTCCCAAAAGTATCAGTCTGAAAGTAAAAGTAATAGTGTGACTGGAGTTTGAACTCGCTTACTACGATGTTGCAGTCCAGCATGTTATCTATTACGCCATGGGGACTCCCCAAAACATTACTGACAGACAAAAAGTGGTAATCTGAACATTAGCTACATAAATGAGAGTAACCTCCCCTTGTTTCTATCATTTTGAGGAAGCCGTGTGTTTTGTTTTGTAAAAACACAGATTTTTCAACAAATTGGGTATACCTATACTTTTCTGATATACAGGTACTAAGCATATGTTGACAGGGATGGTGAACATGTGGAAACTGTTTGAAAATATATTAAAAGTATTCCTATAAGGGTGTTAACATTTTTAAATTGAATTTAATCTAATTATTTATAGCTGGAGGAAGAATAGTTGGATTCATACTTTTCCCAAGGGTATTAGTGCTAAGTGAAATGCAATTACCACATCCAGGATTTGAACTCAGGGCAACGAGTCCATTTCCCATGACTTTAACCATTACATTACGCGCTTCCTTCCTGTATAAACAGTATAGCAGTTCATATTTTTAACTGAACAGTTGAACACTCATATGTCATGCTCATCCTGTCAGCAGAGATGAAAATATATCGACCGTATCCATTGCAAAGGGATAAGACCCCCCCCCCAAAAAAAAAGTAGTGTTCTGGGCATGTCACTTAAAACTGTATTAACTCAATGCCTATATCCACTACACCATATGTCCATTGTATTAACTCAATGCCTATATCCACTACGCCATATGTCCATTGTATTAACTCAATGCCTATATCCACTACATCATATATCCAATTGGACACATGGTGTAGTGGATATAAGTGTTGAGTTAATACAGTTCTGACAGTTATCTCTAGGCTGCAGGTTCAATCCTGGTCAAGGGCGACTGTAACATAGAATATGTGATTAACAGCTTAATACTTATACCCAGTCATGGTTAGTATAATGAGAACCGTATAATCCCATGGATTTAATAAACGGTTGAGTTCAAAGTTCCATGAAGTCTCCCGATCATGACAAGAAGGTTTCCAAGTTTGAAGAGAAGGTTCCCGAGTTCAAGATGGTTCCCGACTCTGACAAGCAATACCTGAAGAAGGCCGAAACATTATATAGATAACAATAAAGATGAGGACAATAGTCCGAATAATCCAAATAATACAAATTATCTAAAAAATTCAGAGAAATACTGTGGAGAGTTATTCAGAGAAACTATGGGACACTGGTGCACCATTCTTCTATTATCAGCTCATCTAAAAATGTGTTACTTTGTTCTACACAAGTCTTCACCATTATACACAAATCCCCTGTGTAAGCTGTATAGCAGTTCACATCTTTAGTTGAACTGTTAGGCATTCATGTATCATGCACAACAGGAGATCAACTATTACTACTGCTACTACCAACTACTACTTGAAAAAAGAAACATAATACTGAACTGAATATCAATATAATGCAGTCCATTTCCAAAATATCCAACTTGACTGGATGTAAAAAAAGAATCTTATTTTTAAATAAAATCAGAATCAATCTGTGTAAACAACTGAAAGAAAAAGAGAAAAAAAAAACAAAACTCACACCATTTAGATGTTTGGTTTGGTTTGGTTTGTTTTACGGCATATCAACCTCAGTGGGTCATTTAATGCCGATAAAGTTTTGAAATAAATGGGACCATTTAGATGATCTGTCCATTATTATCTATTATTATACTAAAGCTGAGTTAATCAACTTTTGCTTCCTAAAGGCTTTTTTACTGTTTAGTTAATGACATTACTAAATTATTCTTACTTTTAGGATTGAATTATGTTTGAAAAGAATTCTGTTTTAATTGGTTCTAATTAGTCGTAATTTGCAATTAAGTAAAAACCAACCAATCTCTTATTTTGCTCTGTGTCTATCTCTTTCTTCCACTCTATCTTGTATCTCTTGATTAGCTCCTAATTATAAAATGTTAGTTTCTCTGGAGTGTAGATTGAGAGAGAGCCAGGAGAATTTGAAATGTATTTCTATGTTAAATTTCACAACCAGCAACCTGTAGCTTAAATTACGTCAAACATTTCCTTTCTTAGAAAGCTAACAAAATGATATTACGGTTTTGTCCGGCCGTATTTATTTATTTTTTTCAAATTTTATTCACTTTGCTAACTCCCTTTTCCTTAATCTTAATTATCTACCCAGAGCTGAATGGGTGAGCCAATGGGTCACATTTTGTCTAGTTTTATCTTAAAATTGATTGAACTAAAGCTAAAAAAAATATTTCAAAGATATAAAATTAGAAAATTATAATCTTAGCTCAGTCGTAGAGTGTCCGGTTGGGAACCTTGAGGTTCATGGTTCAATTCCAGCCCTCGCCAACTCAGTGTATGAGTAGCACATGGATATGCAGTAAAGTGAGGAGCTGATGGTAGAAGTGGTGCCCAAACAATCTCCTTGGTCTAGCACTAGTGGAAAGGGGATAGACTCCCACACTGTCCGGCTGATACCGACTTTAGGTTACTCCGACGACTTTACTTACTTTTTATTTATTATTTGGACTATTGTCCTCACTTTATTGTTATCTGTATAATGTTTTAACCAATGTGCTCTCCGGTGGGCGCATCGGCCAAAACACTGTGCAGATAACAATAAAGATAAGGACAATAGTCCAAATGATCCAAATAATATAAGATTATCAAGCCTCATCTCAAAAATTCAGAGAAATAATTATAATCTTATTAAAGAAAAAGAAGATTTATTCCATAACCTGGTTTGGTCATGGTGGCACTACTCAAGTGGCAGGTCTTTGGCAGGAATAGCCTGACAGAGCCCATCCCTCTCCAGGTCTGGTTTGAATTAACAGAAATAAAAAGTTCTGTTATGAGAAAGGAAGGAAGACAAGGCAAATATAAGTAAAAATGGGTTAATATTTTATTACGGCGCAAGTGTGTAAGAGTATGTAGTTTGCTAAACTTTATAGCTCAGCGGTCTTTGAAGAATCACAAACAGTATATCAAGTAACAAGTCATGTACTTATCTTTGAGTTATCAAGGGTGAAATATATTTGTAGTAGGCTCGTTATTGTCTGTTTTGAGTTGGTTCTAGGAGTCAGCACTGTTTCTCGTCCACTGCTGTTGCTGCTGGTGTTGCTCTGTCATGTCCGACCTTGTCGGGTGCTTAAACTGTTCTCCTTGGCACGTCCTGCCTTGTCCACGTGCTGAACTGTTCTGATGATTCTATGGTCTTCATCCCCTACCCTTCCAGTCCTTACTTCCGGTCCTGATTAAGAGGAAAATGACCCAAATTTCTAAAAGAATTCAGAATTTTTCTCCTCCTAGATCAGTCGCCATACCAAGGTTAAAGAGCCCAGTCTGCCCTACTACTTACCCTAGGCAGTCATAGTTGCTAATATGCAAGTTTGAACTCCAAGTCATGCTATTACGCTTACTTCCAGACTAATACACTTGGGAAAGGTATGAACCCCCTCATACACCCAGCTATGGGTTAAATAGTACTACATCGACAAGAATGGCCTTGGTATTAGATAACCCATGAAGGTTAATATGCCATCAAAAACACAAAACTATTTACCCATAGCTGGAAGGAGAATAGATGGATTCATACTTTTTCTTGGAGTATTAGCACTATGTGAAATGCAAATAGTCTTGTCCAGGATTTGAACTCAGTGTTATATAGCCCATTGCGGATATATAAACAAGAGTGATAGAAAGTGTCGTCGGGAGAGAGAGAGAGAGAAAGAAGAGAGAGAGATGGACAGATAGATAGAGTCATGACTTACTTGCTTCCATTTCTTCTTTCTCTCTTCTTCCTTTCAGCTATGATTGTCGTGGCTGTTTCCTTCTTTCTTTTGGCCGGTTGTCATCTTGTCATTTTGTTGTATACCCTTCTCATTACTTACTTCTTACTTCTATTCTTCTTCTGTTCTTCTGACATCTTAAGTTCTTCTTGTAACATCTCTTCTAGTGTCTTGGGCTTCTCTTGGTGACTTCGTCTTGGTGGTTGGTCGCACTTAACTCATTTCTTATTCTATATCAGTCTTGTTACCAAGACATTCATTAATCACAAGACCGTGTTATTTTTCTTAAACTTTTATTTCCTTAACTATACATTTCATGTAACTAAATATCTGACTAACATAGCGCGCGTGAGTTCTAGTTAAGGCAGGACACCCTCTCTGCCTGACATCTAACTGAAAACTGAGGAGCCAACCAGTCCCACATGACTTCATGTAATTTGGCGGGCTTTCTGTACTATTCCATGGAAAGTCCGCCCGTGATATGGAAAGGGCCATTCCTTTAGAAATACAGGGGATTGACAATAATCTTATGCAACCACATAGATTATGTAACAATCTCTTCTATCTTCTTACTATGTTGCTGTCTCTAACTAAAGGCTCCTTTTTTTAAGTCATGCATTAATCAACTACAAAACTTTGTTTTTCTTTGATCAAAGATTTTATTATTGCCCATTCTGATACACCGTGCGGTTGAGCCACCCTCAACTGAACACATCTGTTCTGCGTGCCATTTAGGTTGAAACTGATTTCCTAACTAACTAAAATACGTGACGTGTGAGATTCGCGCCTTTGGAGTCATTGTTATCAACGGTCTTGTATTTTTCCACTTGGGCACCTTGAATTCTCACTACAGGTCTTGTCAAAAACCGACGCCACCACACAATATGTAACACGCAGGTTGCTGAGTTCATTTTTTATGATGATAACCATTAGCGCCACCATAATTATGATTGTCCATCTGTACAACTAAGGCTCTACTATTTTTGGTTTGGTTTCAATGATACTGTCCTGCCCTGTCGGCTGGGGCATTAAAATACACCATAGAGAGGTAAGACCCCCCACCACCAATGGGGCTACCTGTTGGCCGTGGGAGGTGATCCGTGATGCTTAAGGATGGAACCCAGGTGGCTGAGAGTCCATAACATGCAACACTCCACTTAGGCCCTTAATTGGGCTAGATGGGTGGTTGGAGAGGCTCCCACCGATCAATCGGCTGATCATGTCTGACCACCTGTCTTTGGGGGTATGTTACCCTTGTGCAGATGTGCAGTCAGCTGACCGAGTGGTGTGGTGAACTGGGTGGGTAAATACCTACATGGTACGACCAAAGCTCTTAATTGAATTGCACTAAATAACTAAACAATAATGTCAGTAGTCACTCTCTCTTTCTTGTGGACTTATTTATTTCAGAACATTCTTTTTAAAACATTGGTCTTCCTATTTAAGTATTGGTAGTGTCTGAACATTTAATGGAAATACTTTTCTGTTCAGAACTCCTTTACAATTAATAATGATAAATTGTTTGGTTGTTCCTGTTACACAATAAGAAGTATTCCTTATTTCCATTTACAGCAAATTCCTTTTCTTCCATTATGGACATTAGTGATTCATAATAAGTAGTTCTACATAAGTGGAAGTAGGTGATTGACCTCTTAGGCCAATCCTTATACTTCTGGTATAATCAGGATTTGTCTAGAGAGATGCGTGTGTTATATATATTTAACAACTCCACTGCACAAGTAGAATGTGACACAAGGTCAATTTCTTAAGTAGAGTTTAACAGGTTTGAATTCAGAGTTTTCTTTCTCTTAGGCTGGTTGCCATACTATTGTAGAGTAGCTAGCACTCCTTCAGCACTCTGCCAGATGGAATGGCTCATAGCCTTGAATTGTCTACGACTAAGGACTTCAACAGTGAATAAATAAGATTATTAATATTCGGACTGATCTTACTGCGTTTGGCTATATCGCATATGACCCTCCCCTATTTCTTGTAAGTTGTCTTATTAATTGTTTTGTAACTTATTGTTCTGTGTTTTTTGTATGTATCCGTAAGCACTGGATATTGGTGCTGAATTAAGATGATTAATATTCGGACTGATCTTACTGCATTTGGCTATACTGCATTTGACCCTCCCCTATTTCTTTAAGTTGTCTTGTTAATTGTTTAGTAACTTATTGTTCTGTGTTTTTGTATGTATCCATAAGCACTGGATATTGGTGCTGAATAAATATGTTAAGCACTCAATTTCTTCTGTGTTCATTTCACCTCAACGATACAACACATACCAAGGTTAAAGAGCCCTGTCTGTCCTACTACTTACCCATAGCAGGAGGGAGAATAGTTGGATTCATACCTTTCCCACTATGTGAAATGCAAACAGCCTTGTTCAGGATTTGAACTTAGTTTGCATGGTACAATGTTTAGAAACTAGACTTGGTAACCCTAGTTCAAATCCTGGACTAGGCTGTTTGCATTTCACTTCATGCTAATTCCCTTAGAAAAGGTATGAATCCATCTGGATGGTGGGAGTTTCCATGGTGTAGTTGCTAGTGTGCTTGACTGCAACACCATAGTAAGTAAGTTCAAATTCCAGTCATGCTATTACCTTCAATTTCAGAAAGGTTTGAACCCTCTCATCCCCCCAGCTATGGGTTAAAGGGTAATACTGCTGTTCTTCTACAAGGATGGCTTTGGTATTAAATAACCCACAAAGGTTGATATGCCATTAAACAAATAAGGAAAAGAATTCATCTCATATTCCTTCACCCAGTTATGAGAACATAGGAGGGTAGATTATGGTCTTCAACCTTGGAACGGTAACGGAAAGTAAACTCTGAATTCAAACTAGCTGAACTCCTCTAAAAACATTGATTATGAGCCGCATACTGACTGTGGTGGAAGGTTTAGTAAATATAATCTCTATCTCTTTGTCGTCTGCATTTGTTTGTTTTTTGGACTTATTTATTTGGTTTTTATATTCTTGATTAATTTTAATAATTTCATTAATTCCTCTTATCATTATTTTCACTCTATGTTTTTCACACCAGTTTTTTTCATGGAAATTTGAATGACAGAAAGTCTCCTCAGATCTCCAGAACTTTTCTAAGTATGCAAGTGATTTTAACAAGATGACTTACATTTACAGATATAGATGAGAGGCAGTACACACTTTGATTCTAAAGACGCAGAGCACAGGATACACTAGATACAGAGTGACACTAGTGAGCACACTATACTATCTCTTTGAGGATCTCAGATAATAGATACTGATCCTAGGATTTGATAGATGGCACTTTGATCTTAGAATAGATACTGTAGTGCACTTTGATCTTGGTTGGAATTGGAGAGACACCTTCCACTAGGACCTGAGTGCATAGATACTGGCAGAGATCCTTTGCCACTTTGATCTGGAGATAGATAGGATCCTAGGCAGATAGAGTGACACTTTGATCTTAGACTGAGTGCTTAGATCTTGACTGAGTGCAGATACTGCTCTGATCCTAGGCAGATTGCTGGAGAGTGACACTTGATCTTAGACTGAGTGCATAGATACTACTCTGATCCTAGCAGATTGCTGGAGAGTGACACTTTGATCTGACTGAGTGCATAGATACTATATTTTTGATCTTGGACTGAGTGCATAGATTGATCTAGGCAGATTGCTGAGAGTGACACTTTTGATCAGAGACATATAGAGACACTCACTGATCTTAGGTCAGGGGGAGAAGTTGTTCCTTTGAAATTACATATTGAGTCTTGTATTGTGATTATTTATTTGTCTTTTTAACTGCATTAAACATTCCTTTAGATTTTACTGAAATACTGATTTTATAAAGTACCAAACAAACCTGGACACACTGTTGTTAAATAAGAAATTATATCTGTCTTCTGTGAACTGGGTTAGCTCAGTCAGTAGAGCATTCGGCTAGAAACCACAAGGTTCCTAGTTTGATACCAGTCCTCGTCAACACAGCATATGAGTAGCACAGGGATCTGTGTGGTAAAGTAAAGAGCTGATGGTAGGTGTGGAGCTCCACCTCAGATGCAAAAAAAACCAATCTCCTTGGTCTAGCGCTACTGAAAAGGGGATAGACTCCCTCGCTGATTGGCTGATACCGACTTTAGGCTACCCCGACAACTTTACTTTACTGTGAACCTTAGCAGATAAATGATAGCAGTATAAATTGAATCGTTGCTGATTAAGATCATGTCTGCTGATTCAATTTATAAATAGTTCTTTGCTGTCTAATAACTAAAAATATTTTCTCATTACAAAAATAAATGTCAATTTGTTAAATGCTTGACCAATATAGAATAAACAGTGAGGCGCGTGGTCTAATGGTTAGAGTCATGGGAAATGGACTCGTCAACCCGAGTTCAATTCCTGGACGAAGCTGTTTGCATTTCACATGGTGTTAATACCCTTGGAAAATACCCTTTGGTATAAATTATAATAGTGTTAATACCCTTGATGGAAACCCCATCAGTCCCCTACTGATCAAAGGGGAGCAACTCTATTTTTGTTAGGTTATCCTAACAGCCCCCCAAAATTTCAAATAAGGAAGACATCAATTGAATGAATGAGACAAAGAAATTGAGAAAGAGCTTAAGAAAGAGAAGATCCCAAAACAAGACTTTACAACAACAAAGAAGGGAAATACAAATGAAACAGGCATGGATAATCCCATAATTATTTACAGGTATCAGAGATTCTTGATTAATCCTTACTTAAACTTGCCTCTTGGGAGATTTTATCCTTGGATGATTTTTTTCATGGGGGTATTTTCTTTGGAGTGTTACAATTTATGTGGTAGCATAAATTGTTGACAGACCCTGTAGTGAGAATTCAAAGGGGCCAGTGGAAAAATACCAGCACTGTTGGTAACCCCAACTGACCCTTAGAGGCGCGAATCTCACATATCATGTGATTAGTTAGTTAGAGAATCAGATACAACCTGATATTGGAGCAGAGAGCATCGGCCTCTCTCTGCTGAGGTTGTTATCTCCCCGTGTGGAAGAACATGGGCTAGAAAAATAAATCTTGATCAAGGGAAAAATGTCTTGTGGTTTAATTAATTGCATGACTAAAAAGTTAGCCCTTAGAAGAAGCAGAAGACTAGACGACAAGATGACAGCCAGACAAGAAGTAGTAAAGAAGAAATAAAGTAACAAGTAAGTCTCTACTCTGTCTCTGTCTCTGTCTCTCTCTCTCTCTCTCTCTATCACCCGAGTTTATATACCTGATGTTCGACGATGGGGTATATAATAGGAGGATATTTTCTTTTGGATGATTATATCCTGTCACCCAGGATATTAGGGTCATCATTACTTTGGCTCATTCCCAAGAGTATTAGCACTATATGAAATGCAAACAGCCTTGTCCAGGATTTGAACTTATTTTTCCAGGCTACAATGTTTAGAAACTAGACTTGTATATACCCAATGTTTGACAATGGGGTATATAACAGGAGGATATTTTCTTTTGAATGATTATATCCTGTCACCCAGGACATTAGTTTCATCATGACTTTAGCTGTTTACAAAGTCCCTTAGTGCAGATTTGTTGTGAGGAAGCTGTTTAAAATTTAATGTTGTTTTAGCTTCAGTGGCTATGACCACTTCTTACTGAAGAATAATTAAAGTTCCAATTACTGTCGAACTGGGAAGACAAGGCAACAAACAATTGTAACTCAAATACAAACTCGAATGCTACAAAGTCCACTGCAAAATGACAAAGTATATATAAGACTCCACAATGTCATTCAAATCAAGCAGTCAATCAAAACTCAAGGAGTGGAATCACCCAAATCACCCAGATTCATGAATGGATCATTCTTGATTCCTATTTATACCGGCTGTCTTGGACACTGCTTGAGTTCTACTTAATTAGCTGCTGTTATTAAAACCAACAGTAGACTAACTGACTTCAATACTTACAAAATGTTAGGACATCTCAGAAAAGCCTCCAAATGCAAGTGAATATATACAAAGAGTTTCAACAAAGAGATGATATTAACACAATAGACTTTATTGTCTGAGCAACATTCAATATCAATACAAAACATCTAGGACGAATGTCCTAAGGGAAAGTGTCTTTGTAGATAATCTTCAAGCTACAAAATGGAGAATAGAAGTAGTTACTTACTGTATATAATATCGTGTAACAGGTACACAGTAAAGATGCAACTGGTGCGTGTAACTTCAATGGAGCCATAGGGTATAGAAATGGCTGCGTACATACACAAGTATAAGTGTATAGTTGGGGACCAAGGCCCTCTCCTAAGTCCTAATGGACAGCGACACTTGTCTAGTGCATCTTTGTGAATGCCAGATGAAACAGAGAGAGTTAGTTTTTTCCAGGCTGTGTTTAAATACCTAGGTTGTAATGCCCTCTAGTGGCAAACCCTGGTGGTAAGGGAGGATAACCCCTTTTCAATCTTAACCATCCCAACAAGGGAAGACAATCAATTTTGCTGGTAAAGTTTGCGGGCCTGTGATTGGTTGGTTTGAAAAGAGGCATGTCGACCAAGGGAGACAACTCACCTACCTTAGATATATTTTTTACACAAACTCATTCAGGATTTGAACCTGTGTTGCCGAGTCCATTTCCTACGTTGATAACCATTTCACCCCGCACCTCCACAGAAATAAAGAAGTAACCTACAATGAGATTTAAACTTTTATTTCTTAATCTTGGAAACCTGTCTGATGTGGACAATGCCTTACTAAAATGGTCACAAAAGCCGACCAGCAGGTGTAATTTAAATTTAAATTTAGTAATATATAAGATTTTAAACAACTGCAACAGATTTTGAGTTAGAATTGATTTTTTTTTTTGCTTGTTGTATTTTGTTATAACAGAATGCTATTGAAGTATACAAATATACCCATGGATTTTATTCAATAAACTTTGATCTACTAAACATTGCTCAAAATATCAATACCAGGGGCCATAAATTAAAATTCTTTAAAAAATTTTGTAAAGCAAATGCAAGACAAAATTATTTTAGTAACAGATTGGTGAATACATGGAATAAACTACCATCATCAATAGTGAATGCCCAATCTCTAAACTCCTTTAAGGCAATGTTAGATAATCTGTGGAAAGAGTATAGATATTCTATGGAATTAAGATGAATGTTTATAAGGAACAACTGACAGGTCTCAGACCTAATATACTAGCTGAAAAGATATTATTATTATTATTATTATTATTATTATTATTTTGAGTTTTCACATCAGCATTAGCTGATGGTCTTTCACTGGAATCTGAGTGACAGTAAGTCTCCTCAGGTCTCCAGGACTCTTCTGAGTATTCTGGCAGATTGCAGCAGTGCAGTGTTCTGAATGGTTTCAATCCTTCCTCTGATTCCCAAACTTTTCAAACCCTTTTCCAATCTTTTTGGGACTGTTCCAAATGCACTAACTACAATTGGTATCACTTTCACTTTCATATTCCATAACTTTTTCAGTTCTCTGGCAAGGTCCAGATATTTGTCCATTTTTTTCATTTTCCTTCAGCTTCACCCTGTGATCTGCTGGCACTGCAAAATCCACCAGTTGACAAGTTCTTTCTTTTTTGTTATCAACACTAGGTCTGGTCTTCTTGCTGGGATAAGGTGATCTGTTTTTATTTCTAATTATTATAATTATAATTATAATTATTATTATTATTATAATTAGCTAAGAAGCCAATCAATTGTGTAATAAATTTGATAATCCTTACATGCTCAACTATTGTAATCTTATGCCAAATTAAGATAAGATAAGTATAAATATGTGTGTACTTACAATAGCACAATGGTTAGCATACTTATCTCATAGATGTAAAAAAAAAAAATGGCCTTAAGTTAGCATCAGCCTATCAGCGAGGGAGTCTGTCCCCTTTTCACTAGCGCTAGACCAAGGAGATTGTTTCTGCATCTGAGGTGGAGCGCCACACCTACCATCAACTCCTTACTTTAACGCACAGATCCCTGTGCTACTCATACGCTGAGTTGGCGAGGACCGGTATCAAATCTGGAACCTTGTGGTTCCCAGGCTGATACTCTACCGACTGAGCTAAGCAAAGGATGGCTACATAGATGCCTGTGGTGTAATGATTATTTTCAAAGGAAATGAATGCAGTAAACTGAGTTCAAATCTGCCAGGTCTCAGACCTAATATACTAGCTGAAAAGATATTATTATTATTATTACTAGGAAAAAAAACCAAAAAAAACCAAAAAACGCACTCCAGGTGGTGTAAAAATTGATTTTTGAAAGATATTGCCTGATGGGGTGGGAGTTTAAAAAAAGATTCAATGTCAGAGGGTTTGTATCATAAGTAAGTAAAATGATCAAATTTATTGAAGGAGTAAAATAAATAAATAAATAAATAAATAAAACAATTTAAAATGTGTGCACCTATTAATTAAATAATTATTTTGAATATTTTACACATAAATTTAACACAAAATCATTCTTTATTCTATGTATTGTCGATTTTGGGTAATGTGACGTAATTTCGGTTACTGACAAATAGACTGAATCTTCATTATTAATAGATTTGAATCAGCCCTACATTTGATCATTACAAGCTTCAGTACACAACTCCGTTTTCCTAATACGAACACATTAGATTCAGTACAACATTTACCTAGTTTTATTTGTTTATTCATTTTATTTATTCAATTATTCATTTTTAAATGTATCTCTTTTATGCTGGAAAATATGTTAATTATATAAGAATGCTAATAAGATAGACAGGCCAGGTTTAGCGTAAATAGTAAGATTATGTTCCTATTGAGATTACCATCTGTCATGAATTATATGTTTGTTGAAAGAAAATTCTATTAGAATTATTGATGTCAGTGCTGTTATCAATGTTTGAATCATTATTTTCTTTGAAAAAATGTGTTTGCCTATCTCTTCCTATGCCTTTATAATACAGAATACAAAACACATTGAGAAGAAACAAATGAAAGGGCGATATACAGAGTGGTCCGAAAGTCTTGTCACCCTCTACTTATTTTTTAAGAGGTAAAATAATTATATTATACAAGCCAAAATTATAGAAAATAATCTAATCTTTAAGTAATTATTTTAGAGGTCAAATAATTACATAACTTATGTTACATAATCTATGCATAGATTATTGTCAACCCCCTCTATTTCTGAAGGGATGGCCCCTTTTCATATCACGGGCGGGACTTTCCATGGAATATTACAGAAAGCCCGCGAAATATGTGAAGTCACGTGGGACCTGGTTGGCTCTCAGTTTCAGCTTGGACGTCAGGCAGAGAAGATATATCTGCTTTAGCCGGAGCTCACTGCACACGCGCGTTGTGTTTAGTTAGAGAAATATGTTTAGTTAAGTAAATAAAGGTTTAAATAAATAATATGGTTTTGTGGTTGATGAATGTCTTGGCAACAAGATTGACTTAGAAGAAGAAATGAATCAAGGATGACCAACCAGCAAGAACAGAGAAATCGAAGTCCAGACGCTAGAAGAAGAACATAAGATACCAAAGATGAGCAGAAGAATAATAGAAGTAAAGAAAGGGTATACAACACTTATACATTATATTATTAAAACAAAAAATAATGTAGGTTAAAAAAATATGTAGGGGTGACACAGACATTTGGAACACTCTGTAAATTGAAATAGCAAAAAATATCATCATCATCATCATCATCATCATCATCAAATGTGCAAAAATTTTTTACCCTTGAGTCTCTCTCATCATCCATCCCTATCAACCATTCAGCATCCAGTGTCCACACAGAACTGATGAATGTAATTTTTTTTTTACTGGTTGACCAACATTGGTGTGTCCATGCATAAGAATCCATAGGAGAGCATCACTTATGAGTTCATCCTTACTTCTCCAGCAGTGCCCAGCAGGTCTTGATTGTTTTACTTGTATGCTCTGTGAGGTACGGGGTCATACAGCTGTAGGATGCTGCTTCAAGCTCTTGTTCCAAACAACAGGCAGAATCCTTGCGTAGTTCCCATCAAGCTTTTTCTCCGGGAATTTCATTAAAGTCTAAGTAGTGCAACCATACAATAGTATTGAGATGGTTACAGCTTGAAAGAATTCTCATTTTATTTTATCAGAGGGATCAGATATCCATATGATTGATAGCCTGTCAATAGTAGTTCATGCTTTACCTATGCATATGTTGATATTGCTTTCAGCAGATGAGATATTGCTACCAAAGTATGTTAACCTGTCAATAGTAGTTCATGCTTTACCTATGCATATGTTGATATTGCTTTCAGCAGATGAGATATTGCTACCAAGTATGTTAACCTGTCAATAGTAGTTCATGCTTTACCTATGCATATGTTGATATTGCTTTCAGCAGATGAGATATTGCTACCAAAGTATGTTAACCTGTCAATAGTAGTTCATGCTTTACCTATGCATATGTTGATATTGCTTTCAGCAGATGAGATATTGCTACCAAAGTATGTTAACCTGTCAATAGTAGTTCATGCTTTACCTATGCATATGTTGACATTGCTTTCAGCAGATGAGATATTGCTACCAAAGTATGTTAACCTGTCAATAGTAGTTCATGCTTTACCTATGCATATGTTGACTTTGCTTTCAGCAGATGAGATATTGCTACCAAAGTATTTTAACCTGTCAATAGTAGTTCATGCTTTACCTATGCATATGTAGACATTGCTTTCAGTAGATGGGATATTGCTACCAAAGTATGTTAACCTGTCAATAGTAGTTCATGCTTTACCTATGCATATGTTGATATTGCTTTCAGCAGATGAGATATTGCTACCAAAGTATGTTAACCTGTCAATAGTAGTTCATGCTTTACCTATGCATATGTTGATATTGCTTTCAGCAGATGAGATATTGCTACCAAAGTATGTTAACCTGTCAATAGTAGTTCATGCTTTACCTATGCATATGTTGATATTGCTTTCAGCAGATGAGATATTGCTACCAAAGTATGTTAACCTGTCAATAGTAGTTCATGCTTTACCTATGCATATGTTGACATTGCTTTCAGCAGATGAGATATTGCTACTGAGGTATAGGAACAGATCTACTAATTTCAGTGGCTTGTTATTTAATGAGAAACGGCACCATCTTGATTAAAACACATAACTCTATTTTATCTGAGTTCAAATAGAGACCAATGCCTCTTGCTGCTTGCTCCAGGCTATGCAGCAGAGATTTGGCTTGAGCATGTGCATTTAAACCACTTACCAAGTCTGGATTCTCAGAAGCAGATTCAACTTGCAACACAGTTGAATACTGATCAGTCTACACAAATCTCTACATTTCTTCTTCAATCTTTTGAAAATACAAATAAAAAAATACAAATACAAAAGCATTAGATCATCTTCGTAGTCTGAATCAGTAATAGTTTCTACAGGATATTGTGCACTTCTTGCCTTTTTTAGTATGAAGCCATTTTTATGTACTATGAATATCAATAGATCTAATGAAAGCAAAAATATATTTGAGAGAGAGAGAGAGAGAGAGAGAGAGAGAGAGAGAGAGAGAGAGAGAGAGAGAGAGAGAGAGTGAATATGCAAAATATAGGAAAAATAAAAATATAGATTCAATATCAAGAACTGAAAAGAATTATCTAACACATGTGAGCATTAGGGTAGGTCGATTTTTCACTTTTTAAAAATATCAAATTGTGCATCTATGCAAAAGTTGTGTGTTAGTATACTGAATATTGATACCAAAAATTACATCTTTTTTTTCTTGCACCATTGTTTGAGGAAATAGCATTAAAGATCATCAACTAAAATGCATTAAAAATCCTTGTTTTCTAAAGGCTAAATTTTTGCGAAAATGAGGATTTTTAGTGCACAGCTCCCATGACTTTTAGAAACATTTTTTCCCACTTGGGATGCTGAAGCATTGAACCAACTACCTACATTGATTGTTCACTGCTGAGACACTGATTCCTTTGAAATCTCCATGATTCCTGAAATTTGCCAACACTATACTTGATATCCTCCCTCCACACACATGTATAATAACATGCGCTGGGGCACGGTCTGAATGTGTGTATGGGAACGATGCTCCGGCTCAGTATTACAGTCGTTGTGTTGAATGATACAATACTATAATGAGGGATTTCTTCTAATGCTGGCTGTTCCACAGATTATAGTATTATAGGAAAGCTGGTTTTGTCCCTTTTCCAACTCGGCTGAAATATGATGACCAAAATCTGTCAACGGGGTCAAACAAAACAAACAGGAACGCCTTCTGATAATTATACACAAGATATATACATTTATTGTTTTTTTATATACAATGATTAATATTCTTGTATAATGTCAGAAGAGTGAGGTGATTTCTTTGTTAGTTGACTGGCGATCTACAGCTAATTGGATAACTTATTAACTTGGTTTGTTACCGAGTGGCAGGATGTCAGAGAGCAGTATGGACGGCGACAAGGGATCAGACATGTAGCGACATGTAGCAAGTCTTCTGGTTGCGGCGTGTCAGACTCCGGCGGACAT
Source organism: Doryteuthis pealeii (assembly GCA_023376005.1). NCBI lineage: Eukaryota > Metazoa > Mollusca > Cephalopoda > Myopsida > Loliginidae > Doryteuthis > Doryteuthis pealeii. The sequence continues at coordinate 53,978,049 of CM042150.1, forward strand.
CCTCCGCTTCTCTTCTTGGTCTGTTTTCTTGGTCTCTTATTTATGGGATCCAGACCTCCCCACCCCTAACATATGTCTCTGATTGGCCAGCCACTCGATAACATTGCCTACGTGTCTAAATGGCCTTGTGTCAGCCTAGCTTGTATCTTTCCATTTGGGTTTTTCCAACTCCAACGAGTCAAGGCCAACCATTGTTTTACTTATGTAAGTTTTTGAAATTCCTATCATCTAAGTCAAATTCCATAATTTAAGGAATTTCTTTGCCTATGTGAGAATTCTTTGTTTAGATAAATTTATATTTGTAATATAAACATTAATATTATTAATATTATTATTACCATTATTATTATTATTATTATTATTATTATTGTTTTTCTTTTTTTACTGTAACTTTTAACAAACTACCATAATTAATAATTAGGGTAGTTTTAATTAATTAGTAAATAATTAACAGATCGCCAATCAACCCATAACACTTTAATAGTGTTACACATGTATAGCAGGACTAATACACTGTTCACTTTCCTGATATTTGTACATTATTTAATGATAATAATAATAATAAATATCTCTTCAGCTAGTATATTAGGTCTGAGACCTGTCAGCTGTTCCTTATAAACATTCATCTTAATTCCACAGAATATCTATACACTTTCCACAGATTATCTAACATTATGTTAAAGGTGTTTAGAGATGGGGCATTCATTATTGATGATGGTAGTTTATTCCATATATTCACCACTCTGTTACTAAAATAATTTTGTCTTAAATTTGCTTTACAAAATTCTTTTTAAGAGTTTTAATTTATGACCTCTGGTGTTGATATTTTGAGCAATGTTTAGTAGATCAAAGTTCGTTGAATAAAAACCATGGGTATATATGTAGACTTCAATCATATCTCCTCTTATACCTTGATAAACCAAACTTGGTAAGTCAATCTTCCTAAGTCTTTCTTCATACGAAAGGGTTTTTAAATCATTTCATTACTTTGAACTCCCTCAATGTACTATAAAGGTACTATAAAGGTACTCTGGTATACCCTTTTCATTACTTCTTACTTCTATTCTTCTTCTTCTGTTCTTCTAACGTCTGGACTTCATCTTGGTGACTTCATCTTGGTGGTCGGTCGCACTTAACTCATTTCTTCTTCTAGATCAGTCTTGTTACCAAGACATTCACCAACCACAAAACTGTGTTATTTTCTTAAGCTTTTATTTACTTAACTATACATTTCATGTAACTAAATATCTGACTAACATAGCGCGCGTATGCAGTGTGAGTTCCAGTTAAGGCAGGACATCTTCACTGCCTGACGTCCAACTGAAACTGAGAACCCAACCAGGTCCCACGTGACTTCACGTATTTCGCGGTCTTTCTGTACTATTCCATGGAAAATCCCGCCTGTGATATGAAAAGGGCCATCCCTTTGAAAATCCGGGGGATTGACAATAATCTTATGCAACCGCATAGATTATGTAACAGTACTTTTGATGAGTTATAGTGCACCTGAGCACTGTACAGAATAATGTTGTTATTATTTTTTATATACATATATTTACCAACCTCTCCATCATGGGCAGGATGTGACACAAGGTCAATTTCTTAAGCAGAGTTTAACAGGTTTGAATTCAGAGTTTTACTTCTCCTAGACTAGTTGCCTAACCAAGGTTGAACAGCCCAGTCTGCCCTACTATTTACCCATAGCTGGAGGGAGATTAGTTGGATTCATACCTTCCCCAAGGGTACTAGCGCTATGTGAAATATGAACAACCTCGTTCGGGATTTGAACTCGTTTTGTAGTGCCTATTAGCGTTAGTATAGCATTTAATTCTGAGACTAATAGCAATAAATAAAGGAATTAAAACTTGGTTTAATTCTAACAATTTATTTAAGAACAAAACAATGACTAACAATATAACATCCTTCCTGTGTATAGAGTCAATTTGAGAGACTTACCGGTGTGATGGAAAGGAGAATTGGAGAGAATTTCTGGTCGACCTGCATCCTGGAACTGATCCGGAATGTATCTGGTGATTTTTTGACATTTGCGCCAAAACTTCTGGGCACATCACATGATTGCTATATCCAATCACAGAAAGGCTCTCCCTCATTTAACCCTACACACAGGAATAAACATATTGTACTGACCCAACTGTAACGTAGCGGTACATTCACAGTACCAAAACGGATAAAGTAACGTTCTAATAGCGATATACATTGTATAGCGGGTCTTGTCAACGTGCCTCCAAATTCACAGCACTAAAAAGGTATTCGTTACGCAACAGTCATCTTGTCGATAAAAAGGTACAATGTGAGAAATATATCTTCACAAGCTGCTTAGCTTTTATTTCCAGGGCTAGTCTCGTGGGCTGTGTCGGAGAGGAGGAAAAGCAGAGAGAAAGAGAGAGAGGACACTGTTAAATTACTGTGATCCCACAACTGGGACCAGAGGTCCGGTCTGTACCCTACGCGGTACTTTTTCTTTGTCATTCCACGTCACCATGTGACTTCCGGTTCCGATCAACACCTGAAACTTCCGGTTAGCTTTCAATTCTCCATTCGGGGGAGTTAAACTCACGACAACCGTTTTGTGCTCATCACTTTTTTAAAACCTTTACTGTCTCTTATTTCTTCTTCCTCTCTTTTCTAATAGTAGTTCTCGCAAAACTCAGGATATTCCCCATCTTGCTACACCAACATGCCTATTTTCTATGATGATAACCATTACACTATGCACCTCATTATTATTTTTAAATTTTCTGGTGAAATGTAAGTAATATAGGAGAAATGGAAATACTACCATGATTTATACAAATGTCTAAGTTTCTAAAAAGTTTGGAAGCAATTGGGGAAAAAAGAAAGGTATAATGGTTTCAGGAAACTTATTTTTAACACCTGAATATACAGGGTGTGGTGATTCTACACTCTGTTATGCCTATCATAAGAATGAGTTAAGAGGTGTCTTCTTTTATGTCTTTTTATAATAGGTATGCAGATGTAGTAGTAAACAAAATCCATCTGTCAAATTATATAGTGGATTGGTTTCTTTGTTTAATGGCATACTAACCTTCTTGGGTTATTTAATGTCAAAGCCATCCTTATAGAAGAAAAGTAGTGGTACTGTTGAAATGAATGATAGCTGGTGTCTATCATTTCCTCAAACATGGTAGAAACATAAATATTGAAAAAAATCCCCACAAAGAGTGATAACAAATAGACCTTATAGTGTAAGCAAACTCTAACAGAAACAATACAAAACAGGATAGATGAATTAGTATTATTTGTGGCCGCACCATAGCTTTGTAAGTGACAACATTCCCCATTTAGTAGCTTTAAAACTCTCTACAAAGACTCTTTACTGTAGGACATTCATCTATCCTATTTCTCTGAATTTTTAAGATGAGGCCTGATAATTTGTATTATTTGTATTATTCGGACTATTGTCTTCATCTTCATTGTTATCTATACAACGTTTTGGCTGATGTGCCCTCCAGCCTTCTTCAGGTATTTCTTGTCGAACTTAGGAACCTTCTTGTCTTGTTGGACGCATAGCCTAGTGAATAAAGCAGTTAGGTTATAACATTTCTAAGTGACAGTTATCTCTAGCAGCAGGTTCAATCCTGGTCAGGGGCAGCAGTAACATAGAATAATAATCAACACAGCTTTAACACATGTACCTCAGCTATGGTTAGTGGAATGAGAACAGGATACCCCTGTGGACTGAATAAAGGGTTAGGTTCAAAGTTCCGTGATGGCTCCTGATTACAACAAGAAGTTTCCCGATTACGACAAGAAGGTTCCCAAGTCCAACAAGAAATACCTGAAGAAGGCCAGAGGGTACATCAGCTGAAATGTTATACAGATAACAATGAAGATGAGGACAATAGTCTGAATAATACAAATAATACAAATTATCAGGCCTCATCTCAAAAATTCAGAGAAATAGGATAGATGAATGTCCTGCAGTAAAGAGTCTTTGTAGAGAGTCTTAAAGATACTAAATGGGGAATGTTGTTACTTACAAAGCTATGGTGCGGCCACACTTGGAGTTTGCATCACCGGTCTGGAACCCCTATCTTGCTCAGAATATTAACCTCCTAGAAACTGTACAGAGACGTGCAACCAGGCGGATACCCTCCATCAGGCATCTACCATACTCTGAACGTCTCGCAGCCCTGGGAATGGATTCACTGAAACTTCGGCATCTGGCAACTGACCTGGTAAATGCTCATAAGGTCATTAATCATCTTAACAATAGCAACCTTGAGCACCTTTTTGATCTCCATCTTTCCAACACACGTGGGCATGCCTACAAAGTCAGAAAACAGCACTGCTCATGTGACTTTCGGAAACATTTTTTCACGCTCAGAATTGCGGAGGCATGGAATAAACTGCCCGCATCTGTTGTAGGCTGCCGAAGCACTGAATCTTTCAAAGCCTCCATGCTTCCTGTGGTCTGCCGACACTATACCTGATGCCGCTCTCCACATACATATGCACACACGCGCATACATACATGCATATTACTACTGTAAACTGTTCATGTTCCTGACACTAATACATTATTCTGTGTACTTGACATGAGACTTTGATGAGTTGTAGTGCACCTGAGCACTGTACACAATAAAATTTCATTACATTACTGTGTAGAAAAATCATCTTGTAATAGGTATGCAGAAAGACACAACTGGTGTGTGGAGCCTCTGTGAAACCATAGGGTGTAGAAAGGCCCATGTAACTTGTACACAGAACGCCTGTGGTGTCAAGCCTCTCAGTTCTAATAGACAGAAACACAACTTGTGTATTAGCTCTGACGGTTGGAGTGTCTAAGAAAAAGAGTATTTAATTTTGGCAGTACTGCTTTTTAATAATACTGTTCGCAATGCCATTTAATGGGAAACCATAACAAGTAAGGGAAAATAAGCTCAACAGTACTATTTAACCCATAGTTGGGGGATGAGGGGATTCATACTTTTCCAAAGTGAATATAATAGCATGACTGGATTTCGAACTGGCTTACTGTGATGTTACACTCCAGCATGGTAGTCATTATGCTATGACGACTTCCCTCTGTGGTTAGTGGAGGTTGTTATATATGAATATACATGAATATATTTTAGCAAAATATATGAATAAAATATATGCATAAAATATATGCATAAAATATATGCATATAAATAAAATATATATGAAATATATGAATATATATGAAATATATATGAATATATATATATAATATATGAATATATATGAATATATTTTAGCAAAATATATGAATAAAATATATGAATAAAATATATGCATAAAATATAAAATATATGCATATAAATAAAAAATATGAATATATTTTCTCAAATGATAAGAATTTTGGCATTGACTCTTATTGCTTTTTCTCACTCCCCAATATCTCAAGTTCAATTCCTAGGTAAAGCAGTATGTGTATACACCAGCACAGTGAAGAAGAACTGTATCCTTATAAAATTAGTTATTTCATGTTGTTGTTGTTAATTCAATAGGAATTTTTTATTACGTTCTAAAAACTTTAAATAAAAGACACGTTTTTATATTAAAGACACATTCTTAAAATAGTTTTGATTTAATCAGAAGAGAAATGCAGATATGTTTATTTAAATGAAAATAGTTTTTATTTACAATTTATTTCTTATGTTTATTTAAATAAAATAAAAGGATGTTGGGACCAATACATAACTAATTTTTTTTTATTAAAATCGAAAACCATTTTAGTATAAAAACATGCCTTTGAGTTGTAAATATACATGAACAAACTTTTTAAAAAATCTTACAGTGAAATTCTAATGAAAAAAAAATTGTTTGTTGTTTGTAAACAAACAACTGGTAGTTTATGGTGAAAAGCAAAATGTGTTCCTTTCAAAACAGCTTCCAGCTGGGGTGCTTATTGGTTACTTGGTCCGGAAGCTAAATGAATTTATTATTTGTACTAATAGTTCTGAATATTCTGAGGCGTCCCCATAGCGTATTAGCTAATGCACTGGACTGCAACATTGTAGTAACACGTTTGAATTCCAGTCACACTATTATGTTCACTTTCAGACTAATACCCTTGGAAAGGTATGAACCCTCTATACCCCCAGCTATGGGTTAAATAGTACCACTACTTTTCATCTACAGGGATGGCTTTGGCATTAAATAACCCATGAAGGTTAATATGCCATTAAACAAAAAAAACAACAATTCAAACAAAAAAAAATATGTTTCCTTTGGTTTGATTTTTGTGATTCCGGGTTTCATGCTTTTGCACATTCATCAGGTAGATATATTCTTATATACATATAACAGCTCTATCACTGATATTGAGCACTCCACTAATAATACCACAAAAATTGTTCCACCATAACTCCCAAGTGAGCTAGATGATATATATATATATATATATATATATATATATATATATATATAAAGATAAACCTAATGAGTCAGATATACCTACTAAAAGTTTCGCTTAGTGCTCTTCAAGGCTAAGATCTGAAGAGCACTAAGCGAAACTTTTAGTAGGTATATCTGACTCATTAGGTTTATCTTTATTATTTGCTCTACTTAGGTATTGAGCACTCTTTACTTCTTAGATTTAGTATATCCTAGTGGTTTTGTATGAATATATATTTTTCATATATATATATATACATATAAATTGTTTTTTCTTTTGGTCAAGTATTATAGTATCAGCCGATTATTTTTGGTTGGTACAACTATCTTGGTCTTTTTTCTCTTCAGGTAATGTTTGATAGTATATTTTTACAATCAAACTATTTGCCGTTTTTTTTCTTACCACAAGGGTTTACCAACAAGTTTGGTATATTAAATTTTATATCTATCTATCTATCTATATATATATATATATATAAATATATAGTAATAGCATATGGTTATCATATCATTATATATATATATATATATATATATATATATATATATATATATATATATACGTTTTTTAAAAAGTGAGTGTTATAAAAATTCCAACTTCAGTTCATGCCGGAGAAATTCATCAGGGAATAATCACTTTTCCAATCATCTACTCTTATTAACATCCCGGCTGTATCCATTTTCAAGTACATGGGTGTACCACCTACGTAATTCCAGAACCTAGTGTTTATTTAAATGTCTACATTTGTTTGTTAACAGATCGTGAGTTCAATATCTTCCCTGGTCTCTGCATTCTGCTATTTTTAATTTCTCATTTAAACACAGCATACAGTGTCTTTCATTTCCTTTATGTGAAGGTGCCCTTTTTATTATTCTCCACTCTACTCCTGGCTCTCTACCATGCTTTCCTTTAGTTCCGACACATATTTTTCCCGTCACAGGCAAAATATGACACAAGATCAATTTTGAAGCAGAGTACAGCTAGTTTGAATTCAGAGTTTACCTTCTCCTAGACCAGTTGTTGTGCCAAGTATAAAGAGCCCAATGTGCCCAAGAAGAGATGGATTCATGCCTTTCCCAAAGCATTAACAAAGTGAAACACAAACAGTATTATCCAGGATTTTAACTCAATTAGCCAATTTCATTTCCTCCT
>CM042150.1:53985706-54018206 GCA_023376005.1 Doryteuthis pealeii
TCGGCTCGCCACTACAAGCATGAGTTGAAAAGACAGTCGATGGAGTGGAAACATGCTGACTCTCTGGTGAAGAAAAGTTCCGGGCACAGCAATCAGTAAAGAAAGTGATGCTGATAGTCTTCTGGGACATGAAAAGGACCCATCACTATTGATTTCCTGGAAAAAGGTACAACTATAAACATGCTTCGTATTGCCAACTCCTTAGGCATGTAGCATTAGTTTGTATTCGCCTGGTGGAGTTGTCTGCCCCTTTTAGTTTGATGATGCCCACCAGGGGCACCAGAGTATTTAAGCGCCGGTTTCAAACACTTTTCGTTCTCTCTTTATAGTTTCAGCAACTACGAGCCACATGGGTAGATTCTATCTAAACCCTCTCGTGGGGCTCCGCCCCCTTACATTACTGTAAGTCTTCACAGCATGGACTATTCCTAGTCTCATGTCTGTACTCATATATGTATATCTGTATCATTCATGAATGTGTCTTATCGTTATTTGTGTACCCTTTTTATGTGTACTCTTTACTATGAACGTTGTACCAACTGTTATCCATGTGCTGTACTTATTAAATGTTTGTCTATTAACCTTCGTCGGAGTCATTTGTATCCAAGTTATGTTTGAACTTTAAACCATCCTTATAGGCAAAATTCACCTTATTTATTGAATGACCCTCGTACATCTTAAAATTGTCTCAGATTTTTTAGTGGGACATGAAAGCAATGGTTCGCTCACCCAAATGGTGACACAGATTTCTTTGACATTGTCGCTGAAGTCCTACAAGGATATATGTTGACCTCATTTATTGAATGACTCTTGTATATGACTAATTAAGATTTAGTGTTTTTTTTAGATAATTAACCTTTTTAAATCAGATGTTTTCCCAATAAGCAGATTAAAAAAATGATTCTAATTTAAAAGAGTTAAAGTGATCACAAGACTAAATGAACAGCTGCTCCATGTGGTTCTACATAACTAATGAAATTATTAAATCAAAATATTTTTGACTTCAAAAATCTTTCAAGCATACAACCCAGAAAAACTTCATGTCTGTTGAGGAAAATATTTGCTTTGCATGGTAACAGTCGCAGATCTAAAAGCTGTATTGTTTTCTCTCAAAAATATAGTCTTTTCAATTGGATAAAAACAAACCAGAAACAAATCAATATTTTCCCAATCCTACCGCATTGAGGCTTTTGTTTTTCTTTGGTTTCTTTGTTTAATGACAAATCATCCTTCATTTAATGCCAAAGCCATCTTATATATATATATATATATATATATATAATTTTGCAATTTTTTATATTCCTTGCATTTGTAACATGTTCACCTGACGATTGTTACCAAATGGTTGTGAATGTTCCTTTGTCACCAAATAAATAGATATGTAAAACCTTTATATATTTATTTTATTATATTATATTATATATATATATATATACCTCCTCATCAAACAAGGAATGAAAATGATTGAAAAAGAGAGGAAAGAAGCCACCACAGAAAGAGAGCCAAAAGGAAGGAGAGACAACAGCAACTCCAGCAAGCATCACTGTTTGTTTGCAGTCATTGCACTAGAGATTGCCATTTAAAAATTGGTCTGTCCAGCCACTCACGCAATTGCAAATTAAAAAAAAAAAAGTATACACTACACCATCATCTTTAGTAGACGGAAGGATGGCAACAATATATATATATATATATATATATTATATATATATAAGACATCCACAGACACAATGTTTCAACGTTTCACGTGTCTTCAGTGTGGCCAGACACAGCAACTACCTCCGACAGGAGCGAAACCCGACTGACTTTTCATCAGCCCTATTCATTAACCTCTCATCCATTTGACAGCTGCCATTAAGTAGTGGTGTTTAAACTATTAAATACATACATTTGTTTATATATTTTATGATCACCAGAGAGATCCAGTCCTAAACAATAGACGATCATTGTTTTATGCTGGCAGTGAAAGTTAATTTAAGTCACCCTTAAAGAGCTCTACTGGGTTTTGGGAGCATATATATATATATATATATATTTTTGAGTTCTGCAGTGTTCACCTACCCATTGCTTCTAGTATTGTTTTGATTTTAAAGGAAATAAAATATCCCACTTCATCAGTTTTTTTTAATACTTAAGCCTTCAGCTATCTCCAGAGGAAGTAAGTATTTACCTAACCCATTGCCACAGGTAGGATGTGACACAAGGTCACTAGTATGGGGCATCCAGCGAGGATCCCAGCGGAAGAAGGTATTTACCCAACCCATTGCCACAGGTAGGATGTGACACAAGGTCACTAGTATGGGGCATCTAGCAAGGATCCCAGTGGAAGAAGGTATTTACCCAACCCATTGCCACAGGTAGGATGTGACACAAGGTCACTAGTATGGGGCATCTAGCAAGGATCCCAGTGGAAGAAGGTATTTACCCAACCATTGCCACAGGTAGGATGTGACACAAGGTCACTAGTATAGGGCATCCAGCAAGGATCCCAGAGGAAGTAATCACAAATGTAATCTAGCCATATGTATTGAGACAAATAAGTTTCAATGACAAATACATGCAGTTCACCATTCCATGCTATGATACAACTGTAATGGCATTGCTGCTGCTGCTACTTCTGCTCAAAGACATAACTCCCACCAACCTACTGCTACTAGCACCTGCAGGGCAGTAATTTTAAATCCAGGAGATTATTTTGTATTACAATTTATTAAAAGTATCAAGCAACTCAGTGACCCATTGCATTGAGAGGAAAAAACAGTGCATTCTGATGTAGCTAGGATGAATATTAAATTTTCCTGAATGGTATTGTTATCCTTTTGCTTTAGAATTAAATAAGAAAACAATTTTATTAAAGAAGAAAGAGTTTGCAAGATCAATATTGGGTTAATTGGAGAGACATGGTCTAATGGTTAGAGTCATAGGAAATGGACTTGTTGACCCAAGTTCAATTCCTGGACAAAGCTGTTTGCATTTCACATGGCACTAATACCCTTGGGAAAGGTATGAATCCAATTCTCCTCCAGTAATGGGTAAATAGCAGGGAAAACTCTGAATTCAAACCTGTTAAACTCCGCTTAAGAAATTGACCTTGTGTCACATCCTGCTCATGCAGAGGGGGTTGGTAGATATATATTGGGTTAATTTAAGGTTCTATTTAAATTTTTTTTCTAATTTTTTATGCCTGATTTTCTTCTTTTCATTTTCCTTTGTTCACATCCATCTTTTTTTTTCTTTCTTTCTTTCGGTAATCTGAACATTAGCTACATAAATGAGAGTAACTTCACTTTGAGAAAACCGTTTGTTTTAGTCAGCCATTTTCATTTCAACATAAATCTACACTGAAAAATACGAATTTGTTTGAATCAATACAACTGCATGTTTTAACACAAAAATATCATAAAATCTGTTCTTAATAACAATTAAGTTCATTTCAAATAATGCAAAATACGAATTTGTTCGAATCAATACAACTGCATGTTTTAACACAAAAATATCATAAAATTTGTTCTTAATAACAATTAAGTTCATTTCAAATAATGCGCAAGCACAATTAAGAACACATTTTTATGATATTCTCGTGTTAAAACATGCAGTTGTATTGATTCAAACAAATTCGTATTTTCAGTGTAGATTTACGGTGAAATGAAAATAGCAGACCAAAACAAACGGCTTCCTCAAAGTAAAACAAACAAGGGGAAGTTACTCTCATTTATGTAGCCAATGTTCAGAATACTTTTCTTTCTTTCTATTCATATTTATCTTTCATCTTCATCTTTCCTTATCTTCATCTAATTCATCAATTCAGTTTGTCTCAATGTTTGTTGTTACTCTCTTTTCACTTTTGTTCCCATTCATTCTGTTATCCTTTCCATCTATTTTTTCTTTCAATTCAACATCCCTCCTTTTCTATCTTTATATCTGATTCTGAATCTTATTATTTACTAGGTTAAAAGCCACCCTATCGGCAACAATTAAGCTAGCTCCTGTGGAGGGCTCTTGATTATGGCAACGTCCCCACAATGTCACTTCACACATTGAATAGATATTAAATTTTGTTAAACTTGAACAATATTTTTCAAACAATAGTTTTCATCAAAACAACGATATAATTTGTTTATTTGGAACATATTATCAAACAATTATTTATTTCATGAGTGATTTTTACTGGAATTCACAAATTATTTTAATTATTCCCAAATTTATTTCCAAGTCATAAAAATCGTTATTGTACAAAAACATTTATCACAAAAAATAAATTTAAAAAAATCACCAAAAACAATTGCAGTAATTAAAACTTGAGAATCTAAAATTTCAGGATTGTTGGTCCAGATTTGGCCTGGAATGTTTCCAATTTGCTCACGGAGTTGGCCTGATTCAAAAATGGTATGATATGTTGGGCTATTGCCTTTAGGAGTAAAGTTGAAAAATGTGATACACTGACATTAACATTTATTATAAGTAAGTAAAGTAAGTAAAGTCTTTGGGGTGCCCTAAAGTCGGTATCAGCCAGACAGCGAGGGAGTCTATCCCCTTTTCACTAGCACTAGACCAAGGTGATTGTTTTTGCGTCTGAGGTGGAGTGCCACACCTACTATCAGGTCCTTACTTTACCGCACAGATCCCTGTGTTACTCATACGCTGAGTTGGTGAGGACCAGAATCGAACTAGGAACCTTGTGGTTTCTAGCCAAATGCTCTACCGACTGAGCTAACCCGGCCCTTATTATAAGAGATTATATTATTTGTTTATTCTTTAATTTCATATGTTCATCAGACTTCTTTTCTTTTGTTAATTTTGTCATGAAAAAAATATAAAACTATAAAAGCATAATGATAAAATCAAAACTTTATAAAAGTAAGTAAGTAAAGTCATCGGGTTGGCCTAAAGTTGGTATCAGCCAAACAGTGAGGGAGTCTATCCTCACCCTGTGATCTGCTGTAATCACAAAGTTCACCAGTTGACATGTTCTCTTTTTTTTGTTAATCAACTCTAGGTCTGGTTTCCTGGCTGGGATACCCCCTATCCGTCTTTATCTCAAAGTTCCAGAGAATTTTATGCATTTCATTCTCAAGAAAAAATTCTGGTTTATGCATATACCATTTTGTTGTGTTGTCAAAATTTAATTTTTTGCATAATTCCCAGTGGATCACCTTCCCAACCCAGTTATGCCTAGCTTTGTATTCCTAGTTTGTTACATTCACTTAATCATTATGATTATTATAATTATTATTATCAGCAGCAGCAGCAGCATTAGCCTCCAGGCGATGTAAAAATGAATTTTTCAAAAATATTGCCTGAGGTGAGTGGGAGTTAAAAATTCAATTTCAATAAACTTAATTTTATGCAGTTCAATTTGCAGAAAAATAAATTTCTTTAAAAATTCTTTTTGATAATTAAAATTTATTTAAAAATGTTTGTACAATCAATTAATGAATGCAATATATGTTGTTATGCTCTTAATTCATTTTCTTAGAGATTTAATAAATTTCATGTTTATTAAAGTAGACATTTATTTATTGAAGTAAGAATTACATTATTTAAATAACTTTATTTAATTTTTAAAGAATAAAATAAAATTTATATAAACTAAAATTAAAAAGCTATTTTAATAATCTATTACAGAATAAAATTAAACTTGAGTATGTATCGTTTAAACGATAAACAAAATACTACTATTAATTACTTGGCTAAAATTAATTTGAATAAATATACTGTAACCAACTTGGATTCTTTGTTTATAAAAAAAAATGACTTTAATCAGCATTAAATGACCCAGAAAGGGTTGATATGCCATAAAACAAAACAACCAGCCAACAAACATAAAGGAAGAAAAATGGTTTTCTATTTTGAATAAAGCAAAAATACATACAATTTACTTGAAATAATCAAAACACATTTTTCATTGTATACCTGTATGTTAAAGGCTGATGCCAATTTTGCCTTAAAATTCAACCTATACACATGTATATAAGATAACTATCTATCTTGCCAAGCTGGTCTACTCAGACAAAGTTATAAAAATAATCAGTTACTTGGCAGACCATTGTTCTTCTAAATAGATTTACAGTTGTTTTCAGGAATGTATTGTGTAGCTGAAACAAACCTAAGAGGAGGAAATGCTGGGACATTCTTAAAAAATTGACATTTTCCTCAGTAGGTGCAAAACATTTGACTTGAGGAATTTACAAGAGCATGTCATCCGAGGAGATTGGCAATATTGAGGAAAATTGAAACATTTTTCACCGGGTCATTTTTTTCCAGATTGGATTTCCTGTGTATAGATTTTTTTTTGTTCACTATCAATTACAATAAAGATAAATTGTGGAGGTGCATTGTGTAATGGTTATCATCATAGGAAATAGACACAGCAAAAAGTAAGCAAAGTCATCGTGGTGGCCTAAAGTCGGTATCAGCCAGACAGCGAGAAAGTCTATCCCCTTTTCACTAGCGCTAGACCAAGAAGATTTTTTTTAGCAACTGAGGTGGAGCGCCACACCTACCATCAGCTCCTTACTTTACCGCACAGATCCGTGTGCTACTCATACACTGAGTTGGTGAGGGCCATAATTGAACTAGGAACCTTGTGGTTTTTAGGAGAATGTTCTACCGACTGAGCTAACCTGGCCATCTTACTAGACACAGCAAGATGAGTTCAAATTCATAAAATTCACTTGAAATAATCAAAACATATTTTTCATTGTATGCCTGTATATTAAAAGCCGATGCCAATTTTGTCTTAAAATTTAACCTATACACATGTATATATGAAAGTAAACAAACAGTCTGTTTGAGATGGCGATAGCCGACAATTTTTGGGAGAATATGTGTTTAATTGAAGTCATACCTAATTTGAAAATTAATTAGTTGATAATTAATGAATTAGGCGAAAATATCTGTTCAAATGTACATACAGAGATCATACAGAGATTGACTTTTTCTCGATTTGTTTACGCCTTACATTTGAACAGATATATTCGCCTAATTCATTAATTATCAACTAATTAATTTTCAAATTAGGTATGACTTCAATTAAGCACATATTCTCCCAAAAACATGTATATATGATAACTATCTATCTTGCCAAGCTATAGCAGCTTCAATGAAGATAAATTGTGGAGACATGTGGTGTAATGGTTATTCTCATTGGAAATAGACATACCGAGACAAGTTCAAATCCTGGATGCAGCTGATGTTTAATATTTTAGGAGTAGCGTAGTGAGACGGTTCGTTCCTAGTTATCTTGGTAGGCAGTGGACAGCTAATCAAGTTCAGATACTGAATGAGTTTGTTTACATTTCATATAGCACTAATACTCCTGGGAAAGGTATGAATTCAACTATTCTTCCTGGAGCTTTGGTGGTGTTGGTGGTGATTATGATGATGATATCACCCCTTATGAGTTTTTCCCACCAGTATTAGTTGATGGTCTTCCACTGGTGTCTAAGTAAGTGACAACAAATCACCCCAGGTCTCTGGTCTTAACAATGTTGGGGTCTGAATTGTTTTTCAATTCTTCATCTGATTTCTTTGGGGATTGTTCCAAGAGTACCAACCACAATTCATATCAACGTCATCCTCATGTTCCACTGTCTTTTTTAGTTCTCGACCAATGTCTTACTATTTTCCTATCTTTTCACTCTCTTTTATTATTATTATTATTATTATTAGTTTTTCACACCAACACATGGGAGGCTTGTGCAGAAGACTGTGTGACCTGGTGTCTCCTCGTCAAACAAGGAACGAGAAGGAGTGAAAAAGAGAGGAAAGAAGCCGCATGGAAAAGGGAGCCAAAAGGAAGGAGAGACAACAGCAACTCCAGTAAGCATCACTGTTTGTTTGCAGTCACTGCACCAGAGACTGTCATTTAAAAATTGGTCTGTTCAGCCACTCACACAGTTACAGATTTAAAAAGAAATATTTAAATGGACACTACGCCATTGTCTTTAGTAGATGGAAGGATACCAACAACAGCATTATTAGTTTTTCACACCAGCATTAGTTGATGGTCTTTCACTGGAGTCTGAGTGACAACAAGTTTCCTCAGATCTCCAGGACTTTCCTGGGTATTCCAGCAACAATGCTGTTGTGTGGAAGGTCTCAATTCTTCTTTTGATTTCCAGTTCCTCTAATCTTTTTTAAACTTTTGGGGACTGTTCCTAGTGCCCCAACCACTATTGACCCTCATATTCCACAGTTTTTTAAATTATCTAGTGAGGTCTAGGTATTATTATTATTATCATTATTATTATTATTATTATTAATATTATTCCTAGTGCCCCAACCACTATTGGTATCACTTTCACCCTCATATTCCACTGTTTTTTTCCATTCTCTAGTGAGGTCTAGGTATTATTATTATTATTATTATTATTATTAACATCATCATCTTACTAGATTTTTCTCTATCTCATTATTGTTGCTTTTTATCACAACAATTTGCCTGGACACACACTGTACTATTACAATTATTTCATTTCATGTTTTATTTGATCTTATTTTTATTGAATCTGGCATCCTTTAAGGATTGAGCTCATTATAATAGCAATCATCTGTGAGATTAACTTGTTAATACTCACTCTACAGATTAGCTTAATCCGGCAATAATGAAGCATCAAGAATAAAATTCACTATGACTTAAGGTTCCTTGCTAAATCACCAAAATTAAGCAGTAATGAGCCAGCCAAATACTTCTGGAGCCCTGAGGTGTGTGGAGCTCATTTGTTGCTATTGCTACCAGGTTCATTGTGAATCATTATTATCTATCGATCAATTAAATCTGTTTGAGATAATATTTAAAATGATTTTGAATTATGAGGAAGAGTTGAAAAGGATCTGCTCTTTTGCCATAACATATCTATTATTGTCACGCTGTGTTCTGCACATGCATGTATATAGATGGCATTGTTGTGATCAAAGTTTGAACCTGATCACTCCATTTTGCTTGCTGTCTTTACAATGTCAACATGGCTGCTCCACTAGCAGTATGCACCATCAAAGGTGGCGTGAAAAGTTCATAGACTAAAAGTTCATATGATGATGTCATATTTCTTGTTGATGACTTTTTTTGACCGATGGGATCCAAGCACTGCAACATCATTGGAAAATGTATGTGGGCTGCAAGGGGAGCTAAAAATGAACCTCATTTGGGTAATCCTTAACTATTTCCTCGTAAATTCCTACCATAAAATAAACTGAACCCTTATTTTATGTCCGTGTTTTTGCAATAAATGTTTTATTTTTCTTGCACCCGTTATTTTACAATACTAAATATATTTTATTTATTTATTCTAATATTCACTTCAATGTGTATATTCTAAAAGTTTTTATTTTGTGAGAATGGTTAGTTTTAAAGTGGGGGCTCCTTTTGTTGTTATTTCTTTTTTTTTTTTTTTTGGCTTTGGTACTCTAAAATAAAAACGTCAGATTTTAATCATCGTCAACGAAAAAAACAAAATTACGGTCATAAAAGGAGGTTCCAATTTATGCCTAAATTGTAAAACGAGCCCCACTTTAAAACTAACCATTCTCACAAAATAAAAACTTTTAGAATATACTCATTGAAGTGAATATTAAAATAAATAAAGAAAATATATTTAGTATTATAAAATAACGGGTGCAAGAAAAATAAAACATTTATTGCAAAAACACGGACATAAAATGGGGGTTCAGTTTATTTTATGGTAGGAATTTACGAGGAAATAGTTAAGGATTACCCTCATTTGGTCAGTTTCCATGAGAGTATCTTGGTCAGCCTATGAACTTTTCAGCTAACCCTCATACTTGGTATGGCACCCAAATTTTTGTTTTGCCATTATTTCTCAAAGAGCACTACACTGTCTTTGTCCAACAACTACAAAACATACTGACTATTTCAAGCAGTTTCAGTTCTTTTGCCGTTCCATCTCTTATTTAATTTTTTCTCTTGTCCTTTCTGTCTTAAGCTCAAACTCTCACTGAAAACATTCTCATACCTCATAGCCATGTAAGGACTACATTTCTTATTTGCCTCTGTTCTCTTATATGACACTAGGTTTCTGCCAGTAGGTGCTAGGTGCATAGCAAGAAGAATTTATAAAAAGAAAAGTGTCAAAGTCAAAACCCTCATTTACATTTCAGCCTCAAAAGAATTTATAAAAGAAAAGTGTCAAAGTCAAAACCCTCATTTACATTTCAGCCTCAAAAGAATTTATAAAAAGAAAAGTGTCAAAGTCAAAACCCTTATTTACATTTCAGCCTCAAAAGAATTTATAAAAAGAAAAGTGTCAAAGTCAAAACCCTCATTTACATTTCAGCCTCAAAAGAATTTATTAAAAAAAAGTGTCAAAGTCAAAACCCTCATTTACATTTCAGCCTCAAAAGAATTTATAAAAAGAAAAGTGTCAAAGTCAAACCCTCATTTACATTTCAGCCTCAAAAGAATTTATAAAAAAAGTGTCAAAGTCAAAACCCTCATTTACATTTCAGCCTCAAAGAATTTATAAAAGAAAAATGTCAAAGTCAAAACCCTCATTTACATTTCATCCTCAAAAGAAGTAACAATACACAGTTGTATTTCCTGCCCCCAAAAACAGGGGACTTTATGCTCCAACAACCTCATATTGCATAAACACGATAACATATTTAACATGTAAGTCTCTATATTTTCTCTAATAGAGACTCTTTTCATATTAGGACATTTCACTCATACAACTCTGTATAAACTCTTCCATGTATCCTTGTCATGTTTGTATCCTTTTCTGTTAAATTTGCTCAAGTAATAGAATATTTGGTTAAATCGAACTTAACGGACCTAAATTCCACCATCGTATGTCACCCCGCCGAAAGAAAAAAATACCCAAAATCAGGGAATTAACTAATTTAATGAAATTTTCAGTGTTGATATATTAATGAATAAAAAGATATAATGCTTCAGTTATTTTATTTAAAACTTTTACATTTTTACCACGTATATTTAAGAATCTGTGTTAGGCCTCAAAGATATGTAGTTCAAAGTTAACTGACCTGAAAAAATGTGAAGATTTTTAAATAAAATAACTGATGCATTATACCTTTTATTTATTAATATATCAACACTGAAAATTTCATTAAATTCGGTTAATTCCCTGATTTTTTTTTTTTTTTTCTTTCAGCGGGGTGACATATGAAGGTGGAATTTAGGTCCATTAAGTTCGATTTAACTGAATATTCTTTGTTATTACTTCCTCATAAATTGTTTTCACATTTATTCCATATGAGATAATTATATTCAACCAACTATCATTCCTCTACAGCTGCAACTTGACAATTTATTTACTACTTCAAAATCAATCTTATCCCCAAAGGACTTCAGCTACAAACTGCTGGTTACTGTTTGGCAAGACTCTCAAATCCTTTCTGCTAACCCTTGAAGAAGACTTTCATTTCCATTACTGGTAAGACATTAGGTGGATACTCTTAAATTTCTATTTTCAAAATTCCGCTGGCATAATAATATTGCTCTTCCAATTCTGGCTGATATAACAATATCTACACAAATTGGTAGAATTGTTGAAAACAGTTGTTTAAAAAATATAACAAAATATAAGATACATAAATATACAAAGGCTGTATTGAAAGTATTAATAAAAAAAAAAAAAAGGTTAATTCATTGTTAATCCAAAAGTTATAACAATTGCCTTCCCTTGTTGGGATAGGATTCAGATTGGAAAAGGGTTATCTTCCCTTGCCACTATTGTTTGTCTCTAGAGAGCATTATAACCTGGCTATTTAAATACAGTCCAGAAAAAAAACTAACTCTTTCTCTCTCATCTGGGATCTCCAGACATGCCCTAGTGTCCCTGTCTATTTTGGACTTAGGGGCTTTCAGCTGGACCAGGCAGTATTAACAGCATGGTCCGATGGGATCCCTGCATTTTTTTTTTTTACTAGCCATCACATTAGTTTTGGCTTGTGTGTGGCTTCCCACTAAAAAAAAAAGACCTTGTGTCACATCCTGACCTGGTGGGAGGTTAAGGTAAAAAAAAGTGTGATTGCTTGAGCCTGCTTCAGAGCACTTCGGCCTCTGGAGTGGCTAAGTATACCTAACTATACCTACTCCCTTGATTTGCCATTTTCTCCAAAGTTATTATTCAAGATATGATGTTTTTACACCATTAGATAGAGACAGTTTTACTACATGACTGATATAGTGTCCATTTTTCATGAGTTGTTTAACTATTAATAATGGAGATTCACTTCCGGTTTTTGTCTGTAACAAAAACTATGTCACTGCTTACGTCACATTTTCTCCAAAGTTATTATTCAAGATATGATGATTTTACACCATTAGATAGAGACTGTCTTACTACATGACTGATATAGTGTCCATATTTTCATGAGTTGCTTAGTAAGTCGACTGGGGCGGCCTAAAGTCGGTATCAGCCAGTCAGCAAGGGAGTCTATCCCCTTTTCAATAGCGCTAGACCGAGGAGATTGTTTTTAGCATCTGAGGTGGGCGCCACACCTACCATCAGCTCCTTACTTTACCGCACAGATCCCTGTGCTACTCATACGCTGAGTTGGCGAGGACCGGTATTGAACTAGGAACCTTGTGGTTTCTAGCCGAACGCTCTACCGACTGAGCTAACCCGGCCCCAATTGCTTAACTATCTATTAATAATGGAGATTCGCTTCCAGTTTTTGTCTGTAACAAAAACTACATCACTGCTTACGTCACATTACCTTAAATCGTCATAACATAGAATAAATACACTCAAAATTTGAACATGCAACATTAGACAGTCCTCATTATTTTTTAAAACAAGTTTTAATAAATACATGACTGGTATTACATATCTATATATAGTTTGTTTTATTTTAATACATATTTAAAGTTTACATTTCAAACTATTTTATTTTTTTGATCCTCTAATGAATTTGATGATTTTACTTACTTAGGGTACAAACTCACTGACATTGAATTTTTAACTGCCACCCCTCAGGCAATATGTTTCAAAAATCTATTTTTACATAGCCCGGAGGGCGTTTTATTATTTTGCTAGTGGATATAAAGCATTAACAAAAAACAATCATTGTGATCTTTGTTGCTTCCACCTGATTTTATGCTTTCATTAGTTTTCATTTGCTTGCATTTGAAGAATAATTAAAGTTCCAATTACCATCGAACTGGGAAGACAAGGCAACAAACGATTGTAACTTATATACAAACCCGAATAGTCACAAAGTTTACTGCAGAATGACAGGATATATATAAGACTCCACAATGTCATTCAAATCAAGCAGTCAAGCAGCCAATCAGAACTCAAGGAATGGAATGACCCAAATCACCCAAATTCATGAATGGGTCATTCTTGATTTCTATATATACCAACTGTCTTGGACACTGCTTAAGTTGTACTTAGCTGCTGTTATTCAAACCAACAGTAGACTTACTGACCTGAATAGCATTAGTTTTCATTAGTTTGCACAAATTATGTGCAATAAGAACTCTACAGATTACAGATAGTGTTTTCATAACAGTTTTATTTTCCACACAGTGCAGCCATGAAAAACTTGTTAGCACTTATCGGGTTGGATTCAGACTGACTATTTCTTAGTTACCTTTACTAAAAATGCGGTGACAATTTTTCCCAGTATTCCTTCACTGGGTGCCAAAAAATCAGCAAGTGAAAGTGAAAAAACTCATCTGTATGCATATAGATCAGTGCACGTGGAAATCTTGAAAAGAAATTATCAAGATAAAATCAGAATTTTCATTCTTAGACCAATTCGTGATTAACACCACCAACTATCAGACTTTCTGCCCACATCTAATACACATCATACCCACATCACTGCCAGCATCAACTATCGCATCCCAAGGTTCGAACTGCCATTACATTTGGCCAACATCGCTACCAATTATGGCTACAAAGACCGTGTTTTCCACCCACTCTGTAGATATCACTAGCAACACTGATAAAATCTACAACCTTTTCTTTTCATCAATGCAATTTATTTAAACTTTCAACCTGTGTTTGTTTTCCTTTGCTACCATACGCTTACTCTTACCCACTTGATATTACAACTGGGTGATAAGTTAAAAGAAGGTGAAACCAGTTTTGATGATAAACCATATTGTGGAAGGCCATTATTGAGAATTCTGGGGTATGGGGGTTATCATCCTTCGTCTGCGAGCCTCTGTTTCAAACCAACCAATCATGAGCCAGCATACTTTGGCGGCAAAGCCGAATAAGCAAACTCATGCCACCTCTTCTGATTCAGCCCTCACCGGAGACAGACCTAAAAAAGGGTCGCTCCTATTCTTCAACAGACAACCAAAATCGGAGTCAGACACAAGCAGAAGTCCATCATATCCGAACTTATCAGAAGGCCGTAGCAAAGGGCTCCGTTAATACCCCATATCTCAGGATACACCAGTTAAGTGACAAATATTATTATTTGCGCAAACGAACTAAAATTTGCAAGTTCTTTATATGCAATACAAGTCTTTTATTCGTAATTCTAGTCGTTCATTTACTTCTTTGACTCTTAACCTGTCTGCCACACTCGTGGTTAACTCCATACTTCAAACCTCGGAGTACTGCCGCTAGTGTTCTTTTCTTTATACCATCAACAGCAGCCAAGAGTTTTTCAAAGTGGATCTGAGAATTGCATTCAAATTGCATCAAAAAGTTATTCTGCACAAGCATGACTTTCTTGAAAACATTTCTCGCTTATTGTCTACCAACAACTGTTATACAGAACTGCTAAATAGAATTTTATCAGAGTTATCTCCCCTCACATATACACACAAAAAATGTTGAGAGAAGTTAATTAGACCTGAATAGGAAATATGACTTCTAAGGGTTGGGTTTAGGGTTTCAATAATATTTAGCTCAATCAGTATCTGGTGCTAACAGATGAATACAAAACACAGAACAATAAGTTACAAAACAATTAACAAGACAACTTACAAGAAATAGAGGAGGGCCAGATGTGGTATAGCCAAACAAAGTAAGATCAGTCAGAATATTAATCAGCTTATTAATCAAATTTTGAAGTCCTTAACCATATATAAACCGTGTCATATAAGAGAACTGAGGCAAATAAGGAATTTAAGGCTATGAGCCAGGCCATCTGTCGGAGTGCTGAAGGGGTGCTAGCTACTCTACAACATCCTATAATCTGGACCATCATAGTAAGATTCTTTACTTATCCTTCTCTGAACAAAGAACAACCATAATCATCTGATATTTTGTGGTTCTTTACTTTTTGAAAACTTTAATAAGTATTTTCTCCTTAACACGTGCCAACTTGTAATCCCTTCATAGACTGCCAGCTTTTTCTTAAGCACAATGTCTACCCCTATTAGCACTATTTTTATCTACATGTGTTCTCTTTTATTAAAGAACTCTCAGATAATTTAGGACAAGACTAACTTAAGTTAATGTCTTAACTGGCTACTTGCCAATCTTTTTGTGTACTGTTTCATATATTTACATTAAACCTACAAAGGTTATAAGACCCTTAGCCACCGACTCTGTCGTATATTGCTCCTTAATACCTTGGACTAAGCATTATGACAAGGCTATTTACTCACTGTCATGTTTTTGTGTACCTTGCATTTCAATTTTACCCTTTTTGACCATCATTAGGGCCGGCTTAGCTCATTTCAAGTGGGGTGTGTGTTGATGTCATAGAACAAGAAAGATAACTCAAGTTATCTTTCTTTAAGAGAACTCTTCTTTTTTGAGAAATCATTTTTGTGTGCCCCTTTTAAGTTGGCAAGTGGAATGAGGTGTTTAAATAAACATCCTGAATATATTGTTGGTATTTGCATTTATTGTTAAGTATCTTGGACCATATTACCTTTAGGCACTCCTTTTTGATCTCGATTAAGAAAGGACATGTTTTTCATTTACACCGTCAATATCCGGTTGTTTGTTAGGGATTAGGGTTAGGGTTAGGGGTTAGTTTTATCATTTTTTTTTTAATCTAAAAATCGTCTGTTAAAACAACTGGATATTGATGGTGTAAATGAAAAACATGTCCTTTCTTAATCGAGATCAAAAAGGTGTGCCTAAAGGTCATATGGTCCAGTATCTCTTTAGTCTAAAGCGTGTTTATCAAGGGGGACTGGTATTGAACCCAGAACCTTACGGTTTCTAGGCGGGTGCTCTACCAACTGAGCTAAACCAGCCCCTTCCTATTGGTAGAAATGGACATTTTGTCTTTTTTTTTACCAACTTGTATGCAGAAACTCTATATGTAGAGTGGAAAAAAAAATCTCAATAAATTACAATAAATCAACAAATTTTATTGCCATTAGGAGAAACCAGAAAATGAATTTACAAATATTTGTAATAGTATGTTACATCAATGGAAACAGAGCTAGCTTTAAGCCAATTGGACCAGTTGCTACCAACTAAGAGGACTTCCAGGTAGAATAATTTACTTTACTATTGTCAAATGTATACACCATAAATAATTTTACTGTCAGCAAGTGTTTTCGCAACTATTTATGTTTCAAAAGTAATTTACATATTTTGTGCATTTACCTGTATACTTACCTGTATGTCATTTTAAATTAAATGTAAATTACTTATGTCCTCATTGGGGTTCTGTTGAAACAGCTGTTCATGATGATATTGATTCTTCAGTTGTCTTCAAGATACGTATTGTCTGAATACTGTAAATCCTCAAATATAATCCACATTTTTCCCAAAATTTAAAGGTAGGTCAAAACCCCTAGTGTGTATTATATACAAGGTTAAAAATGAAAAACATTTTCTAAGTAATGTCCGAGTCTCTATTTGCTGTCCGGCAATGTTTATTCAGACACATTTTTTTTCAGAGGTACAGCCCTTGCATATCATACTCAAGAGTGGACTATACTCGAGGATATACAATATGCCTCAATGAAAGTTTTCAAATTTTATTAATAAAAAAAAAAGTTAATTCATTGTTAATCCAAAAGTTTATAACAATTGCCTTCCCTTGTTGGGATAGGGTTCAGATTGGAAAAGGGTTATCTTCCCTTGCCACTATTGTTTGTCTCTAGAGAGCATTATAACCTGGCTATTTAAATACAGCCCAGAAAAAAAAACTAACTCTTTCTCTCTCATCTGGGATCTCCAGACATGCCCTAGTGTCCCTGTCTATTTTGGACTTGGGGGCTTTCAGCTGGACCAGGCAGTATTAACAGCATGGTCCAATGGGATCCCTGCATTTTTTTATTACTAGCCATCACATTAGTTTTGGCTTGTGTGTGACTTCCCACTTAAAAAAAAGACCTTGTGTCACATCCTGACCTGGTGGGAGGTTAAGGTAAAAAAAAGTGTGATTACTTGAGCCTGCTTCAGAGCACTTCGGCCTCTGGAGTGGCTAAGTATACCTAACTATACCTACCCCCTTGATTTAATGGGGGCAGAGCTGGGGTTATTGCTCAGTGCCTGAGGCACCCCTTTGAGGGGAATGCCGACGGGATCAACGCATTTTTTGTGCCTACCACCCATGAGCTTTGACTTGTGGGTGGGCCCACATAAAAATGTCTTTGTGTATTGCCCTCATAAGTGGGATGAGAGGCAAATACCTTGCTTGCGACCCCCCCCCAACTATAGGATTATATGTGTGCCTTCAACAGCCACTATTATACTATATCTCTGTAGAGGTGTTTTGCTCACCTGCCTTTTTATAGACATGACCATGCGTGCCTTCTAAACACTCTAATGTCTGTAGGGAGGTGACCACCATGTGGTTTTGTATGAAGTAGTGACAACCTTTTTGGATAGGACTTTCATCTCTTCCTTTAACTCTTGACTCTTTTGCATTGTGTCTTAAATGTTGTTCAGACAATACAGTCTGTATTTGTTATGTTATCCCTTGTTGGAATTTGTTGTATATATTCATCTGCATTTGGAGGCTTTTCTGAGGTCTTCTAATGTATTATAAGAAGTAGTATTAGCTACTACAGTTAAAACAACATTTAATTTTTATAAGTTTATTGAGATATATTCATTGAAAAATGCCTAAAATAATTTATTGTAAAAGAAAATAATTCAAGAATTCATATGAAAAACAACAAGATTATTTTCCCAAAACAAGCAGATCAAAAGAACATATAAAGCTGGCTCATGCTGCTGATTTGAAGAGAGCATTCCAAAAATCTGAAAAATGATTTTATCTGGAAAAGAAAAGGCAAGACATTAGCTAGATGGAGGTACCATTTCCACTTGCCTAAGTTCACTTGTATGGGGACAGATTTGGTTCATTCATCTTGTATCCCATCTCCAATAAAAGTATTTCTTCCTTCTTGTGAGCTGGTAAGCTGAAATGGAATTTAATGAAATTAAATTCGTTGAGGGGAAATATTTCCCGAGCAAGTCGATAGGTGCTACCTCTACAAAGTCTGGGAGTCAAAGAGGCTGAGAGACCTTTTGGCGCCAAGAATTTGGGGGTTTTTTTTTGTGTGTTTCATTTATTTATTAAGAGTATTTACGGTTTTCGAAGGAGCTCTTATTTCTCCATAGTTCTAGGCAAATTGTCAGACAAAGAAGGAACAAACACGAAAGTAAATGAAGACACTTATATTGACAAAAATTACATAAAATTGTTGCAAATTTTAATGGTATTTGCTACAAACTTATCTGATGAGGAATTTTCTTGGAGTAATGGTGATAACAGGGTTTTCTTCTCGTCGGTAGGAAATATAGATAAGATGCTTAGTCTCGGTAGTTTCTCGTCCTTCAGAGAGCATATAGATAAGACGCTTAGTCTCGGTAGTTTCTCGTCCTTCAGTAAGTGTGCAATAGTACCGGCCTTTATGCAGTATGCAGATACAATGCTTTAGAAGGGAGCTGGTTGTAAAGTTTTGTGATAAGTGGGCCCTGTTTTGGGGCTTGGTAATGAGAACTTGGTGTTTTTACTTCTCTCCTCCAGTACTGATTTTGGGCTAAGTGATGAATGAAGTGTAGGGACCGCTGTTTACGTGACTACCCTCAGTGAGTGCTCCGTGATAAGTAGGCCCTGTTTGGGCTAAGAGATGAGAGCGTTTGTTTTTACGTCTCTCGTTGGTAACAGCTCCCTGATAAGTAGGCCCTGTTTTTGGGCTAAGTAATGAGAGCGTTTCTTTTGACGTCTCTCTCCAGTAACTGCTTTGCAATAAGTAAAGTTTTTGGTATTTGGGCCAACATACGATGTTGGAGACCTGCCCCCTAGCAGCAGCGAAGATAATTGGTTATGGAATTTCCAACATTATTTATCTATTTATTTTTATTTAATTTTATTTTATTTTACTTTTGTTTTATTTATTTTTATTTGGTTTAATTTTACTTTTATTAATCTGCACACTTGCCCCACCCAGGTGGCAGTTTAAAATGTGGGAGATACTTCTACTGCATTCAGGATCATCGATGATACATGTCCAATTTTTTCAAACCTTTCCACATGGTACCATATTTTTCTGATCCTACATATTACTAACACTATTATGGAAAGATCTTTTAATCAACTCAAGTTCATAAAGTTATAACTTCATAGTTGAATTAGTGGAGATAGATTATTCAGTTTAACTTTTGAAAGGAAGTTGGCCAATGAGATTGATTACAACAAATTAGTATGTGGTATAATGGACACGGTGACACAAGTTCAAATCCTGGATGAGACTGTTTGCATTTCACATAGTGCTAATACTCCTGAAAAAGGTATGCATCCAACTATTCTCCCTCCAGTAATGGGTAAATAGTAGAGCAGAATGGGCTCTATAACCTTGGTTAGGCAACCAGTCTAGGAGAAGGAAAACTCTGAATTCAAACCTGTTAAATTCTGCTTAAAAATTGATCTTATGTCACATTCTGCTTGTGCAGAGAAATTAGTAAATATATACACACACACACACACACACACACACACACACTGTAAGTGAAGACAGCCTAATGGTTAAGGTGCCGGACTGACACCCAACCGACCGGAGTTCAATTCCGGCTGTAGGTAGCTTACAAAATGTCTAGCCACATTGAAGAGACTTGATAAGTCGAAACACGTGTCTGTGGATGACCCTATATATATATATATATATATATATATATATATATATGAGGAGTAACAGATTGGGTAAATCCGACAAAATGTGAATAAAATTGAGGAAAAACTGATAAATTATAAACAACTTCATTCAATTGATATTTCTCTTCACGTACATACCGAGGTGAAATATCAGTTGAATGAAGTTGTTTTGTGCTTTATCCGTATTTCCTCAATTTTAATCTCACACACACACACACACACACACACACACACACATATATATATATATATATATATATATATATATATATATAATATATATAATTCATTAGATAACATTGCAAGAATGGAGCCTAGATAAAAATGTTGTCATTTACTAATTTTAGCTTAGTTTGGAACAAGATCAGGAATTTGGGCCACCCAGTAAGAATTGAACTCATTAGCAATGTTCTACTTGCCAAGTTCACAAACCATTTACATTATATGAGACACTCAAAAGAGATTGTTGTAATTGCTTCATTGATTTTTCATTTGTTTTCATTTTACATTTGAAATATAAAATAATTTCAATAACAGATTTGTTTTTATTACATTTTGATTTTAAATTTAATCTCAGATTTTATTGGAAAACAATTCTTTTTAAATTGTTAACAACAAATTTTAAATACAAAGTAATTATGTATTTTTAAAACTATATTTTACTTGTGTTTTAAATTTAAATACAAGCATGCTGTTAGCATGCTTCACCAAAAGACCTAGCTATAGCCCAACACACACACACACACACACATATTGTTATATCGTAAATGACCAGTTATACCGAGTGGTCGTATTATGAGGAGAATCCTTCATATGAGTCCTTCACCTGAGTCATTCACATGAGCCCTGCACATGAGTCCCACACAGAGTGATCTGTGTGTACTTAAATAGTGGCTAGCACACCACCACTGCTGAGGTACAGGGAAGATGGGTCATTCCATTATATCACATATATGTAAAAACATTATAAGAATTTTAGTAATATCTAGATTTGCTTAGATCCTGTTGATTCATAGTGTTACATAATCTATGCGGTAGCATAAGATTATTGTCAATCCCCTGTAGTTCTGAGGGGATGACCCCTTTCATACCATGGCCGGGTCCTTCTATGGAAAATTACAGAAGCCCGCCAAATATGTGAAGTCACATGGGACCTTTTTCAGAGTCCCCAGTTTGCAGTTGGATGTCAGGCAGAGCAGTCGGCCATTTTGTGCTCTGCCTAAGGCTGGAACTCACGTGCACTATGTTAGTCAGATATTTAGTTACGTGAAATGTATAGTTAAGGAAATAAAAGTTTATATAAGTAAAATGTTCTTGTGGTTGATGAATGTCTTGATAACAAGACTAAGAAATGAATCCAGGACGACCAGCCAGCAGGAACATAGCAACAGAAGACCTTAGAAGAAACCAGACCAAGATGTTAGAAGATAGACGATCAGAATAAGCAAAGCTGGCCAGAAGAAAATACGACCAGAGTAAGAAGTAAGAAAGGGTATACAACATTGTATCGATTGGTACTGTGAAAACCCCAGTATGCAACACATCAACTCATGTGTACTTTTTAACCACACATTTTGATTGTTTTCCATTCTACTGTGAAAGAACAATAGTTGGTTGAAGTTCATTTCCTCGTAAAGAATAAAAAGAAAAAATATTTTCCTAACCTCCTACCAGCTCAGATTAATACAAAGTCTTTTTTATGTGGATCGTACTCACTATTCAGTAATAATGGATCTGCAAGATTAGTTTGCAAGCCATTACACCTCAATGGGCAACTTTTCTTGTCCAGAATAAATGCGAGAACAATTCACAACAAAATGTTGGGTCAGTAAAATGGTAATTCCTGTGTGTTGAGTTGAGTGAGGGAGAGGCTTTCTGTGATTGGATGAGCCAGAAGAATCAGATTTCTCTGAACTAAGTTTCTCATGTTGGTTCTGTCCAATCAGAGCTGAAGTCAAATACAGGTTAAAATCTGTCAGTCAAATTACCTATATTTTTCCATGAAACACTTATTTTAATCTAACTACACAACAGTACATAATCGATAGGCAACCCATTAATTATGCAACACACACTGGATGGTAAGCCTCTGAAATTAGTAAAACAGTTCACATACCTAGGTAGCAATATCTCATCTACAGAAAGCAAGTCTGAGTCACATACCTAGGTAGCATAGAAGCAGTATCAATATAGGCATAGAAAAGGCATAGACTGCTATATGTAGATTATTGATCATATGGAAATCTGATCTCTCTGATTAGATAAAGTGAGAATTCTTCCAAGCTGTAGCCATATCAGTACAACTGTATAGCTACACCACCTGGGCTATAACAAAACATTTAGAGAAAAGGCTAAATGGGCACAAGGATCCTGCATGCTGTTGTAAGGGCAGTCTCTCTTGTCTGAGGGCTTTGGTGAATCTCCTGTGTCAGGAGACGCTATTTTGGTCATGTGACACAGGAACGCAAGGAGAGAATGCTCTTCTTCCGATGCACTGAACAAGCCTGGATCGCTTGTCATCTCTCTCCAGCAGACACCTACAGTGCACACCAGACGCCACAGCCTCTACTTACAGTAAGTGGTTACCACTTTGTCTATTAAAACTATTGTGTATGTTTGGACACTTGTGACATTAAATAGCCTGGGGAACTTTGTTCCCCAATGTGTTATAATAAAGATATATAAATGTAACTAACACGTTTGTTGTTTTCCTAACTGAAGTATTCTGCATTGGGTACTTATCCTTTAAGTAGCCCAATGTTTTATAAGAACCAGAGTTAACACTCTGTGGACCTCTTATACTGTTTTGAACAAATCTTGGAAGCAGCACCCCACAAAAATGCAGCTGTACAGCCACTTACCTCCTATCACATAAACCATCTGAGTAAAACAAACAAGACATGCTGGACACTGCTGGAGAAGTAAGAATGAACTCAAAAGTGACTTTCTCTTATGGACACCTACACATTGACACTCCAGTGTAGACCAGCTAGCAAAAACTTACACCAATCAGCTATGGATTCTGGGTGCCGTACAGAAGACCTCCCAGGAGCAATGACTGATAGGGACAGTGGTGAGAGAGAGTCATGGGTATCCATGCTGTCAGTGTGATTTGATGATGATCAAATCCTAATATTTTTATTGTATGATTAAACTTGAAAAGTAGCAAAAATGATCAGTGGGATATTTAAAGGTAATTCACTAAGCTTTGGTTAGTTGTGGCACAAGGCCAAAAGTGTTGAGATCACTCAGGGAGAATTGAACTTACTAGTAATGGTCGGATAGTTGAGCTCACTAACTAACAGACCACTCAAGGCGACGATGATATTTAAAGGCGATGATTCTTAAAAAAGGTATTTATTGGACAAACAACTGTAAATAGCAATGAAGAAGAAGAAGAAGAATTACAGAGAAGAAGAAGAAGAAGAAGAAGAATTACAGAGAAGAGAAGAAGAAGAAGAAGATTACAGAGAAAGAGAGAAGAAGAAGAAGAAGAATTACAGAGAAAGGGAAGAAGAAGAAGAAGAAGAATTACAGAGAAAGAGAAGAAGAAAGAGAAGAATTACAGAGAAAGAGAGAAGAAGAGGAAGAAGAGAATTACAGAGAAAGGGAAGAAGAAGAAGAAGAAGAAGAATTACAGAGAAGGGAAGAAGAAGAAGAAGAAGAAGAATTACAAGAAAGAGAAGAAGAAGAAGAATTACAGAGAAAGAGAAGAAGAAGAAGAATTACAGAGAAAGGGAAGAAAAAGAAGAATTACAGAGAAGTGGAAGAAGAAGAAATTCTATGGAAGCTTCAAAAGTGTTGTAAATAACAATCTTGGGTGAAAACAAATAAAAGATACTGGCCAAAAATCAAGAAGCAAATGATACGTAGGCTCCTGCTACTGTTAATGAGGCAATCACTGGAATTTTTATATGGAAGATAGGTTTATTTATTTATTTATTTATTTCTATTTCTTCTTAATTTTGTTTTCTTTCTTTGGATACACTCCTGGCAGAATGTCCCTGTGAAATATATTATGGGAGAAAGTAATTGCCTAGTGAATAACTTCCAATTGATCGTCAATGGAATAACCCAAAAAGAATATAATTGCATTCCAAGCACAAAATGCCAGTGTCATTATTTTAGATAGAATAGTGTAGATATCTTGTTGGAATCATTGAAAGAATAAGAATTAACAACAGTAACAACAACAATAACAACAACAATAACAAATTAAAAGAAAATGCAAATCAGGAAGTCTTTACTTATATTCCAAGTTTTTTTTTTGTTTGTTTTTTAACTTCTTTGACTACACAAGGATTTTTGTGACAACTGCTTGGGGGCAAAGCAGTTAGTTGCCATAGCAACACATCCAGAAATAAAAAAAAAGAAAAAGCACAAAAATATTTCTTTCTTTCCCACAGCATGGTCTTGTAGCAAGACATGTTCTTAGCAGAGGGGTTGGGTAAATACATACACTAACTTTTAACTTTTTGGCTACTTTACACCACTCACAATGTCTCTCCCACTACTGTAAGTTAGTTCATTATAATTGAGCAGAAGGACTCAGATTACAATAATAATAGGACTTTAGATAGTGAACTTTGAAATATCTCATCATACAGGTAAAAAACCAAGAAAATGTGGTACATTTGTTAAATGCATACACTAGTTTTTATTTCTTTGTCTACTTTAAGCTGCTCACAGTGGCTCTCCATCAAGTCAGTTCAGATTACAATAATAACAGGACTTTAGATAGTGAACTTTGAAATGGTGTGGTACATTTGTTAAATGCATACACTAGTTTTTATTTCTTTGTCTACTTTAAGCTGCTCACAGTGGCTCTCCCTTCACTTAATCCTATCGTAAGTTATTTCAGTATAATTTAGCAAAAGGACGCTGATTACAACCATAATAGGACTTTATTTGAATAGAATAAGTTCTGAGTTGAACTCAAGAAGCAAACAGCAAGTATATGTTCAATATATATATATATATATATATATATATATATATATATATGGTAATAAATGGTACCTGATAATATCCATTCTGATTGTATAACATTCCCTTAGAAATAATAGAATCCTGGTATATATTAGCTCAGTTGGTAGAGCATCCACCTCAGAACCACAAGGTTCTAGGTTCAATACTGGCCCTTGCCAACTCAATGCGGGAGTAGCATGGTTAAGATCTGTGCAGTAAAGTGGGGAGCTAATGTTAGGTGTGGCACTCCACCTCTGATGCAAAAACTATTTCCCTGGTCTAGCGCTAGTGAAAAGGTGATAGACTCCTGAAATGATAAACGAAAACACGGACAGACTTAAGAAAGCCTTATTCTACTTAGAATAATGTTACAGTTTACTGAGAGCTTATATACACTTAGAAACACCAAAGAGTTCCCCAAAGGGGAGGTAATAATAAGATTGGGGAGGTAATTCTGAATTACTTATTACAACTCCCTTGATATCTGGCTGATACTGACAATTGGTCAGTTCGCCTACTTTAAAAAGTAAAGTCGTCAGGGTGGCCTAATGTCGGTATCAGCCAGATAGCGGGGGAGTCTATCCCCTTTTCACTAGCGCTAGACCAAGGAGATTATTTTAGCATGTGAGGTGGAGCACTACACCTACCATCAGCTCCTCACAGATCCCTGTGCTACTTGTACGCTGAGTTGGCGAGGGCCAGTATTGAACCAGAACCTCGTGATTTCTAGCTGCATGCTTTACCGAATGAGCTAAACAGGCCCTTAAAAAATTAATTTTTTATAAAAAAAATGTTAGGGTTGTACTTATTTATGAGCAATACTAGGAACATATAACCTTTAGGCACCCTTTTGCGATCCCATTCAGGGGACATTTTTTCCATTTACACTGTCAAAATCCGGTTAATTGTTATCAGACGATTTTTATAGTTTTTTAAAATTATAAAACTAATCGTAACCCTAACCCTAACCCCTTACAACAACTGGATTTTGACGGTGTAAATGAGAAAAGTGTCCTTCTGAGTCGAGATCGTGGAAGGAGTGCCTAAAGGTCATATGGTCCCAATACTGTATCTCTTAAAGGCTGCAAATTTTCTTTTCCTTAACAATAGTAAATGATCCTCGAAATGGATTTTGTTATGAAATTTAACGCCTCTTTTTCTCTTCTCCTACCTTTTAATCTCCTACTAATGACCTCTCTAAGTGACCATCTACAAAATACATGTTTATCAAAACAAACCAAATGAAGTCTTATTAACTGAACATCACTTTGATACAGTAACAGGCACAGGGATGTTTGTGCCATATCTTTAAGCACTTCACCTTTTCAGTGTTGCCCCTTAGCCAAATTCACAGCTGACATTTTCATAGCAAACATCATTAATTCCATTGCTTGTTAGTGCATATGTGCATCTCTTGAGTAATCTCCAAGTTGTTATTTTTAAAAGATCTTTTTATCTCATGTTTTTATCATGTTGCCCAAAGAGCAAATCCAACTATAGCAGGAACTGTTTACTTGTCTGTCTGCAAAATGTGTTATTCTTCCTTTGAGCAAAGATGAACAGATTATGTTTGCTTGGAGAAAAATCTGCCTCAACCAAGTTACAAATTAGATTATTAAGGAAGGAAATTCTTTTACTCAGATACAGAAGACATCCTTAAATACAGTTAGATTTTGCAATTTATTTCAGAAATATATTGAAAAAATAATATTGAATTAAGCTGTTAATTAGTATTATCTGTGTTATTCAGACTATTGTCCTCATCTTCATTGTTATCTGTACAACGTTTCGGCCGATATGCCCTCCGGCCTTCTTCAGGTAAAAATTAACACAGCTTAACACCTCTACCCCAGCTATGGATAGCGGAATGAGAACAGGATACCTCCGTAGACTGATTAAAGGGTTAGGTTCAAAGTTCCGTGATGGCTCCCGATTACAACAAGAAGGTTCCGAGTCCAAAAAGAAGTTCCGAATCGAGAAGAAATACCTGAAGAAGGCCGGAGGGCATATCAGCCGAAATGTTGTACAATAACAATGAAGATGAGGACAATAGTCTGAATAATACAGATAATAAGCTTCATCTCAAACATTCAGAGAAATAAGCTGTTAATGATTTTAATCTAGAAAAATTGATTGTCAATGCATTTCTATATAAAAACCATTTTCAATACATTTTCAATACATTTATATCATTACATATTTATAATAGACATATTTTGTCTATAATATTTGTCTGGCTTCATAATTACAAATGCATTTTTATGGAAAAATCTCATTCTATACATTTATATATTATAAAAAATATATCTAAGGTAGGTGGGTTGTCTCCCTTGGTTGACATACCTCTTTTCAAACCAACCAATCACAGGCCTGTAAACTTTAGCGGCAAAATTTAAGATAAGAATTATTCCTCTTTGCAACTATCATCTCTTGAAGCTGGACGTGAATTACAACACTTCCCATATTCAGCAGAGAGTGACAAAGATAGAGAAAGGGCCATCGTAGGTATGATACATTTACCAACTTTACAAAATAGAAAAAAAAAAGTGTTCCAAAAGATGAATTACAACACTTCCCATATTCAGTAGAGAGTGACAAAGATAGAGAAAGGCTATCATAGGTATGATACATACCAACTTTACAAAATAGAAAAAAAAAGTATTCCAAAAAGATGAATTACAACACTTCCCAATTCATAGAGAGTGACAAAGATAGAGAAAGGGCCATCATAGGTATGATACATTACCAACTTTTACAAAATAGAACAGAAAAACTAAGATATTGCCCTAAAAAGATCGAATTACAAACTATGGCTTCCCATATTCAGTCTATAGAGTGGACAGCGACTAGTATATCAAAAATGGCACCCATCAGTAGGTAAATGATACTATTATCCATTACTTTACAAAATATTTAGACCACACACACAAAAAACAGTATTTCTCAAAAAGATGTAGGCGTTCTTTCTCCCATTGATTGCGTGAAGCGATTAATTATAACATGTTTCCTCATTTTTTTCAAATTAAACCTTCATCCATGGATGCATTATAAAGATGTGAAAAAATGTAGTCCACTCAAACAGTCGAAAGACTACATTCTTAACATCTCTAATATATCACAGTAATACAAAATCCTCGGTAATACTCAAGCCTTTCATACAAACTATAATAATCATTTCCAGAACCTCACCTAATTATTTTATAAAAGCGACATTTCGATCTGTCAATTTCCAACCTCTAATAAGAATAACCCAGTGACTAAGTATTACTAATGAAGTATTCATACTTCTTTTATTGGATTATAACATAATTAGCACTAATAGGCAAATACTATAGCAAATACTTGCCTTGATAACCCATACCACTACGAATTTGGAAGCGGAAGGGGTTTCCCAATTGGTTTATCTTGTAGTGGCATAACATGCTGGGTCTATGAACAATCATGTACTTGTAGTTTGAACTCTAGTTCACACTCCCATTAAATGTTTAATATTTCAAATATAATTACCTTACCCAAAGTCATCCTCAACAGCATCATGCGTTCTATAATGGTAACATCTACTGCATCGTTCCTCTAATGGATGACATATGAGCATAAACCGGGGAATGAAAAGCTTTAGATATGTACAGTATAAAAGAAAACAAAAAATCCAAAACCAAAAGTCGTGTGTAGTTCAGCAATATATGACATTGCAACGTACTGTATTCTCCTAATCC
This sequence comes from Doryteuthis pealeii, assembly GCA_023376005.1. Lineage (NCBI taxonomy): Eukaryota > Metazoa > Mollusca > Cephalopoda > Myopsida > Loliginidae > Doryteuthis > Doryteuthis pealeii. Next base: position 54,014,416 of record CM042150.1, read on the forward strand.
CATTCGGTGAGGTCTATGTTTCCCATAGTGGCTAATTCGATGTTGTAACTTCTTCAGAATATTGTAGTAACCACTAATACCATGTTAAAGAGCCCAGTCGTGCCCTACTATTTACGATAAGGCTGGAGAAGAGAATAGTGGATTATATCTTCCTAAGCCTATTAAAGCCTCTATGTGAAAAAACAAATGCAACTAGTCTCATCAACCCGAGATAAAGCTGGAGAGAGAATAGTTGGATTAATATCTTTCCAAGAGGTATTAGCGCAATGTAGAAATGGCAACTTAGTCTCATCCCCGAGATAGTGGAGAGAGAATAGGCTGGATTAATATCTTCCTAAGGTATTAGCGCTATGGTGAAAACTGCAACTAGTCTCATCACCTCACCTGGATATCCGATTACTCCCCTGAAACATAACATTACAAGACAATACAAAGTTAACTCACTGATGGAGGGCAGAAGAGTGGGATTATGAACGCCCTCAAGTATACATACTCGAGACTTAAGAGAGCTATTAACAAAAGGTTTGGGCGTGCCTGTGTTGAGTTATATTAATTAAGAGAGTTTGTAATAAAGCATTTTAGTATACCTCTGTGTAATATAATCGGTCTATTGGGGCTGTTCTGCTTCTTCTTTGCATCGAATTTTCGAGGAGCGTTTTTGGCATTTTATACTCAACATCATTACTCATTTAGTGGTCACAACTTGAAACAAAACACAACGACAAGTAGTGTTGTGATACTTCATTGTGGATGGAAACAGGGTGGCATTGATGATATTGGACCCAGATTACCCAAGGACAGTTTTAAGCGAGTCAGGTTTTGAGTTAGGAGAACTAGAATTATTAGGGGCACTCTACAATAATTGCTCCTACCCAGCAAACCTTAATTCAAAGTTTGGCCCTTGTGAGGCATCAGGGGAAAATATATTTCCAACTGAAACCAGTATTCGAGCTAACATAAGATCCCTTATTCCTTCAGTCCCTTTTAACAGACCTTGCTAAGATTAAGAACCCTATCCCCAAAAGGCGCGTAGATTTAATATCGTAGTCCTCCTAGAGGTGCGAGCGGGTGCTGAGCGTGAGAGTTTCAGGCTCCATTAGTTGTGGAGAAGTGTGGAGCTTAGCAATTAATTGCGATTACAATTATACAGTTCGTACTTGTTACGCCCAAAGAGCGAAATGATATTACCGCCCCTGTATGCGTCTAGGATAGTAGGATTGAACTACCTGGTAGACGTCAACGAGTCTCCTATGACTCGTAACCATTACAGGGCCTATGCACACACGCCTCCATAATATACCGTTTATATTACTCGTAGTATATTTAAAAAAAGAGCAACCGAGAGAGAATTTATCTAATATAGATGTTCGAGAACTAAATGAGTAAGCCCCGTTGGAGCGCCTCTCGCAGTGTCTTAGGTGGCTTACAGCCAAGGTCTCCTTGTATATTATCAGCATAAATTGCCTTAACTACTTACATAATCTATGGTCGGTAGTGCATTAGATTCATTTGGCAACACCCTTGTGCGCTATCGAGATGTATTTAATGGGTAGTTGCCAGCGTGTTTTCAGTTCAGGGCAAATGGGGGAAAATCTAACTGTGACACCGCCTCTTAAGTAGAGTCACCCAAGATTAGCAGATGATGAGCATAATCATTAAGGGATACTCAGATATATATACCAAAGCACCTAACAAGTTAGGACAGACGGTTCCGTATGAGGTGACATCCCACCCGATAAAGGCCGAAGTGATTAGATAATGGTGCCTAAATATTCTAAACGCGTTTGATGAAAGTAGGTCATGGAGGTAGTTAAGTTTACCAGGACTGGACTTTAATAAGATGCCCTTGAGAGAAGATCGAGCCCACCTGAATTGTCATAACATGAACGCAGGACGAGACCGCAGTCAGTACTTCAGGAGTAATGTGTTATGAAGATATTATTATAAAGTTTACAAATCTATTTATGGTCTTACTAGGGCTCTGTTATCAAGACATAATGTGCTCGAAAAAGTAACCGCGAGAAGACAACCTCTCTCATCATCCATGGCACAAGTACAAGTGAAGGAATCTCACAGAATAAACTAGGATACATTCAACCCACTATCTATCTTGATCAGTCGATAATGGACAAAGTATATGATCAAGGAATGAAAAACAATTGACCTATATGCATAAAATTAATACGACCCATCAATACTGTCTAAGCTGTCCTCTCTCTTTCTCTGTGTGTCATTTGCACCACTTACATCTAACTACACCTGAAGAAACTCTGCATTTATTCCCCTGAAAGAATCCCAATCAGGGCGACTAGATTCTTTTTTTCTACTTGTCGAGATTGTTAAGCACAAAATGAGAGACTGAAAAACAGAGGTAATTGTAAGTGTCAGTATGAAGCGTTGAACCTAGAATGATTCAAAGTTTTTATTAGAAAGAAAAAAACCAAGAACTTTACAATCAAAACATTAATGGTCGTATGGATGAGTGTGAAGAGAGTGAATCGAAAAATTATCACTCTTTATTAAAAGGGATAACATATAATATAAATGTTATATCTTGTCATTTGTAACAACAAAACGATTGCTGATTCTGTGAATAGCTAGATCTGCTACCATCAATCCCTGTGTCCTGCACTCAACCTCACCCTTTTATTCTTACCTGAGACGTGTCTACACATAAGAACTCTGTAGGGTGTGTGAGATGGTCCCCACCTGGACCAATAGGTATAGTTGGTAACATTGACTCGATGAACTGACTAAACATCGTTAATAATTCAAGTATATACAAAAAATTTTGAAACTGCCTGCTAATTTTTCACCTACTTTATATTGGTGCAATTTTTGTATTAAGCTGGTGCAACTAAATATAGCCCTGATGAGACGCTTGAAAGTTCCTACTGAAAAACCCCTTTTTGCTCCCGTAAGTTCTATTGAAGGTTCAAGATATATGTAAGTCCATACTTACCTGATATCGTGATTTCTTTAAGCCTACAGTAGGAAGAAATACATTTTAGAGTCTTTCGATTGATATTGGTTCGTGATTGCTCCTATGCCAATGTTCTTGAAACATAAAAGTCACTTTGAAATTCCAACTTGAAATTGCGTACAAACACAAAGACACTTACACTACATTTAAGATCATTAGGGATTAAGTATTGACAAACTTGAGAGAAGCACAACGCATCTCTGGTGTGAGTCATGTTTTATGATTCCACCTTTCGATAGAGGTCTTATAGGCATCTATTCAGAGTCATCACTGATTGAACATTAGATGATATATTTATCATAAATGATATATATCAAGTGGTAAGTATAATGTAAACATTATCTCTGTGGATGATAAACAACATCAAATAATCCAACAAGTCTCCACCTAAGACATTCAGAGACTGATCCTAATGATTAAGATGGAGATGACCATAATTTAACAGCAATCATAACAGATAGCTGTAGAACAATATATACTAAAATCTATAACCCAAAAAGAAGTCCTGTGCATAATTTTTCACCATGACCTTTTAGCAAATAAATCTCAATATTGAAAACGATATATTGTATATGCTGCGAACCATAATTATGGAGAATTCAATTGAAATAAACCAAGCCCTACTGCTAAGTTGCGCGCAACTAAAAAGTGTTGTTATGAGCTCTATCAGATTGAATTTAATATTCTATTTTCCTTCTATCCCTCATTAGGACTGGAGCCTTTAGCTCAGATTGCCATACCTGGCTTCTCTCAAGGTCATAATCACCGTTAGAAGTATAGCCAAGGTCCCACGGTTTGGATCCCTGTG
>CM042150.1:54023206-54105706 GCA_023376005.1 Doryteuthis pealeii
CTTCTAAATCTTTATTTGAACTTACACAGTTGATTTAGTTTGTTTGGTTTGTTTTGTTTTAAGGCATATCAATCCAGTGGGTCACTTAATGCTGACAAAGTTTTGAAATAAATTTATTCTTAATGGATACACACTTTTTTTATAAAACATTTTTCTATTTAACCCATAGATGGGACCTTAACAGGTACTACCACTCTGGCTCAGAGTAGACCTGGGAGCAATGGTGATTAAAGAGTGCTCCACATTCCCCAAACCTCCAGAACTGGAACCTCACCATCAGATAGAGTTTAACGTCATTCCCATGACATGAAGTCCTTCATCCACTGCCTTCTAGCACATATTGAGTTACATATAAAAAATTATAACAATTATATGTTTCTAGTCAATGAAAAATATTAATAATATAAAGATATTGGATGATACAATTACAAATGGGTTATTTCCTAGTTGAGTAACATGGTATTACAGGGTGACCCAGAAAAAACAGAACCCAAATTATTTATTTATTTTCCCATTAAACTAACCCTAAACCCCAACCCTAACCCTAACCCCTAAACCCTACCCCTACCCCCCTAGTCGAGTAACATGATATTACAGGGTGACCCAGAAAAAAATAGAACCCACAAATTTTAACCAGGGGGTTTAGGGTTTAGAGTTAGGGCTAGGGTTAGGGTTGGGGTTTAGGGTTAGTTTAATGGGAAAATAAATAAAGAATTTGCGTTCTGTTTTTCTGGGTCACCCTGTAATATCATGTTACTCAACTAGGAAATAACCTACTAATGAGCTGTCAGTATCTGTGTTCTTTTTTTTTTTAATTTAATAATATTTTGTTTAATATCTTTTTTGCTTATTGTATTGAGGAAAGATAAATAACCTAAAGAAAGAGACCGAAACAAGTGTCTTATTACAGAGGTGCATATTGCATTTGAAGAAGACCAGAGAATGTACCAGTTGAAATGCATTGTGAACAACAAAAGAAGCTTAATTGTCCAAAGAATATCTTGAATGTTAATATTCTCAAAACTATAGACGGTCAGAGATCATATTGATTAAAAACATTGGGATGAAAAATAAAAATTAAAAATTTTTTTTTCAAAATCTAAAAAGTAGAGAAAAATAAAGGTATTGATGTATGGATTAAATTTTAATTCCTCTTTTATCGGAGGAATCTGCAGAAAAATTTTGTCTGCAGGTCTGAAAATTCTATGAAAACAATGACTGAGGGATTCTTGTAAACACATTAGCATTTTAGCTGACTTATTTTGCATTTAATTGGTTGTTGGTTGGTTGTTTTGTTTTACGTCATATTAACCTTTTCAGGCCATTTAATGCCAAATCAAATCATTTGATAAAAAAAAGACTCGGGTTGCTTACAGTACCTGCTGTTTTTTTTTAAAAGATCACTAATTAGGACTGAGCCTATTCTAGTAGTGACCACCCCAAGTGGAGTTTAACAGGTTTGAATTCAGAGTTTTCCTTCACCTAGACTGGTTGCCTAACTAAGGTTAAAGAGCCCATTCTTCCCTACTATTTACCCATAGCTGGAGGGAGAATAGTTGGATTCATACATTTCCCAAGAGTATTAGCACTATGTGAACTATGGCTTTTTCCATTTGAACTAGTCGACAAATCCATTTCCTACGACTCTAACCATTATACCACGCGCCTCCACATTTTGCAGGATTTAATGGGTCTCTATGAAAATTAAATAGATTTTTTTTCTAAATTGAAATAGATCACTAAGCAGGCCAGAGCCTATTCTAGTAGTGACCACCCCATGCAGGGTTTAACAGGTTCAAATTCTGAGTTTTCCTTCAGCTAGACTGGTTGTCTAACCAAGGTTAAAAGAGCCCAATCTGCCCTACTATTTGCCCATAGCTGGAGGGAGACTAGTTGAATTCATACCTTTCCCAAGGGTATTAGCGCTATGTGAACTGTGGCTTTGTCCAGAAATTGAACTTGGGTCGACAAGTCCATTTTCTACAACTCTAATCATTACACTATGCATCTCCAATGATAATAGGAATTAATAAAATAGGTAAAAAGAATCAAGTATATAAAAAACAAAAATAAGTCCAAGAAAAAACAATGCCGACTGTGTAGAGATATTGCTTAAGTGATCACCCAATTAACGATTGAACAGGCTCATCTCTGCTTAATTTCGGTAATCTAGCGGAATTTTGTATTTAAGGCATCTTTCTTGTGTAACAAGATGTAAATAATGGTCTCTAGGAAAATTAAATTTTTTTTTTCTAAATTGAAATAGATCACTAAGTAGGCCTGAGCCTATTCTAGTAGTGACCACCCCAAGCGGGTTTAACAGGTTTAAATTGAGAGTTTTCCTTCTCCTAGACTGGTTACCTAGCCAAGGTTAAAGAGCCAGTCTGCTCTATTATTTACCCATAGCTGGAGGGAGAGTAGTTGGATTCATACTTTTCCCAAGGGTATTAGCACTATGTGAAATGCCAATAGCCTTGTCTAGGATTTGAACTCGGGTCGACGAGTCCATTTCCTATGAGATTAACCATTACACAACGCGCCTCCACATGTTGCTTAAGTGGTCACCCAATTAACTATTGAACAGGCTCATCTCTGCTTAACTTCAGTGATCTAGCAGAATTTTACATTTAAGACATCTTTCTTGTGTAACAAGATGTAAATAATGGTGTCTATGAGTTTTATTTGTCTTTGTATCTGGTGACTGCAAATTGCCAGCTTGCTGAAGAAATCAACTCAAGTCGGCTATTATTGTCGAAAGACAGACTTCAAGTCTCAATCAATATACAGTTGACTGACTGGTAATTACAAGCAAACAAAGATGGAAAATGTTTCTAATGGTGTCTGAATGTGTCCAAGAATCGAGTTCTGGATATGTTGGGTCCAACAAATATTTTTTTCTCCATTGAATGTCAACAGGTATGAAGGAGGATCTCAGTAGACATTATTTCTGCTGTGTACAGAGGAAAATAAAGGCTGATAATAAAAGTTCAAGCATGGGCTTTTGTGTCAGTTTGCCTCACAGCAATTTGAGGCTATGGAATTACACGTGTGTTTCTCTAATCCACAATACTGCAGGGCATCTCTTTGGTATTCTTGATGGCTGTTTCACTAAAGTACTTGGCATTCAGCAAAGGCTAAAAGAGAATTTACCTTTAACTTTTCTTTTTTTTTTTCTCGAGAATGTCACAGTTTTTATTTTCCATTCTCTTCACATTTTGTTCCTCTATCAACGTTGTGAAGAAAATGGATGTAGAGTGCTAAAATGTTAAATGTTTGATATTTTGCCACTTGTTTTTATGACTGAATAATTTTAATTTCTTCGTTAACTGTCATAAAGAAGATAAAGTGTGGTATGATGTAAAGGAGGATAAAAATGGTTTGAAAATAAAGTGAGTCTGATGATCATCCTTGATAAAAGATTTGAAAAAAACAAAAAACAGATGCAAAAAAGCCAGGATTTTAACTCTTTGGCTGTACCAAATATTTTTTGGTATTTTTTACGTGTATGATGGGAAATTTCAAAATTCATTATCTATTCACCTCAGAACTCATTCTATTGAAATAAAGTCTTATTATTATTGTAATCTGAGTCCTTCTGCTCAATTATGATGAACTAACTTATGGTAGGATTGCAGTGGTGGGAGAGCCACTGTGAGTAGCTTAAAATAGGCAAAGAGTGAAAAACTAGTGTATGTATTTAACAGATGTACCAAATTTATTAGTTGCTATATGATTATTATATCCTATTGTGTGCCTGTGTGGATTGGTTGGCAAAAACCTACATTGATCAGCACGTTAGGGACAGGTGGTAAGAAGAGTCATGGAGATCTGTGCTGTTAGTATGACTTAGGAATGATGATGATAATATATCAACCCTTTTGGGGTCATTTAATGCCGAATGAAGTAATTTTTGATAACTTAAGGATTCAGATTGCTTACAGTATCTGCTATTGCTCAAGTGGTCACCCAATTAAGTATTGAATAATCTCATTGCTGCTTAACTTAAAACCTGAAAGAAAATTGCCAAGCAAACATAATAATAGAAGCAGATAATATTTAGCTCTTTACCTTTCAAATTTCCCCCACGGCTGTAACAAAATTTCTTGGTATTTTTTTACCTCTATGATGGGATATTTCAAAGTTCACTATCTAATCACGTTAGAACTCATTCTATTCAAATAAAGTGATTTTTTTCAGTGTACGCGAGAGATGCTGTCAGTGGCTTATAGGATTGCAGTGGTGACAGAGCCGCTGTGAGCAGCTTTACTTTTCTTTACTTTCCAGCTGTACCAAATTTCTTGGTATTTTTTACCTGTATGATGGGATATTTCAAAGTTCACTATCTATTCACCTATTCTAATCAAATTAAATCTATTATTATTATAATCTGACTAGTTCTGCTCAATTATAATGAACAAACCATGGTAGGATCACAGTTGGTTGGAGAGCCACTGTAAGCAGTTTGAAGTAGGCAAATAGTTAAATACTGATTTTCAAAGCCTGCAAGACCTTTCCTACACAGAAGGTTAGTTCAACACAATGTTTCGTTGCCTATTTTTTTTTCTTATTTGACTTTGTGTCATTCTAAGATAAATTGTAGTGTAGTGATTATGAAATAAATCTTTAATAATGCTTTTTATTTCAGAGTTAAAAAAAAAAAAAAGATATAGAAGAAACAGTTGAATTTGAAGATCTCTATTATTGCATTTCTTTTTTTATCACATTTTATCATTTTATCTTCACTACTACTACTACTACATTTATTTATTACTATTTTCAATTTTCCAATCATATTATTTTTATCTTTTTTAAAATTGTCGAACATTTGGCCATAAATGTACACATAATACAAACATTGGGATTTATTTGTAAGAATTGATAAGCACATACATTCATTTTTATATTAGTAACTTGCTGACGTACTCGATCCATGACCAGACTAAAAGGATTTTAGGAATGCCAAAGAGTAATAGAGAAAGGTGGAAGATAGAAGTAAGAGAGGGGGGAAGAGGAAAATAATTTAGCAAATTCCTTATCAGATATTTAAAAATCGCTAAGAATTTGCCTTTTATTTTGGACAGTGACATGTGTTAAAATTTTGAACGCGGCTGGTTGCATTTCACATAGCAATAAATCGTGGTGTAGTGGTTATTGTTGTAGGAAATGGACACAGTGACACAAATTAAAATTTTGAACAAGAATGGCCCATAAAATCGTAACAGGTTATGTGCCTAGGAATGTAAGGATCTTCTTTGATGGCAACGAAAAAGATCCTTGTGTTTCTGGGCCCATAACCTGTTACGATTTTATGGGCCATCCTTTAGGCTTCAAGCAAGAGTGCTTGTCCAGCAGAAATCCTTGATAAAGAATCCTTTGGTTGTTCCTTGGTGCTCCTCAGAATTGCAAGTCCTTCGTCAATGATTGCAAATGGACGTCTCTCAGTATCAGTGCTTAAGTAGTCAACCAGCCACGCATCCGGGCTGTTGATTGGCTCAGGTTTAAACCATGTGACCTCGCTTAGTCCATAAATTTAAGTGGTGTATGTAGCACGGCTTATATTCACAAAATAATCCAACACACATAGCACTAATGACATTCAGAAAGGTATACATCCAACTGTTTTCCCTCCAGCTATAGGTAAATAGTAGGGCAGACTGGTCTCTTTAACTATGGTATGGCAACCGGTCTAGGAGAAGGAAAACTCTGAATTCAAACCTGTTAGACTTAAAAATTGACCTTGTGTCACATCCTGCTTATGCGGATAAATTTTACTTTCATTATTTAAAAAATTTAAAATACACTTTCTTACCAAAATGATAGGCTATGCCTCTCTTCATTATGTAATACTTTACTTTTTCAGCCTTTTTATTATAATAAGCTAAGCTTTATAAATATTAAGTTGCTCATATGTTTCCCATCATAGGAGAGATTGGTATCTGAATTCAAGTAAATGTTAGTATTTTGAATACTGGTTTTCTAGGTAGGTATGTATGTATGTACGTAGGTAGGCCACCATCCCTCAGAGAATTGGTGTAATACAATCTTCCTATTCCCATCTCTCTACCCCCCCCCGCCATTTGGCTTCATGCTGTACTAAGCAAAGCTTGGTAAGTATTGATAATGTAAAATCAATATAGTGTAAAAGAAATCAATTGTAATGATTGGTATCTTGCACCGTAGTACCCTCATTTTCTTCTTCTTTGTCAATAAATGAAGGTATGACAATGACTAGTCAAAGATGACCAGTGATGGGACTGACTTTCTTTAAAGTGTTGTGATAACACAACAGTCTTGAATTTGAACTTAATTTACTGATTCTGATTTCTGGATTACAACAGTTGGACAGATTCACACCTGTTTGCAAAAGTTTGAAGAGATGGTGCAATGTTTGTTTGGATGGGGCAAACCCCACTTAACAGATCTCTCTCTCTCTCTCTCTCTCTCTCTCTCTCTCTCTCTCTCTTACACTTTCACTTTTCCTTTTATTCTCTCTCTCTCTCTCTCTCTCTCTCTCTCTCTCTTACACTTTCACCTTTTTTTATTCTCTCTCTCTCTCTCTTATACTTTTACCCTCCCTTTTATTCCCTCTCCCCCCTCTCTCTTACACTTTCACTCTCCCTTTTATTCTCTCACTCTACCTTTTTATGACACATAGGGGGCCCGTGTGTCCCGTGTTCGCGCACCATCGTCGCTTTCACCATTCTTGTTCAAGTTGTCTGGGAGAATATCGATCACCACCAATAGCAGTCTCCCAGATCAATACCCTGAATCATTACGTACAGGACGTCCGAAGAGAATATTGATGAGCAATAGCAGTCTGTCCGGATCGATCTCTGTCACTGGCCGTCTTATCGTCAAACCCCACGCCGTGTCCAGGAACGCACCCATATGTCATTAGTAAAACAACAGCATCAAACAAAGAGAGACAAACAAGGCAGGTTAGGGTGATAGTCCAAGTGGTTAGGAAGCGATTATGGCACCAGGCGGTTCTATTCTGCTACTCTATCATCATTGGGTCCAGTCGAATAGGGGGGAGAGAGCCCAAATGCTCGCCTCGCTCAACTCTGCCCAACTCCCCCTTGCAAACTCAACCAAGTCGACTGTCTTTTGACTTCAACTCCAAAACTTCAACTGTCTGCCCCAAAACTTCAACTTGACTATATATATATATATATATATATATATATATAAATTCCCCCCATCATCTCCTTGACCTGGTTAACCCTTGACTATTCTTTTGTTTGAAATAAACAACTAGAACAATCACAATACTAGCACAAAGTTAATTACAGACTAATAGTCTCCGGTATTAAAGATTAACAATAACTAGTACAATGTCCCTTGTAACTAAAACCTTACTCTAAATAAATAATTTACATTACAAACAAAAACAAATCATCCCAGATTGTATATCATATGCATGTCAGTGAAACAACTGAAAAGCACTAAATCAAAGTGCTACATTTTATTCTCTCTTTCTCTCTCTTATACTTTTACTCTCTTTTTATTCCCTCCCCCTCTCTCTTACACTTTCACTCTTCCTTTTATTATCTCTCTCTCTCTCACATACACACTTTCACTCTCCATTTTATCCCCCCTCTCTTACACTTTCACTCTTCCTTTTATTCTCTCTCTCTCTTTCTCTCTCACTCTCTCTTCCTTTCTCAGTTACATACTTTTGTCATAGCTATTTCTTTCTTTCCACAATCCCTCTCTCTATTTGAGCACCTTTTTGTCTTCTTTCCTATATATTCTTCCTTTTCCATACCCCTTCCACTCTCCATCTCCCTCTCTTTCTCTCTTCCCCCCTCTCTGTATTTTGTCCTGTCTCTTTTTCATATTACTTCATTTCTCTTTCTTTATTTCTCCCTTTCTCTATCTGTTTTGTACCATTTCCTTTTTCTGACATTTTCAATTTTTACATTATTGTTCTCTCTCTCTCTCTCTCTCTCTCTCTCTCTCTCTCTCTCTCTCTCTTTATATATATATATATATACATATATATTAAATTTTTACTTGAAGGCACTTACAACGCATGTATCGCATAAAATTCGATACTTTTTCTTATAGAAAATGAACTTGACAAGTGTAATCCCAGTAAAGGATGGCTTGATGTGTAGAATACCGTACAGACTGTTTCGACTTTATTAAGTCTCATCAGCGGTATATACTAACGATTTCCCTCCGACAGAAATCGAAACCGGGACTTCAGCAGACACAGTGAAACACTAGTGAAACACTTTTATCGCCTCGGCCACAGTACACAGCTGACCATCCTAGCGAAATTAAGCTTGTCAAGCGATACTACACGCCTCTACCATAATAGGTAAGGGGGCGTTATTGAGAGAATAATAACAACAAACAGACCGAATGCCCTTCGGCGAAGTGAATAAGATTTTTTTTTTGTTTTTTTTTTGGATGTACACTTGTCAAGTTCATTTTCTATAAGAAAAAGTATCGAATTTATGCGATACATGCGTTGTAAGTGCCTTCAAGTAAAAATTTAATATATACTTTATCCAGCAACGTTTCTAAATAAACAAACATCCAAAAAAAATCTTATTCACTTCGCCGAAGGGCATTCGGTCTGTTTGTTATTATTCTCTCAATAACGCCCCCTTTATTATAGAGGCGTGTAGTATCGCTTGACAAGCTTAATTTCGCTAGGATGGTCAGCTGTGTACTGTGGCCGAGGCGATAAAAGTGTTTCACTAGTGTTTCACTGTGTCTGCTGAAGTCCCGGTTTCGATTTCTGTCGGAGGGAAATCGTTAGTATATACCGCTGATGAGACTTAATAAAGTCGAAACAGTCTGTACGTATTCTACACATCGAGCCATCCTTTACTGGGATTACACTTGTCAAGTTCATTTTCTATAAGAAAAAGTATCGAATTTTATGCGATACATGCGTTGTAAGTGCCTTCAAGTAAAAATTTAATATATACTTTATCCAGCAACGTTTCTAAATAAACAAACATCCAAAAAAATCTTATATATATATATATATATATATATATATATATATATATATAAAGTTCTAGTTCCTGTTTGTTTGTTCATGAACTCTTATGGGCTTTTGGAGATAGACCTCCCACAACCACATATATTCTGAAACTACATTACTCTGATTACTTGGATAAGTATATTTCCACATACCCCAACTTTGCTGTTAAAACATTTTTTAAGACTGGTGAATCTATAATTGCTACATAAAGAGATTTTTATGCTCATTTTATGTTGGAATGATACTGTTCCAAATATAATTTTAGGCCCATAGCAGTATTGATTTTCTATCCAGAACAGCATCATTTCTATGTAACATGAAATGAGCATTAAAAGCTTTCTGTAGTGCAATGACAGATTCAATAGTCTTAAAAAATCGTTTCAACTGCAAACACACTGAGTTTACCAGTTCAGGCCATGATTGTATACTAGTACATCCAAATACAGTTTGCACCAGACATACAGTAACTTGCAACAAAGTGCTAAAACAAAAAATTAAATTTTTTTTTAAAATTGAAAAAGATCACTAAGTATGCCTGAACCTATTCTAGTAGTGACCACTCCAAGTGGAGATTTAAGAGGTTTGAATTCAGAGTTTTCCTTCTCTAGACTGGTTGCCTAACCAAGGTTAAAGAACCCAGTCTGCCCTACTATTTACCCATAGCTGGAGGGAGAATAGTTGGATTCAAGCCTTTCTCAAGGGTATTAGCACTATGTGAACTGTGGCTTCGTCCAGGAGTTGAACTTGGGTTGACGAGTCCATTTCCTATGACTCTAACCAGTATACCACCGTGCTTCCTTAAAACATTGAGGTAGGTAGTTCACAAAATCATTCTGTAACCTTCACAGTCTCAGGGTATTTGCTTCTCATCCCACTTATGAGGGCATGACACAAGGACATTTTTATGTGGGCCCACCACAAGCCGAAGCTCATAGGTGGTAGGCACAAAAAATGTATTGATCCTGTCGGCATTCACCCTCGAGGGAGGCGCCTCAGGCGCTGGGCAATAAACCCAACCCTGCCCCTTTAAATCAAGGGGGCAGGTATTGCCTGGAATCAACGCTGTTAATTTTACTTAGCCGCTCCAGAAGCCAAAGCACTCTGAAGTAGGCTCCGTAATCACACAGATGTTCTAAAACAGCAGTGTATAAATAGTCTTGGACCAGCTCATTTACTCTCTACAAAAAGGTAAGCTAGGTTAGTCCACAACATTATGCCATAAAATGAAAGAACCAACCAACCAACCAACCAACCAATCAAATTGGAAATTATAAGAAAATGTAAAATTTAATGAACTTTAATTCAATGTAACTTATAGGCAGATGCATACTACAAAATATTCCAGACATATCTAGGCTATATCACTGCAAACACTAAAAACAAGGCCAGCATCACTGATATATTTATATGGCCTAAAAAGAAGATATCTTTAAAAATGTTTACTTTCTTTTGCTATAATCATTCTGTCCATTAGCTTTTCTTTTCTTTTTTTAATTATCATCTTATATATTTCTTCCCTGGCCATCTTGGTAAAATGAAGATCACATGCAAGACTGTCTTTCTTTTTATCTAAAGGCAATGTCACCACATTTCTATTTTTATTCCTGCTATTTTTATTGTCTTCTACAATAGATAGCACAGCCTGACAAGGAAAAATATTGTTTTCATTAGTGATTCAGGTAAAATGCTTTCAGCTTTCAGTAATTTGGAGGTAAGGTAAAATTCTATAGCTTGAAGCAATGGTATTATGGATTTCTTTCATTTTGTTTCTTTTTAAATTCTATTGGCTTGGTGGGATATAAATGGGGGTATAAAAAAAAAGGTGGCTTGAATTCTTGGTTTAATGGCATATCAACCTTCATGGGTTATATTATGTAAAAGTCATTCTTGTAGAAGAAAAGTAGAAACAGTAGTAGTGAACTTGGTAGAGTGGATTATTGTTTGTATCAACTGGACAGTGAAGGAGTCTATCCCCTTTTCACTAACACTAGAACAGGGAGATTGTTATTGCTGAGGTGGAGCGCCACACCTACCATCAGCTCCTCATTTTACTGCACAGATCCAAGCCATCCTTGTATAAGAAAAATAGAACCAGTAGTAGTGAACTTGATAGATGATGATGATAATATATTATTTTCACTGCTTTTGAGTTTTTCACATTAGCATTAGCTGATGGTATTTCACTGGAGTCTGAGTGACAACAAGTCTCATCAGGTCTCCAAGACTATTCAGAATATTCTAGCCGATTACAGCAATGCAGTAGCCTGGATGGTCTCAATTCTTCCTCTGATTTCCAGATCCTCCCGTCTTTTTTCCAAGTTTTTTGCAACCACTCCAAGAGAACCAACTACAATTGGTATCACGTTCACTCTCATATTCCACCGCTGTTTCAATTCTCTGACAAGGTCCAGGTATTTGTCCATCTTTTCATTTCTTTCAACTTCACCCTGTGATCTGCTGGAACCGCAAAGTCCATGTGTTTCGTTCTCAAAAACAGATTCTGGTTTATGCATATACCATTTTGTTGTATGGTCAAAATGTAATTTTTTGCATAATTCCCAGTGGATCACCTTCCCAACCCAGTCGTCCCTACCTTTGTATTTACTACATGTCTACATTTACTGTTTAGTTGTGTCTTATCAATTTTTGCTTTGATATAATCTGTTTTTATGGCATTATTTTGTGCAGCAATTATTAGTGATTCAGTTTCTCTCTTGAGGCTTCCTCTTCTAAACCATGCCCAAGAGTGCAACCTCTCTGATTTGTCGTTTGAAGTGTCCATATAATTGTTTTTCCTCCTATCTTAGTTTTCTAGTTTTCGTTGTTTTTCTGTTTGTCCATATATTACATCTACTGTTGTTGGCTGCCATAAGTAATCTTTCTTTGCTCTTTTTTGTGTATTCTTAGAGTCCTTGGATTGTGGCCTCTACACAGTCCTCTAAGTTGGCAATTAAGAATGACCCAGAGTATCTTATATATTTCATAACAGGGATGGCCCAGGTATTTATTTCTTTGATGAGATTTCTGCTGTTGAGCTTGGTTTATAAGAGCTTTCTTGTTCTTCTAAGGTATTCTTTTAAACTTTTTCTTTCATCTCTGTTTGCTTGATATTATCTGCTTCTAAAATTCCTAAGTATTTGTAAGTTTCTTTTTCTTCAAGTGATTTTATAGTGTCCTAATTTGGTAGTTGTATTCCGTCCATTTATTTTCTTTCCCCCTTTTTATTACTAGCATAGCATATTATTATTATTATTATTATTATTATTATTATTATTATTATGTTTATGATGATGATGATGATGATATATTATTTAGTTTTTCACACCTGCCATAGCTGGTGGTTCACTGTAGGCTGTGTGACAGGTCTCCAGGACTCTTCTGAGTATTCTAGCCGATTTCAACAGTGCTTTAGTTTGGATGGTCTTGATTCTTCCTCTGATTTCCAGTTCACCCAAATTCTTTTCCAGAGCTTTGGGGATTGTTCCAAGGACACCAATTACGATTGGTACAATCTTCACCTTCATGTTCCACAGCTTCCTCAGTTCTCTAGCAAGGTCTAAGTATTTGTCTATCTTTTTGCTATTATTATTATTATTATTATTATTATTATGATGATGATGATGATAAAAAAGTTGAAGGTTTTAGCATTAATTATGGCCTCTTAGATTACTTTAAATTGGTTTATGAAATTATTTTTAACACTATAAAATTGTTACACCACATCTGAGTTCTGTGCACTCCTCCAATTAACTTTGGCTTGAAAAACAAAATGTAATTATGAAATCAAAAGCAAACAGTTAACATGAATGAAAATCGCCATGGCAACATTAGCACCTAAAAGTAGAATTACACTCTTTTTTTTTTGTTCACCTAAAATTCGTTTTAGCAAGCTTCAGCTCTCAACTTGTATTTTATGCATCTGTATTGAAAATCAGTATGAAAGGGATTTTCAGTGGCCAGGAAATATTAATAAAAAACATGAAAGAAATTTCTAATCAAAATTAATATAATAATAATGATGAATGAACAAAATGAAATAAAAAAAAAATCCTATTAATACAACTAGTATAAAAAAAACAAAAAAACAAAAGACAGCAGGTGTAACAATTATTATAATAGGAAGTGGACTCGGCGACCAGAGTTAAACAGCTCACAGCAGCTCTCCCACCACTCTGATCCTATCATGAGCAAAATACAAAAACTGATGGTTAGTTCATTATAATTGAGCAGAGGGACTCTGAGTACAATAATAATAATAGGACTCTATTTGAATAGAATGAGTTCTGAGGTGAATAGATAGTGAACTTTGAAATATCCAATCATACAGATAAAAAATACCAAGAAAATTTGTTACAGCCCTAGGGGAAATTTGGTCGGCAAAGAGTTAAATCCTGAAGGAGGAGCCTGTTTATTTGGGTTGGTTTCTTTGTTTAATGGCATATCAACCTTCATTGGTTATCTAATGCCATCCTTGTAGAAGAACATCAGTGGCATTATTTAACCTATAGCTGGGAGGATGAGGGGGTTCATACCTTTCCCAAAAGTATCATCCTGAAAGTGATAGTAATAGTGTGACTGGAGTTTGAACTCGCTTACTACGATGTTGCAGTCCAGCATGTTATCTATTACGCCATGGGGACTCCCCAAAACATTATTGACATACAAAAAGTGGTAATCTGAACATTAGCTACATAAATGAGAGTAACCTCCCCTTGTTTCGATCATTTTGAGGAAGCCGTGTGTTTTGTTTTGTAAAAACACAGATTTTTCAACAAATTGGGTATACCTATACTTTTCTGATATACAGGTACTATAGCTATTTAAAAAATCACCTGTTGACAGGAATGGTGAACATGTGGAAACTGTTTGAAAATATATTAAAAGTATTCCTATAAGGGTGTTAACATTTTTAAATTGATTTAATTAATTATTTATAGCTGGAGGAAGAATAGTTGGATTCATACTTTTCCCAAGGGTATTAGCGCTAAGTGAAATGCAATTACCACTTCCAGGATTTGAACTCGGGGCGACGAGTCCATTTCCCATGACTTTAACCATTACACCACATGCTTCCTTCCTGTGTAAACAGTATAGCAGTTCATATTTTTAACTGAACAGTTGAACACTCATATGTCATGCTCATCCTGTCAGCAGAGATGAAAATATATCGACCGTATCCATTGCAAAGGGATAAGACCCCCCCCCCAAAAAAAAAGTAGTGTTCTGGGCATGTCACTTAAAACTGTATTAACTCAATGCCTATATCCACTACACCATATGTCCATTGTATTAACTCAATGCCTATATCCACTACGCCATATGTCCATTGTATTAACTCAATGCCTATATCCACTACATCATATGTCCAATTGGACACATGGTGTAGTGGATATAAGTGTTGAGTTAATACAGTTCTGACAGTTATCTCTAGGCTGCAGGTTCAATCCTGGTCAAGGGTGACTGTAACATAGAATATGTGATTAACAGCTTAATACTTATACCCAGTCATGGTTAGTATAATGAGAACGGTATAATCCCATGGATTTAATAAATGGTTGAGTTCAAAGTTCCATGAAGGCTCCCGATTATGACAAGAAGGTTTCCAAGTTTGAAGAGAAGGTTCCCGAGTTCAAGATGGTTCCCGACTCTGACAAGCAATACCTGAAGAAGGCCGAAACATTATATAGATAACAATAAAGATGAGGACAATAGTCCGAATAATCCAAATAATACAAATTATCTAAAAAATTCAGAGAAATACTGTGGAGAGTTATTCAGAGAAACTATGGGACACTGGTGCACCATTCTTCTATTATCAGCTCATCTAAAAATGTGTTACTTTGTTCTACACAAGTCTTCACCATTATACACAAATCCCCTGTGTAAGCTGTATAGCAGTTCACATCTTTAGTTGAACTGTTAGGCATTCATGTATCATGCACAACAGGAGATCAACTATTACTACTGCTACTACCAACTACTACTTGAAAAAAGAAACTATAATACTGAACTGAATATCAATATAATGCAGTCCATTTCCAAAATATCCAACTTGACTGGATGTAAAAAAAGAATCTTATTTTTAAATAAAATCAGAATCAATCTGTGTAAACAACTGAAAAGAAAAAGAGAAAAAAATCAAACAAAACTCACACCATTTAGATGTTTGGTTTGGTTTGGTTTTGTTTTACGGCATATCAACCTCAGTGGGTCATTTAATGCCGATAAAGTTTTGAAATAAATGGGACCATTTAGATGATCTGTCCATTATTATCTATTATTATACTAAAGCTGAGTTAATCAACTTTTGCTTCCTAAAGGCTTTTTTACTGTTTAGTCTAATGACACAAAAATTATACTAAATTATTCCTTACTTTTAGGATTGAATTATGTTTGAAAAGAATTCTGTTTTAATTGGTTCTAATTAGTCGTAATTTGCAATTAAGTAAAAAACCAACCAATCTCTTATTTTGCTCTGTGTCTATCTCTTTCTTCCACTCTATCTTTGTATCTCTTGATTAGCTCCTAATTATAAAATGTTAGTTTCTCTGGAGTGTAGATTGAGAGAGAGCCAGGAGAATTTGAAATGTATTTCTATGTTAAATTTCACAACCAGCAACCTGTAGCTTAAATTACGTCAAACATTTCCTTTCTTAGAAAGCTAACAAAATGATATTACGGTTTTGTCCGGCCGTATTTATTTATTTTTTTCAAATTTTATTCACTTTGCTAACTCCCTTTTCCTTAATCTTAATTATCTACCCAGAGCTGAATGGGTGAGCCAATGGGTCACATTTTGTCTAGTTTTATCTTAAAATTGATTGAACTAAAGCTAAAAAAAATATTTCAAAGATATAAAATTAGAAAATTATAATCTTAGCTCAGTCGTAGAGTGTCCGGTTGGGAACCTTGAGGTTCATGGTTCAATTCCAGCCCTCGCCAACTCAGTGTATGAGTAGCACATGGATATGCAGTAAAGTGAGGAGCTGATGGTAGAAGTGGTGCCCAAACAATCTCCTTGGTCTAGCACTAGTGGAAAGGGGATAGACTCCCACACTGTCCGGCTGATACCGACTTTAGGTTACTCCGACGACTTTACTTACTTTTTATTTATTATTTGGACTATTGTCCTCACTTTATTGTTATCTGTATAATGTTTTAACCAATGTGCTCTCCGGTGGGCGCATCGGCCAAAACACTGTGCAGATAACAATAAAGATAAGGACAATAGTCCAAATGATCCAAATAATATAAGATTATCAAGCCTCATCTCAAAAATTCAGAGAAATAATTATAATCTTATTAAAGAAAAAGAAGATTTATTCCATAACCTGGTTTGGTCATGGTGGCACTACTCAAGTGGCAGGTCTTTGGCAGGAATAGCCTGACAGAGCCCATCCCTCTCCAGGTCTGGTTTGAATTAACAGAAATAAAAAGTTCTGTTATGAGAAAGGAAGGAAGACAAGGCAAATATAAGTAAAAATGGGTTAATATTTTATTACGGCGCAAGTGTGTAAGAGTATGTAGTTTGCTAAACTTTATAGCTCAGCGGTCTTTGAAGAATCACAAACAGTATATCAAGTAACAAGTCATGTACTTATCTTTGAGTTATCAAGGGTGAAATATATTTGTAGTAGGCTCGTTATTGTCTGTTTTGAGTTGGTTCTAGGAGTCAGCACTGTTTCTCGTCCACTGCTGTTGCTGCTGGTGTTGCTCTGTCATGTCCGACCTTGTCGGGTGCTTAAACTGTTCTCCTTGGCACGTCCTGCCTTGTCCACGTGCTGAACTGTTCTGATGATTCTATGGTCTTCATCCCCTACCCTTCCAGTCCTTACTTCCGGTCCTGATTAAGAGGAAAATGACCCAAATTTCTAAAAGAATTCAGAATTTTTCTCCTCCTAGATCAGTCGCCATACCAAGGTTAAAGAGCCCAGTCTGCCCTACTACTTACCCTAGGCAGTCATAGTTGCTAATATGCAAGTTTGAACTCCAAGTCATGCTATTACGCTTACTTCCAGACTAATACACTTGGGAAAGGTATGAACCCCCTCATACACCCAGCTATGGGTTAAATAGTACTACATCGACAAGAATGGCCTTGGTATTAGATAACCCATGAAGGTTAATATGCCATCAAAAACACAAAACTATTTACCCATAGCTGGAAGGAGAATAGATGGATTCATACTTTTTCTTGGAGTATTAGCACTATGTGAAATGCAAATAGTCTTGTCCAGGATTTGAACTCAGTGTTATATAGCCCATTGCGGATATATAAACAAGAGTGATAGAAAGTGTCTTCGGGAGAGAGAGAGAGAGAGAAGAGAGAGAGAGAGATGGACAGATAGATAGAGTCATGACTTACTTGCTTCCATTTCTTCTTTCTCTCTTCTTCCTTTCAGCTATGATTGTCGTGGCTGTTTCCTTCTTTCTTTTGGCCGGTTGTCATCTTGTCATTTTTTTGTATACCCTTCTCATTACTTACTTCTTACTTCTATTCTTCTTCTGTTCTTCTGACATCTTAAGTTCTTCTTGTAACATCTCTTCTAGTGTCTTGGGCTTCTCTTGGTGACTTCGTCTTGGTGGTTGGTCGCACTTAACTCATTTCTTATTCTATATCAGTCTTGTTACCAAGACATTCATTAATCACAAGACCGTGTTATTTTTCTTAAACTTTTATTTCCTTAACTATACATTTCATGTAACTAAATATCTGACTAACATAGCGCGCGTGAGTTCTAGTTAAGGCAGGACACCCTCTCTGCCTGACATCTAACTGAAAACTGAGGAGCCAACCAAGTCCCACATGACTTCATGTAATTTGGCGGGCTTTCTGTACTATTCCATGGAAAGTCCCGCCCGTGATATGGAAAGGGCCATTCCTTTAGAAATACAGGGGATTGACAATAATCTTATGCAACCACATAGATTATGTAACAATCTCTTCTATCTTCTTACTATGTTGCTGTCTCTAACTAAAGGCTCCTTTTTTTAAGTCATGCATTAATCAACTACAAAACTTTGTTTTTCTTTGATCAAAGATTTTATTATTGCCCATTCTGATACACCGTGCGGTTGAGCCACCCTCAACTGAACACATCTGTTCTGCGTGCCATTTAGGTTGAAACTGATTTCCTAACTAACTAAAATATGTGACGTGTGAGATTCGCGCCTTTGGAGTCATTGTTATCAACGGTCTTGTATTTTTCCACTTGGGCACTTTGAATTCTCATTACAGATCTTGTCAAAAACCGACGCCACCACACAATATGTAACACGCAGGTTGCTGAGTTCATTTTTTATGATGATAACCATTAGCGCCACCATAATTATGATTGTCCATCTGTACAACTAAGGCTCTAC
Source organism: Doryteuthis pealeii (assembly GCA_023376005.1). Taxonomy (NCBI): domain Eukaryota; kingdom Metazoa; phylum Mollusca; class Cephalopoda; order Myopsida; family Loliginidae; genus Doryteuthis; species Doryteuthis pealeii. The sequence continues at coordinate 54,041,574 of CM042150.1, forward strand.
TATTTTTGGTTTGGTTTCAATGATACTGTCCTGCCCTGTCGGCTGGGGCATTAAAATACACCACAGAGAGGTAAGACCCCCCACCACCAATGGGGCTACCTGTTGGCTGTGGGAGGTGATCCGTGATGCTTAAGGATGGAACCCAGGTGGCTGAGAGTCCATAACATGCAACACTCCACTTAGGCCCTTAATTGGGCTAGATGGGTGGTTGGAGAGGCTCCCACCGATCAATCGGCTGATCATGTCTGACCACCTGTCTTTGGGGGTATGTTACCCTTGTGCAGATGTGCAGTCAGCTGACCGAGTGGTGTGGTGAACTGGGTGGGTAAATACCTACATGGCACGACCAAAGCTCTTAAGTTGAATTGCACTAAATAACTAAACAATAATGTCAGTAGTCACTCTCTCTTTCTTGTGGACTTATTTATTTCAGAACATTCTTTTTAAAACATTGGTCTTCCTATTTAAGTATTGGTAGTGTCTGAACATTTAATGGAAATACTTTTCTGTTGAGAACTCCTTTACAATTAATAATGATAAATTGTTTTGTTGTTCCTGTTACACAACAAGAATTATTCCTTATTTCCATTTACAGCAAATTCCTTTTCTTCCATTATGGACTTTAGTGATTCATAATAAGTAGTTCTACATAAGTGGAAGTAGGTGATTGACCTCTTAGGCCAATCCTTATTCTTCTGGTATAATCAGGATTTGTCTAGAGAGATGCGTGTGTTATATATATTTAACAACTCCACTGCACAAGTAGAATGTGACACAAGGTCAATTTCTTAAGTAGAGTTTAACAGGTTTGAATTCAGAGTTTTCTTTCTCTTAGACTGGTTGCCATACTATTGTAGAGTAGCTAGCACTCCTTCAGCACTCTACCAGATGGACTGGCTCATAGCCTTGAATTGTCTACGACTAAGGACTTCAACAGTGAATAAATAAGATTATTAATATTCGGACTGATCTTACTGCGTTTGGCTATATCGCATATGACCCTCCCCTATTTCTTGTAAGTTGTCTTATTAATTGTTTTGTAACTTATTGTTCTGTGTTTTTTGTATGTATCCGTAAGCACTGGATATTGGTGCTGAATTAAGATGATTTAATATTCGGACTGATCTTACTGCATTTGGCTATACTGCATTTGACCTCCCCATTTCTTTAAGTTGTCTTGTTAATTGTTTAGTAACTTTTTTCTGTGGTTTTTGTATGTATCCATAAGCACTGGATCATTGGTGCTGATAAATATGTTAAGCACTCAATTTCTTCTGTGTTCATTTCACCTCAACGATACAAACACATACCAAGGTTAAAGAGCCCTGTCTGTCCTACTACTTACCCATAGCAGGAGGGAGAATAGTTGGATTCATAACTTTCCCACTATGTGAAATGCAAACAGCCTTGTCCAGGATTTGAACTTAGTTTGACATGGTACAATGTTTAGAAACTAGACTTGGTAACCCTAGTTCAAATCCTGGACTAGGCTGTTTGCATTTCACTTCATGCTAATTCCCTTAGAAAAGGTATGAATCCATCTGGATGGTGGGAGTTTCCATGGTGTAGTTGCTAGTGTGATTGACTGCAACACCATAGTAAGCAAGTTCAAATTCCAGTCATGCTATTACCTTCAATTTCAGAAAGGTTTGAACCCTCTCATCCCCCCAGCTATGGGTTAAAGAGTAATACTGCTGTTTTTCTACAAGGATGGCTTTGGTATTAAATAACCCACAAAGGTTAATATGCCATTAAACAAAGAAAGAAAAGAATTCATCTCATCTTCCTTCACCCAGTTATGGGAACATAGTAGGGCAGACTATGGTCTTCAGCCTTGGAACGGTAACGGAAAGTAAACTCTGAATTCAAACTAGCTGAACTCCTCTAAAAACATTGGTTATGAGCCAAATACTGACTGTGGTGGAAGGTTTAGTAAATATAATCTCTATCTCTTTGTAGTCTGCATTTGTTTGTTTTTTGGACTTATTTATTTAGTTTTTATATTCTTGATTAATTTTAATAATTTCATTAATTCCTCTTATCATTATTTTCACTCTATGTTTTTCACACCAGTTTTTTTTTCATGGAAATTTGAATGATAGAAAGTTTCCTCAGATCTCCAGAACTTTTCTAAGTATTGCAAGTGATTTTAACAGTGCTGTGGTCTCGATGAAGATGTTTTTATGATCTTCAAATGCGGATCTGGCAAGATACAGATATTTGTTAATCTTTTCACTTCTATGATTCACTTTAAGAAAATCCACACTCTGTTGTTTAGGCATAACTTTTATTATGAAAAGATATATGAAATTGACAATGAATCTGAATGGATTCAAATATTTGATTTGTAGATAAACAGGTAAGTCTCATATCCACTTGACTAGCATCTGATTCTTAAACAGTGTAGTAAAATTAACTTGAAAATATCAAGTTAGGCAGCGTACACTGATACTTCACTTTTCTTAGGTAGAAGGCTACAGAGTGACACTGATCCTTGGCAGAAGCCTGGAGAGTTACACTTTGATCCTAAGTAGAGTGCACAGCTATTACATTGGTCCTAGACAGAGGGCTGGAGAGTGACTCTTTGATCTAGAATACACATATACTACCACTGATCTTAGCAGATGGCTTTTTTGATCTTTGCATAGATACTACACTGATCCTAGGTAAAGCACTTTGATCTTAGCAATGCATAAATACTACACTATCCTAGTAGAATTGACACTTTGATCTTAGAGTGATAGATACTACACTGAGGAGCTAGTGACACTTTGATCTTGGACACTGAGTGCACTAGAATGCAAATATACTACACTGATCTTAGGCTGGCTGAGAATAACCTTAGGAGTGCATTGATGATCCTAGGATAGATGACTGAGTGCATAGATACTAGATCCTTCTGGACTTTGAGACTGAGTGCATAGATACTACTAATCCTAGGCAGATCACTGATCTAAGTAGATTGATCCTAGGCAGATTGCTGGAGAGTTACACTTTGATCTTCGGACCTAGTGCATAGAATAGATACTCTCTGATCCTAGGCAGATAGAGTGACACTTTGATCTTAGACTGAGTGCTGAGGCAGATTGACACTTTGATCTTAGACTGAGTGCATAGATACTACTCTGATCCTAGGCAGATTGCTGGAGAGTGACACTTGATCTTAGACTGAGTGCATAGATACTACTCTGATCCTAGCAGATTGCTGGAGAGTGACACTTTGATCTGACTGAGTGCATAGATACTAAGGCAGATTGCTGGAGAGTGACATTTTGATCTTGGACTGAGTGCATAGATATTACTCTGATCTAGGCAGATTGCTGAGAGTGACACTTTTGATCAGAGACGATATAGAGACACTCACTGATCTTAGGTCAGGGGGAGAAGTTGTTCCTTTGAAATTACATATTGAGTCTTGTATTGTGATTATTTATTTGTCTTTTTAACTGCATTAAACATTCCTTTAGATTTTACTGTAATACTGATTTTATAAAGTACCAAACAAACCTGGACACACTGTTGTTAAATAAGAAATTATATCTGTCTTCTGTGAACTGGGTTAGCTCAGTCAGTAGAGCATTCGGCTAGAAACCACAAGGTTCCTAGTTTGATACCAGTCCTCGTCAACAGCATATGAGTAGCACAGGGATCTGTGTGGTAAAGTAAAGAGCTGATGGTAGGTGTGGAGCTCCACCTCAGATGCAAAAAAAACCAATCTCCTTGGTCTAGCGCTACTGAAAAGGGGATAGACTCCCTCGCTGATTGGCTGATACCGACTTTAGGCTACCCCGACAACTTTACTTTACTTTACTGTGAACCTTAGCAGATAAATGATAGCAGTATAAATTGAATCGTTGCTGATTAAGATCATGTCTGCTGATTCAATTTATAAATAGTTCTTTGCTGTCTAATAACTAAAAATATTTTCTCATTACAAAAATAAATGTCAATTTGTTAAATGCTTGACCAATATAGAATAAACAGTGAGGCGCGTGGTCTAATGGTTAGAGTCATGGGAAATGGACTCGTCAACCCGAGTTCAATTCCTGACGAAGCTGTTTGCATTTCACATGGTGTTAATACCCTTGGAAAATACCCTTTGGTATAAATTATAATAGTGTTAATACCCTTGATGGAAACCCCATCAGTCCCTACTGATCAAAGGGGAGAACTCTATTTTTGTTAGGTTATCCTAACAGCCCCCCAAAATTTCAAATAAGGAAGACATCAATTGAATGAAAGAGACAAAGAAATTGAGAAAGAGCTTAAGAAAGAGAAGATCCCAAAACAAGACTTTACAACAACAAAGAGGGAAATACAAATGAAACAGGCATGGATAATCCATAATTATTTACAGGTATCAGAGATTCTTGATTAATCCTTACTTAAACTTGCCTCTTGGGAGATTTTATCCTTGGATGATTTTTTTCATGGGGGTATTTTCTTTGGAGTGTTACAATTTATGTGGTAGCATAAATTGTTGACAGACCCTGTAGTGAGAATTCAAAGGGGCCAGTGGAAAAATACCAGCACTGTTGGTAACCCCAACTGACCCTTAGAGGCGCGAATCTCACCATGTCATGTGATTAGTTAGTTAGAGCAATCAGATACAACCTGATATTGGAGCAGAGAGCATCGGCCTCTCTCTGCTGAGGTTGTTATCTCCCCGTGTGGAAGAACATGGCTAGAAAAATAAATCTTGATCAAGGGAAAAATGTTTTGTGGTTTAATTAATTGCATGACTAAAAAGTTAGCCCTTAGAAGAAGCAGAAAGACTAGACGACAAGATGACAGCCAGACAAGAAGTAGTAAAGAAGAAATAAAGTAACAAGTAAGTCTCTACTCTGTCTCTGTCTCTGTCTCTCTCTCTCTCTCTCTCTATCACCCGAGTTTATATACCTGATGTTCGACGATGGGGTATATAATAGGGGATATTTTCTTTGGATGATTATATCCTGTCACCAGATATTAGGGTCATCATTACTTTGGCTCATTCCCAAGAGTATTAGCACTATGTGAAATGCAAACAGCCTTGTCCAGGATTTGAACTTATTTTTCCAGGCTACAATGTTTAGAAACTAGACTTGTATATACCCAATGTTTGACAATGGGGTATATAACAGGAGGATATTTTTTTTTGAATGATTATATCCTGTCACCCAGGACATTAGTTTCATCATGACTTTAGCTGTTTACAAAGTCCCTTAGTGCAGATTTGTTGTGAGGAAGCTGTTTAAAATTTAATGTTGTTTTAGCTTCAGTGGCTATGACCACTTCTTACTGAAGAATAATTAAAGTTCCAATTACTGTCGAACCAAGGCAACAAACAATTGTAACTCAAATACAACTCGAATGCTACAAAGTCCACTGCCAAACTCCACAATGTCATTCAAATCAAGCAGTCAATCAAAACTCAAGGAGTGGAAACCAAATCACCAGATTCATGAATGGATCATTCTTGAACCGGCTGTCTTGGACACTGCTTGAGTTCTACTTAATTAGCTGCTGTTAAAAACTAGACGATTCATACTTACACACTCAGAAAAGCCTCCAAAGCAAGTGACAAAGAGTTTCTGATATTAACACAATAGACTTTATTGTCTGAGCAACATTCAATATCAATACAAAACATCTAGGACGAATGTCCTAAGGGAAAGTGTCTTTGTAGATAATCTTCAAGCTACAAAATGGAGAATAGAAGTAGTTACTTACTGTATATAATTCGTGTAACAGGTACACAGTAAAGATGCAACTGGTGCGTGTAACTTCAATGGAGCCATAGGGTATAGAAATGGCTGCGTACATACACAAGTATAAGTGTATAGTTGGGGACCAAGGCCCTCTCCTAAGTCCTAATGGACAGCGACACTTGTTCTAGTGCATCTTTGTGAATGCCAGATGAAACAGAGAGAGTTAGTTTTTTCCAGGCTGTGTTTAAATACCTAGGTTGTAATGCCCTCTAGTGGCAAACCCTGGTGGTAAGGAGGATAACCCTTTTCAATCTTAACCATCCCAACAAGGGAAGACAATCAATTTTGCTGGTAAAGTTTGCGGGCCTGTGATTGGTTGGTTTGAAAAGAGGCATGTCGACCAAGGGAGACACTCACCTACCTTAGATATATTTTTTACACAAACTCATTCAGGATTTGAACCTGTGTTGCCGAGTCCATTTCCTACGTTGATAACCATTTCACCCCGCACCTCCACAGAAATAAAGAAGTAACCTACAATGAGATTTAAACTTTTATTTCTTAATCTTGGAAACCTGTCTGATGTGGACAATGCCTTACTAAAATGGTCACAAAAGCCGACCAGCAGGTGTAATTTAAATTTAAATTTAGTAATATATAGATTTAAACAACTGCAACAGATTTTTGAGTTAGAATTGATTTTTTTTTTTTGCTTGTTGTATTTTGTTATAACAGAATGCTATTGAAGTATACAAATATACCCATGGATTTTATTCAATAAACTTTGATCTACTAAACATTGCTCAAAATATCAATACCAGGGGCCATAAATTAAAATTCTTTAAAAAATTTTGTAAAGCAAATGCAAGACAAAATTATTTTAGTAACAGATTGGTGAATACATGGAATAAACTACCATCATCAATAGTGAATGCCCAATCTCTAAACTCCTTTAAGGCAATGTTAGATAATCTGTGGAAAGAGTATAGATATTCTATGGAATTAAGATGAATGTTTATAAGGAACAACTGACAGGTCTCAGACCTAATATACTAGCTGAAAAGATATTATTATTATTATTATTATTATTATTATTATTATTTTGAGTTTTCACATCAGCATTAGCTGATGGTCTTTCACTGGAATCTGAGTGACAGTAAGTCTCCTCAGGTCTCCAGGACTCTTCTGAGTATTCTGGCAGATTGCAGCAGTGCAGTGTTCTGAATGGTTTCAATCCTTCCTCTGATTCCCAAACTTTTCAACCCTTTTCCAATCTTTTTGGGACTGTTCCAAATGCACTAACTACAATTGGTATCACTTTCACTTTCATATTCCATAACTTTTTTCAGTTCTCTGGCAAGGTCCAGATATTTGTCCATTTTTTTCATTTTCCTTCAGCTTCACCCTGTGATCTGCTGGCACTGCAAAATCCACCAGTTGACAAGTTCTTTCTTTTTTGTTATCAACACTAGGTCTGGTCTTCTTGCTGGATAAGGTGATCTGTTTTATTTCTAATTATTATAATTATAATTATAATTATTATTATTATTATAATTAGCTAAGAAGCCAATCAATTGTGTAATAAATTTGATAATCCTTACATGCTCAACTATTGTAATCTTATGCCAAATTAAGATAAGATAAGTATAAATATGTGTGTACTTACAATAGCACAATGGTTAGCATACTTATCTCATAGATGTAAAAAAAAAAATGGCCTTAAGTTAGCATCAGCCTATCAGCGAGGGAGTCTGTCCCCTTTTCACTAGCGCTAGACCAAGGAGATTGTTTCTGCATCTGAGGTGGAGCGCCACACCTACCATCAACTCCTTACTTTAACGCACAGATCCCTGTGCTACTCATACGCTGAGTTGGCGAGGACCGGTATCAAACTGGAACCTTGTGGTTCCCAGGCTGATACTCTACCGACTGAGCTAAGCAGGATGGCTACATAGATGCCTGTGGTGTAATGATTATTTTCAAAGGAAATGAATGCAGTAAACTGAGTTCAAATCTGCCAGGTCTCAGACCTAATATACTAGCTGAAAGATATTATTATTATTATTACTAGGAAAAAAAACCAAAAAAAAAAAAAACGCACTCCAGGTGGTGTAAAAATTGATTTTTGAAAGATATTGCCTGATGGGGTGGGAGTTTAAAAAAAGATTCAATGTCAGAGGGTTTGTATCATAAGTAAGTAAAATGATCAAATTTATTGAAGGAGTAAAATAAATAAATAAATAAATAAATAAAACAATTTAAAATGTGTGCACCTATTAATTAAATAATTATTTTGAATATTTTACACATAAATTTAACACAAAATCATTCTTTATTCTATGTATTGTCGATTTTGGGTAATGTGACGTAATTTCGGTTACTGACAAATAGACTGAATCTTCATTATTAATAGATTTGAATCAGCCCTACATTTGATCATTACAAGCTTCAGTACACAACTCCGTTTTTCCTAATACGAACACATTAGATTCAGTACAACATTTACCTAGTTTTATTTGTTTATTCATTTTATTTATTCAATTATTCATTTTTAAATGTATCTCTTTTATGCTGGAAAATATGTTAATTATATAAGAATGCTAATAAGATAGACAGGCCAGGTTTAGCGTAAATAGTAAGATTATGTTCCTATTGAGATTACCATCTGTCATGAATTATATGTTTGTTGAAAGAAAATTCTATTAGAATTATTGATGTCAGTGCCGTTATCAATGTTTGAATCATTATTTTCTTTTGAAAAAATGTGTTTGCCTATCTCTTCCTATGCCTTTATAATACAGAATACAAAACACATTGAGAAGAAACAAATGAAAGGGCGATTATACAGAGTGGTCCGAAAGTCTTGTCACCCTCTACTTATTTTTTAAGAGGTAAAATAATTATATTATACAAGCCAAAATTATAGAAAATAATCTAATCTTTAAGTAATTATTTTAGAGGTCAAATAATTACATAACTTATGTTACATAATCTATGCATAGATTATTGTCATCTATTTCTGAAGGGATGGCCTTTTCATATCACGGGCGGGACTTTCCATGGAATATTACAGAAAGCCCGCGAAATATGTGAAGTCACGTGGGACCTGGTTGGCTCTCAGTTTCAGCTTGGACGTCAGGCAGAGAAGATATATCTGCTTTAGCCGGAGCTCACTGTTGTGTTTAGTTAGAGAAATATGTTTAGTTAAGTAAATAAAGGTTTAAATAAATAATATGGTTTTGTGGTTGATGAATGTCTTGGCAACAAGATTGACTTAGAAGAAGAAATGAATCAGATGACCAACCAGCAAGAACAGAGAAATCGAAGTCCAGACGCTAGAAGAAGAACATAGATACCAAAGATGAGCAGAAGAATAATAGAAGTAAAGAAAGGGTATACAACACTTATACATTATATTATTAAAACAAAAAATAATGTAGGTTAAAAAAATATGTAGGGGTGACACAGACATTTGGAACACTCTGTAAATTGAAATAGCAAAAAATATCATCATCATCATCATCATCATCATCATCAAATGTGCAAAAATTTTTTACCCTTGAGTCTCTCTCATCATCCATCCCTATCAACCATTCAGCATCCAGTGTCCACACAGAACTGATGAATGTAATTTTTTTTTACTGGTTGACCAACATTGGTGTGTCCATGCATAAGAATCCATAGGAGAGCATCACTTATGAGTTCATCCTTACTTCTCCAGCAGTGCCCAGCAGGTCTTGATTGTTTTACTTGTATGCTCTGTGAGGTACGGGGTCATACAGCTGTAGGATGCTGCTTCAAGCTCTTGTTCCAAACAACAGGCAGAATCCTTGCGTAGTTCCCATCAAGCTTTTTCTCCGGGAATTTCATTAAAGTCTAAGTAGTGCAACCATACAATAGTATTGAGATGGTTACAGCTTGAAAGAATTCTCATTTTATTTTATCAGAGGGATCAGATATCCATATGATTGATAGCCTGTCAATAGTAGTTCATGCTTTACCTATGCATATGTTGATATTTGATTTCAGCAGATGAATATTGCTACCAAAGTATGTTAACCTGTCATAGTAGTTCATGCTTTACCTATGCATATGTTGATATTGCTTTCAGCAGATGAGATATTGCTACCAAAGTATGTTAACCTGTCAATAGTAGTTCATGCTTTACCTATGCATATGTTGATATTGCTTTCAGCAGATGAGATATTGCTACCAAAGTATGTTAACCTGTCAATAGTAGTTCATGCTTTAACCTATGCATATGTTGATATTGCTTTCAGCAGATGAGATATTGTACCAAAGTATGTTAACCTGTCAATAGTAGTTCATGCTTTACCTATGCATATGTTGACATTGCTTTCAGCAGATGAGATATTGCTACCAAAGTATGTTAACCTGTCAATAGTAGTTCATGCTTTACCTATGCATATGTTGACTTTGCTTTCAGCAGATGAGATATTGCTACCAAAGTATTTTAACCTGTCAATAGTAGTTCATGCTTTACCTATGCATATGTAGACATTGCTTTCAGTAGATGGGATATTGCTACCAAAGTATGTTAACCTGTCAATAGTAGTTCATGCTTTACCTATGCATATGTTGATATTGCTTTCAGCAGATGAGATATTGCTACCAAAGTATGTTAACCTGTCAATAGTAGTTCATGCTTTACCTATGCATATGTTGATATTGCTTTCAGCAGATGAGATATTGCTACCAAAGTATGTTAACCTGTCATAGTAGTTCATGCTTTACCTATGATATGTTGATATTGCTTCAGCAGATGAGATATTGCTACCAAAGTATGTTAACTGTCAATAGTAGTTCATGCTTTACCTATGCATATGTTGACATTGCTTTCAGCAGATGAGATATTGCTACTGAGGTATAGGAACAGATCTACTAATTTCAGTGGCTTGTTATTTAATGAGAAAACGGCACCATCTTGATTAAAACACATAAACTCTATTTTATCTGAGTTCAAATAGAGACCAATGCCTCTTGCTGCTTGCTCCAGGCTATGCAGCAGAGATTTGGCTTGAGCATGTGCATTTAAACCACTTACCAAGTCTGGATTCTCAGAAGCAGATTCAACTTGCAACACAGTTGAATACTGATCAGTCTACACAAATCTCTACATTTCTTCTTCAATCTTTGAAAATACAAATAAAAAAATACAAATACAAAAGCATTAGATCATCTTCGTAGTCTGAATCAGTAATAGTTTCTACAGGATATTGTGCACTTCTTGCCTTTTTAGTATGAAGCCATTTTTATGTACTATGAATATCAATAGATCTAATGAAAGCAAAAATATATTTGAGAGAGAGAGAGAGAGAGAGAGAGAGAGAGAGAGAGAGAGAGAGAGAGAGAGAGAGAGAGAGTGAATATGCAAAATATAGGAAAAATAAAAAATAGATTCAATATCAAGAACTGAAAGAATTATCTAACACATGTGAGCATTAGGGTAGGTCGATTTTTCACTTTTAAAAATATCAAATTGTGCATCTATGCAAAAGTTGTGTGTTAGTATACTGAATATTGATACCAAAAATTACATCTTTTTTTTTTGCACCATTGTTTGAGGAAATAGCATTAAAGATCATCAACTAAAATGCATTAAAAATCCTTGTTTTCTAAAGGCTAAATTTTTGCGAAAATGAGGATTTTTAGTGCACAGCTCCCATGACTTTTAGAAACATTTTTCCCACACTTGGGATGCTGAAGCATTGAACCAACTACCTACATTGATTGTTCACTGCTGAGACACTGATTCCTTTGAAATCTCCATGATTCCTGAAATTTGCCAACACTATACTTGATATCCTCCCTCCACACACATGTATAATAACATGCGCTGGGCACGGTCTGAATGTGTGTATGGGAACGATGCTCCGGCTCAGTATTACAGTCGTTGTGTTGAATGATACAATACTATAATGAGGGATTTCTTCTAATGCTGGCTGTTCCACAGATTATAGTATTATAGGAAAGCTGGTTTTGTCCCTTTTCCAACTCGGCTGAAATATGATGACCAAAATCTGTCAACGGGGTCAAACAAAACAAACAGGAACGCCTTCTGATAATTATACACAAGATATATACATTTATTGTTTTTTTATATACAATGATTAATATTCTTGTATAATGTCAGAAGAGTGAGGTGATTTCTTTGTTAGTTGACTGGCGATCTACAGCTAATTGGATAACTTATTAACTTGGTTTGTTACCGAGTGGCAGGATGTCAGAGAGCAGTATGGACGGCGACAAGGGATCAGACATGTAGCGACATGTAGCAAGTCTTCTGGTTGCGGCGTGTCAGACTCCGGCGGACATCCTCCGCTTCTCTCTTGGTCTGTTTTCTTGTCTCTTATTTATGGGATCCAGACCTCCCCACCCTAACATATGTCTCTGATTGGCCAGCCACTCGATAACATTGCCTACGTGTCTAAATGGCCTTGTGTCAGCCTAGCTTGTATCTTTCCATTTGGGTTTTTCCAACTCCAACGAGTCAAGGCCAACCATTGTTTTACTTATGTAAGTTTTTGAAATTCCTATCATCTAAGTCAAATTCCATAATTTAAGAATTTCTTTGCCTATGTGAGAATTCTTTGTTTAGATAAATTTATATTTGTAATATAAATTAATATTATTAATATTATTATTACCATTATTATTATTATTATTATTATTATGTTTTTCTTTTTTACTGTAACTTTTAACAAACTACCATAATTAATAATTAGGGTAGTTTTAATTAATTAAATAATTAACAGATCGCCAATCAACCCATAACACTTTAATAGTTTACACATGTATAGCAGGACTAATACACTGTTCACTTCCTTATATTTGTACATTATTTAATGATAATAATAATAATAATATCTCTTCAGCTAGTATATTAGGTCTGAGACCTGTCAGCTTTCCTTATAAACATTCATCTAATTCCACAGAATATCTATACACTTTCCACAGATTATCTAACATTATGTTAAAGGAGTTTAGAGATGGGGCATTCACTATTGATGATGGTAGTTTATTCCATGTATTCACCACTCTGTTACTAAAATAATTTTGTCTTGCATTTGCTTTACAAATTTTTTTTAAGAGTTTTAATTTATGACCTCTAGTATTGATATTTTGAGCAATGTTTAGTAGAGCAAAGTTCATTGAATAAAATCCATTGGTATATTTGTAGACTTCAATCATATCTCCTGTTATACCTTGATAAACCAAACTTGGTAAGTCAATCTTCCTAAGTCTTCTTCATACGAAAGGTTTTAAATCATTTCATTACTTTGAACTCCCTCAATGTACTATAAAGGTACTATAAAGGTACTCTGTATACCCTTTTCATTACTTCTTACTTCTATTCTTCTTCTTCTGTTCTTCTAACGTCTGGACTTCATCTTGGTGACTTCATCTTGGTGGTCGGTCGCACTTAACTCATTTCTTCTTCTAGATCAGTCTTGTTACCAAGACATTCACCAACCACAAAACTGTGTTATTTTCTTAAGCTTTTATTTACTTAACTATACATTTCATGTAACTAAATATCTGACTAACATAGCGCGCGTATGCAGTGTGAGTTCCAGTTAAGGCAGGACATCTTCACTGCCTGACGTCCAACTGAAACTGAGAACCCAACCAGGTCCCACGTGACTTCACGTATTTCGCGTCTTTCTGTACTATTCCATGGAAAATCCCGCCTGTGATATGAAAAGGGCCATCCCTTTGAAAATCCGGAGGATTGACAATAATCTTATGCAACCCGCATAGATTATGTAACAGTACTTTTGATGAGTTATAGTGCACCTGAGCACTTTACAGAATAATGTTGTTATTATTTTATATACATATATTTACCAACCTCTCCATCATGGGCAGGATGTGACACAAGGTCAATTTCTTAAGCAGAGTTTAACAGGTTTGAATTCAGAGTTTTTCTTCCCTAGACTAGTTGCCTAACCAAGGTTGAACAGCCCAGTCTGCCCTACTATTTACCCATAGCTGGAGGGAGATTAGTTGATTCATACCTTCCCCAAGGGTACTAGCGCTATGTGAAATATGAACAACCTCGTTCGGGATTTGAACTCGTTTTGTACCTATTAGTGTTAGTATAGCATTTAATTCTAAGACGAATAGCAATAAATAAAGGAATTAAAACTTGGTTTAATTCTAACAATTTATTTAAGAACAAAACAATGACTAACAATATAGTACTCCCTGTGAATAGAGTTAAGTTTGAGAGACTTACCGGTATGATATTGGGGAGAATTTCCGGTCGACCTGCATCCTGGAACTGGTCCAGAATCTATCTGGTGATTTTTTGACATTTGCGCCAAAACTTCACATGATTGCTATATCCAATCACAGAAAGGCTCTCCCTCATTTAACCCTACACACAGGAATAAACATATTGTACTGACCCAACTGTAACATAGCGGTACATTCACAGTACCAAAACGGATATACGTTGTATAGCGGGTCTTGTCAACATGCCTCCAAATTCACAACACTAAAAAGGTGTTCGGCACGCAACAGTCATCTTGTCGATAAAAAGTACAACGCGAGAAAATATATCTCACAAGCTGCTTAGCTTTATTTCCAGGCTAGTCTCGTGGGCTGTGTCGAGAGGAGGAAAAGCAGAGAGAAAGAGAGAGAGGACACTGTTAAATTACTGTGATCCCACAACTGGACCAGAGGTCCGGTCCATACCCGTCCGACGCGGTATTTTTCTTTGTCGTTCCACGTCACCACGTGACTTCCGGTTCTGATCAACACCCGAAACTTCCGGTTAGCTTTCAATTCTCCATTCGGGGGGTCACACCCCGGTCAAACTCACAACAACCATTTTGTGCTCATCACTTTTTTTAAAACCTTTACTCCCGCTTATTTCTTCTTCCTCTCTTTTCTAATAGTAGTTCTCGCAAAACTCAGGATATTCCCCATCTTGCTACACCAACATGCCTATTTTCTATGATGATAACCATTACACTATGCGCCTCATTATTATTTTTAAATTTTCTAGTGAAATGTAAGTAATATAGGAGAAATGGAAATACTACCATGATTTATACAAATGTCTAAGTTTCTAAAAAGTTTGGAAGCAATTGGGCAAAAAGAAAGGTATAATGGTTTCAGGAAACTTATTTTTAACACCTGAATATACAGGGTGTGGTGATTCTACACTCTGTTATGCCTATTATAAGAATGAGTTAAGAGGTGTCTTCTTTTATGTCTTTTTATAATAGGTATGCAGATGTAGTAGTAAACAAAATCCATCTGTCAAATTATATAGTGGATTGGTTTCTTTGTTTAATGGCATACTAACCTTCTTGGGTTATTTAATGTCAAAGCCATCCTTATAGAAGAAAAGTAGTGGTACTGTTGAAATGAATGATAGCTGGTGTCTATCATTTCCTCAAACATGGTAGAAACATAAATATTGAAAAAAATCCCCACAAAGAGTGATAACAAATAGACCTTATAGTGTAAGCAAACTCAAAACAGAAACAATACAAAACAGGATAGATGAATTAGTATTATTTGTATTATTGGGACTATTGTCTTCATCTTCATTGTTATCTGTACAACGTTTTGGCCGATGTGCCCTCCAGCCTTCATCAGGTATTTCTTGTCAGACTTGGGAACCTTCTTGTCTTGTTGGACGCATGCCTAGTGAATAAAGGAGTTAGGTTATACATTTAAGTGACAGTTATCTCTAGACAGCAGGTTCAATCCTGGTCAGGGGCAGCGAGTAATAAATGCAATCATGCAGCAACCGTACAGCATTATACCACCACATAGAATAATAATCAACACAGCTTAACATATGTACCTCAGCTATGGTTAGTGGAATGAGAAACAGGATACCCCTGTGGACTGAATAAAGAGTTAGATTCAAAGTTCTGTGATGGCTCCTGATTACAACAAGAAGTTTCCCGATTACGACAAGAAGGTTCCCAAGTCCAACAAGAAATACCTGAAGAAGGCCAGAGGGTACATCAGCTGAAACGTTATACAGATAACAATGAAGATGAGGACAATAGTCCGAATAATACTCATCTAAAAAATTCAGAGAAATAGGATAGATGAATGTCCTACAGTAAAGGGTCTTTGTAGAGAGTCTTAAAGATACTAAATGGGGAATGTTGTTACTTGCAAAGCTATGGTGCGGCCACACTTGGAGTTTGCATCACCGGTCTGGAACCCCTATCTTGCTCAGAATATTAACCTCCTAGAAACTGTACAGAGACGTGCAACCAGGCGGATACCCTCCATCAGGCATCTACCATACTCTGAAGTCTCGCAGCCCTGGGAATGGATTCACTGAAACTTCGGCATCTGGCAACTGACCTGGTAAATGCTCATAAGGTCATTAATCATCTTAACAATAGCAACCTTGAGCACCTTTTTGATCTCCATCTTTCCAACACACGTGGGCATGCCTACAAAGTCAGAAAACAGCACTGCTCATGTGACTTTCGGAAACATTTTTTCACGCTCAGAATTGCGGAGACATGGAATAAACTGCCCGTGTCTGTTGTAGGCTGCCAAGCACTGAATCTTTCAAAGCCTCCATGCTTCCTGTGTCTGCCGACACTATACCTGATGCCACTCTCCACATACATATGCACACACATACATGCATATTACTACTGTAAACTGTTCAGGTTCCAGACACTAATACATTATTCTGTGTACTTGACATGAGACTTTGATGAGTTGTGGTGCACCTGAGCACTGTACACAATAAATTTCATTATTACTGTGTAGAAAAATCATCTTATAATAGGTATGCAGAAAGACACAACTGGTGTGTGGAGCCTCTGTGAAACCATAGGGTGTAGAAAGGCCCATGTAACTTGTACACAGGACGCCTGTGGCTGTGGTGCCAAGCCTCTCAGTTCTAATAGACAGAAACACAACTTGTGTATTAGCTCTGATGGTTGGAGTGTCTAAGAGAAAGAGTATTTAATTTTAGCGGTACTGCTTTTTAATAATACTGTTCGCAATGCCATCTAATGGGAAAGCATAACAAGTAAGGGAAAATAAGCTCAACAGTACTATTTAACCCATAGTTGGGGGATGAGGGGATTCATACTTTTCCAAAGTGAATAATATAATAGCATGACTGATTTCGAACTGGCTTTACTGTGATGTTACACTCCAGCATGGTAGTCATTATGCTATGACGACTTCCCTCTGTGGTTAGTGGAGGTTGTTATATGATGGTATTGGTTTTTTTACAGCATATAATCATGGGTCATTTAATGCATAATATATGAAATAAATCAATTCTTAATGGATATACAATTTTTATAGATAATATTTATATAATATATGTTATATATGAATATGATATATTTCTCAAATGATAAGAATTTTGCATTGACTCTTATTGCTTTTTCTCACTCCCCAATATCTCAAGTTCAATTCCTAGGTAAAGCAGTATGAGCATACACCAGCACAGTGAAAAAGAACTGTATCCTTATAAAATTAGTTATTTCATGTTGTTGTTAATTCAATAAGAATTTTTATTACATTCTAAAAACTTTAAATGAAAGACACGTTTTTATATTAAAGACACATTTTTAAAATAGTTTTGATTTAATCAGAAGAAAAATGCAGATATGTTTATTGAAATGAAAATAGTTTTTATTTACAATTTATTTCTTATGTTTATTTAAATAAAATAAAAGGATGTTGGAACCAAGTAACCAATAAATAACTAATTTTTTTTTAATTAAAATCGAAAACCATTTTAGTATAAAAACATGCCTTTGGGTTGTAAATATACATGAACAAACTTTAAAAAAAATCTTACAGTGAAATTCTAATGAAAAAAAAATCGTCTGTTGTTTGTAAACAAACAACTGGGAGTTTATGGTGAAAAGCAAAATGTGTTCCTTTCAAAACAGCTTCCAGCTGGGGTGCTTATTGGTTACTTGGTCCGGAAGCTAAATGAGTTTATTATTTGTACTAATAGTTCTGAATATTCTGGGGCGTCCCCATAGCGTATTAGCTAATGCACTGAACTGCAACATTGTAGTAAACACGTTTGAACTCCAATCACGCTATTATGTTCACTTTCAGACTAATACCCTTGGGAAAGGTATGAACCCTCTCATACCCCCCAGCTATGGGTTAAATAGTACCACTACTTTTCATCTACAGGGATGGCTTTGGCATTAAATAACCCATGAAGGTTAATATGCCATTAAACAAAAAAAACAACAATTCAAACAAAAAAATATTGTTTCCTTTTGGTTTGGAATTTTTGTGATTCCGGGTTTCATGCTTTTGCACATTCATCAGGTAGATATATTCTTATATACATATAACAGCTCTATCACTGATATTGAGCACTCCACTAATAATACCACAAAAAATTGTTCCACCACTAACTCCCTAAGTGAGCTAGATGATATATATATATATATATAAATAAAGATAAACCTAATGAGTCAGATATACCTACTAAAAGTTTCGCTTAATGCTCTTCAGATCTTAGCCCTGAAGAGCACTAAGCAAAACTTTTAGTAGGTATATCTGACTCATTAGGTTTATCTTTATTATTTGCTCTACTTAGGTATTGAGCACTCTTTACTTCTTAGCTTTAGTACATCCTAGCGGTTTTTGTATGAATATATATTTTTCATATATATATACATATAAATTATTTTTTCTTTTGACCAAGTATTATAGTATCAGCCAATTATTTTCGGTTGGTACGAGTATCTTGGTCTTTTCTTATTTTCAAAATTTTTTTTCTCCCCAGGTAATGTTTGATAGTATATTTTTACAATCAAACTATTTGCCGGGTTTTTTCTTTACAATAGAACAGCAGACAGGCAATGTATGTATTTAACCAACCTTTCCCGTCACAGGTAAAATATGACACAAGATCAATTTTTAAGCAGAGTACAGCTAGTTTGAATTCAGAGTTTACCTTCTCCTAGACCAGTTGTTGTGCCAAGTATAAAGAGCCCAATGTGCCCAAGAGATGGATTCATGCCTTTTCCAAAAGTATTAACAAAGTGAAACACAAACAGTATTGTCCAGGATTTTAACTCAGTTAGCCAATTTCATTTCCTCCTACAATGTTAACCATTATGCTTAGTGAGCCTCCAATATAAGGATAAACCTGTCATTTTTTACATTACATAATTACAAGGAAATATAGGTACCACCAATTTTCCCTGTGAAATTCCCCCCCCCCTATATTCAACACAATGAAACTTGCATAAACGTTAATTTTATCTTGAACATTTTTTGGCCATTTGAAAGAAGAAACATAAATAAACTCATGATGATTTTTACGGAAATAATGAAAATTATAAACGAAATACAATGTTTACATTTTTGTGCCGTAAATCAATTAAAAATTTAACGTAGCCAAAAACAAGTTATGGCGAGAGGCTTTTTAAAAAATTCTATGAAAAATCAATTAATGGTTAGATTTTCATGAAAATTTCCATAATTACTTACCTTTGGATGCAAATATGTCTGAAATAGTTTTTACTGAAATATTTAAGGGGAAATATTTTTTTACGAGGTCCCCATTTTATTTTATAAAATATGAGAAAATGAAGCGACAAAAAACGATTTTTACTTCTTTTCTATAAAGATAAGAGTCCGAATAATTATGTCAGAAGATTTTTATAAGTTTCTAGTCGAGAGTTTTTTTTAGTAAAAGAACCATGAATACAGAATTCAGCTAAAAAATATCAATAAAGAAACTGACCATGTCATAAAAAAACGGACTGTTTTACTTATTTTTCAAGATAACGGTGGGTAAATTTTCCCCAATCGAGGAAATTTTGCGAGATTAAGAAAAAAAAAGTTCAAAAATATTTGTTTCTTCCTTCAATATGGCCTAAACTAATCATGTGACCTATTTTGGTGGTACCTAAGGAAATAGGATTACAAAGATTGTGTTGAACTGGTCTTCTAAACCAAAATGGTCTGCCTGCCTTGAAAATCAGCATTTAAAATATTGTTATCATATCATTATATATATAAACCTGATGGATATTCAAAGGATAGTATTCAGTAATAAATTTGAAGTAAATGTCAAAATTGATTTTTGGTGCTGGTTAATGAACACTTAAGTTTTCATATTACAAGGGAGGTAACTACGATAAATAGACAAAGGTTATTGCCCTTTATTCTATGAATTTTCTTAAAACTTGACATAGCCTTAATTCTTTAAGAAGCTTAAATGCTAAAATATTGAATATCAATAAAAATCAGTGGAAATAAAGAACCATTGAAGGCGTAGAAGAAAGTCAAATCAATATGAATTTCCAATATTCAATTATTTGAATTGGTATCTTTATGTAAGCTGCTGAAACACTGCATCTTTCAAAGCCTCCATGCTTCCTGTATTATACCTGATAGGAAGCACGTGGTGTAATGGTTAAAGTCATAGGAAATGGACTCGTCGCCCCCAGTTCAAATCCTGGACGTGGTAATTGCATTTCACTTAGCGCTAATACCCTTGGGAAAGGTATGAATTCTACTCTCCCTCCAGCTATGGGTAAATAGTAGGGCAGACTGGGCTCTTTAACTTTGGTTAGGCAACTGGTCTAGAAGAAGGAAAACTCTGAATTCAAACCTGTTAAACTCCGCTTAAGAAATTGACCTTGTGTCGTATCCTGCTCGTGCGGAGGGGTTGGTAAATATATATACCTGATACACACATATGCACACACATACATGTATATTATTACTGTAAACTGTCCATGTTCCTGATACTAATACATTATTCTGTGTACTAGACATGAGACTTTGATGAGTTGTGGTGCACCTGAGCACTGTACACAATAAATTTCATTATTTTAATCATTATTATTCAAATTGAAATTAGTATCTTTATCTAAAGTCGAAACTGTTTTCGCTGGTGAATTCTCTGTGGTAGAAATGGTAGGTTTGACTAATAGTAGGATAGACTAGGTTATTTAGTCTTGGTTAAGCAATCAGTCTAGGAAAAGGAAAACTCTATAATGAAATAGATCTATTTAAAAATTATTTGTATTTGGTGCTTTAAGATCCTGCAAAGAACCTGATGGATATTTAAAAGATAGGATTCAGTTGTAAATTTGAAGAAAATGTCAAAATTGATTTCTAGAACTAGTTAATAAACACTGATTTTTCACACAGCAAGGGAGGTAACTACAATAAGTTTAATTTAATAATTACCAGGAACTTACTGGTCAGCTTGAAAAGACACAAAATTGACTGTGTGTTACGTACACCTTTCTCGTTGGGTACATAACAAGAGTTCTTATATGATAGAGAGAGGAAGCGCATGGTGTAATGGTTAAAGTCATGGGAAATGGACTCGTCGCCCCCAGTTCAAATCCTGGACGTGGTAATTGCATTTCACTTAGCGCTAATACTCTTGGGAAAGGTATGAATCCGACTCTCCCTCCAGCTATGGGTAAATAGCAGGGCAGACTGGGTTCTTTAACCATGGCTAGGTAACCAGTCTAGGAGAAGGAAAACTCTGAATTCAAACCTGTTGAACTCCGCTTAAGAAATTGACCTTGTGTCGTATCCTGCTCGTGCGGAGGGTTGGTAAATATATATATGATAGAGAGAGTAGAATCATCATAGAGAGATAGACAGATACATAACTTACTTGGTTGTTTTCTTCCAGTCGCCATGTTGGATCTTTATTTCTTCTTCTCTTTCTATTCCGGTCATGATGTGATCACCTAATCTGGTTTCTCTTTACTTCTTTATATCTTTGTTGGTCTCCTAACTTGTTGCTTCTTTTTACTTGTCTGGCCGGTCTTCTAACTAAAGGCTTGCGTTTAAGTCATGTAATAACTAATCAACAAGACTTATGTCTTTGATCAAAGACTTTATTTGGCCTTTCTAACTCATCGTGGAGTGAGTCCAACCAAAGTAGGACACGTCTGTCCAACCCGGGGTCTGGCTAACAGACTAACTAACTAAATCTCACGTGACTTGTGATATTCTCGCCTCTGGGGTCAGTTGGGGCCAGTAACCATCACTGGTATTTTCCATTCCCTCAGAGCTCACGCTACAGGACTTGTCAAAAGTCCTACGCCACTATACAATTATGCAACATGTGTATGATGTGTACGTCAAATCATCCAGAAAAAAGTAAAATTGTCACCCACCCCCTTCAATTTGGTACAGGTGTGGGCTGTGTTAAAGTTAGATATTCCTCAAATTTGAGCTTTCAATTCCAAAAGTTGGTGGAGTTATGTCGATATTTAGCTCTCAAAATTTGGTGGGGTTCACGAAAAATGGCGACTTTTTGGAATCTATTCTTGTCTGTAAAATGAGTTCTAGAGCTTCCCTACCCCTAAAAATTGGTTTATAAAAGCATTTTTGCTCAAGGAATCCAAAAATGCTATCAAAAAAGTCTCAAAGTCAACCAATTTTTAAGTTATTGATGATTTCTGAGTTTTTCATAGGAAGATCAATATCCCGATGTGGCACTGAATCTAAGACAACATTTTTTTCTATTATTGTTTCACATATATTGAACATTATTTGAACCAAAAAGATAGTTTGGTGTTTGCCCAGAACATTTTGCATATTCAAAGCGTCCTTCAGTATAAAAATAAAGTGTTGAACCAGGAGAAGACTGTATTAGTTATTTGTTTGAGAAAAAAAAGCGAGTCATTCAGAGACAGAGAAGAGTCTTGCAGTGAAAAAAGTGAGTCTTACAGTGACAGAGAAAGAGTCCCCTGGATACATTTTGTATTTTCTCATATTACATAATGGATAGGCATAGCCTATCATTTTTAGCAAGTAGTGTTTTTTCCAGTTTACTGTTATTTCAGTGTAAGTTTAAATAACAGTAAACTGGAAAAATACAGTACCAGAGTCATAGAGCTTGATTGGCAAAGTGTTATCCCAGGTTCATCTGAAACAATTTAGAGAGACACGTGACCAGGGAACGCTGGGAAAGTAGAATTGGAAGTTAGTGGAGTTGAAGCTAGCAGCCCTTTTGGGCAAATGTGTTTTTCAATCTCTGCTACCTCCATGTACATGCGGGTTGACAATGTATTGAGGGAAAATGTATTTTGGGAGAATAATCATGGAAACAGCACCCCACAAGGAAGCAGCTGTACAGCCACCTGCCCCCTATCTCACAAACCATACAAGTGAGACAGACAAGGCATGCTGGAGGAGCAAGGATGAACTCATAAGCAACGTTCTCCTGTGGAAGCCAACACATGGACATGCTAATGTGGGCCACCCACCAGGGACATACATTAACCAACTCTGCGAGGATGCTGGATGCTATGCAGAGGACCTTCCTGGGACAATGAATGATAGAGAAGGTTGGCGAGAGATTGTCATGGATATCTGCGCTATATTTGGATTAGAGTATAGTAACTGACAATCTTCCTCATTCATGTTCATGTTATAGGGCAGAATGTGAAAGAATTCAAAAGACCAAAACTTTTTAAAAAATTATCTATGAAAACGGTGAATTGAATCTTGACAAAAAAGACTACAAAACAAATACATTTGCAATCAGTTGGTAATAAAAATTGAACTACTGTTTCTGTAATAAACCACACAGGCACAATGAACTTAATTGTTATTAAGAACACATTTTATGCTATTTTCGTGTTAAAACATTCAGTTGTATTGATTCGAACAAATTTGTATTTTCAGTGTAGATTTATGGTGAAATGAAAATGGCCAACCAAAACATAAGGTTTCCTCAAAGTGAAAGAAACAAGGGGAGGTTACTCTCATTTATGTAGCTAATGTTCAGATTACCGACACAATGAGGATCAGCTGAAAAAGTTCATAGGTTAACAAAGGTACACTCATGGAATATGACCAAATGAGATTTATTTTTAAACATAATATACCTTGAGGGCCACACACTCCTTCCACTGGTGTTTCAGTGCTTGGATCCCATTGATAAAAAAAAGTCAACAGCAGCAGATATGATGTCATCATTTGAAGTCTTCAGCCCATGCTCATAGATGGATGCAGCCAGTTGAAAAAAATAAATAGGTACAACCCTGGTTGAGTAAACCACTGAGGAAATTCAATTTTATAACAAACAGTTGAATTAACACAGATTTGTATCTCATAACCCTTAATATACACCAGAAAAAAAAAATGTTTTGCTACATTGATTTGGATATTGTCTTTTATCAAACATTGGCTTTTAAATTTTTGTGCTTTTGGTTTGTTTTGTTTTACGGCATATCAACCTCAGTGGGTCATTTAATGCCGATAAAGTTTTGAAATAAATCAATTCTTAATGGATAATACAATTTTGTTTATAAACGCATGTTTTTCTATTTAACCCATAGATGAGACCCTAACAGGTACTACCACTCCGGGTCAGAGTGGACCAGGGAGCAATGGTGATGAAGGGGTGCTCCACATTCCCAAACCTCCAAAACTGGAACCTCACCATCAGATAGAGTTTAACGTCATTCCCAGGACATGTAGACCCGCAGCCACCGCCTTCTAGCACCCATATGATAAAAAGGGGTTGGGGCTTGCCATAAGGGCAATAGGGTTGGGAAAATCATATAGGTGCTAGGGCTTGATGTGACCAGCCGATTGATCGGAGGGGGCCTCTCTGACCGCCCGTCGAGCCCAAGATAGGGCCAAAGTGGAGTATTGCATGTCATTTTTGTGCTTTTATGAAGATTCCTAATAGAGGCAGGTTGCTCAGCAAGACCTTTGTTAGACACTTACCACCTATCTATTTAAAACTGTATAAAGCTATGGTGTGGCCACACTTGGAATTTGCATCACCAGTCTGGAACCCCTATCTCGCTCAGAACATTAACCTCCTAGAAACTGGACAGAGACGTGCAACCAAACAAATACCCTCTATCAGACATATGCCATATTCTGAACGTCTTGCTGCCCTGGGAATGGATTCGTTGAAACTCCAGCATATGGCAGCTGACCTGGTAAACTCTCATAAGGTCATTAATCATCTTAACAACAGCAACCATGAGCACCTTTTTGATCTCCATGTTTCTAACACACATGTGCATGCCTACAAAGTCAGAAAACAGCATAGCTCACATGACTTTCGGAAACATTTTTTCATGCTCAGAGTTGCCGAGGCATGGAATAAACTGCCTGCATCTGTTGTAGGCTGCCGAAACACTGCATCTTTCAAAGCCTCCATGCTTTCTGTAATTCACCAACATTATACCTGATACTCCCATCCACACACATATACATGTATATCATTACTGCATGCTATTCATGTTCCTGACACTAGTACATTATTCTATGTACTATACATGAGACTTTGGTGAGTTGTGGTGCACCTGAGCACTGTACACAATAAATTTCGTTATTATTACATCAAGCAGATTGTTTTTATGTGGGATATGTCACATATTGTAAGTTAGATATGATTTATAAGTGAATGTTCAAAAGTGGAAAAAAGAAAAGGAAAAAGGAAACATTTGAATATTTGTAATGAATAGCTATTTTATTTCATACATTTGTTTACATATTGGGCATTTGTAAGCCAAATTAAATTGAATAACATACATACACATGCAATTACAGTGTAACCTTTTCAAATATTATAGTATAATAACAATAAATCATTGTAGGAATGGGATTGTAATTTGTTGATATTTTAACACTTTGAATTAGAAAATTTAGAGAGAGAGAGAGAGAGAGAAAAAAAAAAAGAAATTAAAATCAGATTCTGTAATGTATCTATTTCAAAAGTCAGACCAGAAAATAAAGAAAACTTTAGTGTGAGTGAGAAATGTTTTATAACACTACCGTGTTAAAAAAAAAAATAATAGAAAAATAAACGAAGTTTTCGATTAGATGGTTAAAGCAAGTCAACTACCGAGCCGGTCCGCCATTTATATCGCGCGCCTGCACGCTTTGATCACGGAATCATTAAAGAAGAAAAAATAAAATTAAACTCCTTTGTCATACATAGAATTAGGCTTGTATTTATTTACTATTGCTTGTTACTTTTCGATTCATAATAATAATAATAATACAGCAGAATTTGTTTATATCATTCCAGATATTTCTATAGCAGACTCTGTGGCCAGCTTGCCTCATCAAAAAACTGATTTTTTTTTTCATAAAATTATACATAACGATCTCTCTTAAGTTTTTACTCCTTATGTTTTGTTTCTTACACAGGCATTGTCTCATTTTACAAAAAAAAAAAAAAAACCCAAAAAAACGTATAGCCAAAAAGGTAGGCTTAAACACGCCAATTGAATCGATTAATTAAAGGTAAAGCTTTGTAGATTTTTATTTATTTTATTTTAGAAAGCAGATGTTACATTTAGCAAAAATCATACAAGATTCCATAAACAGTATCAGAGGAAAAGCTTTGTCGAAGGGAAATCATCATCATCATCAAAAAAAAAAAAAAGTTTATTGATACGCAAATATTTTCCCCGAACAATTTATTGATGAATTGTGCTGATTATTAAGAAAACAAAGGGAAATAACTCCGATATTAAAATGGTATTTTTGTGTTTTCATAGTAAGTAGTTTTTCGCATAAAAAAATATGTATTTCCGATGAGTAGAAAGAAACTACTGATTGGAAACACACTTTTTTTTTGGTTTGCTTGATGGTTGAATTTATATCATCTTATGAATAAATAAATATTTAATAAATGGTAAGTTATTTTTATGCATATATGGTCCCTCCCCCGTATCTCTACTTAATTGGAGTATCCGATACTCAGTATCGTCAGCTGTTTTATTTTCTCATCATACTCAGTCCCATGAAAATGACATTGTATACTGATAGTAAATCACGCCTTAAATTATTTCAAAATAAATTAATTACTGCTTGAGATTCATTTTTTACTTCATAGATATTCTAGACCACAATAACAAAAATAAAACAAAAAGGTACCGTACTTACATATTTAAACGAGTACCCGACTTAATTCTTGAATAATTTTCATTAGCAAAATAATGAGAAAAAAAAAAAAAAAAAACCTAAAGTATTTATATCACTGGGTGTATCGCAGATTTTTACAATTATATACAATAGGCACTACTTCGAGAAGCAAAGCTTTTAATTGAGTCAATGTCATTTTTTTTTTTTCAGATTGAGTCAAGATGACACATCTTCCATATATTTTTTCTCTCTCTTCTTTATGCAAAAAGTAATTTTAAAATAATGTCAGTTAATCAGAAGTAACTCCTCCCACGCAGGCATATATTGTGTGTTCCAGCCACACAGTCTGGACTTCTTCTTTATCCGACGGCAGGCCAAGGGTTATGTTTTTATAACTATGACGCATAACGAAGGCAATTCTAACTTCGCCTTCGGTAACCAAAGGTGTCACCCCCAACACAAATCCCAACTTATTCAATTTCCGAAAAGTGACAACATTGGGATCATCGTCAAATACATTATCCATAGGGTTGTTACCTTCGTATAGGGCATCCTCATCTCGACGGGCTAGCACAATTTTCTTTCCCGGTAGATTAAATTTTCCTGTTGAGTACAGATCTTCGCCTTGAACAGGGAGGAGCTCCACGTCCACATTGTAAACAGCATGATTTGACAGGGTGAAGACAACTTTAATCTCCCTCTGGGGAGTGAATTTATTATAGGAAGCGATGCGTAGCTCGGGAACGTGGTACATGGCTGTTGACTGAATTTTAAACTTAATTGAAGCCGAGTTGTAGTCAGGTTTTATTAGATTATGATCGCATTTTTTGCATCTGACCGATTTTCTCACTTGCAAGTGCTTGTGTCTAGGGTAGAGGTTGTTCACCGAAGTGGGTTGGAATTCCGGGGAAGCTATTCTCTGGTCAATTGTAGTGATCTTATTCAACTGAATCGGGTTTGTAAACACATCTTCAGGCAGATCGGGAAACTCTGTTACGGTTGGAGCAGGTTCAATTTCAACATTGCTTACGTTTTCATCTTCCTGAAGACCGGTATTCGAATTAGTGCCCATGGCTTTACGTTTAAGAGCGACAGAGGCCAATCCAAATTTATCGGTATAATAAATATGACCCCTCCTTTTTATAAACTTTTCTCGTTCCTTTTCTGAGTTCTCCTTTAGAGAAAGTTTTTTGTAATATTCCAAAAGCAAAGTTATTCTTTCTGAGTGTAGACTCTCCAAATCTTGCCAGCCTCCCGTAGCAGCAGATTTATCACTAATTCCGACATCTCGAGTGGTCCAACGACAAAAGCCACAGGCCAAATAGTACATTTTCTTTGGGGTGGTCTTTGTGGGGTCCTCGGGGTTGACTGTCATAGTGTTGGTGGCCCGAGTGGACAGCAGATGACCACAACTGGGACAATCGAAGCAGCTGCCACATCGGTTTTTTCTGATTTTCGCTTCAGTTGATGGGAGGTTTTCAAGACAACACGGACAGAAATGCGTATCCACTTCATGCAGAAGACAGTCACCGCATCGCAGCTTGAAACAATGTCGGCACAGGTAAAGCCAGCAAAGTGGGTGTTTCTTTCCACAATCACAAAGATAACGAACCTTTTCTATATCTCTGTACGTCGCCATAGTTAAAGAACGGACGATTTACAGTTATGGCTGGCTTGAAGTCTCGTCTCTTCGCTAGTCAAAACGAGATGTATGACGTCATAGCGAAGGGAGATAACTCAAAACGCTAAATGCATAGTATGCATTTTACAAGAATATTGTAGTGAGAAAAACAACAACAACAACAACAACAACAACAACAAACTAAACTAGTATAAGGTTACAATTGGGTCGACCGGTGAAGATAGAATTTTTTACACATTAATAATGGTATACTATACTAGACTAGCTCATTAGCCATTGCTTCATGTCCCTGATGAAGTTTGAAGTTATATTAAATATCAGCTCATAAAGTTGAATATGAATAATTTATAGAAGTACACTTTTCAAAAGGATCCAGGTCTTTATCAGATAAACCACAACTTTTTCTGTAAGTAGGTGCTATTTTCCCAGTTTTGCAAACAATATTGTATTTTAGACTCATATTCAAAGCATATAATGATAATGCATATTAAAACATAAAAATATGTATAAAACATAAAAATGTATATTCATCTACTATTGTTGATCTAAAGGAATTAATAGTTATTAATTCCTTTAAATAACCAGTCTTTATTTATACTATTTGAAAAATAAGACTAATCATAAAAGAGAATGACTTGGAAATAATGACTGAAATATAAGAAATAATAATCAGTGACAAGATCCTTTATGTAAAAGACTAAAATAAACAGGAATTTACAAAACAAATAAATTACTTAACTGAATTATAATACTTGTATGTAGACATCCAAAAGTTGCTTAAATTTTGTGAAAATTGTTTTCAATTGTAACAGTGCAGGAACCAATCAGCAAAGTAGAAAGAAGTAATATCGAATGGTGTAAGGTGATAATTAAAAAGACTGGAATTTCTTGAAATACTGCCAGACAGAAAGAAGAGGATGAAAACACTATATCTCCTTGTTTGGATGAAATAAAAAGTTTAATTCCAGTAATACTAGCAGGGCTGGATTTATAAGGGAGCAAAGGGGGAAATTGCCCTGGGCCCTCCTACCAGAGGGGCACCCAGACTTCCTTCATAAAACCTGTAATGATTATAAAATTAGTTTTATTATTGAAAAATAATGGTGATTCGCTGCAAGCTGGAAAGAATTATATAACTTTGTTGTATAAAACAAACTGAAAAATGTAGTAAAGGTTATTCTTACAATCAATATAATTGAGAAAAATCAAATCAAACATTTTCTTCAGAACCTAACTTATATATTTTTTTCTTTTAATAAATTAATTTTATACTTAAATCTTTTAAATTTCTAATGTACCTAATTCAATTTTTATGTTGAGGCAACTTGAAGGGCCCACTAACCAGAAGTACCCTCCCAGTCCCCCACCCTCCCAATCCCCCACCCTCCCAATGTCTAAATCCTGCTCTAATTATTAGAGAAGAAATAAATACCTAAATATAAAAATATGATCACAAAGTGCATTGTGTGCATGAGTGTGTTATACACCAGTATTCACTGCTGGTGAATGAAAGAATATAGAGAGAATGAAAATAAAAGCTTATGTCAACAAAATTATAAATGATGTATTTAGCAATGCCAAATTTACAGATCTGATCAATACTTAAAATAGAAAAATGTAACTGGTTGAATTACAAATTAACTAGCAGTACTTATCCATATTACATACTAGTAGCGGCTACCCAGCGTCACTTAGGTAGAGGGAAATTTTTTAAAAGTTAGTCCCGTAGATCCATTATTACTGAATCATGAGTTGAATCCTCGTGGGATGCCCCATTTAAATCCCTATGTAAAAAAATAGACCATGCATTGATCCTGCTACTCTGAAAAGAAATGTTAATGTCTACTATCTAAAATATCAAATGAAAAAAAAATCCTATACTGTTATCATTTAAATTCTATCTTTTAATTATCTTCACGAATATAAATCAAATCTCTATTATTTTTGCTCAAAAACCAAGCCCTGGTGATATTTAATGTGTATATATATTTACTTTGTCGTTAATTGGTATATTTTCAAAGTTTCCCCCGGATATACATATACACACAACTGTCCTTTATATATGTATAGAATAGATGAATTTTAACCCCTTATCTACCACTGCCATCTGCAATAGCCATTTCTACAGCACTTAGTGAAGTTGGCTGCCCTTAGACTCTTACAATGTCCCAGAAGTAAACAATTGATCATTCCAACCATTTTCTAAGAAGTAATGATCTTTAGCGTTTTTAGACGGTCTGGCATTTTGATCATCGGGCAGTTTGGGGTACTCTGGTAGATAAAGGGTTAAGATGGTCACTGACGTTCATAAGCCAGATCATATGACTTAGGATGAACAGTCTGGACCAAAACAAAGCCCTGTCAGCTGGGGCTATAGAATACACTGACTGTAACTCTGTAGAAGGGTAAAATCCCCCACCCACTAATAGGGCCACCTGTTGGCTGTGGGTGGCAACCCGTGATGCTTAAGGATGGAATCCTGGTGGCTGAACAGTCCATGACATACAACACTCTGGCACTTATTGAGGCTACACGGGAGGTCAGAGAGGCCATCTCCAATTAATTGGCTGGTCATATCAAGCACTAGCACCTATATGATTGTCCCAACCTTATTGCCCTATTGGCAAACTCCCAAACCTTTTTTATATATATAAATAGATATTATAAAAAAAGAAAAGATACTGCTCATCACCTACAACATGAATAGTTATTCAGGTTTGGTTTTGTTTCTTTGTTTAATGACATATCACTCTTCATGGGTTATTTGATGCCAAAGCCATCCTTATAGAAGAACAGTAGTGGTACTATTTAACCCATAGCTGGGGGATAAGGTGATGGTCATACCTTTCCAAACGTTATTAGTCCAAAAGTGAACTTGATAACGTGACTGGAGTTTGAACTCACTCACTATGATTTTGCATTCATACTAATAACACGGGCTCTTCGGGGTCTGCGTTTGTTAATGTAAATTAACAGCGTTGATCCCAGGGGGCTATCCCACCAGGCAACACCAGCCCCCTTGATTTAAAGATGGTTAATGGCATGTTTAATGGCATGTGAGTTTATTGCCCAGTGCCTGAGGCACCCTCCTTGAGGGGGAATCCCGATGAGATCAACACATTTTTTGCACCTGCCATCCATGAGCTTCAGTTCATGAGTGGTCCCGCATTAATAGGGCCTTGTGCCTAACCCGTACACGTGAGGTATGTGCTAAATACCGCATTTACTATGATGTTGCAGTCCAGCATGTTAGCCACTACACTATAGAAACTCCCCACCCCCACACAGTAGTGATTTAGACACATTCAAAGAATTCTTTGAATAATTAAACTCCCTGTTGTTGTTCACTACTACTACTACTACTACTACTACTACTACTACTACTAAACTAGGTCAATTCTGGAAGATATAACAACATTTAAATGCTCTCTCTCTCTCTCTCTCTCTCTCTCTCTCTCTCTCTCTCTCTCTCTCTCTCTCTCTCTTCTGCTTGCTAAAATAAAATAATTTTTTTTTTAAATTGAAATAGATCACTAAGTAGGCCTGAGCCTATTCTAGTAGTAACCAGATTTGAATTCAGAGATTTCCTTCTAGACTGGTTGTCTAACCAAGGTTAAAGGTTTCCAGTCTGCCCTACTATTTACCCATAGCTGGAGGGAGAATAGTTGGATTCATACTTTTCCCAAGGGTATTAGCGCTATGTGAACTGTGGCTTTATCCAGGAATTGAACTCGGATTGACCGTGCTTCCCCACCTCTTGTTTTGCTTCTTGTAATTTGTTTTTGTTTTTTATTTATATATCCACGGTTATCTTTCCTTCCAGCAGCCAGAACAAGACACTTTTGTGTTTTAATAAGTATAAGTGTAAATTCTAGGTAGAAAAGTAGGTAATCTGAACATTAGCTACATAAATGAGAGTAACCTCCCCTAGTTTATTTCACTTTGAGGAAGCCGTGTGTTTTGGTCGGCCATTTTCATTTCCTCATAAATCTATACTGAAAATACGAATTTCTTGAATTCAATAAAATTAAGTTCTTTGAACTGAAGCTTTAAAATCAGTGACTGCTTACAGATTATTGAAATTATAGTTTATTCAATGTCATGTCTCCTCAAGCAATCAGCTACTCTTAAAACAGATAGAATTCTATTAGAATAGCATATATATATATATATATATATATATATATATATGTTGAAAGGAAAAATAAATAACGGAAAAAAATGTTGAATGGATAAAATAGATTTGCTAACATGTGTTTTGGCCAGGAGTTTGTTCATGTACACATGTATTCTATTTATTATTATTTTAAATATAGAATAAGATAATAATAATAGAAAATTATGAAATCTTTAAGCATACAAAGAATAACAGCCTTCATCAGAGTAAAATGTTTGGTATTTAAAGTTAAAGAGGTCATTTATTTATTTTTCCTTTCAACATGCCGGCGGATTCATTTCCATTTTCAACTTAATATATATATATATATATATATATATCAATAAAGGAAGGAAGAACTCAACACCGTAATTCCATAATAAATTTATTTCGACCAAAATTGGAGCCTATATAAATCTAAGTTGATTTAAACCGGCTCCGCAAATTTTCGTCTCATCAGATGGGTCTCAATTCACTTATGGACAAGCACATCACAAAAAAAAAACCCAAAAATTTTTCGTCTTATCAGATGGGTCTCAATTCACTTATGGACAAGCACATCACAAAAAAAAACCCCAAAAAGCTGAATATTAAAAAAATATATATAAATTCAAACAAAAACAAAAAATAAAAAATATATAAAAAATAAGTATATATATATATATATATATATATCTTATTATAATGGAGATTGTGTGTTTTTCTGTCTGTAACCGAAACTATATTCCTACTCAAGTCACAATTCTCTTAGTTATTGACATCACATTCTCCATGATTTTATTTATATCTAAACCTCAATTATTAATAAAATTGTCATACATTATTAATACTGTTAACTATGTCTACATATTAACAACATGCAATTATATTTATATATACAACAAAATAGCGGTTTACAGTGTGAACGTGAAGGCTAATTTGCATATTAATATTAAAAAATCGAATTTAATAAATATGTGCTTAGTATTATTGATTTCTAACTGTTTGGTTTTATTTTAATGCATATAAGCAAAAATCTCTTCAATGAATCTTAAATGAAATCCATTAACAAGATAAGATAACTGTCATTTTATTCTTTACTTCCTCTTTTAACTAAATACTTAGAAAAAATAACAATGAAAGACGAGAGTGATGGAAGAGTAAGTTTCAGTTGTTCCATTTTTTATTATACTCATTCTGTTTCAAATCTTTTATTATACCCCCTCTGTTTCAAATCTTTTTATTTGTACTCTTATTTAGTTTCATTAGCCTTTCTAATTTAATACAATATTTTATTACATTAAAACTTAAATACTTGTACCCGGAGGGTGCATATATTTGCTAGTGTAATTAAAAATAAATGTTACGAAAAAATGTTTCTTTTAGTTTCTTATTGCATGACGATTAAATTTTAATAAGCTCTATAAATCTCCTTTTTTTTTTTTAATGAAAATAGCATATATATTTATGAATAAAATATAAAAATTCAGCAAAGGGAAATTACTCTTAAAATTATTGGTATTAATAGTCTCCCTTGACAAATGTTTGCCTCCAAAATCAGATTATACTGAATATGGAGAAATCTTGGTCTTTAGATGTGAGGGGTGAGAGTTGAACCTTTCCCGTACTATTTGAGCTGGCTAGTTAAGTGTTGCTTTACTCTTAAGGCGATGCTGAGAAGAAGTCTTAAAGTGGTTGGAATGCTTTGTTTGTCTCGTACAGATTATGTATAAGAACTGAACCTGTTGTTCTTATTCTAGGCACTACCAATTGTTCACTCATTTTCATTTTAAAAACTAATTAAGGTTAATTAAATTGATTATCTAAGGTCAAATTTTTGTTTAAGTCAAAAAGTAGTAACATAATGAGCATCAGTAAAAAAGGAAAATAATATTACATATGTAATTTATTTTTAATACATTTTAAACAATTAAATTCTACTAAAAAATGGCAAAGTGAAGATTTATGATGCACTCAAAACAAAGCCATTTATAACTGTAAAACATTTAAAAAATTTCTTCTTAGAAATCAATAACAAAAAACATTAAATACAATACACTATGTACAGAAAAATTATTAAATTGTTGAGATTTATCTAAATATAATTTTTTATGTTCCAAACATGCAGTGCATAAAACTTGTTTACCTTGGGAAACCTTACCTTGAGAAGGGAAACCTTTTTTAAACAAGTGAGATGCCCTGATCTATGGGAGGTCGTAAGTGAAAATTTACTAACCCAGATTGATAAATAAAAAATTACCAAAAATCAGGGAATTATCTGATTTTAATATTATTTTCAGTGTTGACTTATTAATCAATGAATTCTTTCTTTTAAATTACTGAATCGTTTCAATGAACTGATTCAATGGAAATAAATCAAAATTCTTTAAAATAAATCTTATCATTTGCGCCAACCATACATGCTTTCAAGGAAACAATTGATATACCTAATTAATAGATAAAATTCATCTAAAATATGAAACGGCTAATTTAAGTTTCAAATTTCATATTTTTAGATTCTAAAAAAAATAATAATTTAATAACTAGTTGACTTTATTTTTGTTATCTAATATTTTCGGAGAAAACTTAATTGAAAAGTTAGGCCCCTGCCCTTTTAAACAGGACAAATATTGATGTATAATTTTTTCACTTATAATATAAAAGTCAATTATATACTTAAACAACAGAGTAAAAAAATATCCTCCAATTTTTTTTCAATTTTTTTTTTTACATTTAATTTAATTTAGTACTTATTTTCTACTAGAGTCACTCCCTTAATTTTTTTTCCTTCTATTTACAGCTTTGGTCTTTTGTCTTTATACTGTAATTAGTTACAAAAGTATATAACCCCATAGGTATGCTCAAAAGCACACTTTTCACATGTGCACAAATTGTTAAAAAATATCTTAAAATGTCAATAAAAAATGGAAAAATAACTTTTTAATGTTTTCTTTTAGGCTTAATATAAACAACAATTCCAAATTTATGTGTTAAAAAAAAAAAAATAAATTTCTGTTATATATAATGTAAATTTTTGCATTTTAAATAAATTTGCAATAAATTCTTAATCTTTGTTGACATAGTTATCATATCTTGACGCGAAATATTAGCCAACGTAATTTTCTATGGAGAATCATACATGTAAAACTTTTTTAAATATATTTCTAATACAGTATATAAATATACTAATTTTAAATTTTATTGTTGATTTCAAAAATAATTAATTTTTTCAAACAAACACTGTTTGAGCTCTACAGAATATAATTATACAGGTGTCACAGATTTGAACTTATTTACAGCAGCAGCAGCAGCAGCAGCAGCAGCAACAACAACAACAGTTCTCAAAAAAAAAAAAATGAATAGAATATTATGTCTCCTACATACTTCCATTAATAAAAATGACAATTTTTTTATTCAAACATTATTTTTTATAAAGACTGTACTATATTGTGTCATTATTTTTTAGCTAAATATTTTTAATACAATATTTTCTTTAATTAAATCAACATAATTTTGCTATACAATAAACAAAAGTATTTATTTTACATTTTATAAATTTAAAAAAAATCCCTAAAAAAAAATAAAAAAGTTGACAATAGGAATTTTTAATATAAAATTCCTTAGAAAATATGCTAACGATTTAGAAAAAAGAAATATTTTTTCTTATTTACGAGACTTAGATGATTTTTAGAAGAATTTCCTTTATCAGCAGGTGCGTGAAAATGACCAACCCTACCCCGCCGATATTCTTCGTCCCAAAAATAGGGGGGGGGGTAAAGTTAGGTGACCTAAAAAAAATCAGAAAGTTTTGAAATAAAATAACTAATGCATTATAAAATTCATTCATTTGATCAATCAAAACTGAAAATTTCATTAAAATCGGATAATTCCTGATTTTTGGTAATTTTTTTTTTCAATCGGGTGAATGGGGAAGTTTATAGGGTCTAGCATTATTGTCGGCTGCTAGGAATTTTAAAAGCAAATTAAAGATAATTAAATCTATTATTTGAGGTCAAACTTTGTCTAAATCGATAAGTAGTAACATAATAACCATAATTAAAAAAAGAAAAATATCATTACATATGCAGTTTATTTTTAATAGATTTAAAAGTATTTGTTTTGGTCAATTTCGACGATATCAGCCACTCAGCCTCATTTTCGATGTTTTTAAGTGCTTGTTTACAATTTTACTGTAACATTCGCGTTTGCAAAAAAAAAAAAAAAAAATACCAAAAATCAGGTAATTATCCGATTTTAATGAAATTTTCAGTATTGATTTAACAATTAATGAATTTTATAATGCATCAGTTATTTTTATTTCAAAACTTTAATTTAGTATTTTTGCTATGAAAAATTAATATATAAAATTCATTTAAAATATGAAAATGCTGATGTTAAGTTTAAAATGTTATATTTTTAGATTCTAAAAATTAATATCTACTTAATGCAAACCTTATTTTTGTTGACGAAAGTAATAAGTTTTGAAGAAAAACTCGATTGAAAATGTACCCCTTCAGAAAAAAGATCGATGTATACTTTTTTCTTTTATAAAATAATAGCCAATTAAATAATTATCGAAATGAGTAAAAAAGAAATCTCCAAAAAATTAATTATTTATTATTTTTTTACATTTTATTTTTCGATTTTCGGTACTTATTTTCTCATAGAAGCGCAACCGTAAAAAAATTTTTTTTTGTCTTCTATTCATAAGTTCGGTCTTTTATCTCATTATTTATACTGTAATTACTATCAGTCAAGGACCAACTCGAAACAATTTTACGCCCCCAGCATAAGGGGGGGGGGGTCAAAATTAAGTGACCTGAAGAAAATGAGAAAGTTTTGAAATAAAATAAATAATGCATTATAAAGATCATTCATTGACACATAAACACTGAAAATTTCATGAAAATCCGATAATTCCCTGATTTTTGGTAAATTATTTTCTGTAGGGGGGGGGGGCTAAAGTCATTTGGTCAAAAATGACTTCATTTCATTTCATATTGATTCATTCCATCCACTAACATCTATCCAGCCAGTAGAGTATGGTTAAAATTTACGCACTTGAATTCACAGCCTACCGTTTTAGAAACATTTTGTAATTTTCCCGTCCTTGTCGCATTTATCTAAATCGATTGGACGTCCCTATCAGTAACCAAGGATAAAGCTCAAACAAGGAACTTTGGTTATGAACTTTCAGAGTTACTCGTTTCGATCGTATAACCATTGATCTAAACACTGAAGAAGCACGTGGGTGTCACAGTTGTTCTTACTACGATCTACAAAACCTTTTCCTTTGCCGGAGCCACTCCGTTGTTTATTTATCTCGTTGGTTTAAAGTTAAGTCGTTTTTTTTCCCGTCAGCCATGATATTCGATACTCGATGAAGATTACTTGGCTTTATTCCTTTGCTTTTCAGCATTTTAGACAATTATAATATTATGTCCTCTTGAGACAGACACAGAGAGAGAAAGACAGAAAGAAAAAAGTGCCCCTTTTGGGGGGGAAACTAAAAGAGGACCTTAAAATACTACAAATATCGTATGTATTTCATTTTTCATCGTATTTTATTCTATATAACGTTTTTTTTTTTTATTTTGATCGTGTGTTCTGTTAATTTTACTGTTTTAAAAACCATATGTTGTTGTTTTTTCTTTAAACTTTAATCAAAACTCCGGATATAAACAAAAAAAGGAGCAGTTGAATTTTGTTATTTACCGCATCTCATATCGAGAATTTAAGCTTGTAATAAGTTTTGTTTTATTATTTTAATCAAACGTTATCTTTCAAAGTCATTGAAAACGGAAACATAGCAAACAATAAATAAATGAATGAAAATAAAAATTAGCCTTGAAAAGATACCAGAAATTGGTATTTTATCTTATTTATGATAAATAAGATAAATTATTTATCTTATTTATTTATTTATTTATTTATTTAAAATAAATAGAAATTAATGTTTTTTAAATTTTATTTTAGATAAATAAATAAATTTTATTTTAGATAAATAAATTTTATTTTTGAACACCCAGAAATTATATCTAATAATGATAATAGTTTGTTTCGCAATGTTAGCATGTGAAAGAGAAAAAATATTATTATCTAAATTTATTTAATATTTCGTTTAAGAGTTTATTTAGCTTATGTAATAGTCGACTATCCAGAATAGCTCGCTCTTAAGAAATGCACAAAAAATTATATAACAATGTAATTGTAATACATATATCATACATTCACCATCCAAACAGGAGTAAATTCCAGTCATTATCTTAATTTGTTTTTTTTTACTGAACAACATTTACAATATTGAAAAATAAAAAATACGTCAACTCGCCCATCGGCTAGTCTCACAACCACTAGGTACCACCAATTTTCCCTGTGAAATTTACCCCCCTATATTTAACAAAATGAAACTTGCATAAAGGTTAATATTATTTTGAAAATGTTTTATTCATTCGAAAGAAAAAACATTAAAGAAACTCCTGATGATTTAAAAAAAAATTCAGCTTACGGAACTAATAAAAAATATAAACGAAAAACAATGTTTACATTTTTGCATCTTTGAATCAATTGAAATTTAACGTAGCCAAAAACAAGTTATGACGAGAGGCTTTTTTAAAAAATTCTATAAAAAATTAATTAATGGTCCGATTTTCACGAAAATTTCCATAATTACTTACATTTTAATGAAAATATGTCTGAAATAGTTTTTTTTCTAAAATATATTAGGGGAATTTCTTTTTACGAGGTCTACCCCCTCCCTATTTTATTTTATGAAATATGAAAAAATGAACCGACAAAAAACGATTTTTACTTTTTTTCTATAACGATAAGGGTCTGAATAATTATATCAGAAGATTTTTATAAGTTTCAATGCGAGAGCTTTTTAGTAAAAGAAAAATGATTACAGAATTCTGCTAAAAAATATCAATAAAGAAACTGGCCGTGTCATAAAAAACGGACTGTTTTACTTATTTTTCAATATAACGGTGAGTAATTTTTCCCCAATCGGATAATTTGATCTTTGAATCAACTGTTTTTCTTTGTAACAAATCTTTATGTTCGTTATTTCTTTTTTGCGAGATTTAAAAAAAAGGTTAAAAATCTTTACGTTTCTTCCTTCAATATGGCATAAACTGATCACGTGACCTATTTTGGTGGTACCTACCAACCACCGAGGTGGTGACTTTACGGTAGATTGTCGATATATAATTTTTGGAATTAACACTGTTCTGTTCAGTGTAAATATTATTTACACTGAACAGAACAGTGTTATTTTTTTTTAATTCTATATTTTATTTACTAAATAAAATATAAAACTTAAAAAAAAAAAAACTTAAAAAAATGAAGGAAACTATCTGGATGGTGATTGTGACTATTACATTTATACTTTTATTTTGATATAATTACAACAGTGGGATATTTTGGACAAGTAACATATTTTGTTCAAATATCGTAGCAAAATGATTAAGTTCTTTCGCAAAAAATATTCCCTAAGAGGAGAAGAATTAAAATCCGGAAAAGGAGTGGTTGAAATATGATACTGTGACCCATGTTTCAATGGCGTGTGCAACATTTGCAAATAATAACTCGTATGCATGCATGTCAGAAAGTCAGAGATCGTTTCAACATTGTATTTATAATGAAAATAGGACCCACCAGCACGCGTTCAAAATCATAGAAAAAACAAATAAAATAAAACATCTGAGAAATTGCCCTTGTAGAATTTAGAGGGAATGTTTCTGAATTCTTAGCAACAAAAATCAGTCGCAAAAGTTTTTTTTTTTTTTTTTTTTTGTATAGACGGCACGGGACCTATTTAGTTCAGTGGCAGTGCTATATTATATTATTTGGGTAAAACTTGCTAATCATACTCAAAATCCCATGATATTACAGGGTGACCCAGAAAAAACAGAACCCAAATTATTTATTTATTTTCCCATTCAACTAACCATAAACTCCAACCCTAACCCTAAACCTCCCTAGTTAAAATTAAGTTTTATTACAAAATTTGTGGGTTCTGTTTTTTCTGGGTCATGGGATTTTGAGTATGATTTGCAAGTTTCACCAACATTGAATTGTTGTTTAAAAAGAAAATTAGAAAACAAACTAGTATTAGTTGGTGGTCTTCTACCGAAATCTGAGTGACTGCAAGTCTCATCAGGTCTTTAGGACTCTTCTGAGTATCTTAGCTGATTTTAACAATGCTGTGATGTGTATGGTCTCTATTCTTATTCTGATTTCCAATGTCTCCAGTCTCTCTTCCAAGCACACCAACTACAATTCCTATCACAAGTCACCTTCATTTTCCACAACTTTTTCAGCTCTCTGGCAAGATCCAAGTATTTGACCATCTTTTCACTTTCTTTCATTTTCACTCTGGTGGAAAAGTAAAATCGACTTGTTGAAAAGTTCTTTTTTTCTTCTTGTGTATTAACACTAGTTCTGGTCTTCTCATCTGGATTCGATATCTCATTTTCTAGGATGGATTCTGGTTTATGCATCATCATATCATTTAGTTGGATGGTTAAATATTAATCTCTTGTACAATTCCCAAATGATCATCTTTCCTACCCAGTCATACCTCTCGTCTTTTGTGAGTTTGCTGTATTCACTTATGTGATCAACCATCTCATCTCTGTCTCCATATTATTATTTTCACTCCTTTTGAGTTTTTCACATCTGCATTAGCTGATGGTATTTCACTAGAGGTGGAGTGACAACAAGTCTCCTCATGTCTCCAGGACTCTTCTGAGTATTCTATCAGATTGCAGCAATGCAGTAGTCTGGATGGTCTCAATTCTTCCTCTGATTTCCAGATCCTCCAGTCTTTTTTCCAGGTTTATTGGGACCATTCCAAGTGCACCAACTACAATTGGTATCACTTTCACTCTCATATTCCACAGCTTTTTCAATTCTCTGGCAAGGTCCAGGTATTTATCCATCTTTTCATTTTCTTTCATCTTCACCCTGTGATCTGCTGGGACCGCAAAGTCCATCAGTTGACACATTCTCTTTTTTTTTTTTGTTAATCAACACTAGGTCTGGTCTCCTGGCTGAGATAGGGTGACCCGTCTTTATCTCAAAGTCCCAGAGAATTTAATGTGTTTCATTCTCAAGAACAGATTCTGGTTTATGCATATACCATTTTGTTGTATGGTCAAAATTTAATTTAATTTATTATTATTATTATTATTATTATTATTATTTATTATGTTGTATTTAGTTTTCAGCTTTACCTTGGCTTTCTTATAATTCCTCACCTGATCTTTTACCTGAGATCTAGGGTAAAAAGATTATTATTATCATATACTTGATAGTGAAAAACATCTGGAAAATTTTAAAAAAAAAAAATATTTCCATTTATTAACAAAATATATTATTATTGTTATTATTCTATTTGAACACTTCTGAGATTTTTTAAAGTAATTTACATGTATAGAAAAAGCATTAAGAAATAATTTGATTACTTCTTTTGTCAATCCCTTTTGAATTGGTGACAAAGCCTTTATGCACAAAACAATTTTCTGGATTTTTGACATTTTTCTTTTTCTAGATTTGACTCATGAGAAAATCTATAAGTGTTAGCTTGCTTTTATCAGCTAGTGGAATGTATAGAATGATATTAAACAATCATATTTTTCCATTTTGTTTTACTGAGTTCACAGATAAATAAATGCCCCCTGCCACCCAAAGTAAATAAATTTATTTTTACTATTAAGCAAAAATTATTTTTTGTTTCAAAACTGGCAACTGACCTGGTAAATGCTCATAAGGTCATTAATCATCTTAACAACAGCAACCTTGAGCACCTTTTTGATCTCCATCTCTCCAATACATGCGGGCATGCCTACAAAGTCAGAAAACAGCACTGTTCACGTGGCTTTCGGAAACATTTTTTCACGCTCGTAATTGCGGAGACATGGAATAAACTGCCTGCATCTGTTGTAGGCTGCCGGAGCACTGAATCTTTCAAAGCCTCCATGTTTCCTGTAGTCCGCCAACACTATACCTGATGCCACTCTCCACATACACATGCACACACATACATACATGCATATTACTACTGTGAACTGTTCATGTTCCTGACACAACATTATTCTGTGTACTTGACATGAGACTTTGATGAGTTGTGGTGCACCTGAGCACTGTACACAATAAATTACATTACATTAAAATAGAATTAATCATTAAATTAATTTTCTTTAAGTCAAATTTTTATGTTGGCTATTTTAATTTTTGAAAATTTTTAATGTTTCTATTGACAAATTCATTTGGTGGAATCTAAGTTATTTGTAAACATTATTTAAAAACAACATAAATACAAAAAGTATTTAAAAAAATTATTTTAAATTTAATAATAATAATAATGATAATGATAATAATATAGAGGCAGAGAGGAAATGGTTGATCACATAAGTGAATATAGCAAACTGGCACACAAAGTTGAGGTATGACTGGGTAGGAAAGATCTTGCAATTAAAATTTCAAAGAAGAGATTTGAATTATTACAACTAGCAAGAATATGTGCTCTCTGCCAAGTGTAAGTATTTAAGTTTTGTAATGAAATTTATTAGAAAAACTAAAGAAATTAAATAAGAACACATATAAAAAGATTACACCTATTTTAATTATATTTTAATTGGTTTCTATATAGAAATCTTTCATTGGATTGATTTTTATACATTGGAGAATAAAACCATAATATTAGAGATCAGTAACACCAAGTAATTATTTATTAAAACCGGTTTTGTTAAAACCAGTATGCAAATTAACCAAACCATATATTACAGGGCCGGTTTAGCTCAGTCAGTAGAGCATTTGGCTAGGAATCACAAGGTTCCTGGTTCGATACCGGCTCTCGCCTACTCCGCATATGAGTAGTACAGGGGTCTGTGTGGTAAAGTGAGGAGCTGATGGTAGGTTTGGCGCCCCATCTCAGACGCTAAAATAATTTCCTTGTGCTAGTGAAATGGGGATAGACTCCCTCGCTGTCTGGCTGCCCAATGACTTTACTTTTACTTTACTTACTTATATATTATGTAAACCTTTATTTCTTAGTGATATATAAGACATGGCAGGACTTTAAAAGCACTAATAACAGGGGCTGTTTTGAGGGAGATCCAACTCAGATTTTCATAGACATCATTAATAAATAAGATTTTTTCCATGTCTTAATGATTTTGAATATAAATTTAATACTCATTGATAAACTTATGCAATTCCTGAGGGTATTGTGATGTAAGCAGTGACATAGTTTTAGTTACAGACAGACAAACACTGAATCTCCATTATAATAAAGATATGTTTAAAAAATGTGTGGAGGTACCTAATATCAATGAACAGTGACCTTTTTTGAATATATTTTCTCTGTAGATTTGTCATCCTAAAAGCAAACAGATGTATAAAATTAACAAATGAATCCTGCTCTGATTTGAATGTAACATTTCTACTTCTCCGGCAATCTGCTGCTTGAAAAGCACAGGGAATTTAACTTGAAAATACTAGGTAAAGCAGAGTGCGCAGATACTACACTAATTCAAAGCAGAAGTCTGGGGAATGACATTCTATTTCTAGTCAGAGTACATAGCTGTAAGGATCCTGTGCAGAAGTGCCAATCTAGACTTAATAATCCTGTCATTCTTTATGGGTATTTAAGCTAGTTTTGTTATCTGTGATTAAATGGTATATATATATATATATATATATATATATTTGAAGGATATGTACTTAATTGAAGTCATACCT
Organism: Doryteuthis pealeii; assembly: GCA_023376005.1. Lineage (NCBI taxonomy): Eukaryota > Metazoa > Mollusca > Cephalopoda > Myopsida > Loliginidae > Doryteuthis > Doryteuthis pealeii. Next base: position 54,085,672 of record CM042150.1, read on the forward strand.
AATTTTGAAAATTAATTAGTTAATAATTAATGAATTTAGGCGGGCATATATGTTCAAATGTAAGGCTAAACAAATCAAGAAAATGTCAATCCCTGAATGTACATTTCGACCTATTAGGTCTCATCAGCAAGGTTATAAGACGAGACCTAATAGGTCGAAATGTACATTCAGGGATTGACATTTTTTCGATTTGTTTAGCCTTACATTTGAACATATATGCCCGCCTAAATTCATTAATTGTTAACTAATTAATTTTCAAAATTAGGTATGACTTCAATTAAGCACATATCCTCCAAAAATTGTCGGCTTAAAGCCATATAAAAAATAAACACATTTGTTTGTTTACTTAACCTCATATATATATATATATATATATATATATATATATATATATATAAATATAAGGTATCCAAATGACTGGTTGTAAGGGATGATTCTATGTGAGATCTTCAAAAATCTCACTGTATAACCATACTGTATGCTCTTGTAGATGCAAACATAAATTCATACAAAGATTTTTATAAATTCTTAAAGAGAGCTCAATGTATAATAATCAATAAATTAGATTAAATACAGAGCAATATTTAACTTTCAAAGAAAGAAAAACTCAACAAACCGTCACCCCGTTATATTTTATTTATTTCAAAAATTTTATTTCTTTCAAAAATTTTATTTCTTTCAAAAATAGGCATTTTAGAATGTTGGTGCTATTATCAACGTTTATTTTGTTTAGTTTTTAATAATAGTAAAAAACTTAGTAAAAGTAAAAGAAATAACTTCTTTAGATGTGTCAACCTTCTCATTATCACAATATTCATTATGTATAATAACTTGTTTTTGTTAGTAGTTATACAAGTGGGGTATGATTGCATAAATGTGTCCTGGCCTCTTGCTCTAAAAAACGCTAAGTGGTGCCTGCTGAAAATCCAACCTGAGCTACTATTGAACTCCCTAGCTGTTTGAAGGCGTTTTTTCACGAAAAGTTAATGCGATATGAAAGTGATATTTTACCTCCCATAAAGTATTTTCTCGACAAGTAAATGTAAATTTTGATTTTTTTATTTGTATTTGTTTAATAATCTATTGATTGTTTTTACTTTCGAAACTCCATTGTATTTATTTAAAAACTTGTGACAGTTGTTTTGAATTAAAATAAAATGAAAATACTGAAAAAAAAGATATTTTAAAGGGGAAAGGGGTTAAAATATTTACATTTACTTGTCGATAAAAAAAACCTGGGTTGTGGCTTACTTTTAATGCCTTCAAACTACTAAAACAAGTTATTTGTCAATAAAAAACGCCTTCAAACTGCTAAAAAAATATTTTAAAGAGGTGGGGGCAGATAAAATATTTACATTTACTTGTTGAGAAAAAACAGGGGTAAAATATCGCCTTCATATTGCACAAACTTTTCAGGAAAAATGTCTTTAAAGAGGGAGTCCAATAGTAGCATGGGTTGGACTTTTAGCAGGCATCGCATTTTCTTAAGGCAGGAGGCCAGGACGCATTTATGCAATACGCACCCAGAAGTTTAGTAAGATAGAATCAGGTGATAATCTGAATATAGCAAAGGTTAAAGAATAAACCATTCGATAATAACCCCGTGAAAGGTGTGGATCCATATCTTTGACATAACACTTGAAGAATAGGATAAGTGAATGATAACTTGACAAACAACTCTAACAATTGCGCAGGTAATAATAGCTTTCTAACACATGATGTATGAATGCCCAACACTTCAGTTAAAGATGTGAACCACAGATGATTTATATATATTTATATATATATATACACACACAAGGTGTGTTAAAAAAGTATTGAGATTTTTTGTACTTTTTGAGACACACCTTGTATTCTGAAAAAAGAATATATAGATATATACACACACAAGGTGTGTTAAAAAAGTATTGAGATTTTTTGTACTTTTTGAGACACACTTTATTCTGAAAAAAGAGAAAAAGAAATAACGTTCCATTCACTCTTCATTTCTATCTTGGTAAATACAACTTTAAACTTAGTACTTTTTTGACACACCTTGTATTCTGAAAAAATTAATGAATGGAACATTATTATTATTATTTTTATTTTTTAAGTCCATTTCCTATGATAACCATTATACCACACTAATATACAAGACATGACAAAAAAGTATCAAGATTTTTTATATTTTTTGAGAGACACCTTGTATTCTGAAAAAAAAATAATGTTCCATTAATTCTTCATTTCTATCTTGGTAAATACAGCTTTAAACTTGGTACTTTTTTGATACATCTTGTATTCTACAAAAAAATAATGAATGGAACATTATTTTTTTTCAGAATACGAAGTGTGTCAAAAAGTACAAAAAATCTTGATAATTTTTTGACACACCCTGTGTGTGTATATATATATATATATATATATATATATATAACAAATTTTTGGTACAATTTGATATAGAAATTTTAATAGTATCATACTTTATTCACAACCTTAATATTAATATTAATAGATGTAAAAATAAATAATACAAAAGGGATAGGATTCAAGACTTTTCTCTCTGCTCCCGTAAAAAGGGTAGAAGACCGGTGAATGACAACAATGCTGAATGACGAAGAACAGACAGGATTTCTAATAAACACATGAATGTTTATTAACATTTAAATACAAATTATTACAAAAAAAGGTAAATACATATATACAAATATAAATGTAATCAGAGGGGTAAAGTGAATATATGATTTGTGTTACCAAGTGAGTGGGTGAGCAATTGAACATATCAACCATATTACCAATACACAAAATATATGATAGACAATAGGGATTTACAGAATACATAATTTTATACGTTTTTTGTTAACTCACTGCAACGTTGTAACCCGAAAGAATGTCCTTTTGTTAAATTGTTCATTTCTTTTTTTTTTATCAACGGTGATTCGTTCCTTCCTTCCAAATGAATTAGCTTTAATTTAAGATAAAATGTCTTTAATTCTTCTGTTCTCCTGTCTTTCGATCCAAATATCAAATTTTTACAGAGCTGTCGTCGTCTGACATTATCTATCGGGCAATCCCATCAACTGTGTGTTGTTTGCGCATTTTTCGTGCGAAAAATCCTTCTTAGTCGTCGTCATAGCAACGTCCTGGAGTAAAGTGTACTTTTAGGGTTATGGGGTCACAGTTGAAATCTATATGCATATTTCCCCTATTACCTGAGGTGTGGAGGAAGAGTACAACTGTCTTCTAGGTACATGGGTAGTAGTGACCACGTTAACATTCTTTCACAAAAATACAAAACCAACTGAATCTTACTTTCTTTGCTTGCCTACGCATCTTTGGGTTTAAAAAAAATTTTTTTCCAAATAGAGTTTTCTTCTAATTCTAACATATATATACTGGTTGATATACCAGTGATACGTCACAGTATGTACAGAGATACTAATAGGTTCATATCCATGTGTCCGGTGTTTTTCTTTTTTCTTCCTTAACCATTTCAAGCTAACTGTAAATACATTTCAATAGTTTCTTAGAAATGAATTACATAGGATATGTTACAAGGTAGGAGTTAGATGACTTTATTTGGGACCCATACAAAGTAAATATGTGCATCCTAGGACGCACTAAATCAAAAAGCTGTGTGTGTGTACATATGTATGTGTGTGTGCATTTACCAACCCCTCCACCACAACAGAATGTGACATAAGGTCAGTTTCTTATGCGGAGTTTAACAGGCTTGAATTCAAAGTTTTCCTTCTAGACTGTCCCATCTATGGGTTAAATAGAAAAATATTTATAAAAAAATTGTATTATCCATTAAGAATTGATTTATTTCAAAACTTTATCGGCATTAAATGACCCACTGAGGTTGATATGCCGTAAAACAAAACAAACTAAACCAAATCCTAGACTGGTTGTCTAACCAAGTCTAAATAACCAATTCTGCCTTCATAGCTGGTGGGAGGGTTGAACAGATGGATTCATGCCTTCAAAGCCACATTTAGTATCATTTTAGCAGGGGCTACAAAATTAGACCCCCATTTTTATTTTTTTTACATCAAAATTTTGTTGTTTGTTTTTTTTTTTTTTTTTGTGTTGTGTGTGTGTGTGTGTGTGTGTGTGTTTTTGTTTTGTTTTTTGTTAGTTTAAAAAATATTTTCTATTATCCTGAAATTTCTTTCTCTATTAACTCTATACTCGACTTACAACACTGAATTTTAAAAAATTGACTTGGTTGATTTTAGTCAAATCTTTTATTTATTAAAAGAGATGTGAGTTTGAATTTTACCAAGTGCTTATCTTTTATTTCTGCTCTGTGTAATTCCTCATTGTTGTAGATTTATGATTTAAGTTTTTATTTAATGTCTATATTTTTTATATCTTCATAGTAATCAATATCATATTGATTTATCTTTTACTTTATATCAGCATTATTTATTTTTTACCAACTGGATTAGAATTTCTATTATGTAAAAAGTTTTTAAATATCTTCATGAGTAAAACTTGTAACATCTGTTTTTACAGTTTGGTGTATCTGTTGTTTCTTTATATTTTAGAATGAAAGCAAATAAAATAAAAAATACTACAATAGTTTTTATTGTAACATTTGTTGGTTTTGTATAGAAACATGGAGGGATGAGTTTAACCTAAGAGAGAGCCAGGCAAAACTTGCCTTGATGGATCCCTTAAAAAAGGGGGCAACACGATTAAGGGCACCATGGCAATTTTTTTGGAATTTGCAAAATTTATGTTTTTATTTGTAAAAAGAAATATTAATTTAAAATCTGTAAAAAAAAAAAAAATTATGTAGCATAATTATTGTGGTCTACAGGGAATTTGGGGATTGAAAGGAAAACGGATTTCTGGAGAAAGAGAAGAAAAAGAAATAAGGACAAAGGTTTAAGTTTAGAAGGGTAAACACTCAATAAATATAGTGGTTGAGTTAATACTGTTCTAAGTAACATCCATCGGTAGGTTGCAGGTTCAATCATCAGGAGATAGTAACAGAATACTTAACAAAGCTTAACACTTGTACCTGGTCATGGTTAACAGAATGAGAACAAAGAAATACCTAAAGAAGATCGGAGAGCAGATAGGCTGAAATGTTGTGCATGAGTCATGTCAAAACACCAGCAAAATGTTGAAATCGGTTATTTCCTAGTTGAGTAATATGATATTACCGGGTGACCCAGAAAAAACAGAACCAAAATGATTTATTTTCTCATTAAAGTTGAGTAACGTAATATTACAGGATGACCAGAAAAAACAGAACCCATAAATTTTGTAATAAAACTGTTAATTTTAATTTTTTAAAAGTTTAAGTCCAAGGGTTAGGGTTAGATTAATGGAAAAATAAATAATTTGGGTTCTGTTTTTTCTGGGTCACTCAGTTCAATCCTGGTCAAGGGCGATAACAGAATAGTTAACAAAGCTTAACACTTGTACTCAGTCATGGTTAGCAGAATGAGAACAGTCTACACCAGTGGATTGAATAAAGAGTCCAGTTTGAAGTTTTGTGAAGGTTCCTGATTACGACATGAAGTCTCTCAAGTTTGATGAACTCAGGAACCTTTTTGTCATAATCAGGAACCTTCACGGACCTTTGAACCTAACCCTTTATTCAATCCACAGAGATTGACTGTTCTCATTCTGTTAAACATGAGTGGGTACAAATGTTAAGCTGTGTTAATTATTCTGTTACTGTTGCCCTTGACCAGGGCTGAACCTACAGCCTGGAGATAACTGTCACTATTAACTCAGCGCCTATATCCATTACACTATGTGTCCAATTTTTAAAATATTAGATACAAAAAATTATTCCATGCTGTTACTATTTAAATTCTATTTTTTAATTATCTGCATGAATATAAATCAAATATTCATTATTTTTGCTCAAAAGATAAAGATCTGGTGATAGTAAATGTGTATATGTGTGTATATATATATGTATATGTAAATTGAAAATGGAATTTAATCCGACGATATATTATTTTTCCTTTCAACATATATATGTATGGTGATTGCCACTTCTTCACAGAGGAAGGCTACTTCTACAAAGTTCGGTTGTGATCACGCAAATGACTCAGAAGTCCAGCTTTGCTTTTACACGTCCTGTCGCATAAAATACATGTGAGACCCCCAACTTTCACTCGTACACACACGTTTTTCACGTGGTCGTCTGTCACCATAGGACGGCATATGACTCAAGATATATATATATATATATATGTAATACTATGCTAGTCAGGGTGCCAAATGTAATACCATGATCTGGTCACGGGACCAAATGTAATTCTATGGTGGTCGCGGCAACAAATGTAATACTATGATCTGGTCATGGGACCAAATGTAATACTGCACCAAATCTAACACGATGGGTGTTCTTTGACCCACAGGGAAGTTGAAGGGCTTGTTCCGGGCTGTACCTGAAATGGGTTCCAAACCCCTGAATCCAGGGCTCTGATTAGCCAGCCAATAGAAACGCCGGACCAATGGCTCTATAGTGTAAACATCAGGAGTTGTACAAAAACCCACCCACGCAGTCGCATTTGATTGGACGGCCAATCAAAATCATGGCCTCGGATTACACATCTTGAAGAGGGGCAACAAGTCTCCGCCCCAGTTTCCTGATTGGTGAGGCACCTGATAATATTTTTGTTATTGTATAAATGGTCTTGTGCCAGACTTATCTGTCAGTTGCTATGATAATTCCCAGAAATTGGTCACGGATTACTTGCGAATTGTTATTCCTATATAAATCAACATTTTTAAGATTTAATCTTTAAGCTGAGTTGAGTAAATTTTCTTATCTTGTGCAGTCTCCACAAGAATGACAATATATATGTATATGGAAACATTTGTTTTATATCAGTCATTTGTGTTATATCAACCGAGTTCTTTTGTTCGAATAATTGTTCCTATCTTGTGTTGACGTTACCCCATCCCTGACTTGTACGTCGCTTGTATGACTCTAGACATAATTGTTATTTTTATATCCAAAATTGTTTTTTTTTTTTCAACTATCTAATGAGATTCGCCAGTCACTCCTTAACACCACTCTGGTGTTATATATATATATATATATATATATATATATATATATATATATATTACTTTATTGTAAATTGTTTTATTTTCATAGTTTCCTCCGGGCATACATACATATATACACACACACACCAACTGCTCTTTTATATATGTAAAGATTATTATCAGTTTTCAAGTTTTGATTTGTTTCACTTGCTGTTTTATTTATGCATTCATTTTTTGTTTTCTTTCTTTTTAGAATCATGAATAACTCAACAATTCCAGAGGCGGGTTCCTTGAACAATTTATATTCTGCTTTAATTGACTGCTTTACTGTGATATTGGCTGGCTACTTGGCTGGTTGCACTGGTATGATCAAACCAAAATATGGTGATGGAATCAAAGTGTTTGTGTGGAACTTGTGTCTTCCAGCCATGGTTCTTCTTGGAATGTGGGAACTGAATTTTGGTGAAGTCAACTGGAAATTTCTTTTTTGCATCTTCATTTCCAAAGTGATCATCTTTTGTTTGGTTTTAATCATCACTCTTCTCACCTATCGACCATTAAACTTTGGAATTGCTGGAATTTTTGGTATTTTTACCACTGCAAGCAATGATTTTGCTCTTGGCTATCCAATGTGTAAGTTAAATTTATGTACCTAATTGCATTTTTTAATTCAATTTTCATATACAAGGCGTGTCAAAAAAGTATCTTTTTTTTTTGCGGGGCGGGGTGGGGGTGTGTGTTACTTTTTGACACACCTTGTATTCTGAAAAAAAAAAAAAAAAACGTTCCATTCATTCTTCATCTCTATCTTGGTAAATACAGCTTTAAACTTAGTACTTTTTCGACACACCTTATATTCTGAAAAAAATTAATGAATGGAACGTTATTTTTTTTTTTTCAGAATACAAGGTATGTCTGAAAGTACAAAAAATCTCTATACTTTTTAGACACACCTTGTATATTATTGGCATCCTTCTGTCTATTTGAAACAATGTTGTAGTGTAAAAAAAAGAAAGAAAAAGAAGTTTTTGTCTGCATTCACAGGAGTGGTTGAGCAGGCCATTTTTGAATGCCAGTCTCTGGTGCACTGACTCCACACAAACAGTGATGCTTGCTGGGGCTGCTGTTGTCTCGCCTTCGTTCTGGCTCTCTTTGCTGTGGAGGCTACTTTCCTCTCTATTTCACTCCTTTTCCTGCCCTGTTTGACAGGGAGGTGCCAGACCACTTGGTTGTCTGCACAGACCACCTATGTGTTGGTGTTAATGTGGCATGTCTTTCATGTTTTTCTTACAGATGTCTTTAAAGTGTAGGCATGGTCTATCTGCCAGTCGGAAGCTTTCTGTTAACTGTTTAATATATATATTATTATGCTTAATATAATACTATTATATATTTTATTTTTATACTGCTATATATTAATTTTATTTTTAAAAACGTGTTGATGAATGCATCTATGATATAAGGGCTGGTTTAGCTCAGTCGGTAGAGTGCCCGACTAGTTATCTCAAGGTTCTGGGTTTGATACCAGCCCTCGCCAACTCAGCGTGTGCAGTAAAGTAAGGAGTTGATGGTAGGTATGGCATTCCACCTCAAATGCTAAAAAAAAATCTCCTTGGTCTAGCGTTAGTGAAAAGAGGATAGACTCCCTCACTTTCTGGCTGATACCAACATTAGGCCACCCCGATGACTTTATTTACTTTTACTTTTTTATAATCATTCATCTATTTTTCTATACATTTCAGTAATTATTTGGGACCATATTACCTTAAGGCACCCCTTTTCAATTTAGTGTCATTAGGTCATTTTTTTCATTTACACCGTCAATATCTGGTTGTTTGTTAGGGGTTAGGTTTAGGTTTACAACCCCTAACCCTAACTCCTAACCAACAACCGGATATTGACGGTGTTAATGAAAAAAATGGCCTAATGACACAAAATCGAAAAAGGGTAAGGTAATATGGTCCATTATTTGAATTTGTTTTCATGGGTAATCTGAACATTAGGTACATAAATGAGAGTAACCTCCTCTTGTTTATTTCACTTTGAGGAAGCCATATGTTTTGGTCAGCCATTTTCATTTCACCGTAAATCTACACTGAAAATATGAATTTGTTCGAATGAATACAACTGCATATTTTAACATGAAAATATCATAAAATGTGTTCTTCATTGTGCTTGTGCATTATTTGAAATGAACTTAATTTTTATTAAGAACACATTTTATGATATTTTCGTGTTAAAACATGCAGTTGTATTGATTCAAACAAATTTGTATTTTCAGTGTAGATTTACGGTGAAATGAAAATGGCCGATCAAAACATGGGTTCCTCAAAATGAATTAAACAAGGGAGGTTAATCTCATTTATGTAGCTAATGTTCAGATTACCTTTTCATGTATATAATTGTTAAGTTTTGATAAGTCTTTTTTAAATTATTTCTACAGTATTTCTAAAAGATTTTCATTGTTTTAATTGACTTTGATATATAAATAAAGAATAACTTTAATTTACAAATGAATGTTTAATAAAAACAATAATAGATTAAATTAAATGCATTTGCACTTCATTCAACTTAGCCTCGATGGATAAAAATTTAATTATAATTACACCAACAAAATGAAATAAGTCTTTTATTTATTTATTTACTACAAATTTTATTTTAAAGTGTAGACAAATGGAGTAAATTAACAATTCAATTAGAGAAAAAAAAGGGGTTTTATAATATTTTTCATCATAAGTGCTGTAATTAATAGAATTTTTATACCAATTTCGACTAAGTAATATAAAAATTTTTTTTTTTTTTAAAGAAAATCTTGAGTAAGAACAGAAAGCAAATCTATAAAATCGTTTTGATTTGATAAGAAGACAACAGCTGTATTTTTGTATATCAATATCTAGTTCAGTTATAAAATATTTATTTTTTCTGCAACTTATTTTTCCTTGTATTTTTTTTATTTTTTATATACATATATTATTTATTATATACATATATTTTTTTTTATATACATATATTATTATTTTTTATATATATATATTATTTTTTATATACATATATTATTATTTTTTATATACATATATTATTTTTTATATACATATATTATTTTTAGTATTTTAATTATTTGTTTATATACATATATTATTTTTAGTATTTTAGTTATTTCTAGCAAAGTTCACATAAGTGATGAAATTATTCATTGGGCCAGTTTAACTCAGTTGGTAGAGCACCTACCTAAGAATTGCAAGGTTCCAGGTTCAATACCCCCCTCCCCCAACTCAGTGCGTGAGTAGCTCAAATTGGGTAATCTGATCTGTGCGGTAATGTGAGGAGCTGATGGTAGGTGTGGCGCCAAACACCTCAGATTCCAAAACAATCTCCCTGGTCTAGCACTAGAGAAAAAGGGCATAGACTCCCTCACTGTTTGGTTGATACTGTCAATAGGCCACTCTGCCAACTTTACTTACTTATGGACTAAGAAGATAATGGTATCACTGTTGTTAGCAAGTTAATGACATGAGTAGTGGTTGAATGAAATCTTTTCAAATCACTTGAATTAAACAGAAAGTTGAAAGAAAGCAAAGAAAGACTAAGTATTACGTAATGATAAGACTAAAAAGTAAAGTAGGCAGAGTAAAATGGCCTATTGTCAGTATCAGCCAGACAGTGAGGGAGTCTATCTCCTTTTAACTAGCACTAGACCAGAGAGATTGTTATTGCATCTGAGGTGGAGTATCACATATACCATCAGCTCCTGACTTTACCACATAGATCCAAGCTGTACTACTCATGTGCTGAGCTGGCATAGGTCGGTATCGAACCTGGAACCTTATGGTTCTGAGAATGATGCTCTACTGACTTAGCTAAACAGGCATAGCCTATCATTTTTGTAAAGAAGTATTTTTAGAATTTTAAATTTAATGGTGGCTCAATGGAAAATCACCAAGAATTTGAATTGACAAGTCTTAACCCCAAGTTGACCTGGAATGAGGCTCTCATTGCCTTAAAAAGTCATGTGACCAGGCGATTCCTGGGAAAGTAAAATTTAGTCAGTTTTGACCAGAGAGCTCTACTGTACAGACATATATTTCATCTCTCTGCTGCTTTCCTGCACCTGTGGTAAAGAATGTCTTGGAATCAGCCAATAAATAATAAAAGTGTACACAAAAAATGTGTCTCTGTGTTTCTGGTTAAATAGGAACAAAAATGGAACTCCAAACAAAGAGAGAGTCAACCCTGATGAAGATGATGTTCTCTCAAATATGACCTGATGAAAGGTCTGTATAGAAATGATTCAATATACTTCAACTTAGCTCACTTAGTAGAGTGTCTGACTAGGAACCACAAGGTTCCGGGTTTGATACTGGCCATCGCCAACTCAGCATATGAGTAGCACACGGATCTGTGCGGTAAAGTGAAGAACTGATGGTAGGTGTGATGCCAAAAACAATTTCCTTGGTCTAGTGCTAGTGAAAAGGGGATAGACTCCTTTGCTATCTGGCTGATACTGACTTTAGGCCACCCTGACGACTTTACTTTACATGAGGGAGAGAATGAATTAAAAGCATTAAAAAGGCCAAGTTTTTGCCTGTGAAATCCAAGATATATTTGAATTTGTAAATTGCCTCATATTACAATAACAATAATGAAAGATTGTGACAAAAGAGAAATAGAACCCAAAAGCAGAGACGTTAGAATTTAATAAGAAGGTGTGTATTGTAATATAAGTTGGAAGCACGTGGATTTGAAAACAAGAATAAAAGAACAAAGAAACATAAAAAAGACTTATGTGTAGAAAATAAGAAAGTGAATGAATTGTAAAGATTAAGTCAGCTGAGTGAAAAAAAATCAGATGTATTTGAATTTGAAAATTGCCTCATATTACAATAACAACAATGTCTAATTACTTTCTAGTAGGACCTGTTTATCAAATTATATAGGTCACATTTATATAATGCAGAAATGCTGATAGATACGCGTCCAGTGTCACTGATGCATAAAAATCTAAAAGGACGCAGAAAAATCATATCCATGCATCCCAATGTTTTTTTTTTCTTCCCCACCATTTCCAGATAACTGTAAATACATTTCAATATTTTCTTGGAAATGAATTACACTGTATTGGGTACAAGGTAGGAGTTAGACGGCTTTAGTTGTTCATAAATAAAAACTCTGCAATTTATTAAGAAACTTTAGTTGGGACTAATGAAATTTCCCATGGGACTCATTCAAATAAAATCCATGCATCCCAGGACCCAATAAATTAAAAAGCTATCAGCATCACTGCAATGCCTCATACTTTTTATTTTATTTTTTAAAATAATTTCATTTGGATTATATTTTATAAACATCATAAAGTCGAAAACAGGCGCTTGTTAGCACAATCTATACTGTTGTTTTTCTTTACCTTAAACTGTCAGATTTAATTCCATTTTATATAATCACATAGGTCATATTGTATTTTATTCATAAACTAGAAGCGGCTATCCGGCATCATCTAGGTAGAGGAGGAGGTAAAAAAATTAGTCTCGTAGATCCATTATTATTGAATCATGAGTTGGATCCTCACAGGAGGCCCCATTAAACTCCCTATGTAAAAAAGACCTTGCCTTGATCCAGCCACTCTGAAAATAAAAATTAATGTCTCCTATTTAAAATAATAAATGAAAAAAAAAATCCATGTTGTTATTTAAATTTAATTTTTTTTTATTATGTTCACAAATATAAATCAAATCTTCATTATTTTTGCTCAAAAACCAAGCCCTGGTGATATTTGATGTGTATGTATATTTACTTTGTTATTATTTGTTTTATTTTCAAAGTTTCCTCCGGACATACAGATTCACACAACTGCCCTTTATATATTGTGACATGCTTTTAGTATGTCAATTAGTATATATATGTACATTTATAATAAATTTCTATATAATGTGTGGGCGAGCAGAGAGAAAAAAAATTGTATTGGTGAAATAATACTATTCTCCTATCAGACAATGATTTTTAAACACCCTCTTTCTATTCTGGAAATGATGAAAGGAAATAAGTAACTTTTTTTCTCAGTCTCACCTTGTCTTGACCGACAATTGGATTTAAAGTGCACATAACTTCAGGACTTTCGTGCCCTGTGAAGATAACGATTCAGTTGGTTACCATGACGATCAGATTCACGCCAAAAGACCAGGCCCCAACAGAAATTGAAAACACCTTGGGGAGACGAGACGTGTATCACCTCGTTCTGTAATTGTGAAATGTTGTGGTAAATGAAGCGACAAAAGAAAGAAAGAAGAAAGAAAATCATCTTAAGGAAAGAAAGAAAGAAAGAAAGAAGAAAATCATCTTAAGGAAAGAAAGAAAGAAAGAAAGAAAGAAAGAAAGAAAGATCATCTTAAGGAAAGAAAGAAAGAAAGAAAGAAAGAAAGAAAATCATCTTAAGGAAAGAAAGAAAGAAAGAAAGAAGATCATCTTAAGGAAAGAAAGAAAGAAAGAAAGAAGAAAATCATCTTTAAGGAAGAAAGAAAGAAAAAGAAGAAATCATCTTAAGGAAAGAAAGAAAGAAAGAAAGAAAGAAAGAAAGAATCATCTTAAGGAAAGAAAGAAAGAAAGAAAGAAGAAGATCATCTTAAGGAAAGAAAGAAAGAAAGAAAGAAGAAAATCATCTTAAAGAAAGAAAGAAAGAAAGAAAGAAGAAATCATCTTAAGGAAAGAAAGAAAGAAAGAAAGAAAAAGAAAATCATCTTTAAGAAAGAAAGAAAGAAACTAGAAAATCAACTTATCACCAAAGAAAAAACTAAGAACTCTGAATTTCTGAATAGAAAGAAAGAAAAAGACATTCTTTTATTAGATTATGCAGAACGTTCAAATTGTTTGAACATCTAAAGAACTTTGACACATATTTGATGCATATGAGAAAATAGGAAAGAATATTAAAAAAAGGAAAGAATAACGAAAGGATATTCTTTTATTATCCATGGTATCACAGTGAGTTAAATCTCTCTTGTTTTACATTCTGTCTTTTAGGATTGTCTGTATGTTAAACGTTTAATTGCTCGCCCACCCATGTTTGATAATATGATAATATAGACACCCTTTTCATATCCCTTACTACATATATATATATATGTATTTCCTTTTATTATTGTTTCTTTGTAAAATACTTTTATACTGCCTGTATTTGATGTAAATAAATATTAGATTCTATTAACGGGATCCTGCTTGTTTCTTTGTTGTCTGGTGCTGTGTTCCATATCGATCTCTCGTCCACTTATCGAAGCTGAAGAATAAAGTTCCCCATCCCTTCGTGTTATTCTTTTACACTCGGGATCTCTTGCATTTTTTAAAATTATTATTGTTGTGCTAGCGCACAGGTCGTTCCCAACAGGTGCGTGTACATAACAATATGTATAGATAGATAGATAATCATTTTTTCCTGCAACTTATTTCTATTTCTTTCTTTTCAGTGAAAGCTCTGTATGGAAATGATTCAATATACCTCAAGTATATCTACTTATTCGCTCCTATTTCATTGTCGCTCCTCAACCCAATTGGTTTCATTTTGATGGAAATTCACAATGCCCGTACTTTGAAAAATCTTCCGCAAAGACGAAACAAATTTTGGACATTTCTTCACATATTCATAGATGTCATCCGGAACCCCATTGTCATGATGACACTTTTCGGAATCATTTTGAATCTTATATTTGGTCAAAAAGTGCCTACAATTTTAAAAAATATCCTTACAGAATTGGGTAAGTTCTGTTCTTCTTAATCTCATTAAATCTGTCAAACATTTGGTCAACTTTTTTGTGCTTAACCATTTGAAGAATCCTTTAGCTCAGTGGTTCCCAAAATTTTTCAGGATAGCAGGATAGCACCATGGCTTTCCAGTAAATTACTAGCACCCCCTCATACACACATGTGAACACATGTTATTTTTTATTTATTTATTTTTTTTTGGTATCTTTCAAATTGAAAACAAAAAAGATTAAACACAAAGAAGTATTGCGGTCGGAGAGCCCCCCTCCAATCAGCTGGTCACGTCAAGCCCTAGCACCTATATGATTTTCCCAAACCTATTGCCCTTATGGCAAACCCCAACTTTTTTTTATCATATAGGTGCTATAAGGCAGTGGCTGAGGATCTTCATATCCTGGGAATGATGTTAAACTCTATCTAATGATGAGGTTCCAGTTTTGGAGGTTTGGGGAATGTGGAGCACCCCTTTATCACTATTGCTCCCAGGTGCACTCTAACCTGAAGTAGTAGTACCTGATAGGGTCCTATCTATGGGTTGAAAAGAAATGAATTTATAAACAAAATTTAGTATTCATTAAGAATGAATTGATTTCAAAACTTTGTCGGCATTAAATGACCCATTTAGGTTGATATGCTGTAAAACAAACAAAACCAAAACCAAAGAAATATTTCACAAATAAAACCTAATTTATCAAACCTATTTATACAGTATTTCTCTAAATTTTTGAGATGAGGCTTGATAATTTGCTCACAGTTGATCAAAAACAACAATGTGTCAATGATTCAGAGCATTGTTTGCAACTGCTGAAATGCAACAAAAAGGAGTTTTTGCGTAAATATGTGACAATGTATGAAACATAGATCCAACACTTCACTCTGGAGTCTAATTGGCAGTCAGCTGAGTGGACAGCAGCAGGTGAAAGCCATTTAAAGTGACCAAAGACGCAAACATCAGCAGGCAAGGTTTTGGCCTCCGTATTTTAGGATGCGCAAGGTATTTTGTTCATCAATTACCTTAAGAATAGCATTGGTGCGTTTGAAGTAAGAAATCGCCAAAAAATGGCCTCAAATAAAGAAGAAAAAAGCACTCTTTCACCAAGACAATGCACCGTGTCACAAGTCGATCGCAACGATGGTAAAACTACATGAATTGCACTTTGAATTGCTTCCGCACCTATCCTATTCTCCAGATTTGGCCCCCAGCAACCACTGGCTGTTTCCAGACCTCGAAAGAATGCTCCAGGTAAAGAGATTTGGCTCCAATGAGGAAGTGATATCAGAAACTGAGGCATATTTTAAGGCCAATGACAAATCGTTCTACAAAAAAGGCATCATATTGTTAGAGAAGTGTTTGAATCAGTGTATCACCCTAGAAGGAAACTATGTTGATGAAGAAAGCCAAATTTTGCCTAAAAGTTGTTTTATTAATTGGGCCCGAGACTTATTGAGTGATGTGTTATGTCAGTTTTATTCTGTATAAACTGCATACGTGTTCCTTTACCTTAGTATTTATGACATATATTTTGTCTGTCTAAATGTTTGACAGGAGTCTTGATATGTATTATTTTGATTTTTCAGACTGTTGTCTTCACTTTTATTGTGGTATTGGCTGCTGAAGAAGGCAGGAGTATATAGTGGC
Organism: Doryteuthis pealeii; assembly: GCA_023376005.1. NCBI lineage: Eukaryota > Metazoa > Mollusca > Cephalopoda > Myopsida > Loliginidae > Doryteuthis > Doryteuthis pealeii. The sequence continues at coordinate 54,102,062 of CM042150.1, forward strand.
TGAAACTTTGTGTTTTTACATACCACAATAAAGATGAGGACAACAGTCTGAAAAGTCAAAATAATATTTAGATTTTGTTAAAAAAAAAAAACAGTTATTTATTAACTGCTTCTAATGCCCCTCTGTCTTCCCCATTGTAAAATCAAGAATAAAGGAATTAGTAATCATACAAGATTTACTAACAGAATAGGACTATTATCATATTTACATTTTTCAACCTAGTGAAGACTAATTTTATTCTGAAAATATTACTTTGTTTTTGTGATAAAAAATCAATTATATATTTCTTTACTTATTTACTTCCTTTTTTATTTTACTATATATTCCTTTACTTATTTATTTATCTACTTTTTTTTCTTTTAGGTAATGCTTTTGGTGCTACAGCTTTGTTCTTTCTTGGTTTGAATTTGGTTGGCAAAGCAAAAAAACAACTTGGATTTGGATTGGTTGTGCCTTTTCTTCTAATTCTTACTAAAACGTATGTAAGAAAAAAATAAACAAAAAACACCTTCTCTCTCTCTCTCTCTCTTTTTTTTAATGTTGTATATGATCTGGCTTGTTTACTAAAACATTTCTAATTCCAAATGATACTTGCATCAGAAAATTAAATCTAAAGAAAGTTTGGCTTTAGGGTGACTCTTACCACACTTTTAATCCGGTTTAGTACCACTTATAAATATTTTAACCATGAGGTAGTTTTGTAAGTTATGGTATTATTATTTAATTTTTTTTTACATTGGTTTAATTAATGCCAAATGTTTATATATATATATATATATATATATATATATATATATATATATATTTTTTTTGGGGGGGAATATGTGCTTAATTGAAGTCATACCTAATTTTGAAAGTTAATTAATCGATAATTAATGAATTAGGTGGGCATATCTGTTCAAATGTAAGGCTAAACAAATCGAGAAAAAGTCTTACATTTGAACAGATATGCCTGCCTAATTCATTAATTATCAATTAATTAACTTTCAAAATTAGCTATGACTTCAATTAAGCACATATTCTCCCAAAAATTTTTGGCTAAGGCCATATCAAACACATTGTTTGTTTGTTTACTTCTCATATATATATATATATATATATATATATATATATTTGTTTAACTTCATGTGTATTAATAAATTGGTAGAAATAATTTTCATTAATTTCATGGTTGTTGACTCTCAGCCACCACCTAGCACCTATATGATAAAAAAGGGTGGGTATTTGCCATAAGATCAATTTGAAGGATAAGGTCAGGACAATCATATAGTTGCTAGGGCTTTATGCAACCAACTAATTTATCAGATTGAACCTCTCTAACTGCCTGTTTAGCCCAAGTAAGGGCTATAGTGGACTGATGCTTGTCACAGGACCACTCAGCCACCACAATCCTGTCCTTAGGCATTACAGGTCACCACACATGGCCAACATGTGGCTCCATTAGGAGGGGGTGTCTTAACCATCTGCAGAGATGTAGTTGACGTATTTTACAGCCCAGGGCAGTTATCACCTTGAGTTAAACATAGCTACTAGCAAATATATGCACTCACCGGGTACAAGTATTAAAGTTTTAATGTGATAAAATATTAGATTAGATTAGATTACAGAGGCTATTGACACTAAATAAGAATGCTGATAAAAAGATTTGGAACAGGTAAGTATAATCGAAAAAATAGAACAATTTAACTAAATAGTTAAATTAGGAAAATTTATCAATGAAAAACGGGAGTGATGGAAAAGTAAGTTTCAGTTGTTCTATTTTTCGATTATATGCCCTCTGTTTCACATATTTTTATCTGCATTCTTATTTAGTTTCATTAGCCTTTCTAATTTAATATAATATTTTATTACACTCAGTCGGTAGAGCGTTTGGATAGAAACCATAAGGTTCATAGTTCGATACCGGTCCTCACCAACTCAGCGTATGAGTGGCACAGGAATCGGTGCGGTAAAGTGAGGAGCTGATGGTAGGTGTGGCACACTCCACCTCAGATGCAAAAACAATCTCCTTGGTCTAGTGTGCTAGTGAAAAGGGGATATACTCCCTCGCTAATTGGTTGATCCCGACTTTAGGCCACCCCGATGACTTTACTTTTACTTTTTCAATAAAACTTAAATACTTTCACAGGAGGGTTCATATATTTGCTATTATCAGTAACCATTTAAAAAAAAAACTGATTTGTTTGAGGCTCTCCTTATTTTTGTTTTCATTATCTTTCAGACTTTTATTGCCTTTGATCATTTGGGAAATTGTCAATGCTGTTCAGCCTGGTTCAACCTTTAATGAAACACAAGCTTTTGGCACATACGGTTTTCTCTATGGCACATTTCCAACAGCTCCTTCAGTTTTTATTTTTGCAAGTCAATATTCAGTGGCTGAACATATTGTAAGTTTCCATTTTTTAATTTATTTATCTTCTTTTTTTAAAAATCTATTTATTTATTTGACAATGATAAAGATCTCATTTCTTCTATTTCTTTGTTCTATAGATTTTCTTTATTGTTTATTTTTCAGATTGCCAGTGGGTTGGTCCTTTGCACCATTTTGTCCGCACCGCTCATGTTTATCTCTGCCAAAATGCGAACATTGATGTGTCATCATACAATCAATTATACACACCTGATCCATGATACCTCATTTGACATCAGCATCCTTTCATTGTTTGCTTGTGTGAGTTTTAAAGGCTTTTCTTATAAATTAGTAGTTGGGTAATTCCATGTCAAATCATCCAGGCAATGTCACCCACACCTTTCAATTTTTCTGAAATTTTGTCCAAGTTAGTCAATTCCCAAAGTTTGAACTTCCAATTGGCAGAGTTATGTCGATTTTTTAGCTATCCAAATTTGAGGTGGGTCGCAAAAAATGGCAACTTTTTGTAACCTATTTTTATCTATAAAATGAGTTGTAGAGCTTCCCTACTCCTAAAAATGGGTTTATAAAAGCATTTTTGCTCAAGGAATCCACAAATGATATAAAAAAAAAAGTCTTAAAGTCAACCAATTTTAAGCTATTGATGATTTCTGATTTTTTCATAGCAAGATCAATATCCTGATGTGGCACTGCATCTACGACAACAATTTTTTCTATTATTATTTCCCATATATTGAATATTATTTGTACGAAAAAGATAGTTTAACATTTGCTCAGAACCGAAGCTACAACATCAGTTAAAATTTTGCAAATCAGAAATCATTAATATCTTAAAATTGGTTAGCCTTAAGATTTTTGTTTTCTACTTAGAATTTACACTTATACTTATTAAGAATGATTTTATTTTACCTTACTCATATTGTGATTTATTTATCTATGATTTTATAACAGAGAATACTTAACATAGTTTAACACTTGTACCCAGTTATGGTTAATGGAATGAGAACAATATACCCCAATGGATTAAATAAAGGGTTCAGTTCGGTTTGAAGTTCCATAAAAGCTTCCAATTCTGACATGAGGGACTCCAGAATTTGACCAAAACATTCCCAAATTTAACAAGAAACATCTGAAGAAGGACGGAGGGCACATCGGCCAAAACTTTGTGTATATAACAATAAAGATGAGGGCAACAGTCTGAAAACACTAAATAATACAAAAAATTTAGTTGTGTCAATGCTACTGTATGGTTGCACCACTTGGACTCTAACGAA
>CM042150.1:54110706-54145222 GCA_023376005.1 Doryteuthis pealeii
TTAAGAAAGGTAGTAGTGTTGTAAATGTTACTTTTCATGTATGTATTTCCCCAAACACTCTATATGAGCAGTTTGGTCCTTATTTAGGCTAAACGATCGGTCAGAGAGGCCCCCTCCGATCAATCAGCTGGTCAGCCCTAGCACCTATATGATTGGCCCAGGCCTATTGCCCTTATGGTAAACCCCAACCCTTTTTATCATATATGTGCTAGATGGCAGTAGCTGAGGGTATTATTGTCCTGGGTATGACTTTAACTCTATTTGATGTTGAAATATTGTGGCTATAATAACCAAGTTTGAATAAATAAATAAAACGTTAGGTAAATTAGTGTATAATTTTTTTTTTTTTTTTTTCAGGGTGCCTGTTTTTTTCACTGTTATCCTTCTACTGTTCAACTTTGATCATACTTTTTCTGATTTTGATCCTTCTTTGCAATACGGGAAAATTCAGGTAATTTTATGATATTACTTTACAAACATATTGAATTTTCTATGTAATCTATAATTGTGTTGGTGTGTGTAGTTCTATGTACACACGTACACACACACACACAAACTTTTATTGTAATGTTGCAGGTTGACTTGAAAAATGTCACTTTTTTTTCAGGCAATGAAAAAAATGAAGAAACACACATTTATGATTTGGTTCTCACATTTAATGATGTGTTAATAAATCAGGCTGGCCATCTCAGTGAGTCTCCAAACCATCTCTAATAGGGAGAAGGAAATTTGTGTTATATACCCCTTATAACATTGTATGTCAAACATTGGGTATATACATGAGAGACGAACTCGGATGGTAGAGAGAAAGAGAAAACTCTGTAAAAAATAGTTCAGATCATTAGAGTATTTGAAAATATCCCAAAAATGCAAATTCTCTAATATAATCTTCATTTATTTTTCTGAAAATGATTAAACTTTTGATTATCTTTTCTTTTTTAAAAATTTTAATACAATTATTTTTCAACTTAATTTTCAGGTGTATATACATCTTTCCCTAACCATTTTATCAATCATCATTACGACAACATCTTTGGTTTATGGTCAACGCTATCTGGCTGACACTTACCAGTTTCAGCAACCTTCCCAAAATGGCCACACTAACTCAATAAACAGTGATCCAAATTCTGTTGATCCAGATTTATCCAATGGAAATATGCAATCCTCCCTGAATTTACCTGCTTCTCCTACACAATTTGATGCCAACCATTTAACTGATAATGATGATGGTATGTATAATACATATTTAGCAACTCTTCTGCATGAATAGGATGTCACACACGCACACAGACACACACACACACACACACACATATATATATATATATATATATATATATTATATATATATATATATCAGTGGCAAGCAAATAGCATTGTTATGATCTTAGATGACTATGAATAATTATTAATTTAACATATAAATGTTTTTGTGAAAGTGTAACTTTCCAAACAAAATTTAACAGATTCAATAAAGCTTATGTCATTGAATTATAATAATTTCTGTTTGTATTATTAAATTATTTATTTTAATCTAAAGAATGGTAAAATAAAATATTATCTTAACCATTTTAAAAATAATTCAATAGAAGATAAATATATTTAAATTAAAATTTCAAAAGGAATTTTCGGGCAAAAATATATTTGCACATTCAGTTTACTAAAATAATATCAAAGAGAAAGTTATATATCTATAATCTCAGCTCAGTACCAACTAAAAGTAATTACAGGTGGAATTAAATACGATTAACAATAATTACAGATTATATTAAATCAATTACATTATGTCCAAAATGTCAACTAAATTTGAATGTTTCTATTCTCAATTAACCTCCAATCATACCTTTTAAAACAAAATTTTAATATCAGGAAGTTTATACCATTAAATTAATGATTTCTGTTTGTATTTTGAAATAATCTATGTTCACATCATTATTCAAGAATGTTAACTAAATGTCAACTGAATTTTTTGAGGGTTTTGTATTTAAAATTAAACTCTAAGTATAATTTTTAAAATAAGATTAACTAACACCAGCATATGATATCATAAGGGACTTTTTCTTTTTTTTTCTTTTAATATATCTGAGTTCTATCGCTCTGATAATAGCCATCAGCACTTTTATCTTTTTTATGCAAAGAAGTATTTTAGACTAAGCAGAATACTTTATTACTTTGAATATTAAATGGTACTCTATAAAAATGTTACGTGATGAGTATATTTTAGATTTACATTGGAGGATGAGCAATACTTTGCAGCATATTAAGAAAAAACCTCAAGTCTTTCAAAATGTATAAACTGGTAAATCTGAACCTCCCCTTGTTTCTTTCACTTTGAGGAAGCCATGTGTTTTGTTTTGTAAAAACACAGATTTTTCGACAAATTGAGTATACCTATACTTTTCTAATATACAAGTACTCTCATACAAATATTCACATTTAAAAAAAAATCGATTTAAAAATGTTAACACCCTTATAGGAATACCTTTATTTTCAAACAGTCTCCACATGTTCACCATCCCTGTCAATATATGCTTAGAATCTCCCGCAGGTGATTTAAAAAAAAAGATGTTAATATTTCTATGTGAGTACCTGTATATTAGAAAAGTATAGGTATACCCAAATTGTTGAAAAATCTGTGCTTTTACAAAACAAAACACAGCGTCCTCAAAGTGAAAAAAACAAGGGGAGGTTATTCTCATTTATGTAGCTAATGTTCAGATTACCAATCCTGTATGTTAATTTGTATCCATACTCCATATTTTAATATCTGTTGTTAGATTTTGATTAAACTTTTTTTTTTTTTTAAATATGGGAATTTTATTTCTCCAGATTTTCTTTTTTCCAGAATATTGTACCATGTGGCCTAGCCTCTTTTATTTTCTATTTTTCCAGATTTTCTTTTTTCCAGAATATTGTACCATGTGACCTAACCTCTTTTATTTTCTATTTTTTCCAGATTTTCTTTTTCCAGCACCAGTATATGAATATAGTACAATGTCACCTAGCCCAATGACAGACAGACACGATGGTGATACCCCACAACAATCTCAGATTTCAAGACACATTATCCTTTTATTATGTCTTTTGTTTACTATGTGTGTGGTGAGTCAATTTGTATTTCATTATTGAGTCCATGATAATTTTCTTAGACCATTGCCAACTTCTATGTCTTATTTGAAACTTAGGAGCTTATGCTAATAAGATCCTATATAATTTTATGTAGGATCTTATTAGCATAAGCTCCTAAGTTGCAAATAAGACAGTGCTTAGTGCTAATACCCTTGGGAAAGGTATGAATCCTACTCTCCCTCCAGCTATGGGTAAATAGCAGGGCAGATTGGGCTCTTTAGCCTTGGTTAGGCAACCCTTCTAGGAGAAGGAAAACTCTGAATTTAAACCTGTTAAACTCCGCTTAAAAAATTGACCTTGTGTCACATCCTGCTCGTGCGGAGGGGTTGGTAAATATATATATAATTTTATGTACGGTTTTTTCTTTTTAAATTAAAAAAAAAAAAATTCTGAAATTTGACTATATTTACAGTGCTAGGTATTTGGAGCTACCATATATGGTAGTGAAGAGATAAAAAAAAAAAATCAATAAAATATTTATTCAGAAAAATAAGACGTTAAACTGCATCTGGTGGTGAAGTTTCAATTCTCGAGCTCTGGGGAATACCCCTTCATCGCCATTACTTCCAGCTGCACTCTAACCCGAAGTGATAGTACATGTTAGGGTCCCATCTGTGGAATTACAGCATTTTAGTAAGCAACTTTGAACTTCAGTCAAGCTATTTATGAGGTGGGAGTCAAAAATTATCCACACTTTTACCATAAAGATAAAAGATAAAGTCGTCGGGGCGGCCTAATGTCGGTATCATCCAATCAGCAACGGAGTCTATCCCCTTTTCACTAGCGCTAGACCAAGGAGATTGTTTTTAGCATCTGAGGTGGAGTGCCACACCTACCATCAGCTCCTTACTTTACCGCACAGATCCCTGTGCTACTCATAACGCTGAGTTGGCAAGGACCGGAATCGAACTAGGAACCTTGTGGTTTCTAGCTGAACACTCTATTGACTGAGCTAAACCCGGCCCATTTCACTATAACAATCTTTATTATTGTCATACTGCATCCTGCACATGCATGCTTATAGTTGGCATTGTTGTGGTCACGTGATCAAAGTTTGAGCCTGACCGTGCCATTTTGCTTGCTGCTTTTACAGTGTAAACTTGGCCGTTCCATTTGACCATAGTTGGAACTCTAGCAGGTACTACCACTCTGGGTCAGAGTAAAACTGGAGTCCACCACCAGATGTAGTTTAGTGGCATACCCAAGACACCCTTATTTTGTAGAATTCACAATCAATTCATTCTAAGCCCCGCCGCCAGGGCATCTTGGGTTAATGTCATGGCATTCTACAAAGAAGAGTTAAAAATTATCTGCACTTTCACCATAACATATCTTTCTTATTGTCACACTGCATTCTACACATGCATGCTAATAGTTGGCATTATTGTGGTCATGTGATCGAAATTTGAGCCTGATCACACCATTTTGCTTGCAGTCTTAAGTGTGTATGAGTGGATAGAAAAGTTTAAAAGTGGATGGACAAGTGTGACATAAGAAGAAGGAGCAGGATCCCCATCAATCTCCACCACTGATGAGAAGATTCAACAAGCTTGAAAGATGGTGATGGTGAATTGGCAAGTTATAGTATTAAATAGTACTGTTTTTCTACAAGGATGGATTTAGCATTTAATAATCCACACAAGTTGATATGCCATTAAATAAAGAAACCAAACTAAACAAATTAGATTACAGTTAAATCACGCTGAACGCACCACTAGATCACCAAAGTTAAGCAGTGATGAGCCTATTCAGTATTTAATTGGGAGCAACTGCAGGTACTGTAAGCAACCATAATCCTTTGTTTATCAATCCCCAGCAATGGGTTAAATAGTGACACTGTTGTTCTTGAAAGATGGCTTTGGCATTAAATAACCCACAAAAGTTAATATGCCATTAAACTAAGAAACCAAATCTTTACCCTTGGGAAAGGTATGAACCCCCGCCACCACCACCACCATCCCCCAGCAATGGGTTAAATAGTACTGTTCTTCTACAAGGATGATTTAGCATTTAATAATCCACACAGGTTGATATACCATTAAATAAAGAAACAAACTAAACCTTAAAGCTAAATTTATTTATAAATTTTCTTACTGTCATAATTTAATATTTGTATCCTTGTCTGTTGTAAAAACAAAATATTGCTTTGTATATTGCAGTAAATTTTTTAAAAGAATAATCATAGCTGATTTTCCTTATTTTTAGGCATTTTTCTTATCACTGTGGCGATTATCTGGAGATGTACACCAATCTGGAGCTTATGTGGAAGTTGTATTTTTATACTGTGTCCTCGCAAATGGCCAGGTCAGTTGAATTACTTGTTTTTTGGGGGGTTTCTTTCCTCATCCTTTTTCAACATTATTATATTTTATAAATTTTGTCAAATTTCAAACTTAGCCAAAGAAATACCTTTAAACACAATTTCTTTATTAAGAAAAATAGTCTGTAATTCTCTGTTCAACTATTTTTATATCTATTTTTATAAAAATTTAATAGACAACAATCTTGATGTTAAGTCACAAATACAGAATTTATGTATACTAGCAGGACCTTTGGATATACCACAGTATGATAATTTGATTATTACAATATTTGATAAGAGCTATTGCAAAATAGTTCAATGTGTAAAAAGTATAATAATCTTGGTTTAACTCTCTAACTCTTTTTTTTTTCCTTCTTTTCCTTCTTTCTTTCTCTATCTTTCTTTTCTTTCTTTCTTATCATATTTTTTTGTATAGCATGTCATTTTTCTTCCCTTCTTTCATTATAATAAGAACAGAATGGTCCATTATTAGCTGAGGTGATGGCCCAGATAATTAGGACTTACATTTTTGCATTTCATCTTGGACGATTTGGATGGTCTCATTTTTGACCAGAGGGTATTGCAAGATTATAACGGTTAGAAGATTAAGGAACAAGTGTATTAATATATAGATTATCAATTACAAATAGATAAATAAAATGATTAGGGGAGTACTATATAAATAACATTTAATAATTATTATACATTTATTATTATTATTATTATCATTATTAATAATAATAATGATAATAATAATAATATGAGTTTTTCACACCAGCATAAGCTGATGATCTTTCACTGGAATCTGAGTGACAAGTCTCCTCAGGTATCCAGGACTCTTCTGAGTATTTTAACTGATCATAACAATACTGTTGTCTGCATAGTCTCAGTTCTTCCTCTGATTCCTAATTCCTCTAATCTGTTTTCTAAACTTTTGGGACCGTTCCAAGTGCACTAATTACAATTGGCATCACCCTCACCCTCCACATTTTTTTTTCAATTCTCTATCAAGGTCCAGGTATTTGTTTATCTTTTCATTTTCTTTCATTTTCACCTTGTGATCTGATGGGACTGCAAAATCTACCAGTTGACTAATTCTCTTATTCTTCTTCTTCTTATTATTATTATTATTGTTATTCTTATTCTTAATATTATTATCATCCTTATTATTATTACTTTCTTTTCTTCTTCTTCTTCTTCTATTCTTATTCTTCTTATTTTTAATTTTTTTTTTTAATTTTACTTTTACTTTTACTTTCAGGGTTTTCTTATTTTCCTCCTTTTTGGTTTAGATGCAAAATATGTGATCAGTCCATTTTTAAGCAGGTAAGATTTGTGATTTGTATCATTTTTAATAAAAAAAAACAATTATAAGTCAAAGCTAATAATAAAAAATGTATAACAATCAAAATAATTCCAAAATAAATCCTAGATGTGTTTTTATTTTATTTTCCCATTTTTATTTTGTTAGGTGTCGTCATTTATGTTGTATAACAAATTGCTCTTCAATTTGTGCTGATGCAAGAGACAAACAAAATGAAAAAGTGAAGAAAACGTGCAATCAATTTAATAAATATCACAAAAATAATTGCCAAGATGAAATATCCAAAGAGATTCGGTAAGTTTCTTTCTCTTGTTAAAATGTTGCCTTGTGCAAATCTTTTTTATACTTTTGTATCATTTACTTTATAAATTTATATCATTTATATATACTAGCAAATTCATGCACCCTCCGGGTGCAAGTTTTTTAGTTTTAATATAATAAAATATCATGTTAAATTAGAAACTAAATAAAACTAAATAAGAATGCAGATAAACGATTTGGAACAGAGGGGGTATTATCGAAAAATAGAACAGCTTTGAAACTAACTCTTCCATCATTTTCCATTACTCCCATCTTTCATTGGTAAATTTTCCTAATTTAACTCTTTACTTAAAATAGGAAGTAAAGGATAATATTACAGTTATTTCTTCTTCTTAATAAATTTTTTTAAAGATTTATCCCAGAGATTTTTGCTCATATTCAATAAGATAAAACCAAACAATTAGAAATCAATAATACTTAGCATAAATTTATCAAAATCAATTTTTTAAGATCAATATGCAAATTAGCTTTCCCATTCACACTGTAAACCACTATTTTGTTGTATATATAAATACAATTGCGTATTATTAGTATGTAGATATGGTCAACAGTCTTAATAATGTAAAACAATTTTATTATTCATTGAGGTTTAAATAAAAATAAAATCATGGAGAATGTGATGTAAATAACTGAGGGAACTGTGAATTGAGTAGTAATATAGCTTCGGTTACAGACAGACAAACACACAATCTCCATTATAATAAGATTCTTTAGTAATCTATATCATTTAATTATGATTTCTATAAATTTATATCATTTATATATATTTACTTTATTCTTTCAATAATGCTTATGAGTCAAAAAGTAATGCCATTTCGTTTAGGACAGGTATAATTACCAACACAGGAACATGTATCATACATCAAAATGAAGCTGGTCGTCTTTGAATCACATCCCTACTTCTCCACATAGCCACTGTTTCTCTCAATAGCAACGTTCCACCTTTGAATGAGAGCATGTATCTCTGCCCTGTAAAATTCTGTTGACTGTTCTTTGAGCCACTTCTTCACTACAGATTTCATTTCCTAATCACTGAAATAATGTTTGTCTCTCAAACCCTCTTTCATGGAGCTGAAGAGAGGCAAAACAAACTTGATTGTCAAGCCCTAGCATCTATATGATTGTCTCAAGCCTATTGCCCTTATGGCAAACCCACAACGCTTTTTATCATATTTGTTCAAAAGGTGGTGGTTGAGGGTCTTTAGTGTCCTGGGTATGCCGTTAAATTGCATCTTGTGAAGTTTCAATTGTGGAGCTCTGGGGAGTGTGGAGTATCCCCTTCATTGCCATTACTCCCAGGTCCACCTTAACCCAGAGTGGTAGTACCTGTTAGAGTGCCATCTATGGGTTAAATAGAAGAAAATGATTGGCTGGCCATATCAAGCCCTAGCACCTAGATGATTGTCCCAACTCTATTGCCCTTATAGCAAATCCTCAACCCTTTTTATGTATATATGTGCTAGAAGGTGGTGGCTGAGGGTCTTAATGTCTTGTGTATGATGTTAAACTGCATCTAATAGTGAAGTTACAATTTTGGAGCTCTGGGGAATGTGGAGTACCCCTTCATCGTCATTACTCCCAAGTCCACTCTGTTAGGGTCCCTTCTATGGGTTAAATAGAAAAAAATAAGTTTAAAAAAATTTGAATACCCATCAAGGATGAATAAAACAAAATGTCTTTGGCATAAAATAACCCAACAACAGTTGCAATGCCATAAAACCCAACCAACTACCCATCCATCAAAGTGGTTTGAACTTTCTCAAATTGCAGTTACTAGATCTTATTTGGTGAATGGAACCTTCTCATAGACCATTTTTTAAAAGATTTTCACAATAAATTTTCAATTGGATTTAGATCAGGATTGTTCGCTGGCCGAGATGAATATCCTATAAGTATACTAATTCTATAATTTTCCCCAGTGTTAGTAATAATAGACGTACAAGGTGAGTCAAAAAAGTATAGAGATCTTTTTGTACTTTTTGACACATCTTGTATTCTGAATAAAAATAATGTTCCATTCATTCTTCATTTCTATCTGGGTAAATACAGCTTTAAACTTGGTACTTTTTTGACACACCTTGTATTCTGAAAAAAAAAAAGAAGTTCTATTCATTAATTTTTTTCAGAATACAAGATGTGTCAAAAAAGTACCAAGTACCTTGTATTCTGAAAAAAATTAATGAATAGAACATTATTTTTTCCAGAATACAAGGTGTGTCAAAAAGTACAAAAAAATCACAATACTTTTTTGACACACCTTGTATAACTTTATATGCAATCAAACATATTTTTTAAAAGGGTTTTATAATTTGCTTGAAGCATTGTGTTTATATTGGTTCGGTGGTTGGTTTTGAAGGCTATCACAATGCAAGTGTAAAGAAAAATAAGATAACTATGGTGTTGTTTGTTAACCTGTAATTTTTTAAATAATTCTTAATATTTTGAGATAAAAATCTCTTCTACAGAAGATTTCCGAAACTGAAGTTGTTGTTAGTGACTGTCCATTTGGTTTTGTCTCATGTCTTCCAAATTCTGTGTGTGTGTGTGGGGGGGGGGGAGAATCAGATGGTCCTGTAAACAAACAAAAGATTAATGCTTAGAGGGTGCCAAACCTGGAATAATAATCAGGCACTGTTGAACAGGTACACACACATAAGCACACACCTACCCCCACACACACCACACACACACACACGCAGAGAGTTTGGAAGACATGAGACAAAACCAAATGGACAGCCACTAACAACAACTTCAGTTTTAGAGATCTTCTGTAGAAGAGATTTTTATCTCGAAATATTAAGAATTATAAAAAAAATTAGAGGTTAACAACCAACACCATAGTTACCTTATTTTTCTTTACACTTGCATTGTGATATCCTTCAAAACCAACCACCAAATGATATTTTTTAAAAATCAAATCAAAATAATTCTTTTTTAAAGAATATAATTCCTGATTGCTACTAAATTCAAATTTGTTCCTCTTTCTTGTTAAAATATGTTCTTTTTGTTGTTACAGGTGTGGTCCTAATATGCATCATTCTGCATTTATGGGGAAAATGCTCTGTTGTTGGCTTATTGATGCTGGATTGGCTGGAGACACTGTGGAATCTTTGGAATACGGACAAAAATTGCTTCAAGGAGATGTTATCAAAAATATCAATAGCCACAACCAAAGTTTCAGTTCAGGATATTTGTATTGCTTCTCCTGAATATTTAAAAAAAATTTACACAGAACTTAAACTGAAAATTATTTACCACAAATATACCTCCCCTTTTGAAAAAAAAATATAATCAAAAATAAAAATTTCCTCACTCCAATCACCCTACAAAAAAGAAAAGAAAAATAGATCAAAATATTGATTATAAACTGATTCAGTTTTTGTGAATAATATTTATTTCACATCTTGAAAAGTTGAAGGATGTTCAATCGGATTTTACCCAATTAAGAATGACCGGTGACATTCTGTTTTTTTTTTTTTTTTTTTTTTTTCGCAGAGCAACGAAAGCATTTAAGAGTTAATATTATTAATTATAATAATATTATTAGTAATAATTAGGAATGAATCACAACACATAATTGGCAAATTTTTTTTTTTTTAATGCAGAAAAACCAATGATAAATTTGCACTTAAATTATTGTCATAGGGCCGGTTTAGCTCAGTTGGTAGAGTATTTGGCTGGGAACCTTAAGGTTCCTGGTTCGATACTGGCCCTTGCCAACTCAATGTAGGAGTGTTACAGGAATCTGTGCAGTAAAGTGTGGAGCTGATGGTAGATGTGGCGTTCCACCTCAGATGCTAAAAAAACAATCTCCCTGGTCTAGTGCTAGTGAAAAGGGAATAGACTCTCTTGCTGTCTGGCTGGTACCGACTTTAGGCCACCCCGACGACTTTACTTATGAGTTTGTACATAATAAAGAATTAGAGCTGAAAAAAGATGGGAGGAAAGGTTAAGGGTTAAAGGGTAAAGTCCTAACTGAATAAAATTGCTGTCTATTTACTTTGTTGAACCCTGAAAATGAGAAAATGCACTTTGGAGTAAAAAGAAATGAATGTTCTGTTGCAACATTACCAACAAACTCAAACAATATGGACCAGTCTAGCTTGGTGCAGTGCTTCTCAAACTATAGGATTTGACATACCTGCAAGATATTTTGGGGGCATCCCATCATGGTGTAATGGTTAGCATGCTAGTCTCGCAGATCCATTACTACTGAATAGTGAGTTTTATCCTTGCTGGATGCCCCATACCTGCAACTTGTGGCAAACGGGTTGAGTAAATACCTACCTGCAGGATATTTTTCCAATGTGCCATGGATCGGTGCTCAACCTAACAATCGAATTTGTGCATAGGTTTCATTTCCAATGAAGTTCCAAGCATTTCTAACTGTTGTATTTTATCACATCAAAAAAAAAAGAATGATATCAAACAATACAGAAAGATTTTATACATTTTCATTTGTACATTACATGTTATATATATTATGATAATGTGAAATTGGAAATTAGCCATGTACTGGCAGTCGATGACTTGTGTACCAGCACCAATACATGTACCACCATTTTGAGTAGTGCTAGCTTATTAGATTTATAAGTTATGTTGAGCCTAAAAGAGTTAAAGGAGTTTTAACTTTCTAAACTTTCTAGTCATGTGTTTTAGACACAACAAATATTTGAAGACTGAATATAGAATTTAATTAATAGATTATATCAGAAAATATTCTTTTTTGTTATTTTTTTTTTTTGTTATTGTTTTTTTTCTTTTTCTTTTCTTTTTTTTCCTTTTTTTTTCCTTTTTTTTTTTTTTTTTTTTTTCCTTTTTTTTTCTTTTTTTCATTTTTTTTCCTTTTGTTTTTTTTTTTTTTCATTTTTCTTCTTTTTAAACAAATTTTTTCTAGTCTTTGTTTTTTTTTTTTTTAATGATAATAAAATTTATTGCATCCAATGCTCAGGTGCACCACAATGTTGATTCATGTAAAATGATTTTAATTTATAAAGTCATTTAGATGTTTCAGTTTTTGTACAATGTAACCATTCCTGGTTTGAGGCGTTTTATTTTTTAGACATGTCATTTTCTGGTAAAACCAGTTTTGGATTCCATTGTAATGTTAACTGGATTTTCTTGAATGTCCAGTGGGTTTTTTTGTTGTTTTTTTTTTATTGGGGTTGGGAGATTCATTCTCCTTTCTAACATGTGCAATATGATTTTCAGTTTTTTTTACACAGCTCGAACCTCAGATTCCAACTTTTATTCCTATTATTGTAATGATACAGGTTTTTTTAGTCAGTTTTTATTCATATCTGGTCAGAGAGGCATTCAACAACAACAACCATAACAAACCAGAATCAGCCAATATATAGTAAAATAATAATCAGTCATATATAGTAAAATAATAATTAAATTTACTAGCAAATATATGCACCCTCCGGGTGTAAGTATTTAAGTTTTAATGTAATGAAATATCGTATTAAATTAGAAAGTCTAATAAGAAGGCAGATAAAAAGATATGTAACAGAGTGGGGGTATAATAGAAAAATAGAAATGAAACTTAGTCTTCCATCACTCCCGTCTTTCATTACTGAATTTTACTTATTTAACTATTTAGTTAAATTAGGAAATAAAGAATAAAATTACACTTATTTTTTCTTGTTAATGGATTTCATTTAAGATTCATTGAAGAGATTTTTGCTTATATTCATGAAAATAAAACCAAACAATTAGAAATCAATAATACTAAGCACATATTTAATAAAATCACATTTTTAATATCAATATGCAAATTAGCCTTCCCGTTCACACTGTAAACTGCTATTTTGTTGTATATATAAATACAATTGTATGTTATTAGTATGTAGATATGGTCAACAATTAATAATGTAAAACAATTTTATTAATAATTGAGGTTTAAATAAAAAATAAAATCATGGAGAATGTGATGTAAATAACAAAGGGAATTGTGACTTGAGTAGTAATATAGTTTCGATTACAGACAGACAAACCCACAATCTCCATTATAATAAGATTTACAGTTAGCTGGAAATAGTAGGGAAAGAAAAAAAACACTGGGATGCATGGATATGATTTTTTTTGCGTCCTTTTAGATTTTTATGCATCAGTGACACTGGACGCATATCTATCAGCATTTCTGCATTATATAAATGTGACCTATATAATTTGATAAACAGGTCCTACTAGAAAGTAATTAGACATTGTTGTTATTGTAATATGAGACAATTTTCAAATTCAAATACATCTGATTTTTTTCACTCAGCTGACTTAATCTTTACAATTCATTCACTTTCTTATTTTCTACACATAAGTCTTTATATGTTTCTTTGTTCTTTTATTCTTGTTTTTAAATCCACGTGCTTCCAACTTATATTACAATACACACCTTCTTATTAAATTCTAACATCTCTGCTTTTGGGTTCTATTTCTCTTTTGTCACCATCTAATAATAATAATGAAATTTATTGTGTACAGTGCTCAGGTGCACCACAGCTCATCAAAGTCTCATGTCTAGTACGTAGATTAATGTATTAGTGTCAGGAACATGAATAGCGTACAGTAATAATATACATGTATGTGTGCATGTGCATGCATATGTGTGTGGAGGAGGTTATTAGGTATAGTGTTGGCGGATTAATAATACTTTTAATAAGTTTGAGAATAAAATAATGTTAGAAATCAATAACACCAAGTAAGTATTTATTAAACATGGGCTGTTTTGAGGCAAATCGATCTCCACTTGACTTTATATAAGATGCTAATTAAGATTGAATGATGATTATTCAATATTGAAAATAAAATGTAAATGACTAAGAATTGTGATATGGTGGTAATATGATTTTGGTCACAGACAGACATAGAATCTCTATTATAATAAAATTTAGTTTTAAATTTTTATGTTAAACTTATTTGAAATGGGGATGGGTATAATAAAAGAATAGAACAGCTTGGGTGCCAGCTCTTCCCATCACTCCTGGTGTTCATTGCTAAATTTTCCTAATTTAATTATTTGACTAAATTAGACTGTAAAGAATAGAATTACAGTTATTTTATTAATGGATTTCTTTTAAGATTTATCAATGGGAGTTTTTGCTCATATTTATTAAGATAAAACCTAGCAATTAGGAACCAATAATATCATTTATTAAAATCAAATTTTTAAGATCAATATGCAAATTAACCATTCACACTGTAAACCATTATTTAGTTATATATAAAAATACAGTTGTAAGTTATCAGTATGTAGATAAGGCCAACAATATTAATAGTCTAAAACTGGGGTTCCCAACCTTTTTCAGCTCATGGCCCACTTTGAAATCAGAATTTTTTTTGTGGCCCATGAAATTATTATAATAGAAAAAATATTTCCATTTTACATAAGATATTTATTCAATCAAGATACAACCATATTGATATAAAACATAATATAGGGGCGTAAATCTCTTCCCACTCTCCTCTACCGTGAATTAGTTGACATCTTACTTTGTAGAAAATATAAATTTCCCACATATATGATTGGATTTTGTATATAAAAAAGTATGCTCTGAAATCATATAGAATTATATTTCCTTGGCCCACCTGAAATTTGCTGATCTAAAACAATTTTATTACTGATTGAGTTTTAAATAAAAATAAGATCATGGAGAATTGTGATATTGATGGTGATGTCATTTTGGTTACAGACAGACACATGATCTCCATTATAATAATTTAAAAAAAATTGTTTAGTTAACTGTTTTGTTTGTTTTTTGTTTTTTTTTGTCTAATAATGTAAATGAGTAATAAAACTGACCATTATTTTTCAAACAACTTAATATATTGAACTTATTTCTTTCTTTCTATACAATTTTTTTGATTCTTCATCATCTCAACTCTTTGCCATCCCCACCCCCCTCATGAAATTTCAATTGTGGATTATGTCTTTGTGTCAAGTGTTGAAAGCAATAACTTTATTCCAGAATTAACTGGAATTTTGTAAATGAAAATATTTGTGATATTTGAAATTGATGAGTTTGACACGAAGGTCATTTACTTGAAAAAATTTTCATGCAAATGAATATTTTGGAGTTTTTTTTTTTTTTTTTTTTTGTTTTTTTTTTTTCTGACAAAATATTATCTGTAAATCCGAAACTGACATCACAGATTTTTTTTGTTTTTGTTTTTTTTTCTAATTTCATTTTCTTTTTGTAAATAAACAAAAAATATTTTTCTGGATGTGTTGTTTATATTCATTTGTTGATAAGGAAATTTAATCACAGATACTTTGATTATTTTATTGTTGGTAATCTGAACATTAGCTACATAAAAGAGAATGACCTCCCCTTGTTTATTTCACTTTGTGCTCTTAATTGTGCTTGCACATTATTTGAAATGAACTTAATTGTTATTAAGAACACATTTTATGATATTTTCGTGTTAAAACATGCAGTTCTATTGATTCGAACAAATTCGTATTTTCAGTGTAGAAAATACGAATGAAAATTGATGATCAAAACACAATGCTTCCTCAAAGTGAAATAAACAAGGGGAGGTTACTCTCATTTATGTAGCTAATGTTCAGATTCCCTTATTGTTTTTTGCCTATCAAATATCTTTTTCTTTTGTTAGTTTCTTAAATTATTTTCTTTTTTCATCTTGTTCCTCAACATCTTTCTCTTTATTGAAATTTGGATTCCACATTTGCATCTTATAAAGATTGTTTGTTTGTTTTGTTTTACGGCATATCAACTTCAGTGGGTCATTTAATGCCGATAAAATTTTGAAATAAATCAATTCTTAATGGATAATACAATTTTTTTATAAATACATTTTTCTATTTAACCCATAGATGGGACCCTAACAGGTACAACCACTCCGAGTCAGAGTGGACCAGGGAGCAATGGTGATGAAGGGGTGCTTCACATTCCCTAAACCTCCAAAACTGGAACCTCACCATCAGATAGAGTTTAACATCATTCCCAGGACATGTAGACCCGCAGCCACCGCCTTCTAGCACCCATATGATAAAAAGGGGTTGGGGCTTGCCTCTTATAAAGAGGATGACAATCATATGGCCTATATATTTAATGTAATTGAAATAGATTAGTGTTATTGTTTGCACATGCTCACCTGCTCTCTCTCTACTTTTCTCCTACTCTTTCGTTCTTATTATATTTGTTGTGTAGCATGTCCTTTCTTTCTTTATAATAAAAACTGAATGATCCATTATTTAGCTGAAGTGATGACATTCATAACAAATAAGAATTCAGTGGATAAGATAATTTTGATTCACATTTTTGCATTGTATCTTGGAAAATTTGGATGGTCTCATTTTTAACCAGAAGGTGTTGCAGGATGAGAACAGGTGGAAGATTTAGGAACAAGTATATTGATGTATAGATATTGCAAAAATCAACATTTTTTTTAGCATGCTTCATACTTTATGGTCTTCAATAGTAAGTACATTTAATTTTTTCAACATTTTCTTTCATTTATGTCAGGCCATATGATTGTCATATATATATATATATATATATATATATGAAAATGTGGAATGAAAACATCACACTGTGATGTTTTCATTCCACCTTTTCATACTCATACTGTCGGATTCATTTCCTTTCTTTTAACTTATATATATATATATATATATATATATATATATATAAGTTAAAACTAATAAGTCAGATATACCTACTAACAATTTCGCATAGTAGCTCTTCAGGGCAAAATTCTGACTCTTTGCCTTGAAGAGTAAGTATATCTGACTTATTAGGTTTAACTTTATTATTTGCTCTACTTAGGTATTGAGCACTCTTTACTTTTTAGCTTTAGATAATCCTGGCAGTTATATATATATATATATATTTCGTATATATATATATATTTTCTCTTTTGGCCAAGTATTATAGTATAAACCAATTATTTTCAGTTGGTATGACTATCTTGGTCTTTTCTTTTTTTTCCAATTTTTTTTTCCCCAGGTGAGGTTTGGTAGTATATTTTTACAATCAAACTATTTGCTGGGTTTTTTCTTACCGCAAAGGTTTACCACCAAATTTTGTATATTAAATTATATATATATATATATATATATAAAGACTGGGCAAATAGTGGGAAATAACTTTTTTTTCTCCATGTATTTCATCTGGAAAAAAGCTTATGCTGGGACAGAATCTACGAAGGCCTATATGTGCAAAAGTTTATTACATGGAGTAGCTAAAAATATAAGAAAATATAACAACAAAGACATGCGCACTGAAATATTTGTTGCTGTTCCCAAACTGAAAGAAATGCTTCTACCCTAAAACAGTGACTTAAAAGCTCAATTTGTGTGCTTCCAGCTAGCTCGTTTTTATTCTATTACTTTAATATTTTTTATTTTAATTAAATATTTTTTCGTTTTAATTATGCTACACTTGTAGCACATTTTCACTATTCCCCTTCTTTTAAAATTTAAATAAGATAATTATGTTTTTATATACTGATGGAGCACCTCGATCAATTTATTGCTCAGCTCATTGTGCCGTGAGATGAAAAAGGTGGAAAAACTCTGCCTTAAAACAAAACTATAAGCCACTGTTGTCCAAGGGACGTTACTCTTAATATCTAATAAAAAGTTATTTCCCTTGAATCTTTTTATTTTTTTAAAAAAAGTAATTAATTAGGCAGTTTACCTTAGATGTGCTAAGTTAGAACTATGGAGCGCCCAGTGAGAATCGAACGGACTAACAATGGTCTATTAATCCACCTTACTAATCATTATATCATGCGCTGCACCCTTCATTTTAAAAGTATTTTCATATTGACATATCAATTTTTCCTGATTCTACTTGCTTTAAAAAAAAAATTTGGTTATAAAAAGTGGAAACACTCTGATTGACTGATACATTATTTATTTATTATTGATCTACTAGGAAAAAAGAAGACGGGGTTAGGTTTAGGGTTTAGGGTTAGTTTAATGGGAAAATAAATAATTTATCACTCAATCAGAGTGGGAACCCTTTTTTTATGTTGGAGTTATAGGAAATAACCAAATTTTTTTTATCACTCAACTCACTGATACTTGAATTCACACCTTTTTCTGCTTCTACATATCAGTTGCTTTACAAAATCAGCTACAAGAACAAATATAGTATTTTAAAATTCGAAATAATACCTATAAAGTCTTGTCTTGCCATATTTGTTATTCTATCATTTCAATATTTGTTAGACACATGTCTCTTTTTTCAAAGAATGATATTGCTCATCAGATTGTCCTTCTCCAAATTGAGTAATGTGTTTGTTATTTGTCACCCATGTATCAAGATTGACGTTTATGGGGTAGGAAGAGGTTTGGGTGTTTTAAGGTTTAAATGTAGCTGGATATTCTGGTTGCGTGATCTTAGGGGTTTTTCTTTGTACCCCGTCTCATTTTGTGAAAGTGCTAAAAAGAAGGAATTTAAGGAACGAAAAAGAAAGAGACAAAGGTAGGAGGTAGTTTTATGACTTAGGCTTTATTGACCGGGTCATAGTCGCCTGTAGTAAGGGAATGCCTCCCTGGCTAGTAGGAGCGACTAGACCCAGTTACGGTCTAAATTAGAATGGTCGAGATATTCTTTTGGGGGTTGGGGGACAGTCCTTTTTGTTGCACGTACGCGGAGGGTTCTTCCAGTGAATGTTCATGGGAGTTTGCAGGTTTTTTTTTATTTTAATTTTATTTTAGTTTTATTTAATCCCCACACATTTCTATTAATCAATAGTTTTAATTATAGTGGCATTCACAGAGATTTGCTCTTCTTGCAAAGATATATATATATATAAGGCCTTTCTTCAAATTTAAATATTTTCAGGCTTGATCTTTATATATGTGTTAATGTGTATAAAAACACATCTAAACCCTCTTTTCAAGCAGAGTAATTCAGAGTTTTCCTCCTAGGCTGGTTACTTTACCAAGGCTAAGGAGCTCAGTCTTTCCTAATATTTACTCATAATTAGAGTAAAAAGGATTCATGTCTTTCCCAAGGACATTAACGCAAAGTGTGTGTGTGTATATATATATATATATATATATATATATATATAGAGAGAGAGAGATGATTAAAATCGAATGGTTTAAAATCTACTAACTTAAGTTCCTCGCAATAGCGTGAATCTTCGAATATTTGCACTACTGTGAGAAACTTAAGTAGGTAGATTTTAAATCATTCAATTTTAATTGTCTATTTAGCTCTTTATATTGAGCACTTTTTAGTCAGTTTTAGTGAAAAAATCCTGAAGTAAATAAGATTGTATACTTATTTGCTTAGTGGATTTAATGGTAACTGTGATATATATAAGTTAAAACGAGTTATATTAGTGCTATTGTATGGCTGCACCACTTGGACCTTAACAAAGTGCCTAGAGAATAAGCTAGATGGGATTTGCTCAAGAATGCTGCGTGCAATCTTAAACAAATCGTGGAAAGCATCCCACAATAAACAGCTATACAGTCACCTGCCCCCTATCACCCAAACCATCCAGGTGAGGTAAATGAGACATGTTGAACATTGTTGGAGAAGCAGGGATGAACTCATAAGTGATGTTCTCCTGTGGAAGCCTGCACATGGGCACATCAGTGTGGGCTGTCCAGCAAAGACCTATATTGACCAGCTCTGTACGGATACTGGATGCTGCACAGAGTACCTTTCGAGAGTGGTGAATTATAGGGACAGTTGGCAAGAGACATCTCTGCTACTAGCACAACATAATAATGATGATTATATATATATATATATATATATATATATATATAAAGTAAGTAAAGTAAAGTCGTCGGGGTGGCCTAAAGTCGGTATCAGCCAGTCAGCGAGGGAGTCTATCCCCTTTTCAATAGCACTAGACCAAGGTGATTGTTTTTAGCATCTGAGGTGGAGCACCACACCTACAATCAGCTCCTTACTTTACCGCACAGATCCCTGTGCTACTCATATGCTGAGTTGGCGAAGACCGGTATCGAACTAGGAACCTTGTGGTTTCTAGCCGAATGCTCTACCGACTGAGCTAACCTGGCATATATATATATATATATATATATATATATATATATATATATATATATGAGGAGGGAAGAATTTAAATAAATCTGACAAAATGTGGTTGAGAATAGAGGAAATAACACAGACAGTTGAATTCAGTTGATATTTTGCCTCATTTTATGAAGCTTTTTCGAAACTTTATTGACATAAGTACTTGTACATTCTGCTTTTATAGTGAAAAGGTAAATGGGTGAGGGGTGAAAGATTGGATGGGATAGGTGTGTTGGGCATGGTGTTTTTATTTCTTTTATGGGGTCAATCGGTTGACTTTAGAAGAGAAATTGATATTTGGAGTGTGGGTAAAATGTGTTGATGTCAGATGTGTATCAGAAATTTGATAGTTGGGGAAGATCAGTATAAGGAGAAATAGGTCATTGAATAGTGATTATAGATCAGGTCATCAGGATGATGGTTGTAGGCAGAGTATTTTGGGGAAATTCTGGGGCGGATTATTTAAAAAAAAAAATATCCAAACAGAAATAATCCGCCCCAGAATCTCCCCAAAATACTCTGCCTACATCCATCATCTTGATGACCTGACCTATTTCTCCTTATACTGACCTCCCCCGACTATCAAATTTAAAACAATTCTAAAATAAAATTAGGTTATCTTTAAGATATGCACTTCTAGATTTTTCAGTATTTTTTTTTTTTTTTTTTCAGAAATGTTCCCTTCAAATTAGCAGCAGGAGCAAGCTTGTTCATACTTTTGATCATTTTTTTTTTTCGGGGGAATTAAACTTGTTTTCATCTGAATTCTTAAATATTTTTTTTGATTTGTTTCAATTCATTGTTAAAAAAAAACAGTTTTCAACTTTTATTATTCAAAATAAAAATAACAAAGAAGTTAATTCATTGTTTAAAAAAAAATTATCGAGACATATTTATTTAGGGATGTTCAATCAAAGGGACATATCTCCTATTTTGTTTACACCGACTTATCTCCCTTAGATTGAGCCTCTGAGCGAATTCTATGGTTATCCGAAAGCGCTATTTTTTACTATCTCATGTTTTCACATCCGGGCATTTCGAAGTAAAAGATAAACATTGGATTTTCTATCTGATATCTTTTGTTAGGCATGGATAGTGACAGACATTTAAAATTGACCTTGAAATTTTTAAGATAGTAAAAAACTCAATTTAACTTAGATAAAATAATTTTTTTTTGCATCAATTTAAAAAAAAAATTTAAAACTACAAAAAACCCCCCAAAAACATGCTACATGATTTATTTTTTGAGTTTTAAGAAAATAACTTTAAAATTTTATAATCACTTTTTTAGGGTACTGAATTTATATATATTATATTTTTAATATTTTTCTATATATTCTTCAGGATATGATCTTTCAAGAAATGTAAAAATTAGGGATCGGTAATTTCTTTTCTTCAAATGGTCAAAGGTCACCCACCCCCATTCTGAATTGATAAAAATATTTTTTCGAGTTTCTTTAATAAAATAAGCTAATCGTTAAGTCGAAAAATAATTTAGTGAAAATTTCATTAAAATTGTACAATTCCCTAATTTTTGGTAAATTGTTTTAAAATTAAGAAATTCAAAAAAAATCATTATCTCCCTTGGAAAATTTTGAGCATCACTAATATTTATTATTGTATTGAAAAATGCTCAAAATAATTTATTGTAAAAGAAAATTATTTAAGAATTCAGATGAAAAACAAAGTTCATTTTGCTGACAACAAGCAGATCAAACGAGCGTACGAGGCTGACTCCTGCTGATGATTAGAATAGACTAGCATCCTTTAAAAAACGCAAAAAATTACGGGAGCGCGTATCTTGAAGATAACCTAAAATTAAGAAATACATAAATATACAAATGCCTCTTTATAATTAAATATTACAATTTTTCTTTTCCTTTTTTTTCTTACGTGTTTTAATCAGATACGCAAATAAACCGGAAGTGCTTATTGGACTGCAACTATATTTCGGCTACTTCCAATTTTAAAATGGCAGCGCCCACATTTAACTTTAATGTTGGCGTGCTTGGGCATGTTGACAGTGGTAAAACGAGTCTCTCGAAAACTTTAAGCACAACAGCGAGTACAGCATGTTTTGACAAAAATCCCCAGAGTAAGGAACGTGGTATCACATTGGATTTGGGTTTCTCCTCGGTCATCGTTGATATTCCCAAACATTTGGACGACTTGAGCTCCAAGTATGAAAAATTGCAATTCACATTTGTTGATTGTCCTGGGCACGCCTCCCTTATTCGCACGATTATTGGCGGTAAGACATTTAGGAAATATATTTTTTATTTTTTCCAGTCATTGTTTTTCACATCTCAAATCATTAAACCAACTTGCTACATTTTTAGAATAAATAAAATGAAAGTTCTGTAACTGAAGTGCTACGGCTACAAATTCAATTTTCTTCTTATTCCACTAAAGAGATTATTTATTTTAAGTTGCAAACAATTTATTTCTTTAAAAGCTAATCACTTTCTGAATAGATTTTTCTTCTAACATTGAATGTGTGTGTGTGATGCTCATTTTAGATTACAATGCCATAAAATTGGAAATAGACAAAAAAAGTTGTTTTATATGAATGTTTATGAAAACTAAGCACATTAAAATCATTTTTTCTCTTTATTATTGGTAACAATTTGAAAAGATTACAAACTTGTCAGAAAAAATAATTGTGAAAATTTGCACTCCATTTTTCCTTATTAAAAAAAAAAACCCCAAAATAACCCGGCATTAGCCGTTCTAATTATTATTATCGCCACATGATTCACTAAAAAGTGCACTTGTTTTTCTTTCCATTTTTTTAAAGCCAATAATACCAACTTTAATGTTTAAGATTTAAAAAAAAATATTTTATATATTCAAGAGTTACATTATTTCAAATTTTGTCGGTAAATTACGATTTTATTGAATGTAAATTTTGACATAATTTGATTCTATTTTGAAGAAATTAATCTTTTCTTATCGTGACGTGTTCTGTTATCATCGACACAGATATTATTTTATAAAAAAAGGGAACACTGATGTTCTAGTTACTATATTTCGAGAAACCTGTTTAAACCATCACGAGTTATCTGTCCTTTGTTTTGATTTTATTTGGAGTTAATGCCGACAATATTGGGTATTAGGAGAGGAGAAAGTGGCCTAATAATTCCGTAAAAAAATCAAAACAAAAATAGGAGTATATGTACTCTAGGTACCACCAATTTTACCCTTTGAAATTTACCCCCCACAATGAAACTTGCAAAAAAATTAATATTTTCTTGAATTTTTTTCAATGTTGCACTCCATTTTTCCTTATTAAAAAAAAAACCCATTTGTGTGTTCTTAGAAAGAAGAAACATTAAACAAACTCCTGATGATTTTAAAAAAAATTTCAGCTTACGGAAATAATGAAAATTATGATTGAAAAACAATGTTTTCATTTTTGCACTGTTAAATCAACTGAAATTTAACGTAGCTAAAAACAAGTTACGATAAGAGTTTAAAAAAAAATTCTATGAAAAATCAATTAATAGTCTAATTTTCACGAAAATTTCCATAAATACTTACCTTTTAGATGTAAATATATCTGAAATAGTTTTTTCCTAAAATATATTAGGGGAAATATTTTTTTTCACGAGGTCTATCCCCTCCCCTCTATTTTATGAGATAAAAAAAAAATAACCAGTCAGAAAACTTTTTACTTTTTTTTCTATAAAGATAAGAGTCTGAATAACTATATCAAAGAAATTGTATAACATACAACGCAGTAGTTTTTTTAGGAAAAATTAATAAAATCTGAAATAAAAAGTGCCAAAAAATGTGATAATATTAATATTTGAAAACTTTTTTTTTCTTTTTTAATTGGTATGTATTATATTCTATTAAATTGTCAAAAAAAATTTTTTTTTTTTTTTCAAGAAATTCATTTTTAAGAGATTTTCAATCTTTTGTGTGTTTAAATAATTTTTTTTTCTACGTGTATATGTAGATATATAATCGTAAGAGGGTAATAATATGTAATTTTTTCTGTCTAAATTGCCGCCTGAAAATTACCCTTTCGCATGTAATATGGATAGGTTTATTTATTTTTTAAGATAACGATGTAATTTTTTCCAATCGGATAATTTGATCTTTGAATTAACTGTTTTTCTTTGTAACAACCCTGCATGATCTTTGTTTTTTTACGAGATTTTTGATAAACAAAGTTCGGAAATATTTATTTCCGTTTTATTGAAGATGGTCTAAACTGATTACGTGAGCTTTTTGGTGATACCTAATGTACACCTAATTCTGTTTAAAGTTTTTACTAACACACGATAAATTTTCAAAAATATTCTCTAAGGAGATGAGTAAAATTCCTAAGAATAACTCTTGTACATTGTACTCTTGTAGGTATGTTCAATTTTTTTCAAGGGAGATAATGGAAAAATCTTGAATTTAAAATTTTTTTAAAAACAATTACCAAAATTCAGGTAATAGTCCAATTTTAATGACATTTTAATCACTTTATTCATTAAGGACTTAATTTTATAATGAATAGCTTATTTTAGGGATGTACAAAATGCAGACAAAAATGTGCACGACTTTTCAAAATCTTAAAATAGGGATGTGCACTTTATGTAAGGGGAGATAATTTAAAAAAAAAATTTATTAAAAAAACTTGAAATAAAGTTTTTTTTATCAATAAATGTGTGTGTGTGGTAAGGGGACCTTTGGTCATTTGAAGAAAAAAATTCCAATCTCTAATTTTTACATTTCTAGAAAGATCAAATCCAGAAGACCACATAAAATATTAAGAAAATAAATAAAATTTCAGCCCGCAAAAAAATAATAATTTGAATATTTAAGTTATTTTCTTAAAACTCAAAAAATAATTTTTGTGTGCATTCTTTCTTTTTATAACTTTAAAGACTTTTTTTCTTTGATGCACTAAAGTATTTTCTCTGATTCAATTGGCCTCTTTTTATTCCCTTAAGAATTTGATAGATTTTTTAATCTATCTAAAAATGTATGATTAAAAATGCACAATCTTGCACATGTTTTCAGAGATTTTTATATATTTAAAAATTATTACTAATGATTTTTTTTTTTCATTTATATATTATCTATAGTGTTACGAGTTATTCCCCTTTTTACTTACCTCCCCTGCCCAACTCCCCCTGGATTTTCACTCTGGAGACAGCAACAACGGTTTTAGTGCATGTGTTCTTATGTTGTTATTCTTACTTTTTTTTTTTTTTTAGCTATGTTATATACCCCTTTACTCGGGTATATAAATGGCGAGAGAGACAGAGTAGGGGATGATAGATTTTTTCTTATTGGTTCTCAGCTTATCTACTTTGTCTTTTGCTGGGCTGATTCTTACTCTGGTTAGCATTACTAGGTTGTTTGGTAAAATCATTGGACATTGACAAATTTTCACCTTCATTGGTTCAAATTGCAATTTCTCATGTATTTCTGGTCCGATCTTAAAAATATTTATATGGGTGGAAAGAAAATAAGATAATCTTTCTAAATCTGTAATTTTTCATGTTTTTATCCATTGAATTATTTTTTACAGTGAGTTAAAATAATATTTTGCTTCAAACAGCTTCAAACATGAAATATGACTTTTTTTTTTTTTTTTTTCTTTTCTTAGACTAAATTTTACACACTACTGTTTTTTCAAAATCAAAGTAGCTAATCTTTATCAATATTCTTGAAATTTTACACTTAATTAGGAAACACTTTTAACTACCAGCAGAAACTTGTATTTTTCTTTTCTGACCTTTTGGAAGCAAAATCAACCAAAGTTGACGGAGATTTCTCCAAAAAGTATAAGATAAGCAAAAAAGAAAAAGCACTATATCAGTAATAGAAAAGTCTCAGAATTATTTTCATATATAATGTGAAATTTTAATGATTGATTACATGAACAAAGCTGCTCACGCAGGACAGGCTTTTTGTTAAATAAAATTATATGAATAGTTATTCTATTTCTTGTATGTAATATGACATAGCAGGTATTTAAAAAGGTATTTTTAAGTCCAAAGGGATGTTATTTATATAAATTAATACTATATATGTGTATATATGCTGTATTAAAATGAAAATGTTTAATAATCTTGTGGGGAAACTTAAAAAAAAAAAAAAAAAAAAAGGTTAATATCCCTACTTCTTATTATTTGGGGAAAAATAATGGGTTCCAGCATGGAAATACAGGCAGGTAAAAATGACTTGCTAATCAGTTAAACCAGTCAAAATAAAAGGGAATTTGTTACATTATTATTAGATTTTTTTTTTATTGTTGTCTTCATCTTTATTGTTGTATACAATGTTTTGGTCTGTGCCCATCAGCCTTTTTCAGGTGTTTCTTGTCAAATTCGGAAGCTTTCATGGAACTTTGAACTAAACCCTTTATTTAATCCATTGGGGTAGATTGTTCTCATTCCATTAACCCTGACCGGGTACAAATGTTAAGCTATCATAAGTATTGTTATTTTTACCTGTAGTCAGGATTGAACCTGCAACATCCAGATGATTGTCATTTAGAAATGTAATAACTCCATACCTATATCTGTTGCATCATGTGTCCTAACAGAATGAGAACAATCTACCCCCAATGTATTAAATAGAGGGTTCTGTTTGAAGTACCATGAAAGCTCCGGACTTTAACAAGAAATGCTGAAACATATTTATATATATATATATATATATATATATATATATATATATATATATATATATATACATACCAATAAAGATGAGGACAAGGCAGAAAAATGTAAATAATACAAATTATCAATCCTCATTTCAAAAATACAAATATTTCATTTCTCATGCCTTTTTCTGCTATGGGGTAAGTTTGGATATTAAGTTAGTATTTTCTTGACATTTGTTGAAGACCACATTTGTACTAGACACAAATTTGGGCAAAAGGAAAATTTGAATTTCACTTGTTATATTTTGTCAACAAAATAATCAGTTATTTATTGAATAGCCAATACAGGCATCTTGTTGACTTGATTATTAAATACCTAAAGGAATTGATGGAACATACTTTACATTTAATATTAAAGTATTATGGACTTAGGCCAGGTACAAATATTAGTATTCTATAACATCTGGGTAAATTTCAGTATACATATGACTCCAAGATTGTGCACAATAGATTAATATTCCAACTACTCTTAAAAAAGTTTTACTCTTAAAAAAAATGTGTAAAATATGTAGTCTAGTTTAGCTTTTGTCTTAAATACAATCAATATTCAGAATAAAATTTGTCATTACAAATTCAAGTGCATGCATTGAACTTCAACCAATAAGAATTTCATTCAAAATTGAATATATAATACATACAATTAACTTCTTATATCCTCAATTATATTATTTCTTTAATAGCTTTATTATTATCATTTCTCTATTTTTGTATATTTAGGTGCCCAGATTATTGACTTGATGTTGTTGGTTGTTGATGTAACAAAAGGAATCCAAACTCAAACTGCTGAATGTCTTATCATTGGTGAAATTGCCTGTGAAAAAATGATTGTTGTTCTTAATAAAACTGACCTTTTACCTCCAGAAAAGAAAACTTCAATGATTGAAAAGGTAAAAAACTTTAAATTCTTTTTATTCATCTTTTTGTTTTATTCTGTTAGTGATTATGAAATTAGTTTTGAATTTAACTTTGATAAATTGATTCCAAAGTCAAGTTTAAGCATGGGATTTGTTTAAACTAGCCAAAACTAAATTACTAAAACCACTAACTCTATTTTTGTATTGTATTTTTCTAATTTTTCTGGTAATAATTACAAAAAAAGAAAAAATATTTTTAAAAAAAGGAAAAAAGAGAGGGATGATGATGATTATAATAATAAAATTAACAATAACAAAATAATGACAATATTAGTAATGCTAACAAAAAAAAACAAAGAAATAAATAAACGAATGTGACTTTAATATTTCTTATTGGACCAGCCCACCTTATATTAAAATAGGGGGAGTGTTGGAATATTTGGACATATAAGGTGTGCTACAATACACCACCTAAATTTATAGACTAGGCAAGGTCATGTGGTTTATTCCTCTGCCAATCAACAGCCATAATGTGTGGCTGGTTTACTTAATCACTGAAACTGAGAAACGTCCATTTGCAATCATTGACGAGGGACTTGCAATACTGAGGAGCACCAAGGAACAACCAAAGGATTCTTTACCAAGGATTTCTATTGGACAAGTGCTCTTGCTTGAAGCCTAAAGGATGGCCCATAAAATTGGAACAAAGGCAGTATTATAGCAATGTACTTTCACTATGAAGAGATTTAAATCATAATGGGATAAATTAGCAGCAAAATAACATTTACCCAATATAATCTGATAATTCTTGATTTGCCATAAAACTCATTCAACCATTTGTAAGTCACTCAGCTTAAAGTCACAGAGAACCTATTTTATCATCTATAAATAAAATAGCAGGGGTGGGGTACCCTTGGCCTAGTGGCTAATGGGCTGGACTGTAACTTCATATTGAGTGTATTCACACTCCAGTTTTGCTATTATGTTCACTTTAGGACTAATACTCTTGGAAAAGATATGAACTCCTTCATCCCCCAGCTATGGGTTAGATAGTATCACTTATTGTTTTTCTATAAGGATGGCTTTGGCATTGAATAACCCATGAAGGTTGAGAAACCAAATCAAACATTTTCACTGCATAAAGATTACTTTTATTTTTCTTCAAAGTTTTTTTTAACTGCTTTCTTTACAAATACTCAAATTTGGTCTCATAAAGAGAATTTTACATTGTTGTTGTATAAAACACTTTTTTCTCACATTTCTAATTCTTGTTAATTTAAAAAAAAAATTTCCCAAAGATTTTGAAATGAGTTTTGAATTTAACTTTGATAAATTGGCTCCAACAATTTAACAATTGTATATTCAAATTTGTTCAACCTTTTGAACCTGTAAGCCTATATTTTGTACTGGAGACTATTTTTATCATGTACCATAAGTCTGATATTTTCAGCTTGGGGACATCCTATCTGATACTACTAATACAATTAATCATTTACTACAGAAATGGCAATTTCTGTTTGTCTGTGTATAACCTGTTGGTGCCTTCACCAGTGATCTGATCATGATGAAACTTTACAAACGTTAAATTAATATTCAGAAACAGGACTTTTGCATTGTTGTTATAGAAAAAATTTTTTCTATTTTCTTGTTAATTTAAAAAAAAAACCCCCAAAAAACAATGATCCTTCTTCAGGTGTTTGTTTAATTTAGAAATGTTGTTGAAATCTTCTGGAAATGTTTAAACTGTGTGAAAATAATAAAAACAACCCACAATAATTATCCTAAGATTTTGGCAATGTTTGAAAAATGATGTTCATATTGTATAAGTCTAAATTATATAACATCTGCTTGATGTTTCTAGACTTTTGCATGCTATATATGTAATTAAAATAAAAAAATCCTTATATATGTGATAGCATGTGCTATACCCTGTCATCCTCAGCTGCCAACCAGTTTCGGTGGTTAAAGCAGTGCTGGCATCACCAGCAACTTTTGTTACTGGATAGAGTATTAAATATATATTCATCTTTTGTTAGATACACCTAACAAAAATAGACACAAACAAAAAAAAAATAGTTGCTCCCCTTTACTTTGTCAAAGCCGGAAGTGGGTTTTCCACCATCTTACATGTGGATGGCGTTTGTTTATGTTTTGAATGCAGCGTCAGAGTACTGGTTAAGTCGCTTGAGAGTAGAAGCAATTTTCTACCCTGTGTTAAATAAAACCGTTAATTTTATAACAACCTGGTCTTGCATTATCATTTTCAATCTTCCATATTTTATCTGTATGTTAAAAACATAACATCTTTGCAATTTCATTTTAAGTGGTGTTTGCTATTTTCTTAACATGTTTGTATGTCATATATATATAAATGTACATCACAAATTTCATTTTATTTATTTTCAGATGAAGAAAAGGTTACTTAAAACTTTAGAACCTACAAAATTTGCTAATTGTCCAATTGTTGCTGTGGCCGCTAAACCTGGAGGACCGGAGGTAGGTGAGACTATTTTTTTTTCTTTCTTGTCAGTCTATTGGGCATATATGGATGACATAAAGACCCCTTCCCTGTTTTCCCCCAAATGGTTTAATATATCTTTGGGTTTTATTATATGAAACTGGTGGTACATGGTAGACTAATGTTTATTCAGAAAATGTTAGACTATCAATTCTTAGCTAAACTCTATAATATTCCAGTTGGTCACCTGAGTGAAGATGGGGGGGGGGACGATTGATGTTGAAAGATTTGAAAATCCTTGCTGAACCCTCAGAATATTCCAGTACATCTGTGAGATGCCTAATAAAAAAAAATTACATATGAATGAGTGATAGTCTTATGCTGTTAAATACTCTGTGTGTGTGTGTGTGTGTGTGTGTTATATTCTGTATGTTTGTTTGTACAATGACTGAGCGCACATCCTTTTATATATATATATACCCAACTTCTCCACACGAGCAGGATGCGACACAAGGCCAATTTCTTAAGCGGAGTTTAACAGGTTTGAATTCAGTTTTTCTTCTCCTTGACTGATTACCTAACCATGGTTAGAGCCCAGTCTGCCCTGCTTTTTATCCATAGCTGGAGAGAGAATTGGATTCATGCCTTTCCCAAGGGTGTTAGCGCTATGTGAAATGCAAACAGCTTAGTCCAGGAATTGAACTTGTGTTGACGAGTCAATTTCCTACGACTCTAACCATTACACCATGCACCTCCCAGAAATTTACCCTTTTTATAAAGGACAATTAGTGGGAACCAGCAAAGACCAAAGTTCAATAAAATCCACATTCTATTTTTCTTTGTGAGGGGGTTTTAAAATTTTTACCCCCTCATTTTTTTTTAATTCTTCATAAAATCTAAATTTCATCCCTAAAAAAACAAAGAACATCCTTCTAATAATATCACTCGAATGCATAGATTTCTGGCTGAAACAATAAAAAATTTAAAATATATTTTACTTCTAGTTTTTTTTAAAGAATTTACTTTTGTTTTAACTTTTATTCTGTCTATTTTATTAAATGAAGGAAATTTGATAATCCAACATTAACATTTTTTTCTAACAAATATACATTATTGTAAAATTAACAGCAGTAAAAAATTTGCACAGATAATGACATAATTTTTTTTTTTTTTTCTTTCAATTTTAGTCCACAAGTGATGCCAACCCAGATGACATGATGAATTTGTTAAATACATTGAAACAACAAATTTACATTCCAAAAAGAAATAATTCTGGACCATTTATCTTTTCTGTTGATCATTGTTTCTCAATTCGAGGACAAGGAACTGTGATGACAGGAACTGTTATCAGTGGAAGTGCAGCAGTCAATGATGTAAGTAAGATTTGAAGTAGCATTTCTATAATTGTAATTTGTGAAGTGTTTCTGTGTGAATTTTCATAGTTGGGTGATGTTCATGTCCTTTCAAATCTTGTTTTTAAAAGTCCTTTACAGATTTTATAGGTTATATTAACATCTATCCCATCTACTCTATCTAATTCTAGATAAAAATCCAACCCTTATCACCTAAAAGTACTGAGAGTGAGTTGTCTGTTTTATACATACTAGCAAATATATGCACCCTCCGGGTGCAAGTATTTAATTTAATGAAATATTATATTAAATTATAAAAGCCAACGAAACTAAATAAGAATGCAAATAAAAAGATTTGAAACAGAGGGGGGTATAATCGAAAGATAAAATAACTGAAACATACTCTTCCATCATTCCCATCTTTCATTGCTAAATTTTCCTAATTTAACTATTTAGTTAAAATAGGAGGTAAAGAATAAATTCACAGTTACTTCTTCTTGCTAATGGATTTTTAAAAGATTTATTCACGAGATTTTTTGGTCATATTCATTAAGATAAAGCCAAACAATTAGAAATCATTAATACTAAGCACAATATTTATTAAAATCAAATTTTTGAAATCATTATGCAAATTTGCCTTCCTGTTTACTCTGTAAACTGCTATTTTATTGTATATATAAATACAGTTGCATATTATTAGTATGTAGATATGGTCAACAGTATTAATAATGTTAAATACTTTTATTAATAATTGAGGTTAAATAAAAAATAAAAATCATGAAGAATGTAGCGTAAATAACTAAGGGGATTATGACTTGAGTAGTAATATAGTTTCGGTTACAGACTGAAAAACACACAATCTCCATTATAATAAGATTTATTAGGTACCAACAATTTGCCCTGAGAAATTTGCCCACCTATATTTAACACAATGAAACTTGCATAAAGGTTGATATTATCTTAGAATTTTTTTGTCCATTCAAAAGAAGAAACATTAAAAAAAACTCCTGATGATTTAAAAAAATGAAAATAATAAAAATCATGAACGAAAACAATTTTTAACATTTTCGCACCATTAAATCAGTTGAAATTTAACGTAGGCAAAATCATGTTATTGGCTTTTTAAAAAAATTCAATGGAAAATTTCACAAATTTCAATAATTATATACCTTTTGATGAAAATATGTTTGAAATAGGTTTTTTCCTAAAATATATTAGAGATTTTAAAAAAAATTTTTTTATGAGGTCTATTTTACGAAATA
Organism: Doryteuthis pealeii; assembly: GCA_023376005.1. NCBI lineage: Eukaryota > Metazoa > Mollusca > Cephalopoda > Myopsida > Loliginidae > Doryteuthis > Doryteuthis pealeii. The sequence continues at coordinate 54,143,416 of CM042150.1, forward strand.
TGAACTGACAAAAACAATTTTTACTTTTTTCTATAAGAGCCTGAATAATTATATCAGAAGATTTTTATAAGTTTGAAAATGAGATGGCTTCCTCAAAGTGAAATAAACAAGGGGAGGTTACTCTCATTTATGTAGCTAATGTTCAGATTACCCAATTTCTAAATGAAGTGCACTGAGTTGCTTGATATAAGGTATCTGGTGTAGCTGCAGACCAAATATCTTGCTTTATTACATGTTGTTTGGCTCTGCATATGTCTTCATTTGAATTTTAGAATTAAAATAATTTAAAGTTTCACTTTTGATCACACCTCATATTTCAAGATATGGCCACTTTAAAATGATATAATTTCAAAAGAAGGAACATTACTAGTAATAGTAGTAGTAGTATGTTTGTTTTTTATATTGGAAAGAAAAATATTACGGAGCAAATTATCATGAGTGAATTTCACCTTCCTCCTTTCTTTGCCCACACCTATAACTTTATCTGCATAATTGTGGAATAATAGTTTGTAGTTTTTGGTACTCAATCCCCCCCCCCCCCCCCCCAAAAAAAAAAGCCCAAAAGATGGTTGGGTAACATACTGACTTTGCAGAAAAATCACAACTTCTCCAAGAATTTAAAATTTAATTTTAGTTTTAACTTTTATGTTATTACATACTTTGATTGTCCGGGTTGAAAAGCATAGTAATGGTAACCAAAGCCAAAACATTTTCAGACTTTATTTTTCTGATGTAGGCATCATTGGGGAACAAAAGTTTTGGTAAACAGGCCAAAGCCTGGCACATTTGCCAAATCTTTCTCATTCCCCAATGATTCTTGCATCGGAAAAATAAGACCTGAAACAGTTCGGCTTCAGGTTATCTTTACTGCACTTATAATCTGGATTATTGAAAAATAAAATAATTTAATTTTTATAAATTTGTCTTTATTTTTCAGAATGTAGAAATTCCTTCCATGAAAGTGAACAAGAAAATCAAATCAATGCAGATGTTTCGTAAACCAGTTGAAAAAGTCGTTCAGGTTTGTAAATTGTTTCACTTATTGATTATATCACTTTGGTACTAAGCTTTAATCTAAAATTAGCTAAACTTTTTTTCTTTTTGTTTACTTTGAAATGAATTTGTACCATTCAAATTTCAAAATGGATGTATTTACTGCATGAGCAGGACATGACACAACTCCAATTTTTTAAGTGGAGTTTAACAGATTTGAATTTTGTTCTCCTTCTCCTAGACTGGTTACCATACCAAGGTTAAAAGGCCCAGTCTGCCCTACTATTTACCCATAGCTGGAGTGAGAATAGTTGGATACATATTTGTTCCAAGGGTATTGGTGCTATGTGAAATGCAAACGGCCTCATCCAGGATTTGAAATCTGGTTGCCTTGTCCATTTCCTATGATGATAACCATTACACTACGAGCACCTCCAGTTTAAAGATGTAAAAGAGAAAAAAAATTACTTCAATAAGTTTTTGAAATTCATAGATTACATTTTATAAAATAAAATAAAATGTTTCCTGTGTGAACAATGGGTTGAAATTACGAGTGGGTATAGGGCTGTTTAGCGCAGTTGGTAGAGCACTTGCCTAGGAATTGCAAGGTTCCTGGTTTGATACTGGCCCTCGCCAACTCAGCGTATGAGTAGCACAGGGATCTATGCGAGTAAAATGAGGAGTTGATGTAGGTGCGGCGCTCCACCTCAGATGCTAATAAATACTCCTTGGTTCTAGTGCTAGATTCCTCACTGTCTGGTTGATACCAACATTAGGCCACCCTGTTGACTTAACCAATCAGGGCCCCAGATAA